>CM037854.1:12549528-13749528 GCA_021234595.1 Delia radicum | reverse complement strand
TTTTTTTTTGGACACCCTAAGTTTTTGCACCCAAACATGATTTTTTTAAAAAAGGAAAATTTTTATGGAATCCATATATCATAAACCGTTCGGAATTTTGTTTTTATGTCTTTGGCAAAGTTGTAGAACCAAACCAAAGCAAAAAAATTCTCATATGGACCGACCCAAAAAAATTGCATCCACTGCATCAAAATTGCAAAAAATTGGGAAAAAATGCTATTTTTTTATGATTTTTTCATGATTTTGTCCTGAAATGGCTTAAATACTGGGAATTTAAGAAATCTTTCTTCAGCTAAATTATATCTAACAACAATATAAACAACTCTCTAGTACATGTCATCTTAATACGAACATTCCTTAACCCTAGAAAGCACATCTTTTTGCTCACACTTATTTTGCATAGCCAATGTTTGTCGTTTCGACAAAGAAAGACTATATAGGTTAATGCCGTTTTTGTTGTTACTTGTTTTCAAATTTACTATTTAAACATTTTATTGTTGTAATGCTGATATGTTTTTGAAAAAATGAATATATTTATTTTATTAATAAAAAGTAATTATTTTATAACGCAATTAACAATTTCATAATTTTTTTTTTTATTTTTTGTTTAAGTTTTTTTGTTTATTTATACAAATGCAAAACATGAGTATTATTAACTGCCGATGATTTTATTCTGCTACGATTTTACCCGAAAAAAGTATAGTAACTTCTGGTAAAATGAGAAACACAATTACTTTCTTATCACGCTCTCATTTACCGAATTTTTGTTAATAAAAACGCTTTTTGGTAAGATGGAGTCAAAGCGGGTTCGCGAGGTAACGTTTGTCGAACAGAACTAAAATAAGAAAATATATAATTTTAACAGAATAAATAAATAACATACCATTGCTACTCACGCCTGTTAAGGTTTAAATATTTTTGGTGGTGGTTCAAGGTCATGATCTGACTCTGCACTACTACAAGAAGAAAGAGGATCCAAAGGCACATCTCTAAATCCAGTGTCTCCTGGGTCTTCCATATCACCATCCTCACACAGGCACACCTTGTGGCTCCACCAACAAACCTCTGCAAGCATTGCGTCCAGCTTCTTGCCTTTGAATCTTTTTTCCATTGGCATTGTGACCTGGTGGAATCGCTCCCCTTGCTCATCTGATTCGGTGGGCAATTGTTTTAAAAAAACATCAATATGATGATGCAAAAAATTCAATTTCAGCGTCATCGATACATTTATATTTTCAAAATATTGCAGCATTGTTGCCACTAATTTCTTTGCTTTATCTGGCTCTGCTCGATCCTTTCCTAAAACATTCTGAATTACAGCTTTGAGAGCGTCCCATGCGTTTCGGAGATTAAAATTTACATTTGTAAGCACAGCTGTAAATGTATCGTTTTTCATTAACTTCCTGATATCTGGGCCGTTCAGGACACCTGTTCAATGTAAACAAATTTATTACAAACGATTAAGATAGGTATAGATAAAGCGGGACCCGCGAAATCAGATATAAAAATAATTAAAATTACATAATTACCAGCTTTAATTTTTGCATCGCTGAGTTTCGGAAATATAGTTTTCAAGCAATCAAAAACTTCATCACTACTTCCAACAGCAGTTTTGATGAACTTTGAAGCGATTCCTAGTTTTATGTGGAGCGGCGGAAGTAATATATCACTAGTCTCCCTTATGAACGGCTCATTTTTCAGTTTAAGTTGTTTTACGTTTTCGGTATCTCTTTCACTCCAGTTTGTGCGCTTATACTGATTGCCCGGGTATCGTGAGTCCCAATCGCAAATAAAGCAAAAGAAGCTAGGGAAGCCACCTTTTGAAATTATTCCTGAAAGAAGAGCACTTGAGAAAGGATACTACTAAATACAAATAGAAAATAGTACCTTGCATTGTGTTCACGACTTTTAAATCGCAACAAATTTTCCATTTTTGCTCCTCATATTTGATTTTCTCCAATATATTACCTAAAGTTTCATAGCATTCCTTCATATTAGTGCCATATGCTAATGGAATTGAAGGCTTGTTGTTAGTTTTATGGAGCAGCACAGCTTTTAAACTTGATACTGAACCATCAATAAACAATCGCCAGTCATCAGCAGCATACGCCATTCCCAACCGATTCACTAATCCTTCGATGTCAATGCAGTGGGTAAACGTGTTCGCTGCATCGACGGTGTAAAATGTTTAGAACTCTGTTTGACGGCTCCGGTATGATGAGGCACTAACGGTATGCTCTGTAAGCTTTCGGCGCTTCAAAAATGAGGTTAGAAATTCTGCATTCCGCTGTGATAAGCCCATCTTAGCCACAACATAGTCCATTTCGTTTTGTACGAGCGGTTTTGGTTTAACGTCGTCAATATCAGGCTCATAATCGGCATCTTGGAAATCTGATTGATTTGTGAAAGTCGTAGTGGATGACCGTGTGGACATAACATCCGGACTCGGAGGCTTAGGTGGTTTGACACCATCAGGCATTGACACCGGGACTATGCCTGTATAAGCGGCCACATATGTTTTGCATTTTAACATATGTTTATTTAACTTAGGGAAGTAATTGATACATGAGTAACACCGGGATTTGTCGTGTGAATTTGGGTCTTTTATCCACACCATTGGCTTCATGAAACTTAAATTTCTACCTCGTCGATGATACCAATCCAAAAGGCGGAAGTAACAAGTGCCACACACTGTATTTGGAGTGTAATCTTCACCGCTGGGATCAACCTCATCGAAATAAGATGCATAGGCTAGCTTAAATTCCGGAGTAGACCTTTTCCTTTGCACACTTGTAATCACCATATGACCACAAACTAAACAAAAATAATCAATGTTTGGACACCGGCTATTTTCCATATTGCGCAATAGTTGAATTGTAAAATTTTGCACAAAACACGGATATAATTGGACTTTTCACTTTCGAATACACTTGTTGAATGACAATGAAACGATACTTGAACTGTTATTTATACTGCGTGCTAGTCTGATTGTCAAGTGTGTTTTATCTTCGTGTTGCACTTTGCAGGTAGAACTGGGTTTTTACAACACCCTTTTTTAAAAACTTCTTAAAAAATGTTTCTGAATGGGTGTAATTGTCAAGTGTATTTTATCTTCGTGTTGCACTTTGCAGGTAGAACTGGGTTTTTACAACACCCTTTTTAAAAACTTCTTAAAAAATGTTTCTGAGTGGGTGTGATTGTCATGTGTGTTTTATCTTCGTGTTGCGGTTTTTAGGTGGAACTGGGTTTTTACAACACCTCATCTTCCTAAACAGGATTTTAAAATTGGATTTTAAAGTTTGGCTATTTTCATATTATCATAAAAAAATAGCATTTTTTCCCAATTTTTTGCAATTTTGATGCAGTGGATGCAATTTTTTTGGGTCGGTCCATATGAGAATTTTTTTGCTTTGGTTTGGATCTACAACTTTGCCAAAGACATAAAAAAAAAATTCCGAACGGTTTATGATATATGGATTCCATAAAAATTTTCCTTTTTTAAAAAAATCATGTTTAGGTGCAAAAACTTAGGGTGTCCAAAAAAAAAAATTTCGATGTAATCTGGCCAAGTCCTTTGCGGATTTTTTTTAGTTTCGATATACACTTCAAAAAAAACCGGGTACGAAAGAGGAACCAATTTATGTGTTGCACTGTGTTATTTAACAAAAAAATAAAATATGCAAAGATTTTGAATATTTTTCTCCTGAAAAATTCTGAAATTGAAACATACATTTTTAGAAAATTTTTTTAAATATTCAGACACTTGCCTATAGAAAAATATTAACACCTTAAGAAATTTTTCGTATTAAAAAACTTTCTAATTCTGGGACTTTTTTAAATAGACAAAATTCAGAATTTTAGACAATTTTTGCATACCCAAATTATTGATTTTAATACGTTTTTGATATTTAACAGTTCTTAAAACAATTTTGATATAAAAAATTTTTAAATTCGGAGATACAGGAAAAGAGTTAAAGAGTTTTTCTGTTCACGTTAGAAAAGGTGTTTACTATAAGAACGTGGTTAAATTATTATTCGGGGATTCCCCAAATTACTAAAATATTGAAGAAATAGAAACATTTCTTATAAAAAAATGTGTTCACGTTTTAGAGCTGTTGAACTTTGGTCACGTTTTGGAATAGGCAATGTAAAAAATGTGTTCATGTTTCTGGGACGTTCATGTTACTGGATGTTCACGTTTCTGCGAGTCCACTGTACAACCCTTTTTTTTGCAATAAGAAAAACGAAACATAAAAATCTAACTAAACCCTTTGTCTTTCGCTTTAGTCTGTCTACCTGCTGTGTATTTGCTTGCAATTTGACCACACTAGATTATTAATCTCTATAAACATTTGGTTTACAAATACACATTTAATCTTTATTAATTTAAATATTTTATTTTGTCTTTTATTTAATAAATAGACAAAATTTAAGTTGTTTCAATTTACAACTTTGTTTTATGTCTGAAAAACAGATACAATAATCTTCCACGTTTGATTTTTATATATGTCTTACTGGAGTTGTACTTTTTAGTATCATTTTCCTAGTCAATACTACATTTTGACATGCCTCGACATCTAATTCCTTCATTAATGTGCTAATCAGCACTATTTTTTTTAGCAAAATAAATTAGTAAAACATTAGTATAATATTAGTAAAACATTAGTTCAAAACAGTTAAGTGCTGAATAAGTATAACTAAAATTTTAGCTGAAAACATAATTTTAGCTAAATATTTGCTGAAAAATAGTAAATCTGATTTACAAGACGTTTTACTAACTTTTCTACTAACTTATTTTTTTGAGTGTACATATTAGTAAGATAATAATAGCAAAAATAAATCTGTTGAATCTATAATATTATTAGTTATATTTGAGCTAAATTTTAGTTAATTAAAAGTAAAAGTAAAATCAGCAAAAATTTACTAAATATTAGTAGACAAAAAAATTATAAAACAAGGTAAAGTTTTAAGTTTTTTTTTTAGATTTTTTTTAATGCGTCTGAAATCAGCAATCTACAGTTTTTTAGAAAAAAATTCTATTGATTTTAGTAAAATATACTGATATTTGCACTCTACTAAATTTAAAGTAAATATAGCAAAAATTTTGCCGATATTACAGTTTTTGTTTGCTGTTTTTAGTCTACAAATATTCAGTAGTTTAGAACTTTTTTGAGTGTATAACTGGTTAAAAATATAGTGGCTTTAGAATGGTCTTAATGCGGAGATAAAGTTATATAAAACTTTTACAAAATATCCATTTAGGCCCTAATATTTATTATTATCCATGCACGCAATAATCGGATGAATCAGTAGCTTAAATTTCTTTAATTTTTCCAATTAAAATAAATTAATTACAAATTTTACGTTGAAATATGAGTCAATTGTGTAGACCTCGTTTTTTACGAGAAGGTACCACACAGTTTTTTTTTTTTTGTT
This sequence comes from Delia radicum, assembly GCA_021234595.1. Classification (NCBI taxonomy): domain Eukaryota; kingdom Metazoa; phylum Arthropoda; class Insecta; order Diptera; family Anthomyiidae; genus Delia; species Delia radicum. The sequence goes on along the minus strand of CM037854.1, from coordinate 13,744,092 downwards.
ATTTTCATATGATAAAAGATTCTGTATCAAGATGTTAAACATAGTTTTCGTTTTAAAATAAATTAAAACAAGTATGAATAATTATAACCGAATACAAAATCATCTACTCAAATTGTAGTTGAAATAAACATTTTCGACTTTAAATTTATGCTGCGTTTCCACTGAACGTATTTTGTATGTGTTTTGAAACAAAACACATGTTTTGCCCAAAACACGAAAGTCGAAACGCAGTATTATGTTAAGGGGCAATTCACATTAGGGTTCCAAGTACCGAATCGGTATTAAAAAATCTGTATTTCGGTATTGAAAATTTTTCAATACCGAGTTTTCAGTATTTTCGGTTTTCATACAACATTTTTTTCTTATAATTTTTAATTTAAGTATATTTATTTAACATATTTTTGTATTTTAGTTAGTACAGAAAACTAAAATTTAATAAAGATGAGCAATCATTTAGCTTGGTTTTTATTAAAATAACATTTTAAACCAGTCAGTGAATCTAATGTATTATCCTCCATTCTACACCGAATCTTCGTGTAAATTCCTAGGTTACAGAAAATGCCCTTTCCGGTTTAATATAAAAATAGCAGAAAAAGCTAATAAAATTTTGTTAAAAGTGATGTTACAGAAAAAACTGCTTAATGTAGACAAAAACAGCAAATAAAAACTGCAATATCACCAATATTTTAGCTATATTTACTAGAGTTCGTCATAAAAGTATAAATTTTCTTTGATTTTGAAATATCATCACTTTTTAAAATGACTTTGCATCAATTAAAAAAAAAGGGGTTTTATTATATATTTAAAATTCTAATTCCTTCCAATTGCGCGCGGCGGTCAAAATCGCTTATTAGGGCCCCTTTTTTGTGTTTAACTAAAAACAATAAAAAAGCGATAAATTTCGTCCTTACTTTACTAATTAAACTCAACATAAGGGAACAATTTAAGCAAGGGACGCATTTAAGAGGGACACACTTAAACGGAATTATTTCATTGCATTTTATATCAAATTTATTTTTGCCAGCACTTTTTGCGCATTTAAACGGGGAACGCTTTAAAGCGCGGAGCATTTGAGCGGAGAGTACTGTACCTTAAATAAAATTATTTTCACAAAAAATATTATTTTTACAAAAACTATTTTTATGAAATGATCTATACAATTTTTGTCTTCTATTTTATAAAACTTTTTTCGTATTTATGAAAACATCAGAAATATGATTAAAAACTGATCACAAACAATTTCTGAAACTATATCCAACAATTCAATTCAATTTTATTTTCCATAACATGAGAAAATATTTACATTAAACAAAATATAGTTTCATAAAGAGTTAAGGTAATATATAAACCTTTTCTACTTAGAAATTTTTACAAATAATAAAATTGTTATACTATATAGTTAAAATTTATACATTTTAGGCAAAAAGTAATAAAAACCTAATGAAGCGAAAAAAAAACATTTTTTTTGTTAAGATAAAACTTAAGGCTACGTTTAGACCGTCATTTGGTTGATGTGATATTTCTGAAACATTTTCGTCAGTATGATGCAACTTTTTTTCCTGAGATATGCTTTATTTTTATAAGTTTAGACCTATCTGTTTTGTAAGTATAGGTTTTAATTATTCAGAATAAAATTTTCTTAAATATAAAATTTGTTGAAATTACGAAAATTATTTGCTAATTTTAGCAATTGGTTTTGAAAAATTAGTAAAATGTTTTGCTGAAATTAGCAACAAAAATTAGTAAACATTCAGTAATTTGTAAAATAAGAATAGCAAAAATTGTACTAAAAATTAATAAAAAAAAAAGTGGAATTGAAAACCTTTTACAGATTTTTCTACTAACTTTTTTTCCTGACTGTACTATTTCCCATTATTCAAATTATTGTAAATTCTGTTTTGAAAATTACAAAATACTTGGAAATATGAGATAGCTTGGGATTCAGGGACACTTCACACGCTATCCATCCATATCTACTATTTCCCAGTATTGATGATATAAATTGTCAAATTATTGTAAATTCTCTTTTGAAATGACATTTCGTCATCAATTCTGGGAAATATTAGATATAGGTTGATAGGGGTGGATAGCGTGTGAATCAAGCTTCATGCTTAATGGAAATTTTATTTTGTTAAAGCTTGATTCACACTCTATCTACCCCTGTCCACCCATATCTACTATTTCCCAGTATTGATTATACACAATGTAATTTTCAAAAGAGAAAGTGTAGATATGGGTGGACAGAGATGGTTAGAGTGCGAATGACCCCTCAGTTAAAAATTATTATTTGTTTATTTAAAAAGTTTGGATATTGGTCTATTCACAATACTTCAAGTATTGCAAATCTAACTTAACTAAGAACAAAAAAATTGTATTTACTTTACCTTCTTAGAATAATTTTAAGATTTTAAAATATGTTTAAACGTTTAAAGATTCATAACATACTCACCTAAACTATATTTTAATTATTACTTACAAAAACAATTAATCATGAGTCAAAAAATTTCATTCATACTTTCATTTTGCAGCAAACATTTTTAAACCAGTTTTATATCTGGACGTCATATGGTTTTATAAGGACTTTAATATTTATATTAAGGCCTTATACAATACGAATTAGTGTATACAGTTATTAACATAATTGAAAAGACATTTAATAATAATAAAAAAAAAAAAAAACAAAATTCTTATAGTCATCAAAACTGTAAACTAAATACTGAGCCATCTTGGCAAAAAATCCAAATTTTTATTAAAAATACAGTGGGTAACAATACATAGGAAACTTTTAAAAATGTTTATTGTTTTCACTGGTCAGTACATGCAGAAAAAAGAGCATAATTTTATAATAGTTTAAGAGCAATATATAATGATTGAAACAATCAAAATATGATTCCTATAATCATATTATGATTCTAGATGATGATAAAATCGTTCCCAGTGATCATAATATGATCAGCCAGAATCATGTTTATGATTGTTAGGCTCATAATATGAAAATTGTTTTGTCGGAAATCATGTACAATCATAATTTTTCCCTGTGTGTAGAAAAAATATTGTGTGAAAAAATATTGTGTGAAAAAATTTAAAACTTTTATATATTATATACAAAATATTGATGCAAATTAGATAGACTTTAGAAAAAACCAAAAATATTGAAAGTATTAATTTTTATAATGTTGGAATATAAATATTGCAAACTTCTATCAAAGCAAAGTTAAAAACATAACTCAAATTTAAGGGTTCAATAGTTTGTTGGATAGTTATTATTTTCTAGAACTGCTCCGAAAGAATCTTTCAGGAATCCATATGTAATGTACGGAAAGGAATATATATGAACGGCATGTTCCTCAATAATATTCGATATGCCGATGACACCACCTTACTGGCTGATAGCATGTCTGGACTTCAAGATCTAGTTGACAAACTGACTACATACAGTGAAGCATATGGCCTAAAGATAAATATCCGAAAAACGAAATATATGATTGTAAGCAGAAAAAGTAACCACAACATAACCACCTTAAAGTACAGAGCTTTAAGTATCTGGATGTTACAATCAATGACCAGTGGGACGGTTCAAAAGAAATAAGATGCCGTATTGAAATGGCAAGAGAAGCATTTTTTAAATATAAGAAAGTTCTCACCAGCCATGACATTAACCTTGAAACAAAACTTAGATTCGTCAAAACATATGTATGGTCAGTACTCCTATATGCAACGGAGGTGTGCACTATTAAAGCAGTTGACGTAAAAAGACTGGAAGCCTTCGAAATGTGGATCTACCGACGCATACTGAAAATACCATGGACCCACTTTATATCTAACAACGAAGTACTAAGGCAAGTACACCGCGATAGAAAGCTCTTAGCCACCATAAAGATAAGAAAAACGGCATACTTGGGTCACATTATGAGAAACCCAAAATATAAGCTTCTACAAACCATTACGATAGCTAATATTGAAGGTAGACCTACTAGAGGAAGAAAATAAACTACGTGGCTTAATAACATACAAGAATGGACTGGTATCCGAGATGTGGGGAATCTCCTGAGCGAGGCGAGAAATAGGGACGCTTTTGCAGAAATTATGAAATATTTATGAAATTATTTATCATGCAATGTAATATAATCTACTTCAATTATATTGGTCGCTAAAATTCGGAAAACGAATTGGCAAATAAAGAAGAAAGAAGAACTGCTTTATAACATGATCATATTGAGTCAATAAAATTGTTTATTGTAAAAATGCAACCAATAAAATTATTTATTTATTTATTTGGTAGAAAATTGAAAATATTTTGTGATTTATAAATAAATTTAATTAAATAAATTTTTCAAATCATGGTATATGTATATGATATCTTAATCCTCTGTAAATGCATTATTTTGAATTGTAGCTTTTAACGTGAAAACTTAAGGGATGGCTACTACTACTAAAATACCGTTATCGATTCAAAACCCTTTCAACTGACTATCGATATATTTAGATATATTTATCCAAAGTTTGATCATAAACTAGCCAGTCATTGGTACTTGGGTATAATGGGGCTAAAAATATAGGTCTGCATTGCATTGAAAACCTTTTATCCCTAAAATAACGCTACCGAAACCATTAAAATACCTTTACTGTTAAAATACCGTTACCGACATATGTAAAATATCGATAAAGCAAAAAACCATTACCGAAATAACTGAAATATCGTTACCCCTAAAATATCGTTACCGAAATAAAAGAAAATAGCGTTACTCTTACCGACACCGGCATCGAATTGGTTACCTTGCATGGAAAATGTCTTGAATTATTAAAAAAAAAAATAAGAATTTTTCGCAGTTCCTTGTTAAAACTTCAAAAATATTTTTTATGGGAATTTTTTCCTATTTTGTCTAACTTCGGTGGGGTTAAGAACTATGGACTTATTCCATATAAGTGCGCCCCGGTAGGCTAGTTGGTAGCGTGCTGGCTTATATGTGCGGGGGTTCGATTCCCACCAGAGGCACTGGTCTGTTTTCGCTACAACGCGCCGAAGGCCATAGTAGCTAGTGCTCGGTTAGGGTAATAGTATATAATTTGTAATTATATGATTATTAATTAATAAAAAAAAAAAAAATATTCCATATAAAACTATCAACAAAATCAAATTTTTGACCTCGATCCCCTTCAATTTTAACCAAACTTGGTATGGGGTAATTGCCATATAATTATGACAGTTCAAATTTTATGTTTATAGCTCTTATGGTTGTGGAAATATCACATTTTAATATTTGAAAAAAAAATCAAAAATTTTCCAAAAGTAGTCGTATAAACACGTTTATATCTTTTTAACGGTTAAAGCTAAATGATTCATTGGTACCTCATTTTAAAGCCACTATAATCGTGCTTTAAATAAGTTTATTCAAATTTTGCGTATTCACCTCTGTCTAGTTTCCTTGTCAGAAATTATTTTAGCATGAAGAAAAATTTAAAGTCTTCATCATAAGTAGTTTTGAGTTCAAAAAGAAGCTGTTTAAATATAGCACTTTCTTAGAAATATTTGAAGTTTGGTAATAATTTGTAGATTATTTATATAATCGTTAGATGGCTATTGAAGGAATTTTTCCTGAAATAAGAATAAACTTAGACATCTCACACATGGCCCTTTAATTCTAAAAATTTTATATTTATGGAACAATTATTAAAGTAACTGTATGTACTTACTATATATTACAAAATACTGAGAATATGAATTTTAGGGTTCATTTTTAAGATAATATTAAACATTTTTCAATCGACGTTCGGTAAAGAAAGACGTTCTATAAGCCAGAAAAAATATATCGGAAAGCTTAAAAATATAATTAAACAAAAAAGCATCTATATTTGTAAATAAATAACCATATATTTCTGAAACATCGAAAACGAAAAAACTCGAAATTATAATTGACGAATTATTTTACTCAAATTCAAAAATAGTTAAACTTTAAAAATTCGTTCATTGCTAGTTCCTGTTAAGTTTAAAATTTTGTGTTTTACAATGTATTATCTTTAAATTTTTGCATTAAATTTAAAAAAAACACCGTGTGAAGAAAGGATTAGGTGTATTTGTGATTTAATATAAGATAAATTGAATATATCGAAAAGAAAGTTTAATGAATAATGGCTACAAGTTCATTACATTGTTTATGCAATATAATAAATCCTTGTCGCAATGAATTATCTTCAACATTTGTACTGGTTCAATGGTTAATAACAGGGTTATCATCAATTATTAAATTTGTGAGACCAGTTTTGCAGTACAGTAATTAAATTCAAAATAAAATTCGTTACTTTTTTAAAATTGTTTGTTTTATTTTTTAATTTATATAAAAGTTGGTATCCGAGCTCAAGTGGAATTGAATGAGGAAGATTACAATGATACCTGGATTTATATGCCCGATGGAGATGGCCAGCCTCAAGTGGCCTATTTGGTAGAACCTCCACCAGAAGATAATCGCAATAGTATACCACAATTGATACAATTTGAATATTATGGCAGGTGAGAGAGAAAACAAATGTGTTTATAGATAAAAGATCAAAGTTTTGAAACTTTAAAATTAAAAACTTTTTTAATATTTGTCAAAAAAAAAATTTAGCCTACACTCAAATAAAAAAGTTACTAAAGTCAGCAAAAAATTTTGCTGAGTCAGCAAAATTTTAGTCAGGAGGGTGCTTGCAAAAAAATTGCTAATGTTAGCAAAATCTATTGCTGAAAATCAGCGAGCTGATTTTTAGCAACTAAATTAGTAGATTCAGCAAAAGTTTTGCTAAAACTTAATGGATTAGAAATTAAAATATTAATAAAATTTTTGCTGAATATTAGTAGACTGAAAAAAACTCAAAAAATTTGTAGAATATTTTTACTTTAGTTAATTTCTTTTGCTGAAAATCATAAAACATATTTTTGTGATTCTTTTTAAAATAATTTATCTTTCAACTATTTACATCATTGGTTGTCTAAATGATGCTATCTTTTAAAGGAACGCTAATGGAGCAGAGAATTATAGAAACGAAACGAAAAATAACAAAATGTAACATATACAACCCTTTTTTTCGCAATTAGAAAAAGGAAATATAAAAATTTACCTAAGATGTACACGTTTAATCTTTTTTAAATTTATATATTTTATTTTGTCTTTTATTTAATTAATAGACAATAACTTTCACAAGCCGGTGTGAAAACGCAAAATTTAAGTTGTTTCAATCCACAATTTTGTTTTATGTATGAAAAACAGAAACAAAATCTTCCATGGTTGATTTTTTTTTAAGTGTCTTACTAGAGTTGTACTTTTTAGTATAATTTTTTACATCTTGACACTTGACAACTAATTCATTCTGCGTATAACTTTTAATCTGGTTGTCGTTCACACTATTGATGTGCTACTCAGCATAATTTTTTCTAGCAAAATAAATTAGTAAAACATTAGTAAAATATTAGTAAAACATTAGTTCAAAACAGTTAAGTGCTGACTAAGTATAACTAAAATTTTAGTTTAAAACATAATTTTAGCAAAAAAATTTGCTGAAAAATAGTATACCTGATTTACAAGATATTTTACTGACTTTTCTACTAACTTATTTTTTTGAGTGTATTTTCATTTATCTTGGGAGTTAACTGACAAGTTTGTTGTTCTTTTCTTTAAATTTGGGCTCTAAAGATAATATTTTTAATAATAGCACACAGAGAAAAAAGCATTAGAAAATCACGTAGAAACAACATTAAATTAAATAGAAACAGTTTTGAAATCAAACAAAGTTTCTTTTCTATTTAGTTTAAATATGGTATTACTTATTTTTAAAATGCTGAAATGACATCTATAATGTTGATGTATTAATTTAAATGCGAAAAAGTTTATTTTACCTAGAATCATATTTACTTTAATAACATTCATACTTAATTTAAAAATGTTCGTAAAAAACTTAGATATAAATTTAAATATGAAATAATAATTGATTTCACTATAATTTTTTTTCTCTGTGCATTTAATAACATTTTAAAAATAAAAAAATTAATCTAATATAAGAAACATACTTGCTAATAAAATGTTTATCATTACTGCTCTCCTAAAAGCGACAAAAATATGGATAAACTTTTTAAATTTTTCAAAAAAAAAATGGCCGAAGTAGGAGTGGTTAAGTATTGACAAATTTTGCGCGAATTTGTAGTATGTTATTTATTATTTGGCAAATGTTATAAATTTGATTATATCAATATATATATATATATTAGAGTTAATATTGAAAAATAGATTTTTGGATATTATCACTTTTTAGAAGGTTTGTGTATCAATAAAAATAATGGCGCTTTTTTTTTTTTTTTTTAATTCCAACTCCTTCCCGTGCCTATATTCGACTCAAATCGCGAATTTTGGGTCCCTTTTCCCAAACAACAACAACGGCTGAATATATGTCAAATCTGACTTCACTATTCGATTCTACATATATTTATTTTTAACTAAACACGAGTTGTTCAGGCGCGAAATTTTACCAACAAGTTGTTCGGAGTGTGGTCCAAAAAAGTAATTAAAAAGAAAATAAGAGAATTTTTCTTTATATATACAATGAAAAAGTACTCCTAGCTGAGAAAAATTGTGCCCAGAAAGGGTTTCTTAATGCAATCGAACAAGCTAAAAATATACAATCAACAAGTATTTACACCGAAAAACTTGTTGGTAAAATGTCGCGCCTGAACAACTCGTGTTTAGTTAAAAATAAAGATAATTTAAATTGTTTAGCTTTATCTGCTGTGGAAAGTAATAAAATTAATTAGAATTGTTGTTTAATAGAAATTACAAAACCAATAAATTATTTTTTATTCACTAAAAAATTAAATTTTTAAACTTTAATAACTTCTGAACGGGTAACTACAAAATTAAAATTTTTGGACCATTTTTCTCAGATGTAAGTATTTTTTCATTGTATATTAACAAAAAAAATATTTTAATTTTTTTTTTAAAAAATTATTTTTTTGGACCACTCTAATTATGCATTCTGGTGCATTCCAAAAACTAAAAAAAAGCTTATGGGCCTTAGTTTTCCCGTAGAATCGAATACTGAAATCAGATTTGACATATATTTAGCCGTTTTTGTTGTATGGGAAAAGGGCCCCAAAATCCGCGATTTGAGTCGCCTATAGGCACGGGAAGGAGTTGGAATTAAAAAAAAAAAAAAAATACGCCATTATTTTTATTGATACAAAAACCTTCTAAAAAGTGATAATATCCAAAAACGTTTGGTCAAGTTACATCAAATAAAATTTTAATAATTTTTTGAAGTAAGTAAGTATCGTATAGGGGAATTTGTCGAGTTTTAGGCTCTTTTGTTTGACATAATTCGAGAACCACTAGTCGGATTTTGCTAAAACAAATTCAGAAAAATCAAGAATTACAATTACTTTCACCTGTTCATATAACGTTTCGCTACATAAGCAACAATTTCGCAGTTATAAATAAATGTATTAAGAAAAAAAAATATTTTATGCCTAAAAAATTAATTTTTTTTTTTTAATTCATAAAAAATCTAAAACGGTAAAAAGTGTCAAGTCCTATTACTTTCACGTAAAGTCACATAACCTATGAACAAAATGAGACATAAATCATGAAAATCGATGAACGCGTTTCGCTTTTATTCACAATTAAGTAAAGGTATGAATTTCAAAAATTTGCTCGAGATATGCACAAAATTCTTTGGAAAAAACATTGATGACTTTTTTTATGATTCTCAGAATTAAAAGAAGTAATAAACAAAAGGTTATTTGATTCTTATGATTGCGGTAGCAAAGAAATACATTTTTTGGGCAAAAAATATTTTTTTTTTTCTTCATACATTTATTTATAACTGCGAAACTGTTGCTTATGTAGCGAAACGTTATATGAATAGATGAAAGTAGTTGTAATTCTTGATTTTTTCTAAATTTGTTTCAGCAAAATCCGACTAGTCGTTCTCGAGTTATTTCAAACAAAAGTGCCTAAAACTCGACAAATTCCCCTATACGATACTTACTAATTTCAAAATATTATTAAAATTTTATTTGACGTAACTTGACCAAACGAATGATGCAGAAGTTCTTATTTTTGGGGCTACTTTCACAAAAAAATTATCAGAATTTAGTCCCGAATCAATCAGCTGAAAAATGTTGTACTGTGTTAGTTTTGAAGAAAATATTCGTTAAATATTTTCCTTTATAAATATTTCAATATTTTTATTTAATAGCTACGTATGGCAAATTGTAAATTGAGTTTTGTATTACTCTAAAAACTTGAAACTAGTATATGACGCAGTATATGAATAAAAAAAATTTCTCAAAATTGAATTTTAGTTCAAATCCCTCGGATCCTTTGGTAAATAATATTTGGCTTGATGACAACGAAGTTTTTCATCGCCGTCACAAACGTGATACCTGGGAGGAAATGGCTGAAAAATTTAATCCAAAATTAGACACAAAAATATTAGTTCATGGTTGGAAGTCCAGTACTCAAAGTAATTCCATACAATCTATAAGAGGCGCGTATGCGCAAAGGGGTCATGTTAATGTTTTTGGTAAGCTATTAAAATGGTTTTTAAATTAGGGTATTTAACATTATTTTTATAATTTCTTTAAAATAGCTATAAACTGGAAAGATCAAGCTGATAATATTTATTATTTAACGCCTGCCCGTTATACGGTACAAGTTGGTAGAGCTGTTGCAAAACTTATCGATTTATTGGTTGAGGAAAAAAATGCTGATGCACTTCGTATACATTTGATAGGTCATAGTTTGGGTTCACATATAATGGGTTATGCTGGTTCTTATACAAAGTATCGTGTTGGAAGAATTACGGGTGAGTTTGAGTTTATTAATCGATACATTTATTTACACGGCACTTTTCAATGTTTAACAAGTAAATCGGAAAGCCAATTTAGACGATATTTCTTTTCATTGATTTATTGCATGAAAATCTGGTGTTTGGGCCAACAGGGTAGAGTATCAGGCAGCTTCTCTACCCCACAAAGAAGAATTGCATGTAATAAAATCACATTTCGCACACCTACACTCAAAAAAAAAAGTTTGTAAAGTCAGCAAAAAATTTTGCTGAGTCAGCAAAATATTAGTCAGGAGGGTGCTAGCAAAAAAATTGCTAATGTCAGGAAAAGCTTTTGCTGCTGATTTTTAGCGAGCTGATTTTTAGCAACAAAATTAGTAGATTCAGCAAAAGTTTTGCTAACACTTAGTAGATTAGAAATAAAAAAGCAAACGCAAAAAAAATTGTAATTTAGTTAATATATTTGCTGAAAATCATAAAACATATTTTTGAGATTCTTTTAAAAATAATTTAGAATAATTACGAAATATAAAAATTTTCATTTTCCCACATTGATGTCATGAATTAATTTAATATCTGAAAATATATAAAATAAATATGTATAACATAAAAATTTTCTTTCAACTACTTACATCAATGGTTGTCTAAATGATGTTTTCTTTTAAAGGACGCAACTGCCGAAGATAATTATAGAAACGAAACGAAAAAATAAACAAAAACAAACGAAACGAAAAAAACAACCCTTTTTTTTGCAATAAGAAAAAGGAACCATACTAAGATGTGTGTCTTTGTCTTTCGCTTTACTCTGTCTACATGTCTGTATATGTTTGTTTGTAATTTGGCCACACTAGATTATTAATCTATTAACATTTATTATAGAAATACATATTAAATTTAAATATTTTCTTTTGTCTTTTATTTTATTAATAGACAATTATTTTCACAAGCCGGTGACAACGCAAAATTTAAGTTGTTTTAATCCTCAATTTTGTTTTATGTATGAAAAACAGATACAAAAGTCCTCCATGGTTGATTTTTTTATATCTCTTATTAGAGTTGTACTTTTTAGTATCATTTTCCTCTTATCCACTACATCTTGACATGCCGCGACATCTGCTTCATTCTGCGTATATCTTTCAATCTGGTTGTCGTCCACATTATTAATGTGCTTATCAGCACAATTTTTTTTTAGCAAAATTAATTAGTAAAACATTAGTATATTAGTAAAGCATTAGTATAAAACAGTTAAGCGCTGAATAAGTATAACAAAAATTTTAGCTGAAAACACGATTTTAGCAAAAAAATTTGCTAAAAAATAGTATACCTGATTTACAAGACGTTTTACTAACTTTTGTACTAACTTATTTTTTTGAGTGTAGTTCAAAAGTGACTCAACTCAAAATTTTAATTTTTCGGGTTTATACACACAGAGAAATAGGTGTCAACCGAACTGAAAAGTGTATTTTAATGGTAACAACTTATAAATTCAGTTAGTACAACGATATTTACATTAGATTTCCGAATATTTTATCTGTTCCAACTAATATTTAGTTGAATTAAACGAACTTTGTCGTGAAAACTAATGTTCTTTTTACCAACAGACTGAAATTCGTAATAACCGAATTTGAGACGTAGTAACTGAATTTCAGTTAGTAAATATCTAAATTTTTCTCTGTGTGTATGATTAAACTATGCACAATACACTTGTTTATCTATAAAAAAAAAAAACTATCAGTGTATTTTGTTGTTGTTAAAATTAATAATTTTGAGTTGAGTCACTTTTGTACTAGGTGTGCGATTTGTGCATTTCTAATTATGTTGGGATACGTATGAGTAATATTGATTTTATTTAATAGTAAGTATGCGAAAATAGGATGTGTCGCAATTCAGTGCAAACGAATGTAGATTGACACACTATTACAAATTCGACTATTTTTTTATTATTTATTTAAATTAAACCAGTAAATTGCATTAACACTCTAACTTGTAAGGCTGCTTCATATCATCCTTCATAAAATTTACCACAAATGCGAAGTATTAGAGTTTAGAAAATAATATATTCCGATTGAAAACTAAATTAACTAAATGTTTTGCGAAGACATGTTTCGTGTTTGGAAGCGAGAAAGGTTCAAAATCAAAATTTCGGTAACTTTCAAAAAAATTGTTATTTTTGTAAAAACATCCCAGTCAAAAAAAGACAAACAGACCACCGCTGGCAAGGCACTTCAGCAGGTGGTACACGTGCTGGCAACAAGTGCTTTCCCAACCTCAAAATGATAACATTTTTAAACAAAAGTTCAGTCTGATCAAAAAGTGTCAGAAAAGCAACTCCTAACTACAAACTTTTTCTAACAAAGCATCATCATTTTTAAAAATAAAATGCTCTACCAGTGGTTAGACTTTCGAGCCGTTGGAGATGTGTGACTGGATAGCACTGGGAAACACTTTCTGCAAACAAGACCACTTAAATTATTGTAAAACAAATACTGGAAACGCTGGTAAAGCGTCTCAAGCAAGTGTACATTCTTTACTTAATCTAGCCATAAAAAAATGGCTAGATTGTATCTGGCCTGAAGATTTAGCCATCAAATTTTTCACTAGCCATTTTTTTTATAGTTAATTTATACAAAAGAGCTTAATTTTTTTACAATTTTCAAAATGTTGTTACAAAATTTAGAATTTTCGATTAATAATTTTCACCTGTAATTTTTATATTCGATTTAACAATATGTTTTTTTTTAGAAATTAGGAAAACACTTAAGTTTAAAGAGTAATTTCATCAAATTCATGTTAAAAATCATTCCCAATAAACATCGATTCAAGCCTTTGAGAAATTTTAAAATTTTAATTTGATATTAATCTAATATTTTCAGTAATTTTAAATGAAAAAGTTTTACCCTAAACAATTTTTGTATTTTTAATGCAAATATTAAAACATTTTTGGCAAAATTTTATATTTGAAAACAAATTGAAGAATTCTTAAAATTTTTTTTGTAAAAATTCAGACAAGGTTTAAGGTTTATAATTGATATTAAATCGAACTCAAATTGTTATGTACCAGTGATGCATTTTGAGTTTTTTTGTTTTGGGCCAAATTGACAAACACCATTGATAGGGCCACAGGGATGAAAAAGTTAGTACTAAAGTACTTTTTTTGGTACTATTTGATCCGGAAAGGTACCATGGTGCTCCATTGGCTCTTTTAGTAATATTTACATATAAATAAAAGGGCCAAAATACCATTGATAGGGCCACAGGGATGAAAAAGTTAGTACTAAAGTACTTTTTTTGGTACTATTTGATCCGGAAAAGTACCATGGTGCTCCTTTGACTCTTTTAGTAATATTTACATATAAATAAAAATTAAAGATTGAGTTTGAATTTTAACGTCTTTTTCACACAATTGCAATCAATACTATAATTAATGTGCAATTTTATTTAATTTTAATTGTGAAAGACGTGGTAGAGAAGAATGAGTGTATTTTCTAAAAATCATAACTACATTGTAAACTGCGCAGTTTCTGGTATTGAACCTTCGTCAGTGACCCTGTTTTTTGAATAATGTAATATTTGTTATGTTTTTATTTGTTCGATTGCGTCTATATGAAATTTTCTGTTCAATCACTGACCGTGGTATAGATAAACTAATTTCTAATGCCACATGCACTCGCACCATACGTTAGACAGAGCGCTTTAGCGCACTGATCTATCGTCAGGTCGAGTTTTGTTGTGATTAAAACTAGTTTTATTCAATACACGGTGTTTTTGTTCTTGCATACATAATCTCAGAAGTACAACTCCAACAACACAACAGTTCTATTTTTAGAAACTTCAGAGAAACTTCAAGATTCAACATTTAATTCAATTACCCATTCATAAATTAACATTTATCAAATGTATTTATTTGGATCCAATCGTTGTAAATGGAATTGATTAAAGATGATTTTATTTAAGTTCGAGTAAAAAAAAAGTGCTTGAAAAGTGAAAAATAAATATCTTAAAAAAATACAATTGAAAAAAGGCCATTGCCAACATCTTCAAATTTGCATTGTGATTCTAAAATTGAATGAGTAATGAAATAGATTTCCTTGCAAAAAAGGTGAATTTAAGAAATAGTCTGATAATTTTTATAAATTCTGTAACTAAAATCAACTAAATTTTGTTTTTATATACAAATAAATTTTAAAAACTTTAATTTATAATAAAAAGTACTATGAGGGTCGAAAAAGTACTATTTTTTATGCTGGTTGGTACTATTTGAAAATCCCATTTATCATCCCTGTAGGGCCATATTTTTTAAAAAATTCGTTTATTAGATTTTTACTAAAATAAAAATAATATTAATTTGTTAATAAGAGTTCGTCATTTTAATGCTTTTTTAAAAATGCAACCCCTCTGACAATAAAGCTTAACATATTTTATGAATTCTCATAAATTATTTCCGCTCCTGCGATAACACAACATTTTTAAAAAGCCTCCAAAAACACATTTTTTTAATAAAAAAAAATTAATTGCGGCACTTCTTTTAAAAATTTGGACAAATATAAAAAGATTTAAAAATGTTATCGTCCTGCATTCAAAAATTTTAAAACCCGACGTCCTGGTACGAAAATATACGATTTTGAATGCGATTCTTATAAAAAATTGAAAAACTCCCTGTTTTTCATTCTCTAAGGAACAAGCATATGCTCTCATCGAAAAAAATCAGGCAAATTTCATAAAAGTCTGAACTAAACGGTTTAAAGTAGTTAGTTCAATTTTGAGGTGAAAGGGCCAAAATAGATAAGAAAGTACCACAGGGCCATCAAGCAGTCAAAAGTGCCACGAATGGCCCTATTGTGCCACGTTTTGCATCACTGTTATGTACATAATTTTTCATATAGATCAAAAATTTCTTTTTATATTATATTTCGATTATTTATTGAATGTTTTTCTTAGTAATAAAAATTTGTTTTATATAGCTTTTCTTAATAACAATAAATACAATTTATAAAAAATTAAATACTTTGCGGAATTGAAAATACGTGGTTAAATTTTTAATTTTCGCGTTAAAACCGTGTAAAATTTTAAATAAACATGAACGTAAGTAATAAAATTATAATTACCAGAGCAGCGACTTTCATCCACTAAAAAATCGAAAATATGCAGTAAAAAATCCAAAATATGCGCTTGAAATATGCTCTTGAACCGAAATATGCACTAGAAATCAAAAAACATGAAATAAAAATTAAAAAAACTATGCACATACAATTTGTGGATTTTAAAAAATCTATGTATTACTCGAGAACGTTTGTTTCACCAGATCTTCTTAAATAGAAGCAAACATTTTTTTTGTTGAATTGTGGTTATATCTTGGTAAGACAACGGTAAAAACTTTTGGAGAAGAACTTAATCTTATATTTTTGATACGAACACACGGGAAAAACAGCTTTTGTCCGTTAGAGGGTTAACATTTATTTTATGGAATAGTTTTTTATTTCTAACGACTATATTTCAATTTAGGATCAAGCTAATTTTGTCAATTAAATTGCAAAACATATAGCAGTTAATAGGCAACATATCTTTTGAATACTATAAATAAATCGGCTCAATAGTTTAGGAATTATGGGCCAAAATTTCACGGAAAATCTTTTTTTAAAAATAATTTTTTCTAAAATAAAAAATTCAAAAAAATATATAAAATATTTGTCTTGCTTTGGAAAATACGAAATATTTTTTTTTAGTTTAGTTTAGTTTCTTTATTATTCAGAATCGTATGCTTTTCTTCGGCTTATGCCCGTAATTTCAAGCAATATATACCTACTGGTGCTTAGATACCTACCGTGTACACGAACAAAATCGTGTACACGGTAGGTATCTAAGATTTTAAATTTAAAAAATTATTTTTCTTAAATAAAAATAAAGAATTGTATCCAAATTTTATATTTTTGAGAAATTAAAAAATAATACATAAAATAAATGAAAAATATCCACCAATATGCATTAAAAAGCACAAAATCTGTGGTCGGAAGTCATAACAGCCCAAGTCTGTTTTTCAAATTTTTCAGGAGAGCAGTTTAAAGTTTCAAATCCTCGATTGCCAACAATTTTTTTTAAGTGATTTAACTAAAAAAAATGTAAAGTTTTATAAAATGCGTATTTTTACTCAAACAAATTTAGCAATCCTGCTTTTTGCACCAAAATCCCGAGTCCCGCATTTTAATCAAAACAAGTTTGCCACGTTAGATATACGAAACATCTTCGATAACTTTCAAATATTTTTGTTATTAAAAAAAAAGTGTTTCAATTGATATTTAAAATTGCGTTTTGTTAAAGAATTACATATGTTATATGCACTGATAATAATCCATGCGTAAACTTACGAAAAAATGTCAAAATAACCAATTTTTTTGGTAAAATAAACGAAAATTTGTACATTTTACAAAAGTATTTGTAGTTTTGACAATAACTTCGTATTTTAATGCATGGATTATTATGAGTGTGTATATTAATGCCTATTTAATTTAATCGAGGGGTGTCTGAGCTTTTTCCAAAATTCGTAACTGTTGCGACTTTCTCCAAAGAACTTTTTAATCTATATTTTAAATAAATGGCAACCCTAACTCAGTACATAGGTAATCTTGGTATAAAAATGTTTGCTTTCTCGAGTACGTTCAAAAATTCAAAAGAATTTCATTAGTTTTATACATGTTTTTATACAAAAATGTATTAACTTTGGCGTCAGTAGTAAGTAAGGTTGGGCTAGATGACCCGATTTCTAAGGTTGCGGACAGAGTGTCACCGGAGTGGATCTTTGATAGATATTTTGATGTGTTGTTGTTTGACAGAGATATGTGGACCAATCAATCCTGGGAACCGGAAGATGGTTCTCAGTTGTGGTTCACTGATGGCTCTAAGCAGTCGAATGGGGACACGGGTGCGGGCGTCTTTGGACCAGGCTTCCAGCGTGCTTTACCTATGGGAAAATATCCGTCCATTTTTCAGACGAGATTTGGGCCAGATATGTGCAGGGGAATGCCTGCAAAGGGGAACGCTCAGATCTCGCATCTACATTCTTTCTGACAGTCAGGCTGCACTGAAGGCCTTAATGGCTTATAAGGTGTCGTCTGGGTTGGTCATGGAATGCATTCAGACTCTCAATAGGCTCGGTAGGGGCAACTCTCTAACCTTGGGGTGGATTCCTGGTCATGAGAGGCATGTGGGCAACGAGAGGGCAGACTGTCTTGCCAACCGCGGGGCCCGAAGGCCCTTTATTGGTCCTGAACCATTCTGTGGAATACCTGCGGTGTATGTTAGGGAAAGGCTCAGGGCATGGAGAGAGTCTGAATTCTCTGGTCACTGGGAAAACTCTCCTGGCTAGCGCCAGGCTAAGAGATTGATCTCTTTTTCGAGTAGGGGGTCGAGGCGACTCTTGTCGCTTGAAAGGGGGGGTTTGAGGACCCTGGCGTCGTATTTAACTGGACACTGTAATCTCAGATACCATCTGCACAGGAAGGGTCAATCGGACACGGATATGTGCAGGTTTTGTGAGATGGTGTCTGAGACCTCGGAGCATGTTCTTTGCGAAAGTCCCAGGCTTTGTGATAGGAGACTTAGGTTTTAGGTGATCGCTTCATTTCGCCTTCCGACATCGCGACCATTTTGCCTAATAGGATAATTGGCTTTATAGGTAGCTTGAATCTGTAGGTAACTTCAGGCAGCACAAAAGACCTACATTGGTCGCGGTGCATAGTGCCTTCTGATCTAATCTAAGGTTGGGCTGCTAAAAATACGTGTCCCTTATTTTTATCACATATAGAAATTTCATTAAGATTGGAGAGAACTCATCGGGATACTCCCCTTGTGAGTGTAAGAAAACATTTTTATTTTCTAAAGCTTGATTCACAATTGTGGAATACTCTGCAGAGTGAATTTTGTTTCTTTCTTCGCACTTATATATTTTTTGTTTTATGCCGTCTCTGTCAGTGTGGAGTACTCCACAATTACGAACACAGCTTATTTGGGAATATTTTTTGAGTTATTTGAGGATAACGAAAAAAATAAAAATGTATGTATTGTATAATGAATATTTATTTAGCCATAACTATGAATTTTTTCCACTAGTGTTCTTAAAAAATATCTGGTTTCCTTTGTAAAGTAGTTAAATTCTCAGATTTTAACATGATTGAATTCTGATAATGACATTTTGTATCATTGTTATATTATATTTTAACAGGTTTAGATCCAGCTCGACCCGCATTCGAAGATTGTATTGGCCCTGAAAATCATTTAGATCGTACAGATGCAGAATTTGTCGATATCATTCATAGTTGTGCTGGGTTTTTGGGTTTTAAAAATCCCATTGGTCATGTTGATTTCTATCCAAATGGTGGCAGTCCACCACAACCAGGATGTACAGAGATAAGTCAAATTTTCAGTAAGTATAACGAAAATTAGCTACGTTAAACGTATCTAAACTAACATATTAATTTCAGCCGGTTGCAGCCATGGCAGATCTTATGAATATTATGCTGAATCCATTAATAGCGATAAAGGTTTTTATGCAACTCCGTGCTCTTCACTTTTTGATGTCAAAGGTAAAAATTGTACTGGTTCAAAAATATTGATGGGCGATCCAGTACCGAAAACAGCTGAGGGAATTTATTATTTGAAAACTTCAAATAAATCGACTTTTGCCCTGGGAATGGATTAGTTACTTACCATTTATACATATATTTAATAATTATATTTTAAGGAAATGTTTTCATTATTTTATAACTAGTTTTTTTTTTTTTAATAATAATAAAAAAATGTTCTTTTGTGTGTAAAAAAATATAAAAATAATGAAAATCTTAAGAAATTTGTTACAATTTACATTGACAAATAACTATAACTTTTTTAAATGTACTTAGATATATTAATGCAAAGTATAATTTCATTCATACGAAATTATGTTAAATTTTATGGCGGACGGACAAAACTATAATAACTTATGTGACAAGATCAAATTCGAGTAAAAAACATTCGGCATGTTAAATTAGAAAATTAACATTTTCCTTCCTTTTATGGAATAACATCAGTTCTTCTTCTAATAATATTACTACTAGAACGTCTATGACCATTATTAATCATATCTTCTGGTCTTGGTTTTATTTCATAATGCATAAATCCATCAACATCATCCAATTCTTTTGAAGAAAATTTCGCCAACATTGTACCACGACCAGCATAAGGTGGTACATATTTAAAAGTTGAAGCTGCCGTGCCATTAACTGGTATCTCAGCAATCTTTAAGTAAAATTTATTTAAATATTGATTTGTATATAATACACTAACATAACAAATTTGGTTGTGTGAACCGATAATTATCCAATCGAATTGATTCGGTTGCTTCAACCTCGTAAATTCGGATGTAACAACTGAATTCGGTTGGTGCAACCTAATTAGGGGCTGTGACAACTGAATTCGGTTGTGACAACTGAATTCGATTGATACAATCGAAGTTACGAGGTTGCAGCAGTCGAATAAATTCGGTTGGATGAAATTTTCAAATTTTTATGAGAATGTATAAGAGAGTGTTTTACCTTAAATCTTAATGGTTTATCTATACCAGGACCCTCTATATAGAACATACCCTTTTTAACTGGTATAGGCAAGGGATTGGTTAATCTTACTATAACATCCACAGGCTGGCGTGATACTATATCTCCTTGGAAAGTGAATTTAATATCTGGTTTTCTTACTCGGAAATCGTCTTGTGCATAATATTCATATTCAGTATCTTTGACCACTGCTGAACAGGAAATGTTAAAAGAAGCCTTGAAATAGATTAAAAATAATATTTTAGTGAGTTCATATTGATTTGGAAAAAGTAATATAACGAGGACCTATATTCAATATCCTCTATCTTAAATTTTCACGAATGCGTCATCTATGGTATCCATTTCAAAGTAGAAGCATATTTCTTTTGCCATTTTATTTGCATCTTGTTATTTATTTATCTTAAACAATTCAGTTTTGTGAATAAAAAATCCTCTATCTCTTCATATAATAAAACTTCTATTGCAATACATATATGTTTTCTTACTAAATTATGCATGCTGAAAAGGAATCAGGCCAAGTTATTTAAATCTATAAAAATACCATAAGATTACCTTTGATTTGAGTATTGGAAGGACATTCTCGGAAATTCTTTAATTTTAGTTTTGGTTTTAAAACTTTAATATTTTCTTACGTATCTGATGGTTGTGATTATTAAAATCGAAACCATTACACTGTGCAACAAATTTCGGGTCATGGCAGACGGAAAATGAAAGTAGACCATTAGTAGACTAAAACCCCCAAAGGGTTTTGAAATCTTTGATCTTGTTTTGTTTTTTAGGCTTTTGAAGTTGACGCTTTTTTAGCATATTTTTTTACTATGGATGAAAATAAAATGTTGAAATGGGTAAAAATAAAATGCAATAACGACAAAAGCGAGGATGCTCATTTGCACACAGACTGTTTTGTAGCTTCTTTAGAAATGTGGTGTTCAAAGCGCCTTAAAAAAGTTATGAGTGACAATAAAAAAGTTATGAGTGACAATGTAAGCAGCCTCAATATGTTTCATACAAATTGGTGAAATTTACTTAATTACGTGACTTGTCCATTTTGTAACCAGACATATAGAGATGAATAGTGTTGAATATTCACCTCAAGTACTTTTTTCACCAAATTTTTTTTTCACCTCAAACTTTTTTCACATCGAAATTTTTTTTCACCTCAAACTTTTTTCACCTCGAAATTTTTTTTCAGCTCCATTTTTGTTTACTACAAGAAAAGTTGAATATTTTGTAACCAGAGGCATAGAGGTGAATAGTATTAAATATTTCACCTCGAATACTTTTTTCACCAAAATTATTCTTCACCTCGATATTTTTTTACTGCAATAAATGTCTTCACATTTCAAAATGTTTTTAATCTCAGAGATGTTTTGTCACCTCAATAATTTTTTCTCTCATTTCTCAAAAATTTGTTAAAACAACAAATTTGTTGAAACGACAAATTTTAATTTCTTTTAAAAACTACACAAAATTCAATTTTATTTTAAAAACCGTAATACATTTTCGAAAAAATTAAGGATGGATAATAATTATTATTAATTTTTAGATGTCTTTGACAAACTCAGTACACGCAATTACGTAATAGTCATTACTCGCGATTACGTTCTTGTAGTAGAATTGACCAATTTCCATGACAAATTTTGAGGTAAATAATGTCAAGGTGTAAAAAGTTTTATGAGAAAAATAATTTTGGTGAAAATAATAATGAAAATTATTTGAGGTAAAATATTCAATACTATTCACTATGTCTCCGGTTACGAAATGCCCAACATTTCTTATAGTAAACAAAAATTGAGGTGAAAAAAATTTCGAGGTGAAAAAAGTTTGAGGTAAAAAAAAATTTCGAGGTGAAAAAAGTTTGAGGTGAAAAAAAAAATTTGGTGAAAAAAGTACTTGAGGTGAATATTCAACACTATTCACCTCTATATGTCTGGTTACAAAATGGACAAGTAATTTAGTAAAATTCGCACATTTGTATGAAAAATTTTGAGGCAGCCTTACATTTTCACTCATAACTTTTGAAGCGCTAGACCGATTTAACTCATTTTGAACACCACACTTCTAAAGAAGCTACCAAATAGTCTGTGTGAAAATGAGCATCCTCGCTTTCGTCGTTATTGCATTTTATTTTACTTATTTCAACATTTTATTTTCATTCATAGTAAAAAAAAGAGCTAAAATATGCTAAAAAAGAGTCAACACTAGGGCCTATAAAAACAAAACAAGATCAAAGATTTCAAAACCCATTGGTGGTTTTAGTCTACTAATGGTCTACTTTCATTTTCCGTTGGAATGGTACGGGATGTTTTTTCTTGTTGCACAGTGTTATTTATCTAATGCAAAAAATAATAAAGTTATTGAACAGAAGTTCTCAGAAAAATTCAATACACAATGCTGACGCAAAAATATAGATTACATTACAAATCAATCAATATCATTAACAAACGATTATGTTAGAGTTACTCAAGAAGTCAGATAAACTGGTAAAATTAATAATAAGTTCGATTTAAATTATGATATTTTTCATAATTACGTTTTTCATCCATTAGACCAGGTCGTGTAAAGAACGATCATGCGGTAATCTCAAATATAAAGTATATTTTGATATTGAACACATTGATCTACCTCTTCGTTTTAAACCATATCAAGGTCACAATGAACCAAAACCCTTTTTACACCTTATGTATTATAGATGTTAAATTCAATAAAAAATTTATGGAAATCATAAACTAAATCATTATATTGTTTTTCTTTATTACTTTATAAAACGCTCTATCTAATGAAAAATACTCTATATTCTACAAAATTGCCAATAATGCAAAATTTTAAAAATAAATCATACGTGAGATTCATTTTAATGAAATTGAGTCTTTCCAATTGAAAATGTGAATTTTTAAATGAATTTTAGGTTTAGAGTTAAGAAAATGATATGCAATTGAGAATTTCTATTTTATATTTAAAATTGGGAAATTTTCAAATAAAAATGAGATTAATTGAAATTTAGAAAATTCTAAATGAAATCGAACTTTTCCATTTTTAATTGACAAAATTCTAAAAGAAATTGAGATTTTACACTGGTAATTGAGAAAATTGAAATTAAGGCTTTCCATGTGAAATTGAGACTATATACATATGAGAATAGGAAAGTTCAAAATGAAATTGAGAACAAAATTATAATAATATTATATTTCATAGAGTCCGACCGAACAGTTCGCCCAGATGAAGATTTTTGTCGTTATTTTTAAGCATTATAGATAAATTTGACAAATGCATACATTTTGTCAACTTTTCATAATTTTTGTAAATAAAAGAAGAAGATTAGAAATTTAAATTTTAACTTGTGCGCCCCGGTAGGCTAGTTGGTAGCGTGCTGGCTTATCAGTGCGGGGGTCGTGGGTTCGATTCCCACCAGAGGCACTGGTCTGTTTTCGCTACAACGCGCCGAAGGCCATAGTAGCTAGTGCTCGGTTAGGGTAATAGTATATAATTTGTAATTATATGATTATTAATTAATAAAAAAAAAAAAAAAATTCATTTTAACTTTTCTCGATTTTTCGTTATATTTCTAAATAAAAGAAGAAAAGTAGAAATTTTTATTTTAATTTTCTAAATGTTAATGTTAAAATCTCAATTTCATTTAGTGTTTTCTCAATTTCAAATAGAAAACCTCATTTTAATTTGAAATTTTCTAAATTTTCTATAAAATTATTACAAAATTTTGTTATTTTAAACTGTTGAATAACAATTAATAAATGCAGTAAAACAACTAACAGTGCCTTAAAAATTACCCACAATTTTTTACTACAAAAATTTATAAAACAAATAAAAAACTGGTGAAAACTGTCTTTTGATAATAGTTATTTTTCGGAATTTTAATATTATATTTTAATAACAAATATTTTTTTTCGATTACTCATCATCCTACTTAAAATTTAGACTCAAAATTGCAAACGGTACTAAAGTTATTAAGGGGGGACATGACATTGGCCGTTTTTTGAAATTTTTTATAGTTTTGTATTTTATATATTCTTAAGATTCTAAGATTCATGGAAAAAATCCTACGGGTTCAAAAGTTACAGCCGGATTAGTGAGAGCGCATTTTTAATTTTCGCGTTACCTACGTACTGCAGCTGGTATATACTTGTTTTACTTCCTACCTGACTATTATTGGTCGTTATTTCGTACCTACTTGAAGGGTGGGTTTTTTTGTGCTTTTGAATTGAATTTTGAAGCTTCAAAAGAAGCCCGAATTTGCTAAACGATTGCAAAAAACTGTAAGAAACAGCACACCCCATGATAACGAAGGCATACAGTACGAAGCAGGCATGGCAGATTGAAGGTGACCTTTTTTTTTCTTTGTTCACAAACTTTGAACGCGTTTATCTCGGAACCATGTTTTTCGTACTGGTTGCGGCACTAGCGGGTTAATTTTTTGACGAATTTTTTTTTTTTTGTATTTTTTTAAACTTGATTCGCTATGACACGAGCTTTTTTTAAAATTTTTTTTTCGATTTTTTATGAATTTTTAAAGTCAATATTTTTTTCGAAAAAACACACTTTTAAATTTGGAACATCATCAAAAATTGAAAAAAATTTAAAAAAAAGCTCGTCTCATACGATAAACAATTTTGTTAATATTTAAAAAAGTAATTTTTTTCTAGATCGGACAATTTTTGCGACTCCCAGCGCTGCATCCACGAGGCCCCGTTTTTTTCTCTGCCGCCTCCACCACGTTGGAGTGAAAAATATATTTTTTTTGAATTTTCTTCTTGTAATTTGTTCAATTCTCTGCAATAATAAACAAATTTTGGAAAAATGTTTGTTTTTGACTGAGTTATGAATTTTTAAAAAAGGTCTGTTTTCTCTGCCGCGAATGTAATGTCCCCCCTTAAGTTTTTAGGCTTTGGAAATACAATGGAATATACTAATTATTATTTTGATATAAAACAAATTTTATAAAAAACTAAATTCAAAAGAATTGCCTATGATATGGATTGTTTTCATAGTTTGAAAATGCAAATTTTTTAATAAGAAAATCCATGTGGGAAAAGTTGCAAATTTGAAGTATCATTTAATTCAAATAAATGCTTCTTAATAAAAAAGCTTTGGAATGTTAGTTTTCATTTGGCATCAAAAGTTAAAAAAAATACATTTTTTTTACTTTTGGCCACTTTTTACCTCAGTGCAATGGCTTGTTTATTTAAGGCCGATATAAAATGATTCTGACTAAATCGGTATTTTTGGAAGTTAATTGCAGTGTATCAAAACAAAAAAGCCCACTAAAAACCCAAAAAATAAAATGACAGTTAAAACTACTATAAAATTCAGTTAGAAAGGCGACGAAGATAATTACCGTTAACATAACTAAAAATTTAGTTGTTTTTAACTTTTGAAAAACAAATAACAAATGCAGTAGAAACAACTAATAATGTCGTAAGAATAACTGAACATTTTTAACAACAAACATTTTAAAACAAAATTTGTAAAAACTACAGTTTGTTAGCAGTTATTTTTTCGGTGTTTTAAAAATATATTTTTAAAAAAAAAAATTTATTTCGATTAAAACAACAAATCAAGAATTTTAAAACAACTCTTACCTGTGTTGATAATTTTTTAAAATATTCCTCAAAAATTACTTCCATGCGAACGTATTCTGTTTCACCGGCTTTAATTTCCAGTTCAAAAGACACTGACTTGACTTCTTCATTATTAATTCCAGTATATAAAACCGTATCACAGTTCAAATGTCCAGTAGCCGTATGAGATTTTTCTTTCGATTTATTTGTAATACTAACAACAATTGTAAAACTTTCACCAATCTTAATATCGTCTTTCAATTGCATATCAAATTCCACTTCGTTGAAACTATCATTCAAATAATAACGACTAAAAGCATGGCGGGAGTGTTTCAGAGCTTTAAGCATGACATTGCGTTCATCTTCGGTTTTTTCTTCAAACTTATATGAACTGGTAATATCTTCACGATCCCATTTGAGAACAGCCTTTGTGCTTATCAAATGTCCAATGGCTAAGGTATCTTTACGTAACATTTTAATAGGTTGGAAGGGACCATTATAACGCCAATATACCTTATCGGCATTGACTTCGGAGAAAACAAAACCACAATCAAATGGTCGTAAAATTTCACCGTTTTTAACTGCTGTCACGGGAGCCGGTCCAACACGATACATATTATCGGATGCCTCTTGAGGAGTAGCATCAACTACTTGCCAACCATCGTAGCTTACACCATTTTGTCCCACACCTAAATCTGGTCTAGTCATCCATACCTCGTTCCACACATGATAATTCCAAATAGAGTCTGTAGTCTCAGCATCCATTTTTTATTATTTTGATCAATAAATATATCCACCGTTAACGAAGCCTGTGTATCGTGAGCCGAGGAGTAACAGGTTATAATACGGGAAGGTATACCCAGAGCACGAGCAATCGTGGTTAATACTCCAGAGAAATTCCAACATTGACCATAATTAACTGGTTTCTGAGTCTTGTAAAATTGTTGTAGGATCTCTGTCGAACCTATCCATTTGGTGGGAGCTACGCCACCGGAAAAATCTTCTGTCCAATTACCTAAAATAACACCATCATCGTCAACGGAATTCACAGCTGCCGATAAAGCTCTAGCAACTCTTACAGGGTCGCCTCTATAGGCGGCTGGTATGCGACCAACAGTACCCAACAATTTAAGGGAACATTCCAAAACATGTCTTTCAAATTGTCCCAATTTCCAGACAGAAGGTCTTAAACGATTATAGGAACCCCGCCAAATAAGCGTGGTATCATGCATTATATATTCTTTACGCTTTTCACGATCAGCCAAATAAACTTGATCATCTGGACACCAAGGATTAAAAAGTACATAAATTGGCACTGGTAATGTAAATGATTTCGAGCCATCACCCAATAACTTAGTATCAATATCCAATTTCCATTCTGTAACCGGACAGGTTACTGCAGGTTTTATTAAAACGGTCAATGTACTATCTTCATGAACTTCTATACCAGCACCCCAATCTAGGGGATCACCCAAGAAATCTATACCATCCCTGGGTACTATACCTATCAATGTGCCATGACCAGGACTTGGTCTTTTCTCATCGGCTACGGTAAATATAAAACTTACAGCATCACGGCTGGGACTGAAGGGACGATTGAAATTTAAACGTATTCTAAATGGTTCTCCTCGCCGTACAATTAAAGCTTCCTTGGCGCCATAGAAATGACTTGTATGATGTTCATCATGATTATCTTCACGATACACATCGACAGTAAGAACTTTTAAAACAGCATCTGTTGCTGCATCTGTAATACAATCAAAGTGAAGTAAAATAGAATTAGAAAATTTATTTATTTTGTAATACATCAATATTGAAATGGTCATTCATTTCTAAGTTAAGATGATATTGCAAAATCAATATGCTAATATTAAATAATATTAGATAATAGTCTTGTTCATAAGAATATGGCTATAACAACACGTATTTACAACCCACATTCAAATTATTATTATTATTTAGAGGTGTGTATTATTAGGGTGGTCCTTATTTTTCAACTTGCGATTTTTGGGTCTGCCCCCCTCTTAAAATATTTGTTTGGGTACAAAAATTCACCATGCAAAAAATTAGAGTTCTAGCATAACGGGAAGATGTCCCGCATCGCCCTTGAAAATCGGGCCCCTTGGAAAAATGGTCATAATTAACAAAAAAAATTCTAATTTTTTTTCTTCAAAATTAAAAAAATATAAAATAGTTTTTGTGTTGGGTTTAATCATAACTACTCAGATAAAAAATATTACTTTCCCAGAAAATCGCTAACTTACCCTAACTTTGTGTCAAAAAAATTAATAAATATTTTGGGGGTACCTCAAAGTGACTTTTTTGCATTTTTAAAAATTTTATTCAACAAAAATCAAAAACCTGATGTTTGCTGTCAAGTATTTTATTAAACACATCTCAAGTATTAAATAAGCCAAGTATTACGGATATCCGTTGTCAAAAATTTTTGTTAGAGCATTTTGATTCTAGCGGATTTCAACGTTTTTTTAAATTTGTATAGACTTTTTTTTTTAATAAGATTTTTGTAATATTTTATCAATGTTATTGTGTATGCTATTTTATATAATTGTAATAACTTTATTATAAAGTATAATTTTTCGTGTTCATAGTTAACCTGTGTTTTCATGGGGTCACAATTGACCCTCGTATTTTAAAGAGTCAAAAATCGCAAAGATGACATAAAATAAATTTTTTTTATGTTTCTAATTGTAATTTATTTACATTTTAAAATTAATTAAAATTAATTATTTAGTATAAATTCAGACATTTGTATTCGTATTAAAATTGATTTTTTTGTACATATTCAGGAGTATTTTCGAAAAACGTATTTTTAATTAAATAGTGTAAATTTTTTTCCCTCAAAATTATTATTATGGAAAAGTTTTAAGTTCTAATTTTTACTTAATTGACCTACTCGAAGACTAGAAACGGTTAACGAAATTTTTTTAGAATAAATATAAATTGAATTATTCCTTTCTTTATTTTATTTATAAATTTTGCCACAAAGCTGCATTTTTCTTACGTGGGTCATATTTGACCCCAGGTTAACATGGGTTAACTATCAACAGAAAATATAGTATTTTTAAATAAAGTTATTACAATCATATAAAAAGGCATATACAAAAATATTGATGAAATATTATTAAAACCTTGTTTTAAAATAAAAATGTATAAAAATAAAAAAAAACCTTGAAATCCCCGAGAATCAAAATGCCCTAAAAAAAAAATTTGCCAACGGATATGCGTAATACCTGGCTTATTTAATACTTGAAATGTGCTTAATGAAATACTTGACAGCAAACACTAGGTTTTTGATTTTTGTTGAATAAAATTTTCAAAAATGCAAAGAAGTCACTTTGAGGTACCCCCAAAATATTTATTAATTTTTTTGACACAAAGTTAGGGTAAGTTAGCGATTTTCTGGGAAAGTAATAGTTTTTATCTGAGTAGTTATGATTAAACCCAACACAAAAATTATTTTATATTTTTTAAATTTTGAAGAAAAAAAATTTGTAATTTTTTTTTAAATTATGCCCATTTTTCCAAGGGGCCCGATCTTCAAGGGCGATGCGGGACATCTTCCCGTTATGCTAGAACTTTAATTTTTTGCATGGTGAATTTTTGTACACAAACAAATATTTTAAGAGGGGGGTACAGTCAAAATCTCGTTTTTATTTTTCGCCCATACAACGAAAGACCACCCTAGTGTATTATTTAAAGTTGACTATATTTTGTCACAGGTAAAGTAATAACTCATTATTTATATCTTATAGTTAAAAATTTATAGTCAACCATTTTAGAACTTGAAAATATTTATTTCTATAATACTGTGCTCGAATTGTAAACTTCTTTCTATCCAGCCTGGCACATATGTACATATCTGTTAACTTAATTCTATTCCGCTAAATTAAATGATTCTAGCATATTTTTAAATTTGCAATTTGTTTTTGCGATATTCGCGATCTTAAAATATAATAAAACAATACAAGTTTAACATTTTCAAGCAATTTTCTGTGTAATGATTTTGGAAACTCGAATCTGATATTTTCTATTAAAAACCACATAAGATAGATTTTTGGGTGTATTTTAAGTTGTATGGCACCTCTGTTTAAAAATTGGTTATTGTTTTCCTCTTCTTTTTTATATTTTTTTAAATATATTTTAAATAACGTATGCGGGATGAAATTGCAACAAAATGTAATATGTTGTAGTTTTTTCTAAAACTTTCGTAAATTTTATTACACTTAAAAAAAAAAACAATACATACTATTATATATATAGATTCCTGGGATTCCTAGTTGGAACATAGGGCCAGAAATTTAATTAATGTAAATAAAATTTGGTGCCATCCGATCCGCTTTGCGGCAGTTTTGGGGAACTTTTTCCATAGCTGTTGAAAATATCGATGTTGGCATTTTAAGGAGTTCCTTTTTAATTTTTTCGATCAGATTTTTTGTATTTTCGGTCTAAAGCCACCAGCATAAACTCTTCGCTTTAAATTAGCCCAAAAATCTTCGATTGAACGTAATTGAGGGACATTTGGTGGGTTTTCCTCTTTATGAACATATGGTGTATGAAGTGTTTCCATAGCTTCTACGGTTTTTCGAGCGTAATGGCTAGATGCTAAGTCTGGCCAGAAAATCACATTTAGGCCTCGATGCATCTTTTCTATGAAATCCTTCACTTTTGGCAAACAGTGCTCAATATATCGTTCAGAATTGACGGCCAATCCAGATTCAAAAAACACTGGTTCCGACATCCCTTGCGGACTAATTGCCACAGTAAAATTTTTTTAGGAAACTTTGTATGCTCCAAATATTTTATTTTGTTATTAGTAGGTTTCTTTCCTTCGAAAAAGTGCCTTCCCTGCCATTCATTGCCATCTAGCGTAAAATATGACTCATCATCCATGATGCATCCATGATGATCATTGAAAAAATTACAAATTGTTTCTCGACGTTGTTCTTCTTTTGTCGACATTTTAAAATAATTAAATGTCAATTTATTGATAAAATTGTTAAAGCAACATGAGAAAACATGTGGTTATTCAAATATAACGGTAAAAAAATAATAGATTTAGTAATTTTTTTTCAAGCGTTGCAAAATTTGTTGCAATTTTTTTCCGCATACGTTATTATCGAAAGGCATATTACCGATTAATTCTCATTGCATAACTGCATTCAAAAAAAAATTGTATTTTGTTTCAATTCGTTTTTTATTTTATTGCGTTACGTACGTAAGTTTTTTTTGTTTTGTTTGGGAAGTTCTCAAGTGGTTTTTCTGCTTTTATATTCTATCTTACGACTTTTATTGCATTAAAAAATTGTTAAAACATACTGTAGTGACAATTTTGTAAGTTAGTATATAGGGTGTCATGCATAGCCACATATAATTATAAGTTTCTTATATATAATAGCCGGATTCATGTAATGTCGTATACAGTGTAAACATCGTATTTTTATAACATTGGTGTCATAAATCTTATAACGAACTCGAGGGGACCGCACGATTTAGTTAGTTAGTTATAAGCTAGGTAAACATTTTCCAAAAGATTATTAAAATTTCAGGATATTTTCTTAAATTCACCTAATTCTGCAATTTTTGTTTGTAATTCTAAAACAATTCTTCCATTAAATTATGGTTCATATAATTTTTAATTCTTTTCAGTAAATTTGTAATTAAAAAGCAAAATTTTAAAGATTCGCAGCAGAATTTTAATTTTATAAAAATTTATATGAAAACTCGTAAAAGGGTCAAAAAAAATTAGTTCGTTATAAGCGTTTTATTTTGCATGAAATATGTTAGTAAATGCTTTGAAACCAGAAAAATCGTTCGTTACAAAAAAAGTTCGTTATAACCGAGTTCCATTGTAGTTGTTTAATATTTTTATTTGAATGTTTCAAACATTTCAAAAATTTGCGTAATATCACACAAACGATAGGTATTTTTCAACTGATTATTCGTTAAAACCAAAAAATGGTTGAGGGTATTTATAGTTGGTAACCGCGTTTGAAGTTGGCTTTTGTATAGAATTTAAAAATTTTTTTTTTTGAAGTTTTGGACAAAATAGGACTTTAAAATTTTTCTAAGCTGAACATATTATGAGAACTATTTATAAAATTTCCACAGAGTAAGTTTTATCCACCACAGAATCCTTTAGGTTGATACACGAGACATTTTATTTACTACGTTGTAATACAGTTTCTTTATTTTTAATGTAAATGTCAGTCATTTGTAGAACAGATTACATTTTTTACTAACCTTGTAGTTCATTTAAAAAAACAAACCACATCAAATGACTGTTTTATGATTTTACATTCATTTTTTAAGGTATTTTTTTGTTATTTAAAAAAATAAAAAAAAATAGAATGGAGCAAAATTGATTATTAATAGGTTTTTTGTTAAAGTTCTGCCTATTATGGAGGCTCTAACTTTTCTAAAACTTCGGGTTCTGATGAGATCTTTAGCCTGATCGAAATACTAGTATCAACCTAGCTAATATGTTTGATTTGCTTTATTTTTGTAAATATACGGAGGTTGAAAGCTCGTTATAAATTGAAAATAACATAAAAATAATCTCGATGTATATAAAAACAAAAAACTAATATAACTGTAAAAAATATTACTTGAGCCAGAGTACAAACTAAAAATTTTTTATATAAATAGAACATTTTTGGTCTTCAAAGTTTAGTAACGTCATGATGCTTGTTAGGAAAAGACCTAACCACGTGCTTGATTACTAAGAAGACAAGAATGGAGCAAAATTGATTATTAATAGGTTTTTTGTTAAAGTTCTGCCTATTATGGAGGCTCTAACTTTTCTAAAACTTCGGGTTCTGATGAGATCTTTAGCCTGATCGAAATACTAGTATCAACCTAGCTAATATGTTTGATTTGCTTTATTTTTGTAAATATACGGAGGTTGAAAGCTCGTTATAAATTGAAAATAACATAAAAATAATCTCGATGTATATAAAAACAAAAACTAATATAACTGTAAAAAATAGAAGTTTATCGGTTGGGAACATAAGTACTTATTATCAAATTTTTTGTTGGTGTAATGTGTATTAAAAAAGTTAATGCAACAAATCGATTTTTGATAAAACTTAAAAAAGGTTTATGTGGGAACTTTTTTTAAAACCCTACAAAAGCAATGTTTCTTAATCTTTTTTATGGACTTAACGGATATGATAGGATGGACGGACATACATTTCTATGAATTTAAGAATATTTTTATGTAATTACATACAAAAATGTAACATTTGGTACGATTTTATTGGACTAAAACTCGGATCAAATTATATTAAGATGTATCAGTTTTAATACAACATTATACGGCTATGAAATACAATCATACACAATTATATCAGGTCAAAATCCGGAAGATGACAAAGCCAATTGTGATAATATTTTGTTGTTGTTTTTGTTTTTTCTTTGATATTTTAAATTTTGAATCTCGCTCCTAGACGAGGACAAGAGTTTGTGATTTAACATAACAAATATCTCTGGAAATTCTAATAACAAAGTCCCCTGAAGATTTCCTTGGGCAGGAATGAAATCCAGATAGGGACACGCCTACAGCAGATTGTTTTTCACAATTTGTTAAATAAGTTTTGGGACTTTAGCACATTTAATTACTATAAATACAAACATATCTTATTTTTATATAATTGCATCTAATTATATCAGTTTATATATAAACTAATACAATTGGATAAAAAACTGATACAATGTAAAAATAATACAATTATATAGGGCCATAATGCGAATAAAATTGTCTTCGAAATTTGTCTAATTGCATCGGATTAGATCTAAATCCATAGAAATTGATACACTTATATGGGCCCATATTTCAGATGAAATTTTATAAAATTGCATATCCCATCACATAGAAATTGATTTGACTACATAAAGCTCGATATAATTTTTTTTTTAAATCCAGTATTTATAATAAAATATTCCTATATAGATATAGGAATATTTTTCGAAGGAAATAAACGAGGAATTTGAGAGGAATCGAACGAAACTGCGGCAACAATTGGTAATTTCCGTACCCGATGAAAAAAGTTTCTATATACTCATATACAACTTGATATTATTTTATATGAGTTAATGTGTGGCAAAATGAGATAACATGCGATCAGCTTAATTATGCCATTTAGATCCCATGAGATCAGTTTAATTATGCCATTTTTCGGATCAGATGAGATGTGTTGTGATGTTTAGTTACATGTGATACTTTATATAAGCATATATGATTATATTAGAACTTTGTGTAACTTATACACCAAAGACTAAGCTTATTATGAATGATATCTTTTTGTCTATTGACCTTTATAAAATTAGATATTAAGCATATCGTATATGCTACACATAATAAGATACGCTTTTTTTATTGCCATATGTAATAAAACATTATCATATATAACATAATAAGTAATCATATATGGTAACATATAAGCTATATATTTTAAGATATAATATATATTATCTTAATTATTTTTGTGCATGGTGCCATATATATAATCAAGCGCGGTTACAGAGAAAGGTTTTGTGGAGGGAAGTTAGAGTATTTTTGATTAACGTTTCTAATCTTAGCAGGTTTTTAGAAAAGCGTTGGAACGTCTTGTTTAAACAAATGAAATAAGTTTCAAAACTCATAACATGCGTAAATTGGCTCAAAATTTTTAATTTTAAAAATTAAATAGTTGCTTAGTTCCACTGTAGGCAATATACCACTAATTCTGTTTTGTGGATAACAAAATAGTTGTTTTGAACAATCTCAAATTGCTGAAGTTCTAACTAGGGGGATTTATTCTTAATAAACAAATAGTTATTTTGTAACTGTTTTCAAAATTATTAAAATTTTCAAACTAACTACACCTACATAGGTCGTTCAAGTAATTTTCAAAACATTTAAAAAATAATTTTTACTACTCTCAAAAAAATAAGTTAGTAGAAAAGTTGGTAAAACATCTTGTAAATCAGGTATACTATTTTTCAGCAAATTTTTTGCTAAAATTACGTTTTAAACTAAAACTTTAGTTATACTTATTCAGCACTTAACTGATTTGAACTAATGTTTTACTAATATTTTACTAATGTTTTACTAATTTATTTTGCTAAAAAAATTGTGTTGATTAGCACATCAATAGTGTGAACGACAACCAGACTGAAAGATATACTCAGAATGAATTAGATGTCGCGGCATGTCACGATGTAGTAGTGACGAGGAAAATTATACTAAAAAGTACAACTCTAGTAAGACATAATATAAAAAAATCAACCATGGAAGATTTTTGTATCTGTTTTTCATACATAAAAAAAATTGTGGATTAAAACAACTTAAATTTTGCGTCGTCACCGGCTTGTGAAAGTAATTGTCTATTAATCAAATAAAAGACAAAATAAAATATTTAAATTTAATAAAGATTAATTGTGTCTTTGTAAACTAAATGTTTATCTATATTAATAATCTTGTGTAGTCAAATTGCAAACAAATATACAATTTGTAGACAGACTAAAGCAAAAGGCAAAGGCAAAGACATAGATTTTTCTGTTTCCTTTTTCTTATTGCATAAAAGGGTTGTATATGTTATATTTTGTTATTTTTTCGTTTCGTTTCTAATTTTCTCTGCGGCATTTGCGTTCCTTTAAAAGATATCATCATTTAGACAATAATTGATGTAAGTAGTTCAAAGATAATTTCGTTTATATTATATATAATTATTTCTATTGTTATTAGATATTACATTAATTCATATCGTCAATTTGGGAGTATGAACATTTTTATATTTTGTAACGTATTGTAAATTATTTTAAACAGAACCACAGAAATATGTTTTATGATTTTCAGCAAATAAATTAACTAAATTATAATTTGTCTATAAATTTTTCGAGTTTTTTTCAGTCTTCTAATATTCATGAAAAATTTTATTAATTTTTAGCAAGGGTTTTTTAATTTCTAATCTACTAAGTGTTAGCAAAACTTTTGCTGAATCTACTAATTTCGTTGGTAAAAATCAGCAATTTTTTTTGCAAGCACCCTCCTGACTAAAATTTTGCTGACTCAGCAAAATTTTTTGCTGACTTTACTAAATTTTTTATTTGAGTGTATTATATTTATATTCTAAATTGAAATACCTTAAAAGTTCATAAAATGAATAATTAATTTAATTATATTAATTACGCGGTTAAATAAAACGACTGTGTTAAAATTAAACCGCCCAAGCGACCAAATTTGTGCACGATGGCACGACGTCAATATCATAAGCGCGTCGCGCACAGAATTGCGCATTCTGGTTTAAATAGTCCTTGAACATTTGTTGGGTATTCTGCAATCTCTTTAGATTTCTATACTTCTTGGTGTAATTCAATCTTTAAAAGTGAATTTCAAATATTATTAGCGCTCAAATACAATTAGCGCCAATTATCTTTTTATTTTTATGGAAAGCAAGTTATTATAATTTTTTGCTTTTGCTTTTGTTTTTGATTTTTGAATATTTGTTATGAATATTTTTCAATTGTATATTAGGGTGTCTTGTTAAACGATGCACTCAAAAAATTTTTTCAGTAGAATCTACTGAAAATGGCAGTTGAAACATTAGAAAGGTAAATATCGTAAAAAAATATCCACAAAAATATGGAAACAACAGAAAAAATTGTTTTTACCAGTTTTATTGTTTGTTAACAGTTATTTGTTTGATAAAATTTTTTAAAAAGCGAACTGATTTTGTTTCCCTTATTAACCAGTTAAATTTTTGAATATATTGAACTACCTTTAAAATAACGCAACAATTTTTCGAAATTTAACCCCAAAATCATGAAATTTTTGTAAGAGTACATTCAGGGAATTACGTAGACTAAAATTTACACTTAAACAGCTTAAAATGTAATTAAAAAGGCGATGACCACATTTGTCATAAAAACGAATAAAATTTGTAGATATTATTAACTATTAAAAAAGTAACTGCAATACTAGTAAAAATAGCTGTCAAATCAATAAAAAGCAACTAAAAAAATGTCACTACATCAGTGCTGCCAGGTATGTTGAGCATAAAATCGTCCAATTTTCCAATAAAAATTGTCAAAATCGTCATTATATTTTTAAAAATCGTCAAAAAATCGTCAAAACAAAAAATATTTGTTACAAGTGGGATAAAGTTTTAATAAAAAAAAAAAACAATAATAATGTAATTCACATTTCAAGTGCTCATGTACTATCGGTGTAATATAATACGATTTTTTACACTTTTCTGTAATTTAAACTTCGAAAATCATGATATTTTATAACGATATCACTTTACCACTTTAACTGTTAATTCCTTCTACATAATTCTGTAAACACCACTTCAGTAGCACAATTTTTAAATCTTAAATTATTTTACATAGCTTAGAAATTCTTTAACAATGTTATTTTCTTTAATTATTAAATTTAGACTTCCATTAACGAATTAAAGTTTCAAATTACATTACATGTGATGACATAGTTTAATACAATAAATTGTGAAATTTTTGATTATTTCATATTTTTCATTTTGGGTTGGTTTTTAATATTGCTAAAAATTATTTGTTATTTATATTATTATTTATTTTTATTTAAATATTGTTTATTACTTCATGTTTTTCCATTTTCAAATATAAATTGTGAATATCTGAAGTTTCACTTTGGAACACTTTATTTATATTATTAGGCCTATTGTTTAAGCACCGGACTTATTTTGGATTTATAAATCAGAATATTCAAACTCGATGCTTGTTTCGCAAAAACTTGGATGTTTTTTTTTTATTTAAAAAATATTTTGTTTTTATCTCAATCTTACACTAATTAACCTTTATCAAAATATAAATATTAAAAAAGCAGGGTTGCCATTCAATAACTTTTCATAATAACGATTGGCTATCACAGTAACACTAATAGCGGAATGGAAATTTAAAAAAAGCGATTCCATTAAAGACATGTTTCTTCTTATGTAAACGGTTTTAGTTTTATATTTAACCTGTTTGATTTTGAAATATATTGAACTAGTTAAAGTCAAAATAACGCTAAAATACCGAAACGACGATTTATAACGTTATTTTGTTGATGTAACAAAATTTAATGGGTAGAATTTTGAAATAAACCCTGTAAAGGCACATGAAACTATTGGAATCGTAGCTTTAAAATGTTCATAACGGCATTGGTGTGGCCGTGGCAGGCAACAGCGATTGTAATGAAAAGGTAGTGTTTGCCAACCATGAAAAAAGTAAGCACATACTCAGGGAACTTCTGCTGTAAATATTTGTCGTTGTTTCAGTTGTAATACAGTATCTTTATTTTTAAGTGAAAAAAACAGTCATTTGTAGAAGAAATTTAATTTTTGACTACAATTGTAGTTCATTTAAAAAACAAACCACATTAAATTACAGTATTATGATTTTACATTCATTTTATACAGTATTTTTTTTTTATTTAAAAATAAAACAAATTAATGTTTGTTTATTTTTTACTGCACTGACTGAACCACTCATTAATAATACAATTGTAGTTAATTTTTTGAACAGTAAAAAACAAATGACTATGTTAGTTGAATTTACTAAAATGTAAGTCGTTCTTTTTTCAAGTGAAATTTCATGTGTTTTTAGCTACATTTGCAATGGTCTTTACCTTTATTAAGTGCAGAAAATAAATTAAAATAAACCTAACATAAATCCATAAAATAACTTTTTTGCTAAACTTTCAAAAAAAATAGTTTTTAATTTTAACGAAATAATAAAATTCCAAAAATAGATCCGGTGATTTTTTAATAATAGCAAATAAACATGCTTTCCTGACATATTAAACGTTTTTCAAAAAATCTTCATTTTGGAAGCAAAAATCGTCCAATCGTCATTTAGTAATTTAGATGCTAAAAATCGTCAAAATGACGATAAGTCGTCAAACCTGGCAACAGTGCACTACATATTTCAATTATTGTTGTATTAGTTAGACGGGTTAAGTCGATTCCGAAAAGCTTACAAGTTTTTAATATACACTGCGTTGCATAACTATAATTACAAATGATTTTTGCTATTTTTTTTCTAATATTACAAACATTTTTTAAAACTTATAACTGTTTTTAGGAGTGTGATAATTGATATTTTATTGTGAGATTACTTAATTGATATAAGAGCAAAATTGTTTAATAATATTTTGTTAGTGTTTCACAACTATGATTACAAATAACGGTAAATAAAGAAATATAGCAAATAAAAATAAATTAAAGAATTATATTTGTTTTTTATGTAATTTTAATTAATTTGCAATAAAATGCCGCGCGGTTCATATCTAAATGACTTTGAAAAAAGAAAAATTTCAGCCTATTTTAAATAGGCGTAAATTTTCGTTAGATTGCTAGAAAAATAAATCGTTCACATGTGGTTGTCACAAATTTTGCAAATACTTCCGAAAAAAAGCTTTCTGATAGGGACCGGCATAAAATAATCAACTTTGCCAGTAACACAAGGACGAGTCAATCAGATAATCCATGAATAAAAGGTTAATGTACCCAAATCAACCATTAGTAGGCTCTTAAAGGATTCCCAGAGAATTACTCGCCAAAATCTGATTTCTGTGTCGAGGTTATTTATTACCCCGCCACATAATTTCCAATCCTACCAAACAAAGGTGAGTTAATAAAGGCAGTTGTTGGTAGGACTGTTGAAACATAAATTTCTTTTAAAGCAGGTTTCTTCTGAAAAAGAAAAAGTTCATTCTTGATGGTACAGATGTTTTAACAGCTATTGGCGAGACCTACGTAAGGAACCACGATATATTGGAAATTAGACTCTCTACGTTGTCGCTTATACATTCTTCATAAAATGTTTGTCCTATTATATAAATAATAGTTTTGAGGTTTTTTATTTTTTTACTATTTTGTGGAAGCAATAGAAGAAATATAACAATATATGTACACTCAAAAAAATAAGTTAGTACAAAATTTAGTAAAACGTCTTGTAAATCAGGTATACTATTTTTTACCAATTTTTTTTGCTAAAATCGTGTTTTCAGCTAAAATTTTTGTGATACTTATTCAGCACTTAACTGTTTTATACTAATGCTTTACTAATATACTAATGTTTTACTAATTAATATTGCTAAAAAAAATTGTGCTGATAAGCACATTAATAGTGTGGACAACAACCAGA
Organism: Delia radicum; assembly: GCA_021234595.1. Lineage (NCBI taxonomy): Eukaryota > Metazoa > Arthropoda > Insecta > Diptera > Anthomyiidae > Delia > Delia radicum. Next base: position 13,703,957 of record CM037854.1, on the reverse strand, counting down.
TTGAAAGATATACGCAGAATGAAGCAGATGTCGCGGCATGTCAAGATGTAGTAGAGAAGAGGAAAATTATACTAAAAAGAACAACTCTAATAAGACATATAAAAAAATCAACCATGGAAGACTTTTGTATCTGTTTTTCATACATAAAACAAAATTGAGGATTAAAACAACTTAAATTTTGCGTTGTCACCGGCTTGTGAAAATAATTGTCTATTAATAAAATAAAAGACAAAAGAAAATATTTAAATTTAATATGTATTTCTATAATAAATGTTAATAGATTAATAATCTAGTGTGGTCAAATTGCAAACAAACATATACAGACATGTAGACAGAGTAAAGCGAAAGACAAAGGCACACATCTTAGTATGGTTCCTTTTTCTTATTGCAAAAAAAGGGTTGTTTTTTTCGTTTCGTTTGTTTTTGTTTATTTTTTCGTTTCGATTCTATAATTATCTTCGGCAGTTGCGTCCTTTAAAAGAAAGCATCATTTTGACTACCATAGATATAAGTAGTTGAAAGAAAATTTTTGTTATGTTATATATATAAATTTCTATATATTTTAAGATATTAAATTAATTCATGACATCAATGTGGGAAAATGAAAATTTTTATATTTCGTAATTATTGTAAATTATTTTTAAAAGAATCACAAAAATATGTTTTATTATTTTCAGCAAATATATTAACTAAATTACAATTTTTTTTTTTAAGAATGCAGCTCGCTGATTTTCAGCAAAAGATTTTGCTGACATTAGCAATTTTCTTGCTAGCACCCTCCTGACTAAAATGTTGCTGACTCAGCAAAATTTTTTGCTGACTTTACAAACTTTTTTTTGAGTGTACATAAATATTAAAAATTAAAAATTTACTTAAACTTGAACTTTAAAATTTACGCAAAACAACTGTTACTGAAATACGTTATTCTTGTTCAGTTACTTTTTTTTAATTACTGTCAAAAATAGTTTTTTAACATTTCTCATAGTAACACGACTACAATTACAGTTAAAAATTACTGTTACTGTTTACTACATGAATGACTAATGATTCAGCGTACGTAAGTCTATTAAAACAATATTTAAAAAATTAAAATTTTTTGAGTAGTGTAACTAAACTACTTTTGTATAGAAAATAACAATAATATTTGATATGCTAAATGTACTTAACATATAATTTAATATCTTTCATTTAAAATAAAACAAAATAAACTCATATTTAGGGCCATTATTACAACTTGCCTTTAAAGTAAATGTTAGTAAAAGGTAACTTTAGCTAAAGTGAGTAATAAAGTGAGCTATAATGTTTTTCGTTATTACAACTTCCCAATAAAATAAAATTAATATTTTTGATAATGTGGTTTATGAATTGGTTTATAAAAATACGTAGTGGCAACGTACTTTTATTTATTTGTTTACAAACAAACAATAATTTGTGAAATTCGGCATTTTCTTCTTTTTCTTTATAGAGCAGAAAATGTGGTAACTTTAAACACATAAACCTTATGTTTAAAGTTAAAGGCAACAATGTCTTCCCTTTAGCTTATGGGTCACTTTTAGCTTAAAGTATACTTAGGGCCATTATTACAACTTGCCAATAGCTAAAGTTCGGATGTTATCTGACATATTATTAGTTTTTCGTTATTATAAGTATACTTTAAGCTAAAAGTGACCCATAAGCTAAAGGGAAAATATTGTTGCCTTTAACTTTAAACGTAAGGTTTATGTGTAAAAAGTTACCACATTTTCTGCTCTATAAAGAAAAAGAAGAAAAACCGAATTTCACAACCGAATTTCACAAATTATTGTTTGTTTGTAAACAAATAAATAAAAGTACGTTGCCACTACGTATTTTTATAAACCAATTCATAAACCAATAATCGGTTTTTAGTTTGGTGCTGCCACATTATCAAAAATTTTAATTTTATTTTATTGGGAAGTTGTAATAACGAAAAACATTATAGCTCACTTTATTGCTCACTTTAGCTAAAGTTACTTTTTACTAACATTTACTTTAAAGGCAAGTTGTAATAACGGCCCTTATAATAACGAAAAACTAATAATCTGTCAGATAACATCCGAACTTTAGCTATTGGCAAGTTGTAATAATGGCCCTTAATTATATTTGTTGAACCGTGTTCAACAGGAATTTTATGCATCAATATTTCCCCTATTTTGTTTATCTATTTATCTCAATTATTTTGTACTCAATTTATCTTATTTCTCTATTCTCAGTTCTCCATGAACAAACCCCTTTTTTTCTTTATATATTTTTATTTAAATATTATATATATTTAAATGTCATTTATTTTTTTTATATATATTAACGGAGTTGGACTCCATATTTTATCTGTTTTTTGTAAAAACAAGTTAGTATTAGAATACCCTTCAATAAAGCAGGAAGCTTTTTATGTGAAAAATAAGAAACCCCTGTGTTCTTATTTGTAATACTCACCGACTCACAATCTAATTGGGAAAGGGAGTTACCCGCACCCCAACATATGGTCCTTCGATAAAATCCTAGAAAGGCTAGGATTGGAATGAATTAGTGACATTGTGGTCAGCTAATTTTCATCACAGTGGCAGTTGTCTTACAAACAACAACTCCAACAACAGCATCAATAGACAAGGTGGTCTATATTAGAACGAAATCACTGCAAGTACATCTCAGCAGGGGACAGTGACCAGTGTGTTTTTACCAGCATCCCTGAAGACTGACAACATCACTCAAAAAACTCCAACAAGGTGCATACAGCACAACACACAAATAATACCGGCAATACAACATAACCTCCAAATCAAAACTTCAAGAGGAAGTCATCAAATGTGGTAAGGGAAAGGACTTGAAGGTATGTATTGTGTTTTTAGTTATTTTGTGCGACATTTTTCTTTGACTCCAAGTAAATATTGAGCCACAAATTAAACCGCGCACACACCAAATTAATTTTTCTTTTTAACACAACTTAATGTAAAGTTGTAACAATATTATCGCCCACAAAATACTCGAAATAAATCACCAGCACGATATCTTCAACAAACGCCTGATCAATTTTTAAATATCAAAGATTTCTTATTTTTCCATAAAAACGAAACAAAATATTTTTTTCAATATTTCACAAAAAGAAGAAGAATAATAAATAATTTGACATTTTATTTATGTCAATACCCAACACTAGCAGTTCGTAGATCATATATGAAAGCTAAATGTATATGGCAACAGCAAGGAAAACGAACTGAAGATCAAGGGGTACCCATACACAAATAGTTCAAAAGAAACAGCAACAAGTGCGGTAAAAGTTAATTACATCGTGTGCTAATAAAATTTATAAATAATTAAATTAAAAAAAAAAGAAGATCCCCTTCAAGTGGTTAGATTGAGTTGTTTTTAATAAATTATAGAAAAAAAACGTGAAGAACAAACAACCAAAAAAAAAAAGAAAACAACAAAAAAAAAAAAACCTTAAATAAAAGGGCAAATTAAGTGGCATTGGTGAACATAACAAAAAAAATATATCAAGACAACAGTTATTGTGTGACGTCATTTTAAACGTTTGAGGAAAATAAGGGTGCCTCAAAATCAACAAAATCAGCAAAATAAATCACGGGAAAAATTGTGTAGTGCCGGTGAGTAAACTAAATTTTTAGTTTAATAAATTGTTTTAATTTAAAAGTGGTGGCTATTAAGAGGACCAAAAATTTAAATTTTTTTTTTTGGAAAAAATATTAGAGTGGAGCGATTTAAAAAAAAAAAAATTAAAATTTTTTATTGGTGAAATATATCAACCACAAAATAAAAATTTGTTTTTTGGAAAAACAACAATAAAATAAATAAAAGAAAAAATTTTTCTGGAGAAAATTTTTTAGAGTGGTGCGGTTTTTCAAATTTTAAAAATTTTTTGATGAAATTTATTAGCAGTGGTGCAACACAAAAATAGAAGACCAAAATTTTTTTTTGGAAATTAGAGTGGCACGAAAACCTGTTTTAAGAAAAAATTTTTTTTTTGATATTAATGTGCCAAATAAAAATTTATCGCAAAATTTTTCAAAAATTAGAGTGGCCCGGAAAATCATTTCTTGCAAAAAATTCAATATTTTGATTGGAACAAAAAATCATTTCGTGTGGAAATTTTTCAAAAATTAGAGAGGCACATAAAAATTATATCTTGGGAAAATTTTTCAAAAATTAGAGTGGCCCTTTAAAGAAATTTTTTTTAAAATTTTACGAAAGTTAAAGAGGTTCAAATTTACAATTACGTTGTAATATTTTATGAAAAAAAATCACAAAATTAGAGTGGAGCAGTTTAACTTATTTTGGAAATAAGTTCGTTAATAAGGATTTTTAAGGAAAAAATTCGAATCTTCTGGTTGTTCTTTACGGAGCAAGAAGAAGTTTACTGGAAATACACATTTTGTATATAAAAATAAATTCCTCAAATTTGATTTTGGTCAATAGGGTTGTTTTTCGGATCGGGTAGGCAATAACAATGACAGCATTAAAAAGAAGGTGTAAATCCGATGTAAAGCAGCTGTCGGTGTTCTGCACGAACTTTGAGAAAACGTTTACAGAAGATTCAGATTTTGAAACACTTGAAGTTAAACGTGTAGAATTAGAGAGAAGATGGACAAAGCTAATAGAATCGTATGACAAGTACGTGATAGCAGAAGAGGGGGCTGAAGAAGAGGATAGTAAAAATGATTTATCCCTGCGTTATGAAGAGGTCAGTGACTTGTATCAGACAGTGAAGGCAAAAATTCTACGCAGTTTAAAGCATATTCAGCCTGTTCAAACCGTGCCGGCCGTTCAAAGGGCATCTTTTAAGCTTCCCGCTTGCGACATACAGTGCTTTGAAGGGGGGTACGCTAAATGGCCAGCCTTTAGGGACATTTTTCAAGCTGTGGTAGGAAAGGAATCGTCCCTAGCGCCGTCCCAAAAATTAAATTACTTAAAAACCAAATTAAGAGGGGAGGCTTTCAACGTCATTAAAGATTTTGATTCTGTAGACGAGAATTTTAACTTAGCCTGGGAAGCCCTAGAAAATAGATTTGAAAATAAAAGGCTTTTGGTCAACGATCAGATGAAAAAAGTGTACTCAATACAAACATCTCCAACTGAAACTTTGAAATCTATACGATATATTAGAAACACAGTGACAGATAGCTTATCTATTTTAAAAACCTTCAAGGTAAATGTGGCAGATGATGATCCATTTTTAATGTATTTAGTAACGACAAAGCTTCCAGAGGAAACTTTACGAGCCTGGGAAAGTACGATTGAAAACCATAGGGAGTTACCCTCATGGAGTCGACTTAGCGAATTCCTTACATCAAGAATAGAATTTTTAGAGACGATGACCGAAGTACGAAAACCTTTAAGTAGGGAGAATCAAACTTCAAGATCTCAGTCATTTCATACTCAGACGGGATCAGAAAAACCAAATTATAGTTGCAAAAAGTGCAAACTAAATCATCCGTTGAAAAATTGCAGCCAATTTAAAGCGCTTTCCCCAAATGAACGTCTCAGATTCGTTTTTACTAACAAATATTGTGTCAACTGCTTGTCGACTACACATTTTAAATCAAAGTGTCAAAGTAATTACACTTGTAGTATATGCAATCAAAAGCATCATACGTTGTTGCACGTCGAAAAACGCGAAAGTTCAGGGAACTACAGAAATTCCAATTCTCAATCGCAGCCACCTATCCAAGATAATGAAAAACCTTCATATTCAGGTACTCAATCTCAAGTTAGAACGTTTAACACTCAAGTTAGCAGTACAAGTTCATCAAATAAGGGCATTTTAGAAGAGATCCAAACGCATTTTGTCCAGACAGAGGGAACTACAGTTTTGCCTACAGTACTAGCACAAATTGAAAGTGCAGGGGAATTATTTACCATTCGAGCTCTAATAGATACCGGTTCCGAAAAAAGTTTTATAACTACCGATATACAACAAAAATTTGCTATACCCCTTGAAACCAAAAACTCGAAAATTTCTGGTCTAGGTGGAGCGGTAGTAGGAAAATCAAAGGGAAGATGTAATGTAATCGTAAAATCTAGAATTTCAGATTTTAAAATAAAAGTTAATGCCGTGGTGGTACCAACACTATCGAGCCTTTTGCCCTCACGGCCTTTTAAGCTTAAAAGCTTTGACGAGATCAAGGATTTAACTTTGGCTGATCCATTTTTCTATAAACCAGCTAAAATCGATATGATTATTGGAAGTAATTATTTACCCTTTATTAACCTTAAAGGGGTACGATTAAATGTATTGGATACATTTGAGGCCAGGGAGTCTCATTTTGGCTGGTATTTATTGGGGCCAGAACCAGCGAGCGATATTAAGGTATTTTCGACTTCAGTGTCCGCATCTGATGACGTAGTTTTGCACGAGCAGATGAAAAAGTTCTGGGAACTGGAAGAAGTCGAAAGAGACACCACGATAACAGAATCCGATAGTTATTGTGAACATTTTTACAAAACAACAACTATTAGACGATCCGATGGTCGCTATATTGTGCGACTACCCTTTAAAGAGGAATTCCCCACTGATATTTTTTTAGGTCCTTCAAGGAACATGGCCCTAGCGCAGTACCATAGGATGGAAAAAACGCTAGATAAAACACCAGACTTGAAGGAACAATATCGTCAGGTTCTCCAAGAATATATTGCCTTGGATCATATGGAACCAGTTTCACACTCTGAAACAAATTGTGAAAAAGAATTTTCATTTTTTCTACCCCACCATGCGGTTGTACGACCCGAAAGTAAAACAACAAAGGTACGAGTGGTTTTTAACGCATCAAAGAAAACCAATAGTGGATTCTCCTTGAATGATGTTCTTCATCAAGGCCCAACTCTTCAGACCGATTTAATGCAAATTGTACTTAGTTGGCGATATTACAAATACGTCTTCACTGGCGACATTGAAAAAATGTTCCGCCAAATAATAATACATGAAGCTGATCGACCGTACCAGCATATTTTGTTCCGTAATGAGACGGATAATTTCGTAAAATCCTACCAAATGAAAACAGTCACATTTGGAGTGAACTGTGCACCTTTTTTGGCTATACGAACTCTACTGCAGTTAAGTGAGGACTGCAAAAATGTATATCCAAAAGCATCCACTATATTAAATACAGAAATCTACGTAGATGACATTTTATCTGGGGGACATACTCTTGAAGAGGCAAAACTGAAACAAAGTCAAATAACACAGGCTTTAAATTCAGCAGGCTTCCCCATGAAGAAAATAACAGCCAATAACAACTTTCTTCTTAAACATTTGGCCCGGGAGGATCTTCTTGACGAAGATTTTTTGAAGTTCGACGATTCTAGCACCATAAAAACCTTGGGTATTCGCTGGAATGCAAAATCAGACTTCTTTTATTATGTAGTAGAACCTAACCCAATTGTGCCCTCCTCTACAAAAAGGCAGATTTTATCATGTATTGCGAAGCTATTTGACCCCCTGGGCTGGTTAGGTCCAATTGTCGTGATTGCCAAACTTTTGATGCAAGAGTTGTGGGAAAGAAAATTAGATTGGGATGAAGGTGTCCCACCCATTATTTTAATAAAATGGAACGAATTTCTTAAAAATTTACCCCTAATTTCTACATTGAAAATCCCTAGATGGGTACATTTTTCGCTAAACCACCATATACAGATACACGGATTTTGTGATGCGTCTGAAAAAGCGTATTGTGGTGCAGTCTACATGCGATCTGCGACTTCAGACGGAGAAATCAACAGCCATTTGTTAGTGGCAAAAACAAAAATCGCCCCTATAAAAAAGACCACAATCCCCAAACTAGAATTATGTGGCGCTTTATTACTTTCAAGGCTAATTAAAGGTTTAATGGAAAACGCAAAGTTCTCTTACGAACTATACTTGTGGACGGACTCCTCTATAGTCCTCGGGTGGCTACAAAAACCACCTAACACTTTAAAAACTTTTGTTGCAAATAGGGTAACAAAAATTATTAGTATTGCCAGCAATAAACACTGGAAACATGTGAAAACCGACGACAACCCAGCAGATTTAGGTACCCGCGGTTCCACACCTCAAGAACTTATCGAGAGTAACCTATGGTGGCATGGGCCCACCTGGCTTCAACAACCTACTGAATTTTGGCCAAAACCACGAGTTTTTGATCCAACAGACTTAGAAACCGAAAAGATCTCAGCCTTTCATCTAAAAACTACCCCAGTCGACACCAGCAGCACAGATATTTTTCATCAAGCTAGTGAATCTGACAACATATTAGAAAACTTTTCATCTCTCCCTCGAGCCCTAAGGGTCGTGAGTTATTGTTTTCGTTTCATAAATCGAAGCCGAAAACACCCATTTGAAACTGAACAGTTTATAACTACAGAGGAAATTCTATTCGCGAAAAGGCGACTAATTTCAATCGCTCAGAAAGCTCACTTTTACAAAGAGTATGAATGCCTTATCGGAAAACGGCATATCAACAAAAAAAGCAGACTGCTTACTTTGAGTCCATTTCTCGACAAAGATGATTTATTACGTGTTGGAGGTAGACTTAATAACTCAGGATTAAGTTATACAGAGCGCCATCCTATAATAATTCCCGAAAAATCACGCTTTGCTAATCTTTTTGTCGAATATACCCATACAATTTTGCTTCATGCTGAACATCACATAATGTTACGGGCTATAAGACAAGGGTTCTATATACCTAGACTTAAAAATTTGGTACGAAAATGTATTCGAAACTGCAAGGCATGCACTATATACAAGCACAAAATTCAACATCAAATTATGGCCGCTCTCCCCCCTGAAAGAGTAAATTTTTCATTGCCTTTTACCTACACCGGAGTCGACTTTGCCGGCCCGTTCAATATAAAATCATCAAAACTACGAAGTGCCAAGTTAATCAAAGCATATGCAGCCGTCTTTGTTTGCTTCTCTACAAGAGCAGTTCATTTGGAAGCCTGCTCAGATCTTTCTACAGACGCATTTCTTGCCTGCTTTGACCGGTTCACCGGACGTCGAGGTTTTCCTAAAACCATGTTTTCGGATAATGGTCGAAATTTTCTTGGGGCTAGTTTAGCCTTACTAAAAACCTACAACGAATTCTTGAAAACGACAGAAAAGGCCTTAGTAGAAAAATATGGTGCCCACGGATTTACTTGGTCATTTATTCCACCATATGCACCCCACATGGGCGGCCTCTGGGAGGCTGCCGTAAAAAGCATGAAATCTCATCTTAAAAAGGTAGCTGGTAATCTCAACTTTACTTTTGAAGAATTTGCTACAATGCTAATCAGAATTGAAGCTGTATTAAATTCGCGTCCAATGTCTCCATTGACCGAAAACCCGTCCGAACTACTTCCCTTGACTCCAGGTCATCTTTTGAGAGGTGCCCCACTCATTGCTCCTCCTGAAGCTCCAGAAGAACCACCGCTAGAAAAATTGAGTCACCTAAAACGATGGGACCGACTAAAAGCTCTTCAACACATCTTTGCCCGTCGTTGGAAAAACGAATATATTACCGAACTTCAGCGAAGAGTTAAATGGAAAACTGAACAACACAACATAAAGCCAAACGACTTTGTCATCGTGAAAGATGATTTGTTACCACCCACCGAGTGGCGTCTGGGACGCATTACCAAAGTGATATATGGAAAAGACAGCAACGTACGAGTAGCCGAAATCAAAACACAAAATGGAATTATAAAGCGCTCAATAGCTAATAGCTTGGCGTGATTGCCAAACTTTTGATGCAAGAGTTGTGGGAAAGAAAATTAGATTGGGATGAAGGTGTCCCACCCATTATTTTAATAAAATGGAACGAATTTCTTAAAAATTTACCCCTAATTTCTACATTGAAAATCCCTAGATGGGTACATTTTTCGCTAAACCACCATATACAGATACACGGATTTTGTGATGCGTCTGAAAAAGCGTATTGTGGTGCAGTCTACATGCGATCTGCGACTTCAGACGGAGAAATCAACAGCCATTTGTTAGTGGCAAAAACAAAAATCGCCCCTATAAAAAAGACCACAATCCCCAAACTAGAATTATGTGGCGCTTTATTACTTTCAAGGCTAATTAAAGGTTTAATGGAAAACGCAAAGTTCTCTTACGAACTATACTTGTGGACGGACTCCTCTATAGTCCTCGGGTGGCTACAAAAACCACCTAACACTTTAAAAACTTTTGTTGCAAATAGGGTAACAAAAATTATTAGTATTGCCAGCAATAAACACTGGAAACATGTGAAAACCGACGACAACCCAGCAGATTTAGGTACCCGCGGTTCCACACCTCAAGAACTTATCGAGAGTAACCTATGGTGGCATGGGCCCACCTGGCTTCAACAACCTACTGAATTTTGGCCAAAACCACGAGTTTTTGATCCAACAGACTTAGAAACCGAAAAGATCTCAGCCTTTCATCTAAAAACTACCCCAGTCGACACCAGCAGCACAGATATTTTTCATCAAGCTAGTGAATCTGACAACATATTAGAAAACTTTTCATCTCTCCCTCGAGCCCTAAGGGTCGTGAGTTATTGTTTTCGTTTCATAAATCGAAGCCGAAAACACCCATTTGAAACTGAACAGTTTATAACTACAGAGGAAATTCTATTCGCGAAAAGGCGACTAATTTCAATCGCTCAGAAAGCTCACTTTTACAAAGAGTATGAATGCCTTATCGGAAAACGGCATATCAACAAAAAAAGCAGACTGCTTACTTTGAGTCCATTTCTCGACAAAGATGATTTATTACGTGTTGGAGGTAGACTTAATAACTCAGGATTAAGTTATACAGAGCGCCATCCTATAATAATTCCCGAAAAATCACGCTTTGCTAATCTTTTTGTCGAATATACCCATACAATTTTGCTTCATGCTGAACATCACATAATGTTACGGGCTATAAGACAAGGGTTCTATATACCTAGACTTAAAAATTTGGTACGAAAATGTATTCGAAACTGCAAGGCATGCACTATATACAAGCACAAAATTCAACATCAAATTATGGCCGCTCTCCCCCCTGAAAGAGTAAATTTTTCATTGCCTTTTACCTACACCGGAGTCGACTTTGCCGGCCCGTTCAATATAAAATCATCAAAACTACGAAGTGCCAAGTTAATCAAAGCATATGCAGCCGTCTTTGTTTGCTTCTCTACAAGAGCAGTTCATTTGGAAGCCTGCTCAGATCTTTCTACAGACGCATTTCTTGCCTGCTTTGACCGGTTCACCGGACGTCGAGGTTTTCCTAAAACCATGTTTTCGGATAATGGTCGAAATTTTCTTGGGGCTAGTTTAGCCTTACTAAAAACCTACAACGAATTCTTGAAAACGACAGAAAAGGCCTTAGTAGAAAAATATGGTGCCCACGGATTTACTTGGTCATTTATTCCACCATATGCACCCCACATGGGCGGCCTCTGGGAGGCTGCCGTAAAAAGCATGAAATCTCATCTTAAAAAGGTAGCTGGTAATCTCAACTTTACTTTTGAAGAATTTGCTACAATGCTAATCAGAATTGAAGCTGTATTAAATTCGCGTCCAATGTCTCCATTGACCGAAAACCCGTCCGAACTACTTCCCTTGACTCCAGGTCATCTTTTGAGAGGTGCCCCACTCATTGCTCCTCCTGAAGCTCCAGAAGAACCACCGCTAGAAAAATTGAGTCACCTAAAACGATGGGACCGACTAAAAGCTCTTCAACACATCTTTGCCCGTCGTTGGAAAAACGAATATATTACCGAACTTCAGCGAAGAGTTAAATGGAAAACTGAACAACACAACATAAAGCCAAACGACTTTGTCATCGTGAAAGATGATTTGTTACCACCCACCGAGTGGCGTCTGGGACGCATTACCAAAGTGATATATGGAAAAGACAGCAACGTACGAGTAGCCGAAATCAAAACACAAAATGGAATTATAAAGCGCTCAATAGCTAAATTGTGTCTTTTACCAACCTCTAATACCCCACTTAAGCAAACCGCACAGAAACCCTCAAATTAATCCACCCGATTTAAAATCAAAAGCCCTGATAAAAAAGAGAAACAGTCGCTAAACAAAATTTCTAATAACACAATATATATACATTCTTTTCTTCCTCTCTAGCCATCATCATGCCCCGATGCAATTTGTGTCTAAAAACTCACGCCGTCCTGCACTGCCGCACTGTTCGCCCCTGACGAACAACGTGGGGGAATCGAGTACGGGGTGTTTGACGTATCCGCAACCTACGCACCACGCGCCCATTATGGACCGATCGCCCATTGGCGACTACCGTTGCGCGAAGAAGCCATTCGTGTACCACCGCCTATTACGGATCCACTGTTAGTGGAGCATTTTTCAACCATCAAGTCCAAGGCACATCCCTTCGCGACTTGCCTTACCATTGATGGAGTTATTGGTCATCGGACGCTGGCATCCATAATAAGACCAGAGGTGATCCAGCCAGCAGAAACCCTACCCAAGGCGCAAAGATCCATCTTTGGGTGGCTTATACATGGAGTTTGGAACCACAAAACATCCTCGCGCGGGAGTATGTTGAACCGTGTTCAACAGGAATTTTATGCATCAATATTTCCCCTATTTTGTTTATCTATTTATCTCAATTATTTTGTACTCAATTTATCTTATTTCTCTATTCTCAGTTCTCCATGAACAAACCCCTTTTTTTCTTTATATATTTTTATTTAAATATTATATATATTTAAATGTCATTTATTTTTTTTATATATATTAACGGAGTTGGACTCCATATTTTATCTGTTTTTTGTAAAAACAAGTTAGTATTAGAATACCCTTCAATAAAGCAGGAAGCTTTTTATGTGAAAAATAAGAAACCCCTGTGTTCTTATTTGTAATACTCACCGACTCACAATCTAATTGGGAAAGGGAGTTACCCGCACCCCAACAATATTAAATGCTTATTTTTTACAATATAATATGTTTTATTAAAAGAAGCTAAAATATGTAACAAAAAGAGGGGGTTCCTTGTTGTTAAAGATAAAAAGGTTTAAACATTAAAATATCCCCTTGAAATAAATGTTCACTTTCCGTAAGTTTTCATATAGTTTTAGTCCTTGGAACATAAAATCACTTGGAACATAAAAACACAGTTTGCTTGTCTCTGAGGACCGATTAAAATAAAAACTATTAAGTGACTTTTATTCTTTTTTATCTATTACTTAATAAAAATCAAATAATACTCGTAGTTTTTTCAGAGCCAAACAACAATAATCTAAAACCATTCCTTACAAAAACTGACGGCTGCTACTCCTGCATTTATTGGATTGTTTAGGTTGTAACATTCCGGAACTTCGTGCTGCAATTTTATTTTCAAAAAAACAATTAAATTCTTATTACAAATAGAAAAAATAATTTCTTCTCTTTTCTATTTCGACAGAAATTTTAAACATTTTGATTTTGTTTTGAAACAGGCAACAAACATAAAATATGGAAGAAAATTACAAAACTCAAAATGACAAGTATTTTTATTGAGATTTTTAAATACATCATTCCCATGTACCCCATAAAAACTTTGTTGTGAAGAAAACTGCGTAATAAAAAATAATATGTACACTAATGATGTCTGTGTTCGTATATCAGATGTAATCATGAAACAAATTTGCAACAAATTTTTGCAAAAAAAAAACTAACTGAAAATTTTATTATGAAATTTTTTTGGAAATTATCTCTGCAAAATAGTAGAACATTTTACATCACTATTTTAAATATAAATAAAACATAATTTGAAAGAAAACGTAAATGTAGTTTCTCATCATCAGAACACGTTTTGAAAGAAGTGACAATCTCATGCAAAACATCAAACATTCATATAAACTAGTTTTCTTTCAAAACGTGTTCTGATGATGGGAACCGCGAAAATTCCCGAAATAGATCTATCAACACATTCCTGAAAGTGGTCAATTGATAAATTTGAAAACAAAAACTCTATAGATTATTTGAAATATAGAGTATGGCCTCGAATTTGAATAATTTTCATTTTCATTGCTAATATGCAATCTTTGATGAAATTGTAAGGACATTTGGTAAGATCAAGCGAATCAAATGGTGTATTGAATATTGAGGTTGACCATGTCCATGTTTCTCCATTTTGAAATGTTATTGTTCTGGGTAAAGTCACAAATAACAGTCCTTGGTAATTGGTATATGGCACATACCTAAATTTCTTTTAAATTGAAGTGCATCAGTTGAGAATCCAAACTATTTACGGTACTCTCCTTGTCAATAAAATAAGTAGATTTTTGTATTACTTTTCTCTTCATTACGAAAATATTAACGCATTTAACTCTTATTTTAAAATTTCATTAAGTTCAGAAGTGGTTTTTACCATTTTTTTTTTAAATGTTATTTTTGACTAATAAGTCCATACAAAAGTAAAAAATGTGTTTCAGTAATTACTGTCAACCTTATGAAGCGCAAATATTAGTATAACCCTTGCTAAAATTGATACATTGTGGCCAAATTTAAGATTACAAGTTATTTTAAACACAACCTCCCTCATCAAACTACGAAATACTCAAAGCGTTCCATTAGTATGAATTGTTGAACTGTACGTTCACATTTTCTTTAAAGATTTCTAAGGTACAAGCAAGGATTTTTAATATATAGAGGATATGCAAGCCGGAGTTTTGTTCCATTTAAGATGGTGCGAAGATCATAATTAAATCTTACTTTTAAATAGAAAAATTAAATGATATTATTATACAAAATTTTCTAAAAAAAATTACAAAAAATATATATGACAAAAAAATAACACGACAAAAATAATATGCCATAAATAATAATGCAAGAAGATATATGCCCATTAGGGCGGGTCGATTTAAAAATCGCTCAACGTTCAAGGAAAATCGTATTCAAGGGATCAAAATAAGAAACTTTGCCGAAGGAACCATACCTCTAAAACGAATTCTGATATCCCGACTTTTGACCCATAGGGTCAAATTTTGAAAAAGCCAACTTTGATATTTCAGAAAGTAGAAGGAATCTCTCCAAGATTATGGGAGCTACTTCTTCTCCGGAAGACGCGCTAGCAGATCAATGCATTAATCATCACTCTAGGTGACCGTTAATGGGTTAAGATTAAAGCTGAATGAGGCCTTTTTAACCGTGTTTTTATAGCAAAATGTACAAATCTCGGGATAGAGATATTTCAGAAAGTAGGAGGAGTCTTTCCAAGATTAGGGTCTCTATTTCTTTTCCAGAAGACGCTCTAGCATAAGAATGTATAAATTATATTCGATTGGGTTGGATTCGATTGGGGCACTCTAAATGGGTCAAAGTGGGATTTTTCAAAATTTGACCCTACCGGTCAAAAGTCGGGACATCAGAATTCGTTTTAGAGGTATGGTTCCTTCGGCAAAGTTTCTTATTTTGATCCCTAGAATACGATTTGCCTTGAACGTTGAGCGATTTTTTTGCCTCCATACAAATCGAAACGGCCTAATGCCCATATTTGACCATATATGGAAATGTTGGTTAATTTTTCTAGTAGTACGAAGGTGGACGACCATATATGATCATATATAAATGTAAATGACCGTGTATGAACTTTTTTAAACGGGAATACAAAAAATTTGTTAAATCATAAATAATCATAATTTTTTTGAATGAATTTTTAGATTGGACTGATCATATTTGAAAAACCACATTTTCATGAAAATTTAAAACCATTTTGAATTTTTGAAAAGTGTCAAAAAAAGGGTTAAAAAAACAAAGAAATTGTTTTTTAATAATGTTTTTAATAGAAAAAATGTTAAATTTTCCGAATCATTAAAATTTTTCATTATAACCTGGTTTTAAAGACACATTGATAAAAAATGTATGTATTTTTCTTTAACTCCCATATATGTAGTTGTTTTGTATTACTTCATAGAAAAACAGCTGTTTTTATAGTTAAACACAACAACTACTGATTACTACGCAAAACAATTGTCATGTAGTAACTGTCATACGTTTTTGAGTGTACAAAATCGTCTTTGAGACCATATTGATCTAAGTAATCAGTATGATCTAAAAGCTGCAAATATACTCTGTCGATACAAATCGTTTGGAAAATGTGCTGATTTTGTAAAAAAATAGAAATGGAACAGTTTAAACGTTAAATTTACAAAAACATTTAATTTAAATTAAATTCAAAATCATAAAATAATCCCTTAATTTAAAAACAACATGTTTCGACTATTATAGGTATTTGCAAAATTACACATATCTAATTAGAATGGCATGAGAAAATTTTGAGATTTTAAAATATTTGTTTTCTTAATTGACGTTGAAAGAACAAATCTTTTTCCAATCCCGAGTAAAAAAAAACTTTCATATGTAATCATATCTTGTTTAATATAATATTATAAAAAAACATATAGCTTTATATAGCTTAATAGGGATATATGTCATGGCGCATATGGTTATATATAATTTTGTCTTGAATTTGGTTTTTCGAAAATTTTAGATATTGCCCCATACATTATACTATATAAATATATATAGATTGTAGTCGTAGATGTGGCATATATTACTACATATGGTATATTGATTAGCATGATTTCAAGTATAATTTTATATCGTTTAATACAATGTTACATACAAAAATATATGGTATGGTATTAAAATTTAGTTGTACATCGAATCTGAAGTGTTGAATTTTGTAAAAATTAAACGTGCGGCATTTTGTTGCCGTTTTTGTTTTTTTTTTTCTTTTATATATCAAATGTTTAATCACGCTTCTAAACGAGAATAAGAAATTATCATTGAGTTTGTGATTTCCCTGACAAGTATGAAATAATAAAATATGAATAGGGACCAGCCTACAACAAATCACAATTTGTTAAATAAGTAAGGATTTTAGCATATTTAATTACTATAAATGTAATTAATGTTTATCCTGATCAAACTGAATTTGAAGAGCATTTATTATAAAGCTAGCTCTGCATAGAACTTTATTTCCCCATACAATTTTATTAGTCTTTGATTAAAACTATCTGTATTATAAACAAATTTGTTGAAATGTCTAACAGTGTTTTTGCTTCTATTCAAAAAATTAAGTTGTAATTACGCCCTTTTACAGATTAGCTGACCATGTAAAATTAGTTGAATAAACCTCTATTATCAGTTCGAAATTGAAACTTAAATTTCGCTTTGAGCATGTTAGAAATAACGAATTAAATTGTGTTTTGCCATTAAAAATGCAGACGATTTCAAAGTAATTGAGTTAAACAAAATTTTAAAATTATATTTTCACTAGTAATTTTTCTATTTAATATCTCAGCAAAAAATTTAATATATTGTTCTAAAATTTTTAAAATTAGAAACAAAAAATAACATACATAATATGAAAAAAAAAAATAATTTTGCAAATCCTATAAATTAAATTGTGATAAACTATTTTAAATTTATAAAATTGAATTTGAATATTCAAAATATCGCTTAAAAATTTAAAAGAAATCTTGAATTAATTTATAACTTTTTTGATGGCAAATGAAAATATTCAAAATCAATTGCTGACTTTCTTCATTTCAAATAGGAAAATTTAATTTATTTGAAGTTTTCTTAATTTCTACTGAAATATTAAATAAATATATGGGAGCTCTTGGTCTCCCATATTTTATTTATTTTATAAAATAACATTTGTATTTTAATTTTTTTATAAAATATATTTTTTAGTTCTTAATAAAATTAATTACAAAATTAAACTGAAAATATTTGACAAACCAGTTTATGAAGCAAAGTTTTTTATTAAAAATGTTTTGGGTAGATAGTTGTGGGAATGTTGCCACATTACCCCCCTTTCTAAGAAATGTTGAACATTAACTGTTGATGAAAATATGAAATTGTAAGGCCGACTTTTGAAATGTTCCGATTATGATGGTTTCCTTGATTGAATGTTAATTTTTAGTTTAATAAAATTCGAGATAAATTCTTTCGAAATTTTTAACTGTTTGGTAAACTAAATTTATTAATGATCCGTGAACCAAATGCGAGCCGTAGAGTCCGTTGTGTTTATTTGAAGTCCAAACTACTTTAGATTATATAATCTTGCGGTAGCCCAAATTTTATTAGATTTATTGTTGAAATCTAGTAAATGTTCTTTTGGAGACTTTTGAAAATAAAGCAGGGAAGAAAGGCAGTACTTGGTTTGGATTTTTGGCTATTTTGAAATTGGTATAAGATGTCACAAACACAGGAAGTTCTGTATACAAGTTTGGTTTTCTTGAAGACCTTCTATTGTATTCCATGACTACGTAGGGACATTCCGAAATTTTGATAAACTTTTTTAGCAATCAAATCGCTGAATCCGCATGTTGTATTGCATAGTAGATAGGAAACCTAATTGGCGAGATATTTTGATAACGTAGTACTGGCACAAGCTGGAACAATTTTCGATTGTGACGTTAGTTTCCACTAAATTCTTCGTCGGGGTAGGGTAGCCAGACGTTCTTTTTTCAGCAGTATGTGTACTTTTTTTTAGTCAATGTACTGTTTTCTGCATAACCCCTAAAAAAGTACGCTAAAGTACTTTTTTTTGCCTTTTGTACTTTTATTTGTACTTTTTTCCCTGTTTAGTATCTTTAGTAACATTTTTTTTGTGCAGAAAGATTCACACAGTTAGAAGCGCCTTGTTAAAATGTCTTTACAACCTGAACACATTTGTGGCGACTAACAGAAGTATTTTTTCGTGTTTTTTATATGAGAAGCAAAAAATCGCCAGTCTTGACGACTTTTCTTCTTTATATTAATAAATCGTCAGTCGCCAGCATTGTGATGAAACTCTTAATCAAAACAAATCGTAAATATTTTTGAAATTTGTATGTTTATTTTTCTATACCACATTCAAATGCGGCAACTGAGAGAATATTCAGTTTAATGTTTACCTTTTGGAGACAGGAAAGAAACAAGCTTTTAATTCAAAATTTAGAGAGTGAACTGACCATTAAAACTAATTTTGAATTTACATGTGTAGTTTTTTTTAATTTTTTAAAAACTGAAAATGCCAAAAATAGAATTGTTAACCATGTTGAAAAGAATTATAAATATTTGTAAAAATTTTTAATTATTTAAAAAAGAAATAAAATATAATTATTAAATAATTATATAAACGAACCAAACCGAAATGTACAACACACAAGTGATATTTAGTATTAAACATATTAATATAAACTTGTTCAAATTAACTTTGTTTTTAAACACAATTAAAAATCTGACTAATTTTAAGTTAACATTTACGATCTTATTTTTATATTCTTTACTGAAGTATATGTTATTTTATGTTATGTTATTTAATGAATTTAAGGACGTTTTCAATAAAAATACAAATGTACTTTTTTTATCAATTGTACTGCTTCTTTTCTTTGATGTACTTTTTTTGCCAATTCTATATCTGGCTACCCTACGTCGGGGTCACCACTTATGGGAGCTCTTGGTCTCCCATATTTTATTTATTTTATAAAATAACATTTGTATTTTAATTTTTTTATAAAAGTTCTTAATAAAATTAATTACAAAATTAAACTGAAAATATTTGACAAACAAGTTTATGAAGCAAAGTTTTTTATTAAAAATGTTTTGAGTAGATAGTTGTGGGAATGTTGCCACAAATTAACAAATATTTATATTTAAAATAATATATGTCCTATTATATTAAATTATATATAATCTTATTGTAGACAAAAATCGGACAAAACTGTATCAAATCATTTCTAATTGCATATAAATTATGATACAATAAGATGTAATTTGATACAATTTAATTAGGCCATTTTTCGGATGAAATTTTACATAACTAATTGTGGGGTTATATTAAATTAGATAACATCAGATATTTTTTTAATCGGGATGCTAAAATTTTATTGAAATATTACGTATATAATTTAAATTTTTAAAAATTAATTATTTGTTAAACACAAATTTGAATGTGTTTATTTTATAATCTATTTATTGCAAATCACTTTTGTTTTATAAAGTAAATATTTAAAATATTTTTTAATTTATACAAATTTCAAAAATATTTAAAGATGACCTCATGCTTAACGGATGCAAAGTGTGTTATTGTTTAATTGTCAAGTATTTCAAAAAAAAAGTAGTATAAACGAACGAGAACACTTCAATACGATTTGAAGCCAAAAGTTTTGTGCTTTATAAAACAAATCATTTTTTCATTCACCAATCAAATAAACAGAACATGCAAATTAATAGGTTCAATATGCTTGAATAATATTAATTGGCAACTATCAATAGTTGTTTAAAAATTGTATCATATACACAAGTTCATGTAATTTGAACCTAAAACAAAATTTTTAATTAACTTCTCTAATGCGTAAGACGTACATATATAAACGTTTTATCTAAACTTTATGCCGTTTGCTTAAGACGTATATATACGTCCACTTTACATAAGTGCAGCATGTGTTTTTTTATTATTTCGACGCAACCAGCGAACATTTGTTTAATTTTGATTACGCAGTTAAGTAATAAAAATTATCTAAACGAAATACCCGACAGACTTACTAATGGAGAATTTCATCTCAAGTGACCGAACTTTTGAAAACGTTGTCTTAGGATCGTTATGAAACTTGCACCAAGTTGAGTACTATTGGGAAGTAGTTATGAATCACAGCGGGATCGCTCAAGGACTCCCCGAGTTGGAGGCTGTTGAATTTTGAAATTTTCGTCAAACAGCCCTTCTTCGGATACATAACTAGGGTAACCAAAAAACAGCTCTAAAAACTATGTTTTAAGCGCTTAAAAAGCTCTAAGAACAGTAAAATAAGCTGTCAAAATTAAAAAATAAGCCCATTTCTTTACTGCAAATAAAATTTGTATGTATTTTGTTTCTTGGAACTTCGTCAGTCAAACAAAGTTGTAATAGAATAGTAGTTTTTCAAAATTCAAATTTTTTTAAAAAAATATTTTGATAAACTAATTAGCTGTACCTTCTTCAAAATACTGATTGATAGAATAAAGAAAAAAAAACATATTTTGGTTGAAAAAAGCTAAAATAAGCTTAATTTTTAAAGAAAAAAGCCAAAAATAAGCTTGTATTTGAAAAATAAGCTAAAATAAGCAAATATCAAAAACTGAAATATCAAAAACTGAAGAAGCTCTAACAAATATAGCTTAAAAATAATTTCCAGATCAGAACTGGTGTTAAATCTAAATTGATCTATCCTTTAAAATAAAAACAAAGTTCTAGCTTACTTTTGGTTTCCCTTCATATAACTAATTACCTGGGCAGCGACTTTCATGCAAATACATGTCAATAGCCCAAAAACGATCAAAGAATTTGAAATAAAATGGCATCGATTTGCTTTTGCATATTTTTGCATATTTTGTAATAAATGCAAAATTTTGCATATGTTCTAATTTTTTGTTCCATATTTTGCATATTTTAAATTGAATTACATGAAAATAAAGCATTTACAACTCTTAACATATCATCTGGTTGTCATTTATATGTGATTTAATTTTTAAACCAACGCTCTCGGGTAATAAATCGAATTTTTAAAATGCAAATTTAAGGGCAAATTTTTTACTTTTAGTCCATATTTTTGGATTTTTAGTGCATATTTTAAGCGCATATTTCAGATTTTAACTGCATACTTTAAGCGCAAATTTTTGATTTTTTAGTGCATGAAAGTCGCTGCCCCTGTTGATTACGTATTGTATACAATACTATAGTTAGAAAATTGTGTCCAAAAGATTTTTCTTCAATTAAAAAAAAAAATAAAAATAAATTTTTTTTTTTATTTTTTTTTTTCAAATTGGAAGGCTTAGGGTTTTTTCTACATGCGACTTGTCTATCTTTCTTCCAAAGTAGGGTACTATTTTCACCAACAATTTTGAGTGCTCTTCTTTTTTTTTGTTTTTATCCGATTTTCATAAAACTAACAAATTTGTAATCTGCTAGTAAAACCTATTAAAAACATGCTTACCCTTGTGCGTTACCTCTGAAAGTTCCAGAGATATTCCCATTTGAAAATGTGAAATTCCAAATTTGCTCAGAATCATGTCCAGTTTTTGCGAATAACGAGACTAAATCAAGACCAATTTTTTTTTTAATTTTTTTGGTTTTTTAGCCAAATAAATTTTCGGTTAAATAAAATTAAATGTAATATCTTGATCCACTCAAAAACTGCTTTACTTTAAAGTATAAATTTAAAAAAAAGCACCAACAGTCTTTTAACCCCAGATGAATACTTTCTTTCTAAACATATAACGTATAATATTCGTAAAGGTTTTTTCGTGTAAAAGATATACCACTTTTCTAAAATTGCCACTTTTCTTAAGCAAATATCAACTTTAACCCACAGTTCCAAAATTTGCACACGTACTGGAGCGGTTGTAGGTACTCCAACATATTTCCAATTTATTTTCTTTCAATCCCGCGTTAAATGTAGACATGGCAGCAAAAAAATTAAAAAATCCCATTATTGGAAATTTTAATTTTATTTTTTGAATTGTGGGATTGCTAACAGCAAATCTTAAGTTCTGACATTAATTTCACATTTGTGAATTCAAAGCCTATTTAATGAAATCCAAAAAATCATTTTATTATATCTAAATATTGTATTGAATATTGAACATTTACATTTTAACAAAAAAAAATCCATTTTATGCCCGTAATTTCAAGCAATATTTACCTACCGGTGCTTATATACCTACCCGATTTTGTTCGTGTATACGGGTAGATATCTAAGCACTGGTAGGTATCTATTGCTTGAAATTACGGGCATTAATCCTCCTATTTGGATTTACAAAGTTTTTGTTCTACCAATAGTGTTAAATTTCATAAATATTACACATAAGGGGTAAATTCTAAAGATTTCCTGTTATGGAGTTATAAACACACCATATAAGTGTTTGGTATCATTGGAAAAGAAATTAAAGAAATTAATTATGATATTTTTAAAAAGACTCCCATTTAGTAGTATTGCTAGAACAAATACTTGGGATCTCCTAACAGGAAGGTAACATTTGCGGATTTTGTTAAATTATAAATTATTAAGTTTTCTTTGATCTTCATTTATGCGATGATTTCCCTTTAAACGAGCTTAAGATCTTTTATTTATAAATTATAATTATGTATTTTCAATATTTCGTCTCCACATTGGGAGACTTCTTCAGGGAAATTATTATTATAATTTGATTGCTAAAATGTTGTCTTAAAAGTTCGGCCAGTTGAAATGGAATCCCCCATATGTAAATAATTTTGGAAACTATACAAAAATTAAAATTCTTTATGCACGTTTGTTGGTTTTTACTGAAAATATAAAAATACATTGAAATGTTTTTTTTATTAAATTTTTAATTTAATTTAGCTTTATAGTTCTATTTTGACCAATTTTTATGTTGTTTTTAATAATCTCTATTTCATGTTTTTTAATACATACTAATTTATTATTTTCCATCCAAAAGTCAAATTCATTGCCATAAAGTTAAAACAACTTGAGTAGGTGTGAGAAAATTAGATATTTACGGAAGAAATGGTACTAAACAATTAACATTACTTTCCATACCGAAAGTGACGAAGACCTTTAAAAAATTAAAGTATTATATGTATTAGAGCAGACTAAAGAATATTCCGTGAATCATGCGTGAAAAAAATGATAAGTTTCTGTATTACTGACCCGGTTTAACCCATTCCTGCCTATTGGGTATTTAAATACCCAAAAAGGAGCCATCTTAAAAAAAATTATAGCTAAAGCCAGGTAAGAGTTCCATCAAATTGATTTTTACAGGTAGGTAGAGAAAGGATAAAAATACTTCAGGAAAATGTTGGTGTAAAATTGGGGGTTGATAATTATCTGTTCAATTGTCTGCAAATTTACATATTCTGAAAAATTGAAAGGAAGAATTGAAATTGCCTCTGAAAAATTGGAGAAGCGACACATCGGAAAACTTTATTGTTGGCTAATAGTGTTAGGTATTCTTTAAAGTGCAAAAAATTTGTAGCTGGGTAGGACCACTCATTTGGGCTACAGGTATGATTTCATGACATGACCATTAAAATACGTATTTTACAGTTTTATGAAGTACCCTTGCTTGAAATATCGATTTATTTATTATTATAACAAAATAATTTAATTAAAAAACCACAGAGGAATTATTTTATATCAGTGGTTAATTCATAAGTCCCAAGTATGGGAAATCGAAACGAAAATTATATCAAATAACTTCCAAAACCTTAAGTAAAGAATGTGTGAAATTTCATCGATATTGAACAATGGAATCGGGGGTCAGGCAATAATGGGTTAAGGGTCAGGGCACAACTAGTGTTGCCAATTATTCGACCTAACCTGTTACGGTATTATTTAAAAAATCGCTTAAATGTATTAACCTGTTATTCGTCCCGGTAAATCCACAAAATTGGCGATTAATCGAATTATCGTTTAAAATGTATTTTTATTTTACGGTTTTTTTTTTTATCAAATATCAAGTATTTTATTGTTTGTTGAGGTTGATTTAAAGCATCCTGCGATGTTTTAATGATATATGACTTAGAAACTTACGGTTTTATGTTTAAGGAATCTAAGTGCTATTGAAAAATTGTTATCAGTAAAGCAGGTTTTTTGGCATTAAAAAACTGTGAAATGTAATAAATTTCCGAGCTCTCAAATTTCTGAGTCATAAATGACTTTTATTTATGAGCCTAAAGCCACATTCACACTAGATAGCAAAACACGTGTTTTGGCAAAACGCGTATTTAAGATCTTTATTCTAGTCCCATTCGTTTTGGCAAAACATGTGTTTTGCAAACTAGTCTGAATGTCATATAATTGAAAATTTTTTAACGCTTCATAAATGGCTCAAAAAATTCTCAAGTTGTTAATAACGCTCATATTTAGAAGTCTTACATGAGTGCGTTCAGAAAGAGGATTTATCCGATAAATTTTATCGGCAAAGATAAACACACTCATATACCTAAGATTTTACGAGGTTTGAATGCTCTTCAATGAGTTCTTTCGGACTCCTATTGAACACTTAGATTTTTAAAATCGTGTAATGGGAAACTTAAAAAAATATTTTTTGTCAGATTATGTGTACAACATAATTAACCGGTCGGCTCGAATCTTAACAAAAAGTGAGTGATTGCGATTTTGTGTGGAATCTTATCCTAATTGTTAGGAGATGACCAATTTAAAAAAGAGTTTGTATCTTTCGTCACTAAAACAAACTTTTAAAAATAAACAAGTTATAAGTAAACATGTGTGTTGAGATTATTCCGATCACACTCCTTTTTTTTGTTTTGTAATTTTGCAAAAAAATCTTGAAAGTTATTTACATTTTTAATTTTTTTTAAATTTTTAAAAACACCAGATAAAAATTAAACGGATCTTCCAGCCTGGTATTAATGTATATTTTTATGGCTCGATGAAAAAACTCCAGCTACAAAGTGGCTTAATTAGACACCTTTTAGCACATTTAAATAAAATACGCGAAGTCTTAAAAATAATTTATGGTATTAAAAAATAGCTAAAAATGGCTAAAACGAAAAACAATTGCCTAAATCTAAATGTAATTAAAAAATAGTTTATTATTAAAAAATATTTTTTTTAATTACCGAAAAAATAACTGTTAAAAACAGTAATTAAATTAAAGTTTTTTGTAAATTTGCAAAGCAAAACGCATAATATGATGGGTTTTATAGCAAAATGCTTTTATTTTATCAGAAAAAACGATTTTTCTAATTTTGTTAATTAAGTTACATCATTTATTGAAAAAAGTTATGTATCATGCTTCATTCCAAAAAAAATTAAGAATGTTTTAAAAAACAATAAAATTATTCGATTATTCAAAATGAAAGTTGGGTACAACAACCAAATTGCAAATCAAATTTGGAGATAGTTCATTTAACTACAAAAATTCGGTTGGAGCAACGAAACTGTTTTCTGTATGCAGAACACTTAAAAAAGAACTGTCATTTTTGTTTTTAAATATAAAAATCAATTTAAATTGTTAAGGGGCAATTCACACGCTTTGTGATACACTAAAACAGTCTGAATTTACTAATTTTTTTTTTGTTGATATTAGCAAATTTTCTGCAAGGATCCGCCAGCATAATTATTGTTGGCTTTACAGACTTTTTTTTTGAGTGTACAATTGTCAAATTATTGTAAATTATCTTTTGAAAATGAAATTTCGTATTATCAATATAGCTTGTGAATCAAGCTTAAAGTTTATTTTGTATATAAAAATCAAATGAGACATCCTAAAGAGTCTATATAAGTGATTTTTTTGAAACTAAAAAGAGGCTTTAACAGTTATTATGGGTCTCTGGAATCTCCAATGCACATTGGGGCTAAAGTCTGTTTTAGCTGGCATCAAAAAAAGCGAGGTTTTGATATAAGAAAAGATTATATCCTGTTGCAATATTTTTAAATATATATTTAAAATATTTAAAATATGTTTTTAAAATACAAGTTAAAAATAACTACAATTGTTTAGTTATTTTTGTTGTCGCCTTGTTAACTGAATTCACAGCTGTTTTACTTATAGTTTTCAGTAGATTCTACTGTCAAAATTTTTTTAGTGTATTTGAAGTTATTTTCGTCTCTTTTGAATTTTGAAAGGGTTTTTAGTCGTTACTGGTATTTTAGTGTTGGTATTTGACAATCATAATAAAAACACATTAAGCGTTAAAGAACGTCGCACACACAGATAAAAGTTTAGCTATTTGCCAACCGATATTCGGTTACTACGACACAAATTCGGTTATTACGAATTTCAGTCGATTGATACAACCGAACATTAGTTTTCACAACAAAGTTCGATTAATTCAACTGAATTTTAGTTGCAACACCCAAAATATACAGAAATCGAATGTAAATACCGTTGTACTAACTGAATTTATAAGTTGTTACCATTTTATTTCTCTGTGTGTATTAACTATCTGAAAAATTCGGTTAAAAACAATCTTTATTCTAAAAACCAAAACAATACATAAAACATGTTTGACAACAAAGAGACAACAAAACAAAAATAAAAATAAAGAAATGATGACAAAAAAATTATAAATAAAAAAATAAAAAAAAAATAAATAATAATAATAAATATTAATGTTTGTTTTAGATGAAGTCACAAAAACTAAACCCGTACCATATAAGTAGATAGAGGAAAAAATTATGTATTTTTATACTTTTTTTAAATATTTTTTTTTTTTTTAAATAATGACCTTGGTTACGCATAGCATGTCAAAAAATCTTTTAACTATAATAACATTTTAAAATCCTTACTCTCTGATGCTGGTCTTATACTGCGATAAGGATTTAAACGACGAGGAGGTTGCCAAAATCGATTCACCCAAGTGGGTATATAATTTGAATACCAAGTTGCCATTTTCAATTACACTTGATATATGTATGTACAATATATAACGGTTTAATAACTTATTTTTAATATTTATGTGTATAAAATAAATAATCACAATTTTTAGTTTTATTTAAGACAATTATTTAAATTTTTTTTTTTTTTTGTTTATTTAAATTTTCAATATTCCGCGTAAGTTCTACTCTGTCGCGATCGTACTTATTAACTGAATTATTACCTTAAAAAATTTAGTTTTCAACAATGATGTATGAGGGTGTTCCAAAACTTATTCAAAACAAGAAGACAAAATGAAAATAGAGAGAAATAATATTGTTTTTATGAATAGATGTATGTAGTAGTTGGCTAACAAGAACATCAAAGCACTAGCAAAAGGGTACTCAATATACTCGTAATATTAAGAGATGTGTGTGATCAACCTATACAGGGTCTTTTGAAACGAGTACAGCAACTTATAAAAAAGCTAATAACTACACGCAGAAAAAACCAGAGGAATACTATCGAAGTACTTAGTAATTATACAACTACATAAGTTTCAAGTTATTTTTATAAAATTTTTGTAAAATATATCGCACTTGATCAACCAGAGGGTATTAACTCAAAATTTTTAAAATATTACTTTTTACAACAAATCAACTAACAACATCAATATCTATCTATTGTAAAAATTTCAACGTATTCCGATTACTCTTTCATCTCGAAAACCACTTTTGAGACCATTTTCATGATAATGTAGTGATTACCTTTATTTCAACAAAAAGGTATTATTTCGAGTTAATACAAAAGTTCAAATAGAAATGAATCGTATATTTTCATAAAAAAAGATATTATTTTGATTTGAGCCTTTATTTATGTTAAAAATAATCAAACTGTTTTATTTATATTTGGTTGTATTTTGAGTTGATACTGTTTTGTTGATAAAATTTGTTGTATTCTATAAATTTAAATCGATAAAATTTCAAAAAAATGGTATTAACTCAAAAAATTGATGTTTTTTTTGCAATGAGTGGTAAAATGTAAAACAAAAACAATGTATATATATTTTCAAATGGAATTTGCTTATTATGATATGTTTGAATTTTTAAATTCTGTTACAATGTGGCCATAAACAGTTTTTTGACTCTACTGAAAATTTAAAATTTTTGAGTTAATACCCTCTTGTTGATCAAGTGCGATATGTATTTTTTTTAGAAAACATACGTTTATATTTAATTTTAAATATTACGTCTTCCAGGTTGGTTAGAAAAAAGATTTTGATAGGGTATTTTACTATTAAGTATATAAAAAGTAGTTAAGAAAAC
This sequence comes from Delia radicum, assembly GCA_021234595.1. NCBI lineage: Eukaryota > Metazoa > Arthropoda > Insecta > Diptera > Anthomyiidae > Delia > Delia radicum. Next base: position 13,675,314 of record CM037854.1, on the reverse strand, counting down.
CGATTAAAATAACTATGAGGGAAATTTCAAACCAAATCATCTAAGATCCTAATATGAGGATCTGCAAAACAAAAGCAACAAAATGAAAAAATATTTAGTAATTTTTTTTATTTTTAAATGTTTGAAATATTGAAATAAAAAACCATATAAATTGTAAAATAAACTTTCCAGTGGCAAAACATTTTTGACACTAATGTTATACAAATATATCCTATGGAAATGTTGAAGGGTATTATAATTAAACTACCAAAGAAAGGTGATAGTACGAGATGTGATAACTGGCGAGGTATAACAGTTCTGCCGGCAGTGATGAAAATTCTTATGAAGATAATATTAGAGCGAATGATGGCCCAAATTAACTGCAAGTTAAGACCAGAACAAGCTGGCCTCAGACCTACTATGTCGTGTACAGACCAAATAAATACGCTTCGAATAATAATAGAACAATCTCTCGAAATGCAATCACCCCTATATATGCTGTTTGTTGAATATGAAAAGGCATTTGACTCAATAAATAGAGATTGTATATGGGCTGAACTGGCCAACTTCGGCGTGCCAGATAAAATAACACGCATGATACAAAAGAGTTACGATTCATTTGAATGCACCGTGTTACATGATGGTGAAATCTATGTGCCATTTAAAACAACGTCTGGCGTTAGACAAGGGTGTTATTATCACCGCTTTTATTTCTGATTGTATTAGATGCTGTTGTCAAACGCTCAACTACAAATAAACCGAGAGGAATTATATGGGACCCCTTAAACCCGCAGCCACGATTAGAGTCACTTGATTATGCTGATGACAAATGTGAGCTTTCTCACAATCGTGCTCATATACAAGCAAAAATTGATGATCTAGCACGAGAATCAGAGAAAGTAGGTCTGAAGATTAATACCAACAAAACAAAGGAAATACGCATAAATGCAGAGTCAACACAACCATTAACCATCGGCAGTCACGTAATAGAAAATGTAAACGAGTTCCAATACCTGGGCAGTATGATAGATACATGTGGGGGTGCCCTTCTTGATGTCACGACAAGAATACGAAAAGCCAGAGGTGCTTTTGCGCTATTATCGAAAACATGGAGGTCGAGCGAATACAGCAAAAAGACCAAATTAAATATATTTTCAGCCTGTGTACTCTCGGTCCTATTATATGGCTGTGAAACATGGCTGGTAACAGAAGAAATTAAGCGAAAAATGCAAGTGTTTACCAACAGATGCCTTAGTATAATATTCAGAACATTTTGGCCCAACACAATAAGTAATGTCCAACTACTCACCATAGCAAATATGACTGATATAAACTGCGAAATCCGAAGAAGAAAACTTGGCTGGATAGGGTTTTAATCACTTAGAAGAGAAGACGATAATATATGCCAAAGAGCCCTAACGTACAACCCCCATGGTGCAAGAAAACGTGGAAGACCGTGCAACTCTTGGCGCCGCTCAACATTGAGTGAAATTAATAACCTGCCTGTTTTTAGTAATAGAAAGATAAATAGCTTATTAGAACTAAGAAGTTTTGCAAATAGACGCTCCAGATGGAGATTTCTTATTGAGAGCTTATGCCCACATTATAATGTTATAAAAATACGATGTTTACACAATATTCTGTATTACATGAATCCGGTTATTGTAAAATAAACTTTATTAAAAAAAAAAGATATACGATATTATTATATAAAAGTTTTAAATTTATTTTCTAAGAACTAATTCAGATAAAAAAAATCCATATTTTTCTATGAGAAAATGAAAAACTTCTAATTTAGACAGTCATTTCAAAAATTAACTAACCAAAAATACTGTACTTAAGTAACAGTTGCTTTGAGTACTTATTTTAGTATTTTGATAAACAACTACCAAAACAGTAATTTTGCAATAAAAGTTGTTTTTATTTATTTATTTAAAAATAGAAGATTATGTCGAGATTTTAAAAATTTTCGTTTAGTTTATATTTTTATTATTGATATGTTCATATAAGCGAAGTTCGCTATAAACGTGGTAAACATTTTCCAAAAATTAATAAAATTATAGGATTTTTTTTTAACGAATTCCTTAGTTCTTAAATTTTTCTTTGTAATTTTGAAACAATTTTTCCATTAAATTACGTTTCACACAAATTTTAATTCTTTTCAGTGAAGTTCTTTTCAGAAAGAGCCAAAAATTTAGTTCGGTATATAAAAAGTTCGCTATAAACGATGTTCGTTATAAACGTATTATTTTTATGAAATATGTTAGTAAATGCGTTGAGACCAGCAAAGTCGTTATAAAAAAAGTTTGTTATAACCGGTGTTCATTATAACCGCATCTCCACAGCATAAAAACGTCATAACTGGAATACCGCTTGGAGTTTTGACTTTGCATTTTAATTAGGATGTAGGAAATACAATTTTTATTGTAATTAAAAATAAAAATTTTTTTATTAAAAAATATTTTTGAAATACATAGAAAATAGCTGTTAAAAAGTTAATTTTTACAACTTATGTAGTCGTTTTATGTACATAAAAAAAAAAACAATAAATGTTAGTTGTTTTTGACCGCTTCGATATTCTTGATTTATAAGAAGTTTTACTAACTTATTTATTTTTTGAGTGTAGTATTTGCCAAATGCAGCTAAACTAAAAATGATCGCAAAAGTTGTCAATATTTAACCGCGCCTACTTCGCCCATTTTTTGCAAAAATTTGAAAAGGTGTTCCACTTTTCTTTAGTGTCTTACACACGCAGAAAAGAACTTTAATTTTACTATAATAAAAAATTTCTAAAGAAATTTATAAAACTGATTTGAAACTTGTGTAGTTGTATAATTACTAAGCACTTAGATAATATTTAATATTTTTTTCTGCGTGTAGAAGAGCAAACACTGTTAGCTTGGCATTGCTGCGATATACTTTTTTATTTGGACTGTTGGCTTTGAAAGCAACTTATACACACAAAAAAATCGTTGCCAAGTAATTAGGAGCATTTCAACTAATAACGTTTTTTCACATAATCTATTCAATAATTAAGTTGAAACAAGTAAAAACTTGGTAAAATGTTACTAGTTTTCGCATAAGTTTCGTGAATAAACTTTATTAGTTGAAATGCTCACAATTACTTGGCAACGATTTTCTTGCGTGTATGTTTTAGGATTGTTTGTTTTAGGTGCGGAACATACAATTTAATTACTGTAATTATGGCCACGCATTATTAAAAACCCTGTATTTATTCACACTGTAGGAGTGAGTTTCAAACCTACAATGTCGATCTAGTATTTTCTCTAACAGCATTTTTAAAACAAACCATCATTTATGAATGTCAATATACAGTAATCCCTCCATTTACGTCGCTTCGGTTTACGTTGTTTCGATTTGCGTCGTAAAATTGTTTGTTCTTTCCATCTTCGGTTTACGTCGCCTTTCGATTTACGTCGCCTTTTGATTTACGTCGCCTTTCGATTTACATCCCTTTTGCAATCTGTATCTACAAGTGAAAACAGGGGAATCCCAGTCTGTAATTTAAACGTTTATGTATGTACATCTTTTTTTTATGTTTTTATATGTGTGTCACTTTTTCAATCTGTACATGGATGCATTAGTATTGTTTTAATTGGCGGACGCAACGGTATGAAATATGAGCTCGAAAAATAAAACTGATAAAGTTTCTAGATCTCAAATAACAACAAAACGAAATGTTATTTCATTAAAAACTAAATTAGAAATTATTCGCCGTTATAACAATGGGGAAAAGGCTTTTATTATTGCCAGTACGATAGAACTTCCACCGACCACATTGAGAACAATAACAAAAAATTCAGCTGAAATCCGTGAAAGTGCCATAGCGACTGGAGCTGGTTCTATTGAAACCACCACTAAAAACAGGAAAATGCACTAATACTGTGGATAAAGGACTTAAGTGAAAAAAATATTCCAGTAACTACGTTAGTTATTCAAAAAAAGCGATAAGTTTGGTTAACGATCTAAAATCTGACTCTGTGAACAGTAAAGATATTTCCGATTTTTGTTTCAAAGCCAGCGGAGGATGGCTAGAAAACGAGCACAACTTCATAATAAAAAAGTTGTCGGAGAATCTGCAAGTGCAGATAGTGATGCAGCTAAAAGTTTTCCCCAAATATTAAAAAAAAAAAAAATTGATGATGGTGAATACACCCCACAGCAAGTTTTCAATGTCGACGAGACTGGACTTTTCTGGAAACGTATGCCAGGGAGAACATTCATATCGAAAGAGGAAAGAATAGCAGCCGGGCCCAAGGTTTCGAAGGATAGGCTTACGCTTTTACTCGGTGGTAATGCTACAGGAGACTTGAAGATCTATGAAAAACGTTTGCAAAGAAAATCTTCCTGTAATTTGGATGTCTAATAAAAAGCTTGGATGACTGCTAAACTGTTTGACGATAGGTTTAAGGCACATTTTTGCCCAGAAGTTAGGAAATGTTCTGAAAGGAATAATTTGTCTTATAAAGCATTACTTGTAATTGATAATGCTCCGGGCCACTCCATCAGTTTGAATAACATAAATGATAATATAAAAATCGTGTTTTACCTCCCATATCTGATTTAGCCATTAATTTGCAATTTTATTAATATTTTATTTGTATAACTAATTCTATGAATTAAATATTTATAACTTTAAATTCTACAATAAAAGACTGAATTACCTGTACTACATAATTAATTAAGTGTACGTTAACGTATGAGCAATTTTATTAAATTCGGTTTACGTCGTTTCGATTAACGTCGTCAATTTCCGGAACCAACCATGACGTAAATCGAGGGATTACTGTAGTATACAATGCAATTATTTAATGTTTTTTAAATGTTTGAGTATTATTGAAATTGATACATTATGCCAAGCGCCATAACATAGAAACATAACATTGACCAATTAAAATGTGAGAATGATGGCGTAATCATTATTACGTAGTTTGTACGTAAAGTGCTTAATGTTCAAAAACTTAAAACTGTTTTTTTTTTTTAATTTTTAATTCAAAGCTCAAATGTCTGAGTGAGTAATGTTTAAAATTTGCTTTTCTAAACATCCTTTAAGAAGATGATGTGTGCAATATTTCCCAGAATCGCTTTCTTATTTGATTTCTATGGACATATTGTATGTACAAAGCATTTTTAAGTTTTATGACAAATAATCATTAATTACCAATTCGTCACTTTTTTTAGACTATCATTAAATGATTATACCGTAGATTCTAAATCATTTTGCCTAAATAAAAAAAACACAGGCGTAGATAGGCCAGTCTGTAGTAGGAGAGGGGGGTTAATTTTTCGTTATCAGCCCGTTTTCAATTTAAATTTTTCTTAATATCGCAATTTTTGTACTAAATATCTCAAAGATACTGGGGAAAAATCTAAAACGTTGATGTTTTAAAATTTTCTCCTAAAAAAGTGCATCCTCTAAAGTATTTATTATACTGTGAAAAGTAAAATTTTGATTTTTTTTAAAAAGGCTTATATATCATTTAAAAATCTTTTAAGTAGTGATCTGATTTTGTTTAAGTGGACTTTTTAAAGTTTTTTTTTTTTAAGCTTAAGTTGGCAATTATTAATTTATTTCGTATTCTGTTAACATCTTTTTTACGTTTACAAGGGCAGTCTTCTGATGGGTCCTCTCCGATCTTAATCAATTTAGGATTTGTGATAAAGATAAAACACTTATTCTGTTAAGTGGCCCATTTCATGTTTAGGGATTAAAAAGTGGTATCAAAAATTACCCCATTTATTTAGTTTTTGGCTTATTTCTTAGTGTTTTATAAAAGTTATAGGCAAATGGGTACCAAATGAAAGAGCAATAACTCGTAACATTTCAGATTACTTTCTAGTACTTTTGTTATTCAAAAAAATGAGTTTTAAGTGATATTAAAACTGGCGTTTTGTTAAAGAATTATAGTTCGATTAAGTTAAAAAATATGTATATCAATTTAATCGAGGGGGGGGGGGGGGGGGGGTTCTAAACGACATTCGCAATTCTTCAGCTTTTATGCGACTTTTTTCGAATAAGTTTTCAATCTATATTTTCAATATTTTAAATAAATGGCAACGCTAACACACAACATAGGCAATATTAGTAATAAATAGGCAATATTAGTAAAAAATTATTATGCAATCTCTTTAGCATATATATAAAGGGTCCGCCAAATAACTTTTTTTTTTAACTCCTGAACCAATTGGACTTTGTATGGCGTCATACCAAGGTCTTTATGCAAAATTCGTCTCAATGATGTCTCCGAAATGTTCAATTGCTGAGAACGACGGTGAATTGATGTTGATGGCGATTCACGCACACTTTCTGCCACAGCAGCAATATTCTCGGATGTACGCACTGTTTTTGGCTTTTCACGCTTTGGTTTATCGATGAGGATGCCAGTTTCTTTCACTTTTTTCACAAGATAACGAACATACGAACCATATTCGTTCAGCGGAAGGATAAAACTAATTATCTGTCAAATCAGACATGAGCTAAGTGTTACCATTCACGAAATAAGCACTAGTTGAAAAAAAAAAACGTTAGATGGCGGATCCTTTGTTTATCATACTGTGAAAAGTAAAATTTTGATTGTTTTTAAAATGCTTATATTCTATATCATTTAAAAACCTTTAAAGTAGTGCTCTGATTTTGAGCGACATTAGCAATTCTTCAGCTTTTATGCGACTTTTTTCGAATATCTGTTTAACCTATATTTTCAATATTTTAAATAAATGGCAACGCTAACGTAGGCAATATTGGTAACAAAATTTTTGTTTTCATCAAAACTGCGCCCAAAAAGATCTGAATTGCATTAGTTTCAGACATGTTTCCATTCAAAATTTTTTAACATTGGCCCCACCACTTAACCCTTAAACGTAAGATTGGGACGCTAAAAAAAATACATGTCCCTTATTTTTTTTTATTATCACCAGGGAAACCGCAAATATGCAATATCATGTTTTTTCCTGTGTGTCGTATGGATCCATGGATAAACTATTTATCCGATTCAGAGCAATTTAAGAATTCTGGCATCGATTTGTTAGAGCATATTTTAGCATATTTTATCCTTTAGAGCATATTTTTGCATATTTCAGCATTAAGAGCAAATTTTGCGGTAAAAGCATATTTTTAGGGCATATTTCTACATTTTAAGAGCATATTTGTGTCTTTTAGGGCATATTTTGAATTCTTTTATACATACTTTTTGATTTTAAAATACAATAAAAAAATGCTAGACACGTAAAGTTAAAGGAGAAGCGTCAAAATAAAGAAAAAACACAATTGTTTATCACGGAATGTGCACAACCAAAATAAAGTGACTTTTATAAAAAGTTGTGTGAAGCTTTTGTAGCAGCTGACATTCCTTTATTTAAAATGCGAAATGAACATCTTAAGAAATTATTTGAGGAATTTACAATTTACAAAGTACCCTCAGAAACGTTTCTTCGAACAAAACTTGTAAAATATCTCTACAAAAATTGCCTAGACAATATACGTAAATGTTAAAAAAAATCAATATATATATGGATCTCAATAGATGAAACTACTGATGCGGCTGGCAGAAATGTGGTGTTTTAAGTTCTGACGAAGAAATTTCAAATCAACAATTTTTAATACATACTGCTGTATTGGATAAAACTATTCATTCCATAATTGCCAGACTCTTCAATGACTCTATAAAAATACTGGATGTTAATTTTGAAAGAAACTTGGTTTTGCTTTTTGTGACGGACGATAAAGCTGTCGCAGTATTCTATCCAAAGATGACACATGTGACATGTATTGCCCATGGTCTCCACCGTTTATATGAACGTATTAGAGATTCCTATGAAAAAGTAATTGCTAACGTCAATTGTTTTTAAAAGCTTCATGTAGAGTTGATATTTTAAAATATATGTATCCGGATCTTGCATTACCACCTGAGCCCATAATAACTCGTTGGGGAACTTGGCTTGCAGCGGTTAATTATTACGCCAACAACTATGAACAAATTTTAGAAGTTCTTGGTGCTTTAAACAATGAAGAGGCTCAAATAATTAGAATTGCAAAAGAAATATTAGAAAATTCCAATACCAAAACTGAATTGATCTTTATTGCTTCTAATTTTGGATTTATTGAGAAATTTATAAAAAAAAACTGCAAACAACAGGTCTTACACTTGTTGAGCAGTATGGGTTAGTAACAGAAACAATCAAAAATATTGACATGGTACCAGAATGCTATACCAAAAAAGATATTAAGAACAAACTTGAACAGATTATAACAAAAAACGATTGTCTGCAAGTCATAAAAAGAATTAACAAACAGCTGACTGGATCTTCAATAAAATCAGTTTTGGCATATGATGTCAAAGAAGTACTAGCTTTTAAATTCGCCCCCATTATATCAGTAGATGTTGAAAGAACTTTTTCAATGTACAAAAATATGCTTAGATGTAACAGACAACGCTTTTTATTCGAAAATTTAAGTCAAAATTTTGTAGTTTATTGCAACAACAACCTCTATTGAAAATCGTATTTTTTTATAAAAAAAAAACGTCCAAAAATTTAAAAGCTGGTATGATGTCATTTTTCAAACACTTTCCTGTTCTTTTATTCTACTTATTGTTTTAATTAAAAAGAAGAAACCGTTAAAAAAAAGGATTTATTAAAAAAAAATAAAAACGCTAAAATCAGACACGAAAGAGTTCGGAAGCTTACCAAAAAAAATTATTTATATTTTTTTCTTAACTAATACCTTTTAGAAACTTAAGTTCCTATTGTTTTGCATTAATTTGTTTTTTTCGTTTTAGTTGTTATGTTTATCATATTTTTTAATACGCATTTGTTTGTGTATATTAGATTGAATTGTTTTGATTTTTTAATAAAATATGATTTTTTTGTTAAAAAAAAATTTATAAACTTTTTTGGGTTTTAGAGCATATTTGTTAAATTTTAAGGGCATATTTCTATGTTTTAGTGCATATTTTATGCGCATAAAACACTTTTTTTAGAGCATATTTCCGGTTTCCCTGATTATCACATATCTAATATTCATTAAGATCGGAGAGAACCCACCGTTAGATTCTCCCCAATGGACCACAAAATAAGTAAAGTATAACAGTACTTTAGAATAAGCTTTTTTTTAAAAAAATACTAAAGCCTTTTTCAACCGTGTTTGAGAAAGTAGTATTCTTTACAACGTGCTGACAACATGTCGCTGCAGCAAAGTCCCGTTAAATTCTGTATGTACGTCGTTGATTACTTTGCATTGTCATTGTCAATTTTGATCGAAGATAGTGCGGTTGTCATAATTTGACAAATAAAAAATAATAACAATAAGTGAAAACAATAAGTAAAAAACTTGAATTTTTAATGAATTGATTTTTTTAAAATTATTTTTTAAGTGTTTTTCAATTCCAAAAACTTAAATAAAAATTTCTTAATAAAAAAAATTAAATTAAATGTGAATTTCTTATATTCAAACATAAGGCCCGATTCTTAGACATTTTTGTAATTGTCCTAAATTTGTCTGAATATCTTACCTTGAAAAAAAAAATTCTAGGTAAGAGTCACAAAAATGTAAGACAGTCACAAAAATTTCTGAAAATCGGGGCGATAATAAAAAAATTTACAAAAGTAGGCATAAGCTAATTCTACAATTGGTAGCATAAGCTTGTTCTAAATTTGTAAGCATAAGCTAATTCTACAATTGTTGACATAAGCTTATTCTAAAATTAGCGGCATAAGCTTATTTAAATATTATTTCAGTAATATTATCACGAGGGTTCCGTTTTGATTTTTCTACAATAAAATTAAAGCGTTTTTCAATACTTTCTAAAGTCTTTTTAAAGCTTAACGCTTATGCTTGCAAGCTTAATATAATATTTTTCTAAAGGGTTTTGGTCCATTGGGTCCATGTTAGAGCAGGCCCTATGCAATTAGCTCTTGTGCATGAACTGGTTCTGCCCTTGCACAGAAGAAATATGTTAATAAAATCTCCTGCAATGTTAGCACATTTTTAAAATTTTTTTTTTATTATTTAATCAATGTTTTATGTTTTATTGTATTGCATAACTATTTTAATTAATTAATTTTATATAATTAATAAACAATATTTGTTAAAACTAAGCAAAATATTAAAACCCTCAACTAATGTTAAATTTTCTTCAAATTTCCGCCAGAGCCAGCAAGAGGGCATATGACATTGGTTGAGTAATACGCAATCTCTTTAGCACACTTAGGAAATTATGTTGGTAAAGACGACAGCAATTGTAGTCAAAAACAAATGAAATTTCATTTAAAAAAAGGACGACTTACATTTCATTAAATTCAACTAACATTGTCATTTGTTTTTTAATGTTAAAAAAATGACTAACAATTGTTGTAAAAATAAACCACATGGTAGTAAAAAATAAACAAACATTTATTTATTTTTATTTTTTTAAATTACAAAAAACAACTGTAAAAAATTAATGTAAAATCATAAAACAGTCATTTGATGTGAGTTGTTTTCTTAAATGAACTACAAGGTTAGTTACAAATTTTATTTGTTCTACAAATGACTTACATTTACATTAAAAATAATGAAACTGTATTACAACCCAAACAACTACATATTTTTAAAGCAGAAGTTCCCTGAGTGCATATTAGAGTTGTCAATTATTCGCCTTTCAGCTTTGTTCGAATAATTCAAATAATTGTTTTCGCTCGTTCGATCAAACGATTAAATTTCAAAAAATCTTCGATTAATCGATGAGAATAACGAATAAAAAAATTATTTTTAAATAATATTTTTATTAACAACAAAATAAACGATTCATACAGACATACCATCTTCAGCCAAACTTCTGCATACAATTTCTTCTATAGAACTGTCGCTGTCTTTCTTAATGTATTTTGCCATTGGACCAAGTTCGGCATTTTTGATGTCGTTGGATTCTCTTCCACTATATCGTTTTCAATGGTAATATTGGAGCTCTTACGCAAATAGTAAAGAAGTGAGGATGTTGTAGATCCAACAATTTTGTATACTTTAGGACACTTGGTGCATGTGACTTTATTTTTTTCATTTTTGTTCTTGGCGAAATACTTCCAAACCGAGCTCATTCTGAAAAATAATTATATAACTTAAATAAATTACAATACAATAACAACATTTTATACTTACATTGGTATGATTTATATAAATCGATTATTTTTTTAGCGTTTTATGTCTTATACCCGAGAGTGAAAAATTCCCTTTCTTGAAATTTTTTTAACGTTTGATTTAAAAACAAAACATCTGATACAATTGTTTGTCAAAGATGTGTTTAAACATAGTGATTAATTACAATCAGGGTTATGGCACATTTTGTATAAAATCTTTAAAAATTTATGAGAATAAATCAAATTAAAAGGTCTTATTTAATTTATTTTGTAATAAAAAAAAATGTTCGATTAATTGACGTTAATTAATCGATTTATTCGTTATTCGAAAATCGTCATTTTTAAATTATTCGAACAAGAGTTTGGTTTTGTTTGATCGATTAATCGAATTATTCTTAATCGACTGACAACTCTAGTGCATATATATATATATTCGTAGACAGCGTTTTTCTCGAAAACTAAGCACCGCTGAGCAAAAATAGCATTTGTTTGGAACAACGCCTGTATCTTAAAAAAATTATAACCCAAGGAAGCAGTTTTCTTAATTATGGCGTTTTTAAAATTTTAATAATTACCAAGATATATTGATATAGGTAGTTTCACTAGAACAACAACTACAACAAACAACTACAAACAATACAAAAACAACAGGGTTTTGACATTTTAAAATACTCAAGATACAGTCTTTGTTCTGTCAAAACCATGTAAGAAATGTCAAAACCAGGTAAGAGGAAGATAAGCAGTTAGGCTACTAAAACTACCTTATAAATATATCTTGATAATTACTAAAAATTTAAAACTAAACAAATCTCTTTTCTAAAGAGTTTTTTTATTTGTGTTCTTTTCTCAATAAGAGAAGTCTTGGGAAATTCTAGAAGTTTGGCTATTGTATATTTAAAAAAGTGTGAAATTACATTATGAGAAAAAATAATTGAGGGCTGAAAATGAAACTTATATACATAAATTTACATGATAGCGATAATGTTAGACTTTTTCGCCCGAACTTATTTTAAATAAATTAAAAGTAGTAAAGGTATATTTGGCTTATATGGAAGATCTTCTACCGGGACACCCCTACTTATAGAAATTAACATGTAAAAATAGTAAAAAAAATTCAATTAAAAATTAGTTAAAAATGCTCTTACAGAAAAAAAACGGCAAAATTTAGCAGATTTTTTGCTAAATATTAATAAAATAAGAAAAGCATAAATAAATATTTTAACTTTACAAAATTTTAGTTTTATTCGATGTGAATTAGCAAAAACTTTTACTAAATATTTGTAGACTCAAAATACAAACAAAAATTGTAATATTAGCCACATTTTTGCTATATACCACAAATTTATTAGAAAGCTAATAACAGTTTATTTTGCTAAAATCAAGAGAAATTTATGCTAAAAAATTGTAGATTGCTGATTTCATAAGAGCATCATTTTATTCGCGTTAAAAAAAAAAAAAAACTAAATATTTGTGAATTCAACAGATTTATTTTTGCTAATCTTATATTACTAATATTTAGCAAAAATTCTGCTAATTTTAGCAGTTTTGTCTGCAACAATATTTTTTTGCTGTTTTTACAAGTTTATTTCTATGAATGCACCGATGTAGATTTAATATGGTATTACAAAATAACTTCTGCATAAAAATAACACAAAAAAAAAACGAACGATTTAATCACTTCCATCGAAATTTATGAATGTTTTGGTAGAATATCTTCATTGTAAGCAAAAATGTTTATACCATTCAGTGTTATTATTAGAGAAGACAAAAAAAGGTAAAAATGAGAGTCTGCCGATGTGTTCACTTCGATATCAATGAACCTCGAATATTGATAGAGGAGAACATAATAAGCGACACGTATTTTAATTTTTAGTGGCCCAATTTCACGTTCAAGTGCTAAAAGGCGGGGTCAAAATTAACACAAGCTTTGGTACCAATATTGCCTAAGTAGAATATCTGGGTTGAAATTTATATGAAATATCTAAAATATAGATAAAAAAGCTCTTCGAAAAAAGTCGCATAAAAGCCAAACAATTACGAATATCGGAAAAAAGTTAAATTGCCCCTCGAATAAATTTAATAGACATTAATATACATTAGAGCGACTCAAGTTGTATGGAAGCGAAATTCGTGCAAAGTGTACCCCCCCCTCAAAATGAACATTGGTATTTTTTATGATGACATCTAAAATATTTCGCATTTTTATATATTCCAGAGCACCGTGTAAAATGCATCTAATTTGCAAAAATCTAAATTATTTACATACAAAGATGATGTACTTGGCAAAAGAAAAACTTTGATACCCATATTGCCCTTTTTAAAACGAAGAGTTACCACCCCATTGCATTTTTGTCAAAACGCGAACTAGCACGAATTTCAAAAAAAAAACTGAGACCCGTATTTAATTAAATCGACTAAAGATTAAAATATGTTAAGTTGGTATTTTTATTACAAACAACCCCGAACAAAAAATTCAAAAACCATTTTTTTTTACAGAATATCCTTAAAAAAAGAACATGGATGATCGTTCTTAGACAAATGTATATACAGTTGGACGCGCCTTAAAAAAAACCATTCTTATGATACCCATATTGCATATGTAGGTAAGGAAACAGATTCTTAAATTAACAAAACATGCAAAAATATACCCTTTTTCAAAATGGTCCAGCTCACGAGAGGTCAAAGCTGGAGCAGAAATATTTTAAATGTCATCTTAAAAAACTCCAGGGTTCATTTTTAGGAGGGTACATCGAGCACTTTTTTTGGTGAGTCGCTCTAATATACATATTATTTAACTTCACTATAATTCTTCAACAAATCATTAGTGTCACTTAACACATTTTTTTAACAACAAAACATTGTGAAATAGAAACGGAGGAGATTAGAAAAATAAAACAAAAATCTAAAAATAGAATATTTGTGTTGTCACTTCTGAGTATAATATACAATAACAGAAAAAGCTAATAGGAAAGAAAAACTGCAATTTAGCTGCATTAGATTCGAGGCCGTACTTGGGTGTGATCGCTAAAACGGTCATTTCTTGGTATTGTTACGTTTGTAATGTAAAATGAGTGCAGGTTTGAATCTTACAGCTGCAGGTTGTTGAAAAATTTATCATATAGAGACAATCTGACAAATAATAATTCCTGGTTCACACACGGTAATTATAATTGCTCAAATATTCTTCAGTTCTCCTTTGAAATTGCTTTTGTGTTCACACAGGAAAAGTTTGTTTCAGCAATTTTCGTATATCAACCTGCAGTATTGAAAATTGCGAATGACAAAACAAAACGGAATTGGAGTACGGGCAATTCTGTACCCCCTTCCATTCTCTTTTCCTCCCTCTTCTATAAACTCAAGAATTGCGCAATTATAATTGCCGTGTGTGAACCTAGTCTAATACAATTTAAATGAAAAATCACTGATGATCCTGTCCATAAAAAGGCAGAAACTAGTCTAGTCTGATTTAAAAATTAATAGTGTTTATAATTTTTAGAGAAAAACGTATATTCTTCTTCTTAACCTCAACATTTCTAAAAAAAAAAATACCTAATTTTTATCGGATATTTTTGTATACCAGTTATTACATCTCCCCAAACTCTTTTATTTGGTACCCCATTTGACTAAAAGTTTTCTAAATTAACAAGAGATTGTTCCATTTTTTTCCTGCTCCAACTCATACTTGAATTTCGTTAAGATCGGAGAGAACCCATTGGGAGACTCCCCTTGTAAGCTTAATGTATTGAAAGGTATTGAAAGCAAAAGTAAGTAAAAAAATTTGAAAAAGAACACTTTTCTTAAAAAAAGTTCAAAGTTAATAAAAAAAAAAATTGAAGAGTTAAAAAATATTTTAAATATGAAAATCTTTTAAAAAAAAGCAATTAAAATCCTTAAAATCTTCGGAAATAGTTGCTTTTACCCCAAATTCGGAAAATAAAAAAGAAACCACAAATATACAAAAATGCATAAAAAATCAAAAAAGGATCAAAGCAAATTTGTCTTCTTAAGATTTTATACTTTCTACCATTAAAAATTTAGAGAACCCTTGCAACATATTCCAAAAACTGTATATTTTTCTGAAATTTCCAGCTTAAAAAATATTGAAAATTGCTGAATTATTCGAGACGAAAACCCCGGTTTCTTGAATAACACAGAAAAAACTAAAAATGGGTTTCAATTAAAAATTTGATTGAATCAATTAATATTTTAATTGATTTTGCACCTACGACTGAAATGATAGTATTAACTAAAAAAATTTGCATACAGTTTATTAAAACTCTTTCAATTAAAATAATAATAATATCAATTGAAAGAGTTATTATTTTTCTTTACAAACTCAATTAAAAAGTTTAGTTACATTGATTAAAACTTTAATTGAAACTTGAGAAGAAAACAATGGTAGTTTTAATTGAAAACTCGTATTTTTTATTTTTGTTATATGACCCCCATTAAATAAAAACAGAAATGTAGGTTTGTAAATTAAATTGACATTTTATTTATAATAAAATTAAAGCTTTTTAATATAAAAATGTATTATAAGAAAACAAATAAAAGTAAAGACAAAATTTTTGTTTTGCTTGTCTTGTCTTGAGCTTTTTCTTGTAATTGAATTGCTTTCTTAAAAAAATCACACACAACTTTAAAATGATAGTTTAATGACACTTATACTTATTGAAAATTTAATTATTTACAAAAATAATAGTTTAATTGTCCTTTTTCGATAAGGTTTATTTAAATCCACATGTGCACTTTTATTACCACAGATAAAACACGAAACTAAATTAAGTTTTCGTGCGTTCACGAATATCTCAACAAAAAGAGTGTTGCAAATTCTAGTGATATAATTACGATTTTGCGTGTATTTGAAATCGGTAAACTATTCAACTTATTAATAAAATTAAAGCTTTTTAATATAAAAATGTATTATAAGAAAACAAATAAAAGTAAAGACAAAATTTTTGTTTTGCTTGTCTTGTCTTGAGCTTTTTCTTGTAATTGGATTGCTTTCTTAAAAAAATCACACACAACTTTAAAATGATAGTTTAATGACACTTATACTTATTGAAAATTTAATTATTTACAAAAATAATAGTTTAATTGTCCTTTTTCGATAGATAAGGTTTATTTAAATCCACATGTGCACTTTTATTACCACAGATATAACACGAAACTAAATTAAGTTTTCGTGCGTTCACGAATATCTCAACAAAAAGAGTGTTGCAAACTCTAGTGAAATAATTACGATTTTGCGTGTATTTGAAATCGGTAAACTATTCAACTTATTAAAAGTTAATCACTTGCGATTTTTTTCTTTTTATTTACAAATTAAATAATATATTGATATAATTAAATTAAACCTTTGTTTGACTATTTAATCTAAATAAAAATAAAAAAAATAGTTTCCCAAATTTTTAAAAATGTTGTTTACATGTTGTCAACACTGTATGGATATATTAGAAAATTCAATAAATTTTTTAATTGAATCAATTAAAAAAATTGTTTAAATTGCCATTGATATTCAAACAATCTATTAATTAGATATTTTTGGCCCATAATTTTTTCTGTGAACTCGAAACCCGCCCTTTTTAAAACACCGAAAAAATATAAAAAAACCGGTTTAACGAATAATTCGGAAACCGGTTTTGACTCTAAAAATAAATAAACAAAATATGAAATTTTCAACAAAATAATATAAATCCGAAAATAAATCCTGTGATTTGTAATTGTTTATATTATTTAGTAACCAAATGAAATATTTAAAAAAGCAACAAAATAATTAACATTTTTTTTGTAATTATTCGAAATAAAGATTAGTTATTGTTAGCTCACCTATTTCATCTCTATTATAATTAATCATACGTATGGGCGATTCATAAATATCATGTGGACACATGTTTTCAAAACAGTTGCAACATTTTGAACCAATATTTTCATTATACGAGGAACTTTTATTGCCCATAATTAAAATTTAATGATGATGGTTTCTAATGAAAATGTTTTTTTTTTTTACAGATATTTTTCTTTTTTAATAGAAATTCGTTTAAAACTTTTTAGTAGTAGTATTTTCTAATAAAACTTTTCTTTCAAAATTGTTATCGAAAAATATATAAATATTTAATTAATTCATTAATCAATCAATGGCATTTTTAAATTATGTTCTAATTTTAATCCATTGCTGGTTTTTTTAAATATATTGTTTTATGTATTTTTGTTTTTATATCACTTGAAATATTAATCTTTAAAATTTGAACATTATCTTTCACGTTCAATTTGAATTCTAAATTGAAAATAAAAAATCTAACATTGTTTACAATTGAAGCTCAGTGTACAAACATTGAAAGCTTGCTCTGGCTTATTTAAGCTTCTTGTTGACCTTGTTCTTCCAAACGATAGCCAGCATTAACATTAGTTATCAGATAATTGGGGAAAGGCTGCTAACAGCAACATTGTACATGCAATGTTAAATTTTCCCTATGGTATCTTCCCCAAAAAATACAACCTGTTATAGGTATTACACCATTTACAATTTAATGTTAGTATTTTTTTTTTTTAATATTCTTTTAAATAAATTTAAATAAATAACAACAACACCGAAAATTGGAGGGTGTGTGTGCGCTATTTTGGGTCCCTCGAAATGCATACCGATTTTTGTATATAACGACACATTATTAAGAGACATTTATCATGTGGAAAAATTGTGGATTAAGCCGAGTTATACTTTTTGAGTTATAGGCGCTCAAAGGTAAACATTTTCATTCAATGGGGTCATTAACTGTTTTTCGAAAGTATCTTTGTCTTAAAAATAAATTCTTATCCGATTTTCATAAAATTTTGCTTGATATTGTAGCATTAGTTGCTGTTTTCATATCTGATATCAGATTTATAAAATTCAGCACTGCTGATGAAATATTGCGTTTTTAATACTTAAAACTTCAAAATAATGGAAAATCAAAAATTTTCTTCTATTAAATATTAATGAAAATTATTTTAAATAACTTTTAACTACATTTAAAATAACAAGTATATTTATTTAAATATAGTTCATTAAAAAAATAGGTTTTGATTACAAAAATTTCATTCCAATCCAAATACCTGTGTGGTTAGACCAAAAATGGTGTTTTTAATAAATAGGCGCATGAATGTTTTGCAAAATAATCTCTTGTGTGCTGTGATGCCAGTTTTGACGATTTTTATACTTAAAATGGCAAAAAAAATACAGAATATGTAATTTAAATTTATTTTTTTTTTTCATGGAATACTTTAATTTTGTAAATTATTTTATAATTTTAAAGATTTAATACTATTAGAGCAAAAAAAAAAAATGTTTTTGTTTTATAAAAAAAATGCCTTGCAAGAAATTCATGCTCCCCTTTAGTTCCTACTACATTATTATTAGAATTTTTCAATCCCGGGAAATACTTCGGAATTATTAATTTTTCGAGGGTCGCGTTATATCAGATATTTTTGAACAGTCTAATTGTTATCCGGTGCATTTTGAAAGCCTTAAAAGAGGTTATTTTTTATTGAAAATTGTAATTTAAAAGTAAGACTTCACGTATATTCAGTTGATTCTATTCTGCACTGAAAGCACTTAAAACCAGCGTTTTTATTTGCCAAGAGGTATGGGAAAGACTAGGAACTTTTTAAAGGAAAATTTGCTCACTTCTTTAAAATTTTTATGAATTTTGTGGAATGAAATTATCATAAATTAAAATTTTTTAAGAAAGAAAATGTCTTTAAAAATTTAATTTTCAATTAGAAAAAGTCCATGGAATAATGTATTTAAAAAATTATTTAGAATTTAAAAATAAGTTTTTAAATAAATAATTAAAAATTAATTTTTGTTAGTTATTTAAAACAGAAGATTATGTCGAGTTTTTAAAAATTCTCGTTTAGTTTATATTTGTTATTATTGATATATTCAGAGTTCGCAAAGAATAACTATTAAACTTCATTGTATCTCCCATGCATAAAAATGTCATAACTTAAATACCGTTTGGAATTTAGACTTTGCATTTTAAATAGGATGTAGGAAATAAAGTGTGATTTTTAAGAGCTTTCGGATTTGATTAAAAAAAACACATAAAATTTAGAGAAATGTATGAAATCTTTATTTGAGTCGATAGAACGATCTATATAATTCAATGTTTAAACATGATTTCATGTAAATGTTGACCCTGGCTACGTCTCAAATGGTTCATACGCTTGGCCCAATTTTGGCAACAATCGGCCGGTATCTCACGAATATATTCTTCAATATTAGCATCTAGTGCGTCAACCGCGTTTTTACTAAAAAATTTTTTTAAAATACCGAAAAAATAACAGTTAAAACCAGTAGTTTTTACAACTTATGTAGTCGTTTTATGTATCGATAACTGTATTTTAGGGGTAACGACATTTCAGTTATTTCGGTAACGGGTTTTTAGCGTTAACGGTATTTCACTTATTTCGGTAACGATATTTTAGTCATTTTGGGAACCTTATATTCACGTAATGTCAAATCACACCGATATTTTATACCCGAATTGCAGTGGCTGGCTAGTTTATGATGAAAATTTTGGGAAAATAGATGTATATAGATTATTTCTTCTGATCTTGTCAGATTATTCGGTAACTGTATTTTAAAGATAGGGCTATTACAATTATTTCGGTAAAGGTATTTTAGAGATAACGGTATTTTAGTTATTTCGGTAACGTTATTTTAAGGGTATTTTAGTTATATCGATAACGGTATTTTACGGATAACGGTATTTTAATTATTTCGGTAACGGCATTTTAGGGATAACGATAGTTTTGAATCAAAACTGTATTTTAGAGGTATTGCCTGCCATCCTTGCTCCTAACAATGAGTAGTTTGATACCAAAACTACTCAAATTGGGGCACAACTTTCGGTGCCTCTTTAATTCGTTCTGTTAACATTTCTAACATTTTAATTTACAGCAATGAGGAATTTTGTCATTACAAAATTTAACGTGCAAAAATGAGTAACTATAAATATACAAATTACGCCTACACCGAGAAATCTGCTAATGAAATCAATAGTTGTTTGGTATAGAATATTAATGCAATGTAGGTGGAATTCAAATTTTGTTACTATAACAAACATTTGTTGTAAAAATTATAATAGTTCTATATTTTATTAGATTGATTATACTTATTTATTTCTCTTGAAGATACACTTAAAAAAGTTTTATAGTAACTACATGACAGTTGTTTGTGCAGTTCTTTTTTCTTTAATTTTTAAGAGAAATCTTTGTATTAAACTTTTTTGAAAATAAAGAATTACTACAGAAGTTGTTGTTTTTAACTGCAATTCCAATTGTTTTCTACAGCTAAAAATGTTCTCAGCTACTTACAACTCAATTTTTACCTGAGACTCATTTAAAATACCCCTTACTGAGCTTCAGTTAAATAATTTATTTAAATTTGACGAATTTTATTTTAAAATTTTTGTTCAATTGAGATTTCAGTTAAGGCTTAATTAGTTTGGAAGTAGACGTAAAAAGGTAAAGTAGCATTCTTGTAATGCATAAAACGAGTACAAAAATAGTTTTGTTATCTTTTTTTTTTAATTTTGTTATATTAGACAAAACGGATAATGTTAACACGAGCAATGCCGAGGCCAAATGTCAAATTTATACAAGGTAATTTTGGTTTTTAAAAATATATCCTTAATTATGGTATAACTTTCGGATATTAACCCTAATAACTGCTTTAAATTTAGGCCAATCCAGAAAATATGTGTTTTTAAGTAACAATAACTTAGAAACCGAATTACCGACTTCTTTAACATATTTATGATCACATACAAAATTTATTAGAAATGATATACAAATTTTTAAATAAAAATATCCAAAAATCTAAAACTTTAGACCCATGTGGCACAGACCGATTTGGTTAAATTTTTCAGCGCTGTTCTTGTAACGACTTTAAAGAATTTTATATTAAAAATAATACCCAGCAAACAATCCGGTCCGTTTATGTGCCGTTTTCGGTACAGCATATACGGATCCGAAGTCCGTTTCCGTACAGTTTTCCGGATCAGTATACGGACCGGAAAACGGAATAAAAATAACATCGAATACGGATTCGAAACAGTATAAAGCACGCTAAAACGGACCGTTTTCGTACAGTCATGCTGTATATAAAACGGAGTGTACGAATTGAGTGTACGTTCAAAACGTACCGTAGTACCGTAAACTGTCCGTCATTTATTTAAAAAACGGAGTGGACTCCGTTTTTAATATACCGTATACGGTCCGAATATGGTCCGTATTCGTACCGTTTTTTTTTTTTTTAAATGGTCCATTTTTATTTTTTTTTTTTTATTTATTTTATATAAATGATTTCTCCTTTTTTTAATTTTAAACAAAAGTTTGGTTTTATTTTTAAATTTTTTCATTTATAAAGATATGAATTACATTATTAAAAAACAATATGAAACCACATAAAAATTCAATAAAATCAATAAAAGGATGTGGTTTTAACATTTTGATTTTTTTTTTCATTTTATCTCTGGTGTTGTTTAACATCTTCATCATTAAAATTTTCATGAGATCTGCGTCTCTATATTTAATTGCAAAAACATCTGAAATACAAGTATATGTTAAAAAGGTGGTACATTTAAAAATAACCAAAAAAATTACCACTAAAAATCTTAAATACGTATTCAGCCATTTTTTATTTTATGCAGCCGTTCTCGAGTTATGGAGTGACAATCAAAATGTACACTTATTTTTATATATATAGATGAAAATGACTAATGTTCAGAAAAATCACCAAAATATTTTTAAAATTTTTTTTTTTTAAACCATCCTCATTGCATGTTCTACAAAACGTTTTCAGCCATTTTTTATTTTCTGCAGCCGTTCTCGAGTTATGGAGTGACAATCAAAATGTACACTTCTTTTTATATATATAGATTATATTAATATTTAATCTTATTAATAAATAAAACTGTTTGATTTTTTTTAAACAAAACACACTCCGGTAATACCGGAAGAAAAACGATAACGGTTGTAACGGAGTTTTAACTGATGAAAATCGGTGTAGTCAGGTTAAACGGCACTGAAACGGATACAGCAAAACGGAGTTAAAACGGATAATTTTCGAAAATTTGAGTAATCCAATTTTACTGTACGTTAATGGTCCGTTTTCGTACAAGCTTCGACGGATACGTCAATCCCGGTCCGTTTTCGTACCGTCAATGCCGGATTCATGAATCCGTTTGTAACGGACAGTCCGTAAAGTTGTTTCTTGGGTAGTATATAATTTTCCCTAACGCCGGAGTAGCAATCCTTGCTTGAATAAATTCGAATCGTAAGGGTACATAGTCCACCATATCCAAGGTTTACCGTGGGTGAGGTAGGCACTGGGAAATGATTGGCAGTGTGTACAGATTATTCATCCGTATTAGCTTCAATATCCCTTGTCCCCTCGGAATTTGAAGCCATTGTAAACAGGGGATTAAGATCAAAATCTAGATAAATTGGAATTCAATTATACATACACTTATATCGTATTTATTAATCAGTTTCTTTGAACGAAAATTAATAAGAAATTATCATATTAATGAACTTTTCATAAACATGATGAAACTTTTGAAAAATATTTATGAAGCATGTTTCATAAATTTTTCATCATTTCATAGAAATATTTAATCAACCTTTCATTTATAGCATATATCTCAAAAATCGAAAGAGATAGCGCAAAATGGGTGGAATGCAGTAACAGATTACCTCAACAATATTTTTATGAAACAGTGTTATAAATATTTATGAAAAGATTCATTGAACGAAAAAATTAGAGACGGAGGAAGTTAGAAAAAAAAACAAAAATCTAAAACTAGAATTTTTGTGTTTGTTAGTGTTTGTCACTTCTGAGTATAATATACAATAACAGAAAAGCTAATAGAAAAGAAAACTGCAATTTAGCTGCATTACATTCGAGGCCATACTTGGGTGGGATCGCTAAACGGTCATGACTTTGTATTGTTACGCAGGTTGTTGAAACATTTATCTCATGTAGAGACAATCTGACAATTACACAAATAATAATACAACTTAAAAATGGAAAATCACTGATGACGCCTGTCCATAAAAAGGCAGAAACTAGCCGAGTCTGATTTAAATATTAGTAGTGTTTATAATTTATAAATTCTTCTTAACCTCAACCTTTCTAAAAGAAACTAAACCTTCTAAAACAAAAACTAAAAACTAGAATTGTTTTATATAAATAGAACATTTTTGGTCTTCAAAGTCTAGTAACGTCATGATGCTTTTTAGGAAAAGACCCTAACCACGTGCTTGATTACTAAAAAGACAAGAATGGAGCAAAATTGATGATTAATAGGTTTTTTGTTAAAGTTCTGCCTATTATGGAGGCTCTAGCTTTTCTAAAACTTCGGGTTCTGATGAGATCTTTAGCCAGATCGAAAAACTAGTATCAACCTAGCTAATATGTTTGATTTGCTTTATTTTTGTAAATATTACGGAGGTTAAAAGCTCGCTATAAATTGAAAAAAAAGAAAATTTATTCAGTTTTCATCATATTCATGAATGTTTTTTTTAATATGATGAAGCTTTTTTTTGGAGTGTATTTTCAATAGATTTCAAGTGTAATGTAAATATAAAAAAATATTTCGGCTTTCGACTAACGGTACGGTTTTAAGAATTCCACGAAAATACTACTTAAAAATACAACCAAGTGCCGACAACCCGACATGTGTCAACGTAAACAGCTGTACAAGTAATTTTTTTATTATAAAAACATGTAAAAAGAATAATTATACTGTGTTAAATATTTAAAACAATTTTATATACATTAATTAATTAGAAATTTATAAATAATGTCAGAAACGTTAGAACAACAAACTGAGGAAAGAGAAGCTTTGCAGTCCATATATGAAGGTGATGAAGCTTTTAAGGAAGTTAATAGCACCACCTTTCAATATAAGGTAATAGCAAATAAAAAATTGGTATGAACTATTTTTAATGATTTCTTTAATTATAGTATGGTGAGGAAAGTAATTACAAATCGTTTTTGGTAGAAATACAATGGGGTAAAAATTATCCAAATGATCTGCCCACCATCAATATGGATACGTTTTACAATAGGAATATGTAAGTTAAAATGTGTTATGAACATGCAATTGTTAATTGATAAATTCTGTTTATAGTATAGTCTCTGTTAAACAAAAAATTCAATCGGCTCTTAAAGAAGAAGCTGAACAATGGCTAGGTTGTGGTATGACTTATACTCTATTTGAATGTTTGAAGGAACGCATCGATGAACTGACCGCTGAACAACCCGAACATGCTCCAACACAATTTATTGATTTAGATAAGGTAGGTGTTAGTGCAATACAAATATCCGATAATACGGATGCAAAGAAAAAAGAACCCAAAAAGGAACAACTTACAAAGGCTCAAAAACGTCGGCAATGGGCAGGATCTGATCATAAAGGTGATCGTCCTCGTGGTTGGGATTGGGTTGACATTGTTAAACATTTGTCCCAGACGGGTTACAAACATGAGCATCAAAACGATAACACCAATGCACCCATTTTACAACCCTTAAACATATAATTAATTTTAGTTTAAACTTTTATATGAATTGCCGAAATGCAATCCAACTGCCTCAATATAATCATTTCTTTTTTTTCGAATCGTGTTTAATAAAAAAAAATTGTTTATTATGGAACGAATATTTTCAGGCAAAATTTTTAAACGGGTTTCGAGAAAAGAAATAAATAGAAAAAATTGGTGAAATGTCCTCTCTTTAAATTACGCAAATTAACCAACAAGAAAAAACGGAACAATTCCTCTAGAGGTATGTGTGTATTTTGTTACTGCAACAAAAATACATTCCTCCTGGAGGAATTATTACTTTCGTTTTTTAAAAACAGTCAAGTTTTGGCTCCTAATTTTTTTAAGGCACAAACAATTTATGAGTGATATAAAACTTATGTCCCGATTCAGAAAAAAATGCCTCGAACGTACATTTTGCTGTGTACAAAAACAAAATAATTTGTGTCGTCTGTCTGAATCAGGGGGTTAGTTATTTTTGAGATACAAACTTTATACAAAATTGTTTATACATTTTCTTTTATTTTGGAAACTAATTAATTTTTCCCCCTAAGTTATCTTTCCTATACAAAAAATAGATGGGATTTCTGTCGTGTATGTGCATTTTGTTGCATACAACAAAATACTTGTGCTAGGCGGAAATTCTTAATTTTCTAATAAATTAATGCGTGATACCAAATTTTCGTTATTTTTTTTCTAAACCAAATTTACGAATAAAAATTATATAAATTGATAACACTGTCGATTGACATTTTAATGTGGCCAGATTACCCGCTAATAAAATTTGGCACTACGCATTGTTGCCAATTTTATTGAAGAAAAAATAGCTAAAAAAAACTAAATTTTGCGGAAAAAGTATTGAAGTTTTGTCGTTAAATCATGTAAAATGAAAATTAAATGTTTTGTAATGTTGGCATTTTCTCAAAACTCATAAAAATTTCAAGTTTATGCCAATACATTGAAGGTATTCACGGTAGTCATTTGCACACTAAAGAAAGAAAGAAAGCTTTACAGAAACATAAAAAACCAAACAAAAATTCAGATTATTGTTAAATTTCCCGAAATTTTAAGTTTTTATTTCAACATGGACCAAAAAAAGAAAAACAAATTATTTCAAATTGTGTGAACTGGATTTTCAATGGAATCAAAAATGTACTTAAAAAATTTTAAATTCAAGTAATTTTTAAAGCACTTGAATTTTTAGTGTTTGCATGCTAACTGGTAGTTTGTAGTGAATGAAACTATTGAATAAAAATCTAATCATTGAAATTCGATTTATAAGTGATGATTGTGAATTTAAATATTTGATCCGCTGAAAAAGTGCTAGAATTTCCTTTAACCACCAAAACACATGTTCACCGCTATGATCTATAAAAAAGCTCTAGATTAGCAGCAAAATCACCAAGTTGGCAACAGTGCCACCACGAGCTGAGCACGTTGTTTTTGTTTGATATTTTTGTATATTGAAAATAAATTCTAACATCGTAAAATGAATGTTGGAGATAAATTAAACACAAATAATTTACAAATGGATTCAAATAACGAAAATCAAACGAATCTTCAAAATACAACCACGGAACAAAATATTTGCACTATACAGGATGGAGTCCAAAGTAATGGTAAGTTTTCACTAGTTTTGTTTTTATGAAAATCTTAAAATGGCCAATGATATTTCAGAAAATGAATTAAAACCATGTGGAATTAAAGAAAATACGGAGAAAAGTATAGAAGTGTCTATAGCACAGAAAGAACGTGTTGAAATTTTGAGCAATGAATTGATGATACCGGGAAAAGAAGTCGGAAATGTAAAACCAGAAACGGCAGAAACTGTTGCTGATAGTAATGAAAACACTGCCACAATTGGAGAATCAGATGGCATTTCCAGAATAGAGGATACACAACATGTAGAAGAATATCAGGAAATCGCAGTAAAACAAATCATGGAACACGATATTTTCAGAATAGAGGATACACAATATATACAAGAAAATGAGGAAATGGTAGTGAGACAAATTGTGGAAGACGACAAAAAGGTGGAAGATAATTTACAACAGACTTCAGAATTGGAAGAAGACAGTATGGATGCAGATGATATAGAATCTAGTGTTGATATTAATATGGAATCCCAAATACAGATTGAAATTTCACCTAAAACTAATGAAACAACAGGAGATTTTTCAATCCAATCTTCAGCAATACTTTGTGGCATAGAGAATATACAATCATCTGTCGATAAGGAGAACTCAACAACTTCAAATACTGAATCTATAACTAAATCATCCCAACCATCTTCTGGTCTTAGTCTATTAGCTCAATATGATTCTGATAATGAGGACGATGATAATACCGATACAGATTCCGTTGTCGAAGTGCCAACTACTTCTGCAAAAGATTATCGTAATCAGGTAGTGGAAATTAATTCCGACAGTGACTCAGATACAGACAGTGATTCCGATGTTGAGTATTTGACTGAAATCCGTAAAACTATAGAAAAACGTATAGCGGTTGCTGATGAAGACGATGAAGATGACGAAGACGATGATAATGAAGAAGGTATGAGTAAAAAGAAACATAAACCAAAAGTAAAGGTTAAGGGAGAAATGCTATTGGAAGACTTGCCACCCATACAAGATTTACAAATAACTGTGCCCGAAGATGAATGTATAGAGTTGGGTAAAATTCATTCAATTGTTGATCAATTAGTATTAGTATCAGTTTTACCCAATGCCATACTTTTGGATTTAGAAACTGTTATATTTTTGGAAAAGGGACAAAAGGTATTAGGTGAAGTATTTGATGTTTTGGGCCAAGTGGCAGATCCTTTATATTGCATACGTTTCAATTCAAATAAACAAATCAAGGACAAAGATATAAATGTAGGCGATGTTGTTTATGTGGCTCCTAAGACCCAGTATACACAATATGTTATATTATCGAGTTTAATGAAACTAAAAGGTTCAGATGCTTCCTGGGAAAATGATGTAGAACCACCACCAAGATTTTTGGATTACTCAGATGATGAACAAGAACAACTGGCCAAACGTCAACTGCGTAATAAAGATAGACCTGTAGATAATGATGAACCACACAAAAGACCAAGAATTCGGGAAGGAGGAGAGCAATCTGAAAATATATCTAATACACCCAACCAGAGAAATCGGTATGCACAACAAAGAAATGATAACAGTCGTGGTAGAGGTGAATTTAGCAATTACAACTCTTATTCAAGACCACGTTATAATAATTCTAATACAAATCAGAGACAACCACAACAACCGCAGCCACAACAACAACAACCCAATTATCATCGCAGTTCCTGGCATTCCAATTATTATCCTCAGCAATATCAACAAGCACCACCTCAAAATTATGGTTATAATGCAAACAATGGAGGACAAACACAACAAAACCAATCACTACCACCACCTCAAGCTTATCCTACACAAGTACCTATGTATGCTATGCATCCCATTCATGCAATGCCACCTTATCCGCCACCACCTAATTATGGCCCTCAGGGTCATGCACCACATATGGCACCACAGCCATTAATGCCAAATTCATTTACAATACGACCACCTACACTGCATGGTGTACCTCCTCAACAACAGTTTACTTCACCACCGCCGCCTCCAGGAGCTTTATAAGATATCGTGAATACATTACAAAACCTTTTGGAATTGTAATTCCTAAAAGATCTATTCAAATTCAGCAAGCATAAACTGAAATTAAGAATTTTCATTTGAAATTCAGAAAACATCAATTGAAGAGCAGATTTTTCATTTGAAATTCAGAAAATATCAATTGAAATTAAGAATATCTATTTGAAATTCAGAAAACATCAATTGAATTCCAGAAAACATCAATTTAAATATCAATTTAAATTCAGAAACTCAACATTCGATATTTAAAAAATATCAATTGTAATTCAGAAAATATTACTTGAAATTCAGAATACATCAATTGAAGTTCAGAATATATCAAATGAAATTCAGAAAATATCAATTAAAATACAAAAAACATTAATTTTAATTGATATTTTCTAAATTTCAAATGATATTATCTGAATATCAATTTATAGTTTCTGAATTTAAAATTGTATTTTCTAAAGTTCAATCATTTGAAACAATTTTTATTAAGAATATGTCAATTGAAATTCAGAAAACATTTCAATTTATATTTTCTGAATTTCAAATAATATTTGTTAAATTTCTAAATATCAATAGATGTTTTTGAATTTCAATTGATGTGTTTCTGAATTTCATTTAGTATTTTATGAATTTCAAATGATATTGTCTAAATTAAAAATTATAGTTCTACATCAAGACCAAAATTTAATATCATATTGTCATATTAGATTTGGGACTTTAGGTAGAACAATATTCTAACTAAATATATGAAAATATAGAAAGTCCAAAAACATTTTTTGTATTTTAATACAAAAACTAAAACATTTTTGAATTAAGGTTACATTTTCTAAACTTCAAATGATTGCAATTCAGAAAATATTTCATATCCTTTCCAATTTATATTTTCTGCATTTCAAATAATTTTTTCTGCATCTCTATTGATATTTTCTGAATTTCAAATTATAATTTCTAAATTTCAAATGATATTTTCGAAGTTTCAAATGATATTTTCGAAGTTTCAAAAATTCAATTGATGTTTTCTGAATTTCAAATGAAATTTCGGATTTTGAATTGATGTTTTCTGAATTACAGTAGCAAAAGGTGTAGTTATGTATACGTTTCATTTGTATAATTTTAAGCTTAATTTTTTATTAAACACTTAAAAACTTCAATAAAAAACTAATATTTTTTTTATATAAAAAAGGTGTCGATTTTATTTAAGATATTCGGAATTATTCAAGACATAAATAGATATTTGTTTGGTAAAAAAAAAATAATTAATAATATTGTGTGTGTATAAAGTTAAGAAATGTATATGTATATATTATATATTTATAGTGCATTATACTGGGATAGTATACGGAGGGATGAATGAAGGTTTATTATTTTTTTATTTGCAACTAATTAAAAACATCAACAATAATACATATTCTACTACAGTTAAAAATCTTAAAATTAATTAAATATCTTTCAGAAAGATATATTTGAACTTTTATTGACGTACTAAATACAGTTGAACCCTATTTGCGACAGTTGAAACAAGAGTAAGAAGTTTGGATGGACTTTCGACTATTTACGATATTTTCAAAATTTTAACGCTTCTTTTTTAGGTAATTTTATCCCAAATATGTTCTACAGTCGTCTCGACAGTCCATTTTGCGCCTGTCCCGAAAAAGCTGCAAATCAAAGTTTAACTGCATTTATTAAAAACATTAGTTAGATAGTTTGTGTGACTGATTCGTTTTTTATAACAAATTTAAATAAGTTAAAAATATCTAAAGAATTAATTTCTTTATAAAGTGGACAAAATAATCATGAGTTCACTAATGAAATTGTCATTTTTTTTTTAAATAGTGGAAATTCTTTAATGTTTAGTTTAGTAACAAACTAAATTAAAGTAACAATAATCCCTTTCGATCCATGTGCTCCAATTTTTTAAGCATTTTTTTTTTATAAGTTTTGTTTTCGATTTTTAATTTTTGCCTGCGAAATAAATATAAGTTCAATGCTGTAAAACTCTGTTTTTGGACAAAAAATTTTATAAATTTCTGACATTTTCATCATTGGCGATTTTGTAATTTTAAAGGATGCGTTCGAAGTAAACCCCTTTCGTGCAGCATTTAAAAAAAAAATATGATGAATAATATTTGTTGGGGAAAAATTAAAAAAAATTTTAATTTCAACACAAAAATGTCTTTAAGGGTAAAACAATTGAGTACCATTGACACATTTAGATGAACAAGAAACAATGTGACTTTGTGCTATTTTAAATCGGCTCTTTCTACTTTGATGCTAGCTTTACAACGAAATTCGATCATAAGCTGAAGTTCATTTTTGTAAAAATTCAAATCTAAATGCGAGTACTAAATTTTACTTGGCTAAGATGATTATTTTTTTAAAGAATAAGAATTATGATAAAAACCTTAAATATTAAATGCAAAAATGCATATTATCCTAGCGCGTAATTGACACCTCAGCCACATAAGCATTACGAAAATATATTAAATATAAAAGTCCCATTTAGCCAAAGATACAAATAAACGTAGACAGAAGAAAAACAATTTTTTGTTTTATTATTCCGTCCCAAAAGTATAGTAAAACTATCATGTCTGCACATTATTAAAAAAAAATTAAGAGTTTTCCCTTATAATTAGGATAAGAATACGAAAACAGCCTAAGTAGAGTTGGAAGATAGTTCCAAATACGATAGACTCTTACCAAAAACGAACGATCAAATATTGTGAGATGATCCAGAGGTACATCAATTTGAATATTACGTGTTGAATTTATAAATGTAAATTCATTTACAAGAAATTGAGGTTGTCCACATTTCATGATTTTATAAAAATGAAGTAATAGACGTAGTTTTAGATAATCATGAAAAGAACACCTCAAAAGCTCAGGGACAAGTTCAGAAACACGAATATGATCCTGTATTCTCACGTCGAATATGTAACGAACAATTTTTCTAATAACTCTTTGAAGTCTATCTACATTATAAGAAAAAGTTCCAGAAAACACCTCAAGGCCGTAATTAAATTGTGACATTAGTAAAGAATTAGCCAAAAGATATCTTACATGTCTTGGTGTGTACGCTTTCAAAGAATATAGTCTTCTTAAAGTAAGACAAACCCTATTTGACAGAGAATCAATATGATCACCAAAATTTAGATTCGAATCCAAAATAACACCAAGGCATTTAAGAGAATTCACATAGTCAATTAACTGGCCATTAATACTAATCTTAGGAAACGAGCAATTCTGATTTTGCAACTGAAAATATACTGCCTTAGTCTTAGCCAAATTAATCTCCAAGTAATTTGAATACATATAATTGGAAATTAAATTTAAATGGTTGTTCAAGCAAGTCTCTAAGTGGGTAATATGTTTAGAATCAGCACTATACAATAAAAAAAAATATCATCAGCAAATACATATGACTTACAAAAATCGTTATTCATTAGAGAAATACAATCATTCAAATAGGTTAAAAAAAGTATAGGTCCCAGTACAGACCCCTGGGGTACTCCTGAGGAAACAGCACTTACACTCGAATTAAGGCCACCTAGAGAGACAAACTGTGATCGATCTAATAAATAAGAATACACTAGCTAACACGCCGATTTAGAAAAGTTGAACTTAACCTGTAGCTTATTTATGAGAACATTATGTTTAATACGATCAGAAGCTTTGGTAAGATCCAAAGAAATCATAACACAATTTTGATGATGATCCAATTTTCTCCTAATTGTATCAGTAAGGGAAAATAGCAAAGAGGTTGTATTGTGATTTCGCCGAAAGGCAAATTGATTAGGATGAAGCAAAGAGAAATGTTCCAAATGGTATAAAATCTGTATTTTCATAATGTTTTCAACTATTTTCAGTGGGAATATAATTTTGATAAAACTGATGGGAATCATATCATAGCCAATAGCATTTGACTTAACAGAGTTTATCGCAAGTATAAGTTCATTTTCCGTTATAACATTAAAAGAAAAAGAATTAGGACTCTCAATAAAATTATTAAAATTAAATTCACCCAGGTGATTTGGTTCAAGATTATTCAAAAATCCAGTAGCAATTGATTCAACATCGGAATCGCCATGATCACAACTTTCACTGCCAACGCAACCAAGCCTACGTATCCTACTCCAAATCTGCGTATTTGTCGCACCACTCCATGCCCATTCCATACTCCCTACGAATTCTCCTAATTATAGATTGAGTCCTATTTCTAAGTCTACAAAAAGTCCTCCCGTTCACTTCAGTGCGGTCTCTAAGGTAAGCCCCATAAGCAGAGTCCCGTTGCGATCTGGCTAGAACAATTTCCCTGGAACTCATTCAAACTATGTCACTTTCAAATCAAATTTAGAAAGTAAAATTCATAAAATACAAAGTAACGTTAACCCAACAAACAATTGAACAAATATAAAAATAACAAACGTGTTCTTCTTCTAGAAGTGGGTACATAACTATGGAGATCATCAGATAATCGATTTTCATTGTAGTGATAAACAATGTGAAGTGAAACACCAGAGCACAATTTGTTTTGCATTATATCTTAATAATTTGAAAACAAATTTTTATTGTTAATTGAATTCGTTTAAGTTATGAGATGTCTAGGTGTATTAATAGATAACAATCTAGAATTCGGTCGTTCCTGGTTAAGCTCCAAAATAAATTTTACCCTGCGTAGATTACATTCCCTAAATCTTTATTTGTTACTTTCTATTAGAAAACGCATTATTCATTATTAATGTCCAACTTATTACACTGTATTAAAGTTTTTTCAGGATGTAGTGTTGATGACTTCAATAGGTGCAATTTATTTAAAATAATACGTTTTGTTTACAAATTGAAGCCATATGCTCATGTTTCGAGGCATATTTCTGATTTTTTTGGGTTGTAATTTTAATGATTTTGTTCGAATTCGATTGTTATTATTCTATCATAAATTAATGGCACTCTAATTGCCCTGAATGTGTATGTACGAAGGTAGACATTTTATACTCTTGAACACTGAAAGAAACCCTCAACTTTTATATCCCATAAGAAATTATATTATTCATGAACGATCATTTCATGTTCGTGTAGCTAAGTGTTGGAACTATTTACCCTTACCACTTACATCCTTTGATCTATCTTTAAAAACATTCAAGTGTAAACTTTAGAATATGCTTCTGTAAATGTTATTTGATGTGCAAAACATTTTCATTCTATTTTCATTTTAAATTCGCTTTCCATTTAACAAGATTTAACTTTGAATTAAAACATTTTAAACTTTTTACTTTAACTTTTGTAAGTTAATCTTGCTATATACAAACTGTTTTATATTGTTAGAAAACATGATATTTAAGGTTTTATAGTTTAAAGCAGAGTTCGAAAATTTATGTACCACTAACATAACGTTGCTATCAAAAAAACCAAAACAACACAACACAAGTTGTTTGTAATATAACAAACGGAACAAAACGAAAATGTTTCTTTCGTCAAACATTTTTATTTCGTAGTGGTTTTTTTTTAGTGTTCATTCAACTTAAACATTAAAACGCGTTTTTAACGTTGTGGTTGCCAAAATAAAGAAATGAATTTTCTGCATGTTATCAATGTTTTTTTGCATTAATTTTATGAAATTTCACTGGAACTCCTCAGTTGAATCTTTTTATTAAACTAATGCAATTATTCATAAAATTCAATGAAAATTTTTTTTCACTTGTAATATGACATAAACACTAAGAACGGTTTACGAATAGTTTTCTTCCATTCCATAAACACAACAAAACCAAACTGTTTGAAATATTGGACAAACGGAACAAAATCGTTTAGTTTGGTCTCTCACCGAAAACTAGTTTGTGAAAGTGTTTGTGTTCTGTTTACAAATCAAAATGAAAATAAAGAAATGTTCTGTTTATGTTTACTGTGCACAACAAAATGATTGTGTTGAGTTTCAGCAAAAGCAAAACAGAACGATAGAAAAACGTTTGATTGTGGTTAAATTCGAACTCTGCTTTAAAGTGGTGTAAAATACGATAATGAGAAAAACAATTTAAAATCTTTTGCAGAAAATCTGAGCTTAGCATAACTGAACTAGTTAGTTTGATTATATTTATTTCGCTGGAAAAACCGAAAAATTATTCAAAATAATGCAAAAATTGCAGCAAATGGGCAGAGGGTTTGGTATGGGCATGTATAATTAATTGTTATTCTATGTGGTAACAAAAATTGTAAAATATTTTGAAATATTTCGGAATAAATTCACAATTTCATGTGTGAACTTATAATTATTTCGCCCACTGTGCTATTTTTAATGATTGGTAAGCAAAGCGATACGGTTGTCGGTAATACAATTTAAATTATTTCGGTTACGTTATTTCATTTATTTCAATAACGGAATTTTAGTTATCGGTAACGGGTTAATGGTTAGCTTAGGCCGAGTTTTTAGGATGTTAGTTAAACTCGGTTTAGTTACACCGACAACGATTTTTTCTGCATTTCCAAGTTTATTAATAATAAAAAACGTCGGAACTACTTCATTTTGTTTATAATTTTGGTAATTTTTGTAACAAAATAAAATAAACCACATTTCAGTAGCAGTACTCCATTAATAAACTTCGTTAATTTGAAAGGCGTGGTAGAAAAAATGAGTTTATTTTCTAAAAATCATAACTACATTGCAAATTTTCAATTTTCTGAATCAGACTGAGCAGTTTCTGGTATTGAACCTTCGTCAATGACCCTGTTTTTTTTTTTTTTTTTTGAATAATGTAATATTTGTTATGTTTTTATTTGTTCGATTGCGTCTATATGAAATTTTCTGTGCAATCACTGACCATGGTGTAGATAAACTGATTTCTAATGCCACATGCACTCGCACTACACGTTAGACAGAGCGCTTTAGCCCACTGATCTATCGTCAGGTGGAGTTTTGTTGTGATTAAAACTAGTTTTATTCAATACATGGTGTTTTTGTTCTTGCATACATATAATAATTTTAAGTTTAAAGACAATCTACATCCCCAAAACTGGGCTTTATGTACAGTTTTTAGGTTGTATATTAAATATGTTTGTTAGTTAAGCGTTAGTTAAACCTAAAATTTTGTTTTTCAGATGTGGTTTATGTAGGTTTTAATTGAGGTTTTACTCAGCCTGGTTGACCAGTTAAACTAAAGTATAAATTTGTCAACAAAAACAGCAGTTAGATAATAATTTGTGTATGTGATGCCACATTGTAACGTATTTACAAAGAAAATTACCATTTTTTTTTTGGCAATTTCAACCGGAAATTAAGAATTTTGTCAAAATTAATATGGCATCATCGTGTAACTTAACATTTAATAAACTAGAACTGAGAAACAGTAGCCCCAGTTAAATTCAGTTTAATTTTGTTTTGAGCTTAATTTAACAGGACAATAAACTAAGTTAAATTGACATCCCGAAAACTAGGCCTTAGTCAATTAAAAGGGTCTTGAGTAGTTATTGGTATTTTTTGCGATTTTAATTGTTTTTTTATAGAGAATTTATCACTACTTTATATTTAAAAGACAATTTAAGCAAGCTTATTAGAAAGTGTTCAACGCTATTTCATTAAAAACATCGTATTCAACAATATTTTTTCTTAGAAAAATTAATAATTTTTGTATTAAAAATGTGATTATTTTGAGATAGTATTGAAAATGTTTTCCTTAACTCATTATGGACCAACTGTTCTGTTTTTTACCGGATATAATCCGTTGAAATTGTTTTATACAGTAAAGTATATACATAGTAGCGAAAAGTTTGGTATTAAAAATGAGTAAAATCGGACCAGCGGTTTAAAAGATGAGTGAAAACGTGAAGGTACCTCTAAATTGTCCTTACAAATTGCTGTATATTGTAGTACAGTTCTATAGTAGCGTCTGTTGTATAAATTGGTATGCCACATTTTCCACCAAACGTTTAATAGATGAATAATATTTAAAAATTCACCTCCATTTTTTAATTCACCGCTAAATTTTATTTCGCAACAAATTGTTTTTCACCTTAAAAATGTTATTTTACCAGGGGGGTTTCAATTGCAAAATTTTTAAAGTCTGTAGAAATTGCAGAAATTCCCTAAAGAAGATGAGATAATCTGCCATATTTTAACGAGAAATGAGAGTCGATTAAGGAAATTGAAAAAATAAAATGTTAATAAAATCGTGTTGACGAGCAAATAAATAAAGTTTAAATAAAAATAAACTAATTAGTTATCAATAATTTAATTATTGAAGTTGTTGTTTGTACCGGTTTATTTAAGAATAATAAGAAAAACACTGTTTTTATATTTTTTCCTTTTCCTTCACCTTTTCTCTTTCGTGACGGAAATTCACGGCACCGTGTAGGCATACAAATTTCATGAGCATGAATTTGCAGAAATTTTCATATTGAATTCTCTAATGTCTATATGCTCGTTAATTTTACCACACAATTTCTTTCTTATGCCCAAACAGATCTTCAGCTCAAACATTTTGTTTTCACCTCTAAGGGCGAGTAACTCTCAACCGGAGTTTAACTTTAATATAAATTTAACATTCATAACTATGGTTAAGCCTTAAACTTTGGTTAATGTGAGATAAGTTAGCAGGTCAATGTTTTTTTCATCATTTTTTTCTGTTTCATTTGTACTCGTTACTTAAAAAAATATGGTAAAACCAAATTTAATGCATGTAATTGTGTTCTTTTTTTAATTTTAAATATCCTACTAGTAAAAAAAAAAAAGATTTACTTCAAAAACAACACAAACAACGAACTGCAAGACGTCATTTCAAACATATTTCTTTTTTGATTTATAGGCACAAAAATTTAGGCTACATTTGACATAAAAAATCCAGTTGAACTATACTTTAAATTATTGACGACAAAATTCTGTTGTTAACAAATAGACCAAACACTTTGCAACTGACTTTTGTAGTAAAAAATATAAAGAATTGCAATACCGAAAAGAAAAAATAAGAGATTTAATAAAAAGAAACAGATAAAACGCAATAATTTTATGATTTTAAGTCTTATTTTTATAAATTTTTCAACAAGTAAATACATCAAAAGCGTTTAAGCATTAAACGTCCTATTTATAACAAACAACTAACTCTTATTTAAGCACTATTTTTACTTTGGAAGTACAGTACTTGTGCGTAAACACAAGTTTAGTTATCTGAACTTGAAATAAAGAACTTGTATATCAATCATCACAAAATTAACAAATAAAATCTAATTTTTTTTGTTGTTTTCAAGCTTAAAAATAATGATAACTCGTTACAAGTACAAATAGGCACGTAAATATAATTACATTAAACGAAATGGCTTTGGGTGCAGCCATATTTTTAAATTTTACCATAAACGCCTTACTATTCGGCATTTATGGTAAAATTTAAAAATATGGCTAAAAACGAAAAATAATGTTTATTCGATTAATTATCAATAATTAAACTTTATTTTTTTATTGATTAATATTTTTGGGAATAATTAAACAAAAAATCTAAAATTGGTGCGAAATTCAATTGGGCGCACTTATATAATATTTGTTGTTTGACTGAAAAAACTTGAGTTTCTTGTCATTTAATTTCAACATCTTCTGCTTCTTAAAAAAATATATTATTTGATAAATATAATCGCAAATATAAATAACGAAAATAAATAATATCTTTGTAATACAAATATAAATCTATATTATGCTCTAAAAACTTCTAGGGATATGGCGATTCTGGGTTGAACGTCATTATTGGTATATATTGAGCAATTTTGATGTTCAAAAATAGTTGCAGATTTTCTTTACAACGCTAAATTGTTTTAGAAAATTGTGTCAAAATACAATTTTGTAACCTTGTTTATTATTTCTAATTAGAAGTAAGCAAACTATGTGGTTTTGGCAGGACATTTCCAGGATTTTTAGATTATACCTATTAAAAGACAAAGATATTATTGCCATTTTTGATAGCTAAGCATAGAAAAAAAAAATAAGGGACACGTATTTTTTTTAACGCCCAATCTCATGTGTAGGGGTTAAAACGTGGGATCAAAAATTAACCCATTTTCTTTTGTTCAGCTTATTTCGAATTGCTTTAGAGACATTTTAGACAAATGGGTTACCAAATGAGTGAGCTTTTGGAGACGCATTAACTGGTATACGAAACATGTCCGATAATTTCCAAGTATTTTTTGTTATTCAAAAAAAAAATGTGTTTTAAGTGATTTAAAACTAGAGTTTTGTTCATAGCCGTTAAGTAATGATTACTAATCGTAATAATTAGTAATTAGATTATTTTTTTTTTAAAGGTGAAGTAATGATTATATTAAGATTATTTTAAGATTCGCACGATTAGTAATTGATTACGATTACAGATAATTCGAAAATAATCAAGATTATCAAGCATATTGAACTTTTTAAAACATACAAAAATTATAAAACAGGTAGCCCTTTTGGCGGTAACACGCAATCTGAGTTCAATGTTCAACTGCTACATGCAATGATTGATTGTTCATTGCCCCTTTCCATTCTGGAAAAGATATAGATCTTTTTCAAAGTACAAGTATGAAGGTGATGTGCAGGCAAACAGCGGCTAAGAAATTGGAAACAAAATATACCATCATGATGAAAAATGTAAAAGATAGCATGGTTTGTTCTAAATATTTTTGTACCACAGCAGATGTTTGGTCTGGAAATCACAGAAGCTTCTTTGGATATACGTGACATTTGCTTACAGACATTTTCGAATTTAAATCGGCAGCTTTGGCATGTAGAGGAATTTGTGGAGCACACACCGCGGAAAATATTGCGCAGATGATTACTGAAATCAACACTGCCTTTGGTTTGAACAACTCAAACATTGTTTTGACCATTACGGACAACGGTTCAAATTTTGTAAAAGCGTTCAGAGATTACGGTGTGGGAAATCCAATTTTCGAAGATGAAATTAATGACGAAATGCCAAACTTTGATAATGAAAGGTTGTTGCCTACACATTAGAGATGTTGCAGCCATACTCTGAATTCGCTTGCTTCAAGAAATAATCTAAAAAAATCAAAAATAATCCTTGAAAGTAGTCAATTATTTGTTTGATTACTTTTGATTATTTTCTCGTAATCCAAATTAATCTTGATTATTTTTGGATTATTTGTAATCATAATTAAATAACAATCAGGAATTGTTTAAAAGAGATGTAATCAATACCATTCTTTTTAAAATGTAATCTAATTGATTACTTTTGTTAACGAATTATTGTTGGAATAAACTAAAAAAAATATGTATATTAATGCATATTATATTTAATCGAGTGGTGTCTGAGCTTTTTAAGACATGCACACTACGTAGGCAATATTGGTATCAAAATTTCCTTTCTTCGAGTACATCAAAACTGCATTCAAAAACATTTGGATTTTATTAGTTTCAGACATGTTAATGTATTAACTTTGTTTTTAACCCTTAAACATGAGATTGATCCGCTAAAAAAATACGTTTTCCTTATTTTTGTTTCTTTATCACTTATCCAAATTTCATTAATATCGGATAGAACCCATCGGAAGACTCGAATTGTAAGCAACAACAATTTCAAAATGTAATGCAAATTCTTCAATTTTTTCAAGTTATATTGAAGTGCTCCTAATTGAATTTCGCTTTACTTTTTAAAGTTTTTTATTATTTATATCAAAGATAGTAATCGATTAAAAAAAAAAGAATAAGAAGTATTTTGTAGTTTTTAGAATGTCCGTAGCTTTTCTTGTTTTTATTAAAATTTAAAAATGTTGGTGAGCCCAAAGGAATTTCGTCTACTGTAATTTATTTCATATGTACAAAGAAGCTTAAATTACACTGGTCGAATAAAAAAGTGCTTTTATTAATGGTGTCAGGATTTGATATTTCATATGATTTATAAATTATTTTCCAAATGAGGACAATTATGGAATTCCCTATTTGTTAGTAAAATGATTGTTAGGGTTTACTTAACTATGATTACTCTTTTTTTTTTCTACTACCTTTACTGTGGATTACGTGGAATTATTTAAACATTTTGTATAGTTATTTTTAATGTCGAGACGTTCTTTTAACAAAACTAATATGACAGTTATATTATCCTGTGAATCTCCTTGTCTTGCCAATTCAATTAAATGTTTAGGTATAACATCCAGAGCCTGTTCATCATCGGCTAATGTCTTATAAACACAATCAATTATATCCTTTTCAGTTGCATGATCATAAAGACCATCAGAACCCAGTATTAAGAAATCATGAGAAGGCTGTAGGGGAACATCAACTATATCGGGTTCGGCTATGACAGCTTTAACCGTATAATCGCCTATGGAACGTGATACATTAATAATACCATTTACACGCCATTGACCCTGTACATATATAACAGAACCACCCGTTTCAAGGGATTCGATACGTTTTCTTTCATCTTGTGAATCGGGCTTGTGGGATTTAACCAATTGTAAATGTGTTGATGGTGAAACTAAAAGACATCGTGAATCACCAACCCAGGCCACATGTAAATTGGTAAATTGTTGCTGATTCCTTTTCAAAAGAGCACATACTGCTGTTGTACCACTGCCTAAAAGCTTTTGAGCAAAATTCTTATCTGTTTTTAGAAATGTTGATTCTAAAATATCTGTATATAAATCGGTTTCTAAATCTAAAGACTTTTTTCTAGTTTTCAATTGTTGGGCTATAAGGTAGGGTATTTGATTTGTGGCATATGTGGCAGCTAATGATCCTGAATGACCATCAAGTACGGCATAGAAACTTAATGGTTCTTCAACTTGATAAATTTCACTAAATCTTGGTAAACAGATATGTCGATCTTCCATTTTTCTATGTTTATTCTTTATATGAGCCTCCACAAAAGGTGGTATAGAAGATTTTTTTGTGACTCCACATTTTACAGAAGAGTC
The DNA here is from genome assembly GCA_021234595.1 of Delia radicum. NCBI lineage: Eukaryota > Metazoa > Arthropoda > Insecta > Diptera > Anthomyiidae > Delia > Delia radicum. The sequence goes on along the minus strand of CM037854.1, from coordinate 13,634,083 downwards.
TCTTATACAATCGGCGTAGTTTTTCAAATCATCCTCTTTAGAATTATCCGTTAAACGCATAAGCATCTTTTCCATATATTGATTGATAAATTTTTGTAATTTCAATAAATCAAAGACTATCTGAGACTTTGCTAATTCTTCAACTTGTTTGTAATTGTTGGATTTTAAGTCTTCTTGGATTTTTGTATTTTTTAATTCTTTACAAATTTCATCTTCTGCTTGACGTAAAATACCCAATTGAAAGTGTTCCGGGCAATGTTTGAGCTGCAACCACTGCCATATACTCATTATTATCTCAGCGGGCATTTCATCCTTGGTCAATGTATAAGTTTCCGTATTTGTTCGTGTCAATATAAAAGGTCTTAATTCAACATTTGCTCTATTGTTGCTTGTTAGATTTACACCATCTTTTCCTATACAATCACTAACACCTCCACCACCTTCATTAGTCACAACAACAGCATCTTTCGCTAAGTCACGTAAAAATTCTTTGAAATTGTTTAAAAGATTACAATTCTCCAGCTTGTCAAAGCTATTTGTCACTGTTTCTTTAGCCTCTTCAGATGTGGCCATTGTTTTTACTTAAATTATCTTTTGCTAATTAATTTTTTACACATTTTTTTTTAATTTATGCAATCGCTTGCTAACTATTTGTTTTTCTATTTTCTTTTTCCACTTTTTTTTTTTATCAAAAAAAATCTTTTGCATGCTCTTGACAAGAGTACGAAGTCGAGCAGCGTTAAGTCGGCGCACAGACGCCGCCGGTTACTTCTAAGCTGCTTAAACAGCTGCCGCAGTGTTCGGCTTATATCGGCTCATTTTTACCCGATTTTATTAGCTAACCGTTAGCTTATATTTTTTCAATTATAATTTATTTATAAATTCCACGCTATCCACTATAACTACTATTTCCCAGTATTGATACGAACTGTCAAATTATTGTAAATTCTCTTTAGAAAATTAAATTTTATATCATCAATACTGAAAAATATTATATATGGGAGGACATGGGAGGATAGCGTGTGAATCAAGCTTAAATATGGGTTGACAATAGAGGTAAAAATTAAGCGAACTTTTTTTAAACCTTTATGGAGACTTAAAATACTGAATTTAGTTTTGTAAGAGTGTAGCCAGTTCGCGCCACCCTATGTAGATTATATAAATAATTTCGCAAGCAAAAGTTGGCAAGTTAGGAGTTCATTTAACTGTATCATAAACTTTATTCATCGAAGTTTTAAAAACATTAAACTTCAAAAACTTGTCAAATATTCTGTTAATGCTTTTCTAGCACAATTGAAAACATTTTTATATGATCTAGCCTCAATGTCCCGTCATATGCATAATAATTTTTTAAAATTTATAAACTTTTTATAAAACAAATTTTCATACAAAAATCATTTGATAAACGTTTTACAAGATGATTATGTATATAGGGGTTTAACTTTCAACAACTGATTAAACTTTATCGGAACATTCCGTAATTGTGCCTTAAATGTTACGATGAATATATTTAACCAAATGCTATCATTGAATACTGGTTATAATGATCCGTTTAAAAAACTAATTGAAAATATTTTCCTAAAAACGTTCGGCTGTAAATAGCCGCCACCGTGTTCTTTTTCTGAGCCGCAGCCGGCGAAAATTTTAGCTCGGCTTCGTCTTCTGCTGTTGACTGACCAAAACAAAAACACAAATACCGTTAGAAATGTCAAAAGATTGCCAGAGTCGTTTATAAATTAGTACAACGGCGTCAATAGCCATGTTTTTTAACATGACGTCTACACGAGGCAAACTATTAACCCATTTCTTACCAAGCATATACGGCATTCACAATAGATTGCAAATCACGTGTTTTGACAAAACGAGTGGAAAAGAATAAAAAAAAATGTTGGAATAGAATAGAGCTTAAATACGTGTTTTGAAATCTAGTATGTACGTGGCTATTGATTCCGTACACTGAAAAATTCCTTAGTGGAAACAAATATTTTAAGTGAGTCTCAGGTGAAATACCTCTTAAAGAGGCTCAGTTATTAAAATTATTTGAAAATAACTTATATTTTTTAACCAGCAACAGTGGAAAACAATTTTTTTTAATAATTTTTAAATATTCATTGTATTCAGTTAATTATCGAAAATATTATAACAGTGAGATTTACATTTTAACGAACTTTTGTTCACGTTTAATAATTTTTAATATTTACTTATTAATTGATCATTCATTTTTTTTTGTGTTACCGCTTTTTTTCCTAAACTTCATATAAAAATTTTTAATCGGATATTTATCCACAATTGCACATGAAAAATTGCATACATAAGTCCATATTTCGATCTAAAAAGTAATAAAAACAATTTACTAAATATCGACACTTTTATAACAAGAAAACTTACAATGCTCCAAAAATCTATGGCTCCAAATAAAAGGTATAAACTTTGTTTTTGTTGAAAATAATTTCTTTCTTTCTTTTGAAGCAATACTTTTTTTAAAGTTCTTGACAATTTTGTTGATTATATTAACAGGGTAACAGAAAACAAATTGTATTTGACTAAAACATTAGTTGATAGCAATTAATTCAGTTGATTTGAAATTTTTCGGTTTTAACTAAGCAATTTTTCGAAAAATTCTCATGAGAAACTTGGTATGTAGATATGTTGGTTTCCCAGTAAACAAATTCAATTAATTTTATTGCCTAATCGTACCCTCTAGAGGTGTTATAATAAATTAAAATTAAAACATTGACGATTTGTACGCACTTAACGGGTTAATATTTCTTTTAAAAAATCAGATTTGTATGTATTAACAAGTCAAATTTCTATGAAAAAATTGCAAATTTTATTTATGATTATTGTTTTCCCATTATTTTTAAGAATTTTTTAAAAATTTATTTTTAAATTTCTATTTGGTAACTCTAATTGCTCAAATTTATATGCATCTTTGCTGGTTAAGAGAAAATAGTCATTGTCGATATTAAAACAAAAACGAATTAATTTTGTACACACTTCCATTTTTAAAATAACGGAAAAATCGTGGAAATTTTTTTTTTATTTTTTCCTTTATTGAAAACAGCAAATAACTTTAATTACACCGGACTTCCTTATACTATGAAATATTTTTTGAAAAAAGTGCTATAAAAAGCTAAAAATAGACTTAAACCTTTCACATGCTTTGTATTTTGTCGTTATCTCACCTTCCTATAGTGAACATATTAGCAATCAAAGTTAAAATTTTGACAGGATATAAATTCTAGACAGTTGAAGATATTTTAAAAATTTTAGTTTAGTATAATTCTGTGAAAATATCTTAAAAAAAAATTTGGAATATTTTAGACTTCGTGTACTAGTTCATCGATGTAATACAAAAATTACATCGATGCACTAGTTTTTAACAAAGAAATATATTTTAAAAATTTTTTCATCAATATAACAATCAAAAATATGAAAAAGGTCCCTTCAAAAAAGATCAAAAATTTTTTTTATTCAAATAATTATTTGGCAACTCTGTATAAAAATCTTTAAGATGTTGAATAATTTTAAAGTTTTTAAATCTTTATCCAGTAAAAAATATAACTGTTTAAATGACCCAGTCGAGAAGGGATGTTAATAATGTGTCAATAATGAGTTGGCAAACATGGGGGATTTACCAATAAAACCAAGTAAAATTCAGACCTTCTCCTAAAAAAATTGCCCATTGAGTAGAAAATGTCTCGCTTTACCCTATGAGTTAAAAAATTGCCAATTCTGATATTAACCGGCAGAGCAACGGCCGTCTGCGTCTGTTTTGTGTGATCAGACATGCATAAAATAACACAGAATTTTCCTTTCTTGCACTTTTTAATTTATTACGAGCTTTACAACCTCCGTATTACAAAAATAAAGCAAATCAAACATATTAGCTAGGTTGATACTAGTATTTCGATCTGGCTAATTATAATATTTGATAAGACTTTTATCAAATATTAATCAATGGATGTCTAAAAAATAGCGAAAATAATAATAAAAAAAAAAAAATTAATGTGGCTTATCATGTTTTTACAATAAGCCCTTCAATTGTAATTTAGGCACTGTAACTGTATTAATACTCATAGAAATAAACTTTTCATTTAGACTCATATTTCATTAGCATTACTACAATAGAACCTGTAAAAATAGCAAAAAAAAGCTACTAAAAATTAGTTAAAAATTATCTTGCAGAAAAACCTGCTAAATTTAGCAAATTTTTTTGCTTAATTACTTATTAAAAGGCAAGAATATAATATTCGTACACTCAAAAAAAAAAGTTTGTAAAGTCAGCAAAAAGTTTTGCTGAGTCAGCAAAATTTTAGTCAGGAGGATGCTTGCAAAAAAGTTGCTAATGTCAGCAAAATCTTTTGCTGAAAATCAGCGAGCTGATTTTTAGCAACAAAATTTGTAGATTCAGCAAAAGTTTAGCTAACACTTAGTAGATTAGAAATACAAAAGCCTTGCTAAAAATTAATAAACTTTTTGCTGAATTTTAGTAGACTGAAAAAACGCAAAAAATTTGTAGAAAAATTGTAATTTAGTTAATTTATTTGCTGAAAGTCATAAAACATATTTTTGTGATTCTTTTAAAAATAATTTACTATAATAACGAAATATAAAAATTTTCATTTTCCCACATTGACGACATGAATTAATTTAATATGTGAAAATATATAGAAATAAATATATATAACATAACAAAAATTTTCTTTCAATTACATCAATGGTTGTCTAAATGATGCTATCGTTTAAAGGACGCTTCTGCCGAAGATAATTATAGAAACGAAACGAAAAAATAAACAAAAACAAACCAAACGAAAAAAACAACCCTTTTTTTTGGAAAAAGAAAAAGGAGCCATACAGATCTACCTAAGATGTGTGTCTTTGTCTTTCGCTTTACTCAGTCTACATTTCTGTATATGTTTGTTTGCAATTTGACCACACTATCAGGGACATAAGAGTTATAACCAATATTTGAAAAAATCCTGAAATAATAATTAATCAAGAATTTTTAAAACCTGCTCTCTGAATAATAGTTACAAATAACCAATGTTTTTTTGGTCTTTGATAACCATTATATATTTTTTTTTTTTTTGTTTTGGGCTTCCATAACCATAACAAAAGATTTTTATTTTTTTTGGTCTTCCGTAACCATTACAAAAGATTTTTATTTTTTTTGGTCTTCTATAACCATTACAAAAGATTTTTATTTTTTTTGGTCTTCTATAACCATTACAAAAGATTTTCTTTTTTTTTGGTCTTCCATGTCCATTATGAAAGATTTTTCTACATAAAATTTAGTAAAAATTAGAAGAAACTATTAATTAAACTATTGGTAAAATAAGGATAACAAAAGTAGTTTAGTTAAAATACGGATTTCTGTAAAAATAGCAATAAAATTAGTCCAATTGAATTAGAACACGTTTTACAGACTTTTGTACTAACCTTTTTTTTCGAGTGTGCATAAAACGGTATATTTTTCTGTTTTGCTTTTAATCATGTTCCTTTTGTTTCTTCATTGTTACTATTGACAGCTTTGTTAATATTCATTCGGTTATTGTTTATTACATTGATAACATTTGTTTATCGTTATTAATAAAATCTTTTAAATAATTGCAACTACTTTGTTATTTAATTAACAGTACATATTAAAGCAATACATAGTGAAAGGGTGAAAAAGTGAAAGAGTGAATAGAAAAGAAGTGAAAAATGGGAAGAAAGCGAAATATTTTAATTCGAGAGTTTTTTATTTTTGAGGCAATGAAAAACGAATCCACGTGTAAAACTTGTAAATGCAAAATTGTTGGAAGTCATGTGACTAACCTTAAAAGACATATGTTAGCTTACCATATCGAGCTTTATAATCAGGAACGGGAGGATTTTGATAATCATTTGGTTGAAAATGAAGGCGGCAAAAAGTTTTGTGTTTGCTACTCAGAAAAGGAGATCAGAAATGCGTGCTTGAAAATAGTAACGGAAAACTCTCAACCGTTGTCATTCTTCGACTCTGAAGCATTTAAAATTCTTACAGATCAAATTTTTAAAGGTCTTAATATGAGTCCAATAAGATCTCATAACATAATAACCATTATCAGTGACGAATATGAGCGAATTAAAGACATGATTTCAAGAAAAATTAAGGGAAAGGTATTTTCCTTAAAGATGGATAGTGCTACAAGGAATGAACGATCCGTTCTGGGAAAAAATATTCAGCTAATTGTTGACGGCAAGATTGAAATTTATACGCTTTCTATAAGTGAAATGCGGACCTCGCAAACTGCTCAAAATTTAAAGGAACATTTGCAAGAAGTTTTAAATGAATTTGGCATAAGCAAGACGCAAATCTTTTCAGTTACGACAGATAATGGTCGGAACATGTTGAAATCGGTTGACTTACTTGGCGTTTATAGTGATGATGATAATGCTGATGATGACAGTGACGACGGCGATGAGGATGAAGATAATGGCGATAATAATATTACTCAATATTCTGCAAATTCTGTTGCAGAAAATCAAGATTCCTTTTGGGAAAATCTTTTTGAAGAACATCATCAAATCCACTCAGTGAGATGTGCTGCTCATACACTCCAATTGGCGATACATGATTTTCTACGCAACGATGAGAGGATGACAATTATTCACAGTGTACGGCAGATAGTAAAAACTTTGAGAACGCAGCAGTGGAAGTAAGTTAAAAATATTTATGCATGTTCCTAATACTACATGCACACAAAAAAAAACTACCTAGTTCGCAATTAAATTAAATACTGAAATTATTATGGATGTTTTTGGTTCCAAAACTTAAAATAGCCAAACCTACCTAGTTTTTGCTCGGTGTGAATATACCTAGTATAATATGCACATTTTGCTTATTTTATTTTAGGAGATCGTTGAAGGTACTAAAATTGCGCAAGCCGACCCTTGATGTACCCACGCGTTGGAATTCCACCTTTGTTATGCTGACGAGGTTTCAAGATTTTAAAGAATTGTGTTTGAAGCATTTCAAGAACACAATTTCGGAGGCCGAATGGGAAAAAATTGACATTCTTGTTTCAACCTTAAAGCCATTGTATGAAACAACACTTAAACTTCAACACCAACAACTTCTCATGGGAGATTTTTATAGACTATGGTTTACCTTAAAAGTGGAACTGCAAAACAGGAATACGGACGAATCTCTGGCTATTTATGATTGCATTTGTAAAAGGGAACCTTTACTTATAAATACAGATTTAATGAATTCAGCACTGTTTATCTGAGCGAACATTGCGTTCATTAATGTTTGTAAAATTAAATTCTTAGAAAATACATATGTATATATATCTCAAAATGTTCCACTTTTTTAATTTCAAAGCTATAGTTTCATACAGTTTGTTAGGATTCAATTGGTTAATTTGGTTACTTATAATGACTATGTAAGAAGAAAAAAAATATGAGAAAGATTTGCGGATCCTAACCAAAATCAATAAAAAAAAGTTCGTCCTTGTGCAAATAAAGATAAGTTAGTGTGCAAAATTTTATAAAAATATCTAAAGATTTGCGAACTGAAACGTGGTTATAGAAGACAGAAAAAATAATAATCTTTCATATTGGTTATCAAAGACCAAAAAAAAAAAATATCTTTTGTAATGGTTACGGAAGACCAAAAAAACCAATAATCTTTCATAATCGTTATCAAAGACCAAAAAAAATAAAAATCTTTCATAATGATTATGGCAGCACTACAATTTTCTGGGTAATTTATAATTATTATTACAGGCCCAATTTTTTTTCAGCTATTTTTTCCATAACCTTTTGCATATTTAAAAAATAATAAGAGTTAAATCGGGTCCCTGCACACTATTATTAATCTATAAGTTATATATAATATATAAGTTTAAATAAATAAATATTTTATTTTGTCTTTTATTTAATTAATAGACAATTATTATCACAAGCCGGTGACAACGCAAAATTTAAGTTGTTTTAATCCTCAATTTTGTTTTATGTATGAAAAAGAGATACAAAAACTTCCATGGTTGATTTTTTTATATGTCTTATTAGAGTTGTACTTTTTAGTATCATTTTCCTCTTCTCTACTACATCTTGACATGTCGCGACATCTATTTCATTCTGCGTATATCTTTCAATCTGGTTGTCGTCCACACTATTAATGTGCTTATCAGCACAATTTTTTTTTAGCAAAATTAATTAGTAAAACATTAGTATATTAGTAAAGCATTAGTATAAAACAGTTAAGTGCTGAATAAGTATAACAAAAATTTTAGCTGAAAACACGATTTTAGCAAAAAATTTTGCTAAAAAATAGTATACCTGATTTACAAGACGTTTTACTAACTTATTTTTTTGAGTGTAGTAATTTTCATAAAAAACAATTGCGAAAATTATTCGAAAATTGTAAATTATAAATATAAAATTATAAAGTAGGTTTCCATTACTTTATGATAGCAGACGATAAAACAAATGCAAATTTGATAAATCATCACTAAAATTGTGGAATGACTACGCTACACACAGTGTAAAAAAAAATAAAAATGACTGTAAAATATGCCTGCTAATAAAGACAAACAATAAAATTCAAAGAAATAAATAAAAAGACCAAAATATTCAATCAGCTGCCACTCGATCTACATGATGTTTTAAAAGAGCCACTATCCTCTTCAAGTATACTGACGGTCTTCTGATGGTTGCAAATCTTTACAGAGCCATTCAACATTAGGTCCATTCGTTTACTTTTCCAGTAAAATCCAGTAGATGAGTAAATTTTGGGCAAAGTGAAAATTTTACTCTCAAAACTGGCTCTTGCACAAAAAAGTAAACGAATGGAAAAATTGCAAAAACTTGCAGGTTAATTCAAACATATGAGCGCTAAAAAGCTTAGTGTTGTAAAATATGTGTTATTTAGACTACCCAGTATATATTGTTTTTGGTACTTGATGCACTACATTTTAATAATTATAAATTCGTAGCAATTGTATTAATTAAATAAACTTTTGTGGAAGCTTTTAGACTTGTTTAGTTTGTACATGACTTTTAATTTTGTTTCTAGTTAAATAACATACGAAAATACACGAATACTTGATTTTTGTTTCAGGTTGAAAATAATTATTTTTAGTTTTTGCCGCACTTTTGATTCAGCTTTTGTTCTTTTAAATGTTTTTATTACTAAATGTATGCTTATTTTTGTTTGTTTACTTAATTTAATCATATGTTTTTGTTTTCTATTGGATTTTACTGGCAAAAATTTGTCCAGTAAAAATTTGCAGGTTTTTTGCTGACAACTGTCACTTTACTCTCTTAGTAGATGCTCTCTTTTGCAAATTTATATGTACGCGAACGCATTTCAGTAAAATCCAGTAGAAATTTGTGCAAATTTTGGTGTAAACGAATGTACCAAAATTACCTTTGATTTTGGAATGTCATAATTTTTATACTTATAGGTACTTCCTTATTTTATTGGATAATTTAAAATTTTTGCAAACTTCACAAGAACTGTTTTCTTACCAGCAAAATAGCTACAATAGCAGAAAATATAATTTTACCAAAAAATTTGCTGAAAAATAATATACTTGATTTACAAGACGTTTTACTAACTTTTCTACTAACAAATTTTTTGAGCATGATTTCATATGTAATACAATGTTACGTATAATAATATATGGTATTATACTAAAATTTAATTTTAATATAATATCAGAAGTGTTGAATTTTGTAAAAAAAAAAAAAATTAGTGCGGTAATTTTCTTTGATATTTCAATTGCTGTAAATCACGCTTCCAGGCGAGAAAAAGAAATTCTCATTGAGTTTGTGATTTAACCAAACAAATATCTTTATAAATTCTAAGAACGTTGTCCCCTGACGATTTTCTAAGACAAGAATTAAATCCAGATGGGTACCAGAATACAAATTATTTTTAACAATTTGTTAAATAAGTTTTGGGAACTTAGCACATTTAATTACACCAAATGTAATTAATGTTAAAACCGATTTAAATAAATATGAAGTGTGGGTTTATTGATTATAAATCTAGGTCTGCATCGAACTTCATTTCACCACTACATTGTATCATTCTGTGATTAAAACCATTAGGCTTAATAACAAACTTGTTGAAATGTCTAACAATTATTTTTGCTTCTCTTTTAAAAAAAATGGAAATTTGGATTACACCCTTTGCACATTAGCTAACGATATAAAGATAGTTTAATAAACATCTATTATCGGTTACAAATGTCAATTTTAAATTGAAACTTAAATATCGCTTTGGACATGCTTAAAATTACATATTAAATAGTGGTTTGCCATTTAAAATTTAGACAATTTCAAATGCTATTGAGTTAAACAAAAAATGTTCTTACTTTGATACTTCCATTTTTATTTTTTCTATTTAAAATCTCATAATTGAAATTTTCCATTATAAATTGCAAAAACTATAAATTAGATTCAATTTGAATACTCAAACTATCGCTTAAAAATTTTAAAGAAATCTTTAATTAATTTATAACTTCTTAAGATACAAATGAAAAGTTTCAATATTAATTGCAAATTTTTTGCATTTGAAATAAAAAACTTATTTATTTATTATTATTTCATCGGACCATTTTTCGGATGAAATTTTATATAAATGAGGTCATTCCAAATTAGATAAAATTATATAAAACTCCATATTACCTTGTTTTTTAATCGGGTAAGCACAAAATGTTTTTTTTTACAATGTAGCCAAAACTTCTAAACCAATCACGACAATTGTATATCATTGAAATAGTCTTTCCGATGGGATTTCAATAATATATTATCCTAATTAAAACAGTTTTTTGTATTAACATATTTAATTAAGAAATATGTTAAACTGATTAATAACAAAATCTAATAATAAGTTCAGGTTTTATTGTTAAATTTTTGTACAATTACATTTTATTCAGAATATTTGTTTTTTCATTAATACACAATTTTGTATCTGCATATCATTTATAAGCTCTAACAATTTCTACTGCAAAATAAGTGCGAATTATTTAAACAAAAATATAGTTGCCATAAATTTACCACATGATTTATTTAAACGTATTATTTTGTCTTTCAAAATAATTTGCAATAAAAATATAGTTTCATTAAATTTTTTCAAAAGTCATTAAATACGTTTAGCTGATTTGAACTAAAGCTGAATACACTAAGACCGAGTTTTTAGGATGTGGATTATCTTTAAACTTAGATTAACGAAGTTTTTAAATTGAATACTGCTTCTGAAATGTGGTTCATTTTGTTTTATTATGATAAAGACCAAAATTCTAAACAAGATGAAGGCATTCCGAGAAATTTTTGTTAATAAACATGGAATTGGCCGACAAAATTCGTTACCGGTTTAACTAAAGCAAGTTTAACTGACATCCCAAAAACTAGGCCTAAATTAAATAAAAATAATACATAAACCTATTTGTAAATACACCCAGTTGCAATTTTAAGCAATTCTAGACTAGGTATTGAAATTAATATTTAAAAATATTTAATTTGGATTTCTTAATTTAATAGAACAATTTTTAAACAGATTTGGAATGAACACTAAAACACAAATTATTTTTCATAATAGACACAGAACAATTAATATAATCTGGAAGCACACGATAAACAATTGTGATCAACAAACATAAATATTTTTTTTTAAATAAACATTTTTTTTTTTAAATAAACTTTTTTTTTTTTAAATGTTTAGCTTTTTTAAAACTAATTTAATTGGACAAAATATTGATACATCTAATAAATTTCGTTGTCTTAAATGAATGTTCATAACTTGTGACTTCCCTGCCAGCAAACAAGCTCAAATGGGCTTAAAATATATCATTAAAACTTTAAACTTTTTAATAAAAGTGGTTCATCCAAAAAGAGCCTTCTTTTTTGATTCAAAAATTACTCAAAACAGCTATTCACACTTCTGTCCTGTTTAAAATTATGTCCCATTTGTTATGTTTGGTCAAATTGACCCAATTTTAAAATCATTAAAAATCATTCTACAACTTTTTTGCCATTCAGTTTTTTCTTTCATAATTACAAATTTAGTACACTCTAAAGTGATACAAATAGTAACATAAAAAAGAAAACATACTAATTCTTGATATTACAAAAAATTGACACAATATTTTTGTTTTTTTTTATTTGAAACTCTAATGGGATTTGGATTCGATTTTCATTAGCACTAATCCAAGTAACTTCCAATTTTTAGCAACCACGAAATACCACAACATTAAATATTAAGAAATTGAAATATTATATTCACATTGACATGAATTTAAATCAAAAGACTGGCAAACAAAAATTAAATAAATTATGGAACAAAATTGTGAAAACGTTTCACAATTCCAAGGTGAAGACGTTTTAATGTCTATAAAAACTGAACCAGAAATAATGTATGAAAGGGAAGATAATGCAAACTCCACTACAGGATTATTTCAGCAAGTTAAGCGAGAAAATACAATGAAAGATAATGAATTTCCAGCTTTTGCCTCAAAAAAAGCTAAAAACTGCTGTCAAAGCTGCATAGATTTTAAATCATACATAGATGATTTATTTGCAAAACAAACAGAAAAAATGCAGGAACAAAACGTTGAAATAATGCAGGCATTAGAAGTGCAAAAAGATTTAACTATTAGGTTACTTCTCCAACAACAGACAGGTGAAGATTTAAAATCAGCATTTCCATTAACATCACAAAATGCATTAATTCAATTTGACAAAAACATAAATAACGATAATAAGCATTTATATGTAAATGCAATGAAGGAGCTTATACGAAATAATTTGTTTAAAAATTTGGGCCAAATTATAACAGAGGAACTTGTTTATAATTATAACGTTGATGGCTCACGCGGAAAACAGAGTTTTAAAGATTTAAACAATTTTTATAGCGCTTTGAAAAGTAAGTGTGAAAATATATACAATATTTCAGTCACGTTTCATACTCTGAAGTGATCGGTCGAAAAAGCGGAGAAAAAAAAAATGTATTAGTGATTGACAGAAAAGTACAAAAAAGAAAAATAAATTGAGTACTATAAAAGAAAAAAAAAAGAACAAAGTGTAAAATAAAGAACAGTTATTACTGGTGATTTAAAATTAAACATAATACAAACGTGAATACAAAAAACAATACACATTAATTTGTAGTAAAAACTAACGCGATAAAAGACGCTAAAAAAAGAAAAACAAGAACAACACAAAATAATTATTTAAATTAAATTAAAAAAAAAAAAAAATCTTCAATATTCCTTTTGATCTTAGTTCTCAAAAACAATACGTCCAAAAAAGCAAGAATACATACAAAATAATTAAATTAAAACATCACCACAACTAATCTACTTAATAACGGTAAATTTATAAACCTGTTGTTTTTTTTTTCAAAAAAAAATAAATCATTTTCATCGACAATGGATACTCAAAACAGACGACACAAAACAACTTAAAAATGAAATTACAGGTCCCAAATTTTTGGTTATGATAAGAAAAGTAAAAGAAGAGAGTCAAGAGAATTTATCCACAGTATCTCCATTCCTCTTAAAAAAGATAATAGACAAGGTATGCCAAGGGGAAGTTGAATTGTGTAAGAAACTCCGCAACGGCACCGTTCTCATAAAAACAAAAAATACAAAACAAGCAAAACAGCTAATTAAATTAACCAGCCTTACAGCAGAAATACAAGTGGATATAACTGAACACAATAGTTTCAACTCATCTAAGGGAGTTATTTACAGCAAAGGTCTAATTGGAGTTCCAGAAGCCGATATCCTTGAGGAACTAATATGCCAAAACGTGACCCACATCAAAAAAATTAAGAAAAAAAAGTGGCGACAACTTTGATGAAACAGGACTAATAATTTTAACATTTAAAACAACAGATTTACCAGAAACAATCACGCTTGGATATGAAAATGTTAAGATACGTCCATATATACCTTATCCATTGAGGTGTTTCAACTGTTTCAAATTCGGACACCCAACGAAATTTTGCAACTCAGCGGAACTGTGCAAAGATTGTTCCAATCCTTCTCACACTAATAAAGAAAACGGTAAGATCTGCACCTTCCAAAAAATGTGTATAAATTGTAAATGTCACAACTTAGAACAACCACATCATTCTTCATTAGACAAAAATTGCCCTGTATTCCTAAAGGAAAAAGAAATACAAAAAATAAAAACACACAGAAACAAAGATGCAATAACAGCAAAAAAATATTACGACGAAATATATCACCATACAAACTCTCTTTATACTCAAAGGTACAGCACCAACTATAACGACATAGAAATTTTTCCGAAGAAGCCAATCTACTTCAACAGCAACTATACAATTCTACAGAAGAAGAAACTAGGCCAACAACATCAAAACTCAAAATCCCAACAAAAACCAACAAAAATAAAACTGACACCAATAATCCAACTACCAAGACCACAAAAATAATTCCAAAAAGGACCTCAAACCGCACCAAACTCAGAAAATCAGAATCTCCAAAACAAACCGATATGTCGTTATCGGAATAAAATAAGAATCAAAAACAAAACTAAAAACACTAAAAAAAAAAAAAAATCATTTTGAATTTCGCACAATTATTGACTTCCTATACATATTTACATAATCTTATATTCCTTAATATTTCTATATTACTTAATCTTATTATATCTTCAAATTTACTAAAAAAAAAAAAAATGTTTCTCTATAGCTCTACAAAATGGCCCTTAGAATACTCCAATGGAACATTAAAGGCTACAAAAACAATTACAACGAACTCTTATTAATTATTAAAATACATAGACCACAAATCATTGCTATGCAGGAAACTCATCTTAGAGAATTGGACTATAGGCCTATACCTATAAACTACATAATGTACAACAAAAATTCAAATAATGGTACATTCGGGGGTGTCGCCCTCCTTGTACATCAATCTATACAACATGAAATACATAATCTGCAAGAAGACGTAGAAGCAGTTGCTGTCACAATTCAGTCTAAGATGAAACTTCTTATAGCATCCACATACATTCCACCATCTAAAGGTTTCAACAAGAAAAATCTTCACAACGTCTTCGATAACATACATTTACCAAATTTAATCTGTGGCGACTTCAATAGCTGGAATAAAATGTGGGGATCCACGTCAAATAACCATAGAGGAAACATCGTAGCAAAATTTATTAGACAAGCTAATTATATAATCTTAAATAACGGTGAACCTACGCTCTTAAGTACTCACAATACTTTCACTCATATCGACTTAACCTTTTGCACACCAACGTTAACCATACACCATAATTGGACAAGGCTCAACAACCTATATGGAAGTGACCATTACCCAATATTAACTACATTGTTTGACAATCAAAATAACAATAATCCTTCAATTAAATCGAAAACTAGATATAATGTAAACAAAGCAAATTGGGAAAAATACGCAAAACAACTCATACCTTTAAACTCAGCTAGACCAATTAGTAACAATATAAACAAAGAAGCTGCTAATCTCTCTAAAATGGTACACCAAAGCGCAAACTCTTCAATACCACAATACAGTATTTTAAAATCACAAAACCAAGTCCCTCGGTGGAACAAAGAATTAGAAGCCATGAATAAAGAACGTTTTTCCCTACTAGATAAATTTAAAAAGAACATGGCAACCGTTAATCTTATTAACTACAAACGTGCAAATGCGCTGTTTAAACGTAAGGTAAAGACCTCAAAACGCGAAAAACTCGAAAAATTCACCTCTTATATCAAACCAACAACATCCTCCCAACTTATGTGGTCGAACATACGACGTTTATGTGGAGTAAAACCTAATATTGGTATACACTGCATTCAGTCCTCATACTCTAATAACATATCCAACAGAACCGATATCGCCAATCTATTCGGAAAACACTGGTCAGAAGAATCAAGCGACTCAAATTTCCATCAAACCTTCATAGCAAATAAGGAATCATGCCAACCACAAATAAACTATATTCCCGGCAAAAATACATCCGAAATCGATAAAAATATTCCATTTATTGAGCTCATAACTTCACTTAACTCTCTAAAAGGGAAAACCCCGGGGGGAAGATCGAATATGCTACCCTATGATTAAAAATTTACCCACTCCAGTTAAACAAAGACTTCTTCAACTATACAACAAAATCTTCTCAAATTACTTACCACAACACTACAAAAAAAGCTTAGTCACTCCTATTCATAAAATTAACACAGACAAAACCCTATTAATATCGTATCACCCAATATCGTTAAATCCCTGTTTTGCAAAAGTCTTGGACAAGATTATAGCAAACCGCCTATGGTGGTTTATTAACGTTAATAAACTACTTAATAGCAATCAAATCGGATTTCGAAAGGGCAAATCAGGTGTAGACAATCTACTTTATATAGATAATCTAATAACTGATTCCATAAATACTAAAAAACACATTTCTTTAATATCACTCGATTTCACAAAAGCATTTGACAAAATTGGAATACACACAGTAATAGACCAGTTAAAAGAATGGAAAGTTGGGCCTAAGATGATCAACTACGTATTCAACTTCATGAGCAACAGACAGATAAAAATAAACGTAAACGGATTTTACTCCAACACGTATCAAATATTTAATGGAATACCACAAGGCTCACCTATCTCAGTTATTCTCTTTCTGATTGCTTATAACAAACTCAATGAAGTTCTCCAACTACATAAAGAAATACAATTTTGCGCCTACGCCGACAATTTTGTAGTAATCAAGAAATTACACAAGACAAATTACAACTTCAACATTGGTCCTATTCTGAATGGTATATCTAATTGGTGCGAATATTCAGGTTCAATACTCTCCGTAGCAAAAAGTAAACATCTTCACATATGCCGTAAAAAAAATTGTCACTTTAATCTTTGTAACTCTTCTCTAGATGAAGTACAATCATTGAAAATTCTCGGCTTAATACTCGATTACAAATACAAATGGAAAGCTCACATCGATTATATGATACAAGCCTTAACAAAAAGATTAAACATAATCAAATGTCTCTCAAGCCCCAAATTTAATACAAATACATCATCAATCCTATCGGTAATAGAATCTATCATCATTGCTAAACTCCAATATGGAATCTATTTATACGGATATTGCTCAAAAACAACACTCAACCGAATCAAAACTTGCTACAATGCCGCAATCAGATACGCTTTAGGAGCATACCGTACCAGCCCCATAAACAACATTATGTTTGAATCAAACCTAAACACAATAGAAGAAATCAGAAAAAGAAGCACAATTAACCTGTATAAAAACATTATATTCAGTAGAGAAACACCAAATCATAACCATATCATAAAACTAATAAAAAGAAAAAGAATCCCTAGAACTGACTCTGCAACATATAAAGCAATAACTATGTGTAATCAACTCAACATACCTTTTAAACCAATTAAAGAAACAATACCTAAATTACCTCCCTGGAGATTTGAAAACCTTATTAACTGCTCACTCAGAAAATACAACAAGGAAAACACACCTACAGAAGTCTATCAGACAGAATTTAATCGTATTCAAAGCGAATTAACTGACTGCACTTTTCTTTTCACTGATGGCTCAAAGAATAATCACACTACTGGCTTTGCTATAACTACAAACAAATCAACAATCTCTACATTCCAACTCCCAACGTACTCAACAATCTACTCAACTGAAATAATAGCTATATACACAACTATAAACCTAATAAATAACTCAAGAGCAAAACATATAATATGTACTGACTCTCTATCGGCAATTGACGCCATTCTAAATATAAACAACAATAGTTTCTACCCAAAAAATATAAAAAACGCACTGATAAAACTTAACCCCAAAATACGGATAGTATGGGTACCAGGACACGTTAAGATTACCGGTAATGAAGATGTCCCTCAAATCCCCATTATTTATTAAACAAAATATAAACCACAAGGACATAAAATCTTACATTGATAAAACCATAGAAAAAGAAAAGAGTAAAAAAATGGCACAAAACATCCCCATGGTACAAAAACATAAATCCAGATAAAAAAAAACACTACAACACTACACCAGGAAACATTTCCCGATACAAATCAACTAAACTTACTAGGCTCAGACTTGGTCATTCCAAATACAGCCATGAACACTATATGAACAAAAACATACCACCAACCTGTCCCTACTGCAATGGCAATCAAACAACCGTGGAACATATCTTAGATACATGCCCAGCCTTTCAAACCTTACGGGCCCAAATATTTGATAACAGAAACCCGTCCGAATGGTTAAAATATAATAACAAAGAATCAGTAGATCGCATTATGAGTTTCCTCAACAGAGCAAACATATAAAACAAATTATAAAAACAAAAAAAAACCTTTAACGTTCCAATGGGTTCAAAGGCCTTAGTTGCTAGAGCCCACCCCCTCTCATTATCTTATAATTTATAATTATAAGCTAATTTTGTAAATAAATAAAATATATAATAAATCAAAAGACTACAAATCAATCCTGATCAAAAAATTTTAAATCGAAGCAAGTTAAGTTGAGGAGGTCCATAACAAAACGCAACAATTCCATTTTTTAAGTTCTATGTATCTATTATTATGGAAAATGAAAAAGCTCAATAATTACACTGCAAATATAATGATTCAGATCAAAATGAAATAATTCCACATTTATGGAATAAATCACTACGAGAGATTTTTGAAAAGTGTATGGTACAACTTAATTATGTTTCTATGATAACTGTAAGACGTTAAGAATTTTATTACAGTTGTCAATAATTAATTCAAATTAATTTTTTTGTGGATCGCGTGATTTATAATCTTAAATACTTATAAATAAAAATAATTAAAAATATCTATGGCAGAAGCAACAGTAGGGAGTTTAAACGTCGGAAAAAGAAAGAGTGGTTCTATACAGAGAACAAATAAAAACGGAAAACCGCCATAAAGAGTATGTAAATGTTTTGAAGTGATTTTTTTTATATAAACTTTGTTACCAGATATGATGATAAGGATCCCTTGGCTTTGTCGTTTCACAAACCTTGCAAACACAAAGAAAAAAGTGGTTATAACTGTGGGCTGTTTAATAGCCATGTAGATACCTTACGATTATTTTGCGGCGGTTGTGGTGGACAAAACAAAAATATGCATATCATACATACTTTAATGCATTGGATGTAAAATAACGCTCCCAAACAGCTAAAACAAGTGGAATGTTGGCAGAATATTACCGTCCCATAAACGGCATAAAAAAATATGAAACGAGTTTATTTTAAGCTGTCCTCAAATAAGCAGAAGCAATGTGTAGTTAAAACTTTTCAAACATACAAAGTTGAAGGAAACGAAAAGTTCATCAGCTATCTTAAACGAGGCAAAATACCTTCCAAGTACAATTCCAAACCTAGTTCATACCAAAACGCAATATTTCCATACGGTTTAGATCAAAACGAAATAAGTAAGTCAAAACGCAACAATTCCAAATTTGTTATCTAAATAACTTAAAAACTAACCGCCAGATAATTAAATCTATTTGTGATTTGTATTCTTTGTTATTAACTATAATACCACTATAAATATTCAAAAAAAAAACTGTAATTACATTTCTTCGTTTATCCAAAAAACTGTTATGAAGGAATTATTGCGTTTTGTTATGGACGTCCTCAGTTGTAAAAATATGAAAATATAATATTGGACCAAAATGACCCAAACATAACGGATGTATTTAAGAAGTAAATTCGCTCATAGAGGAAAACCAAATAAATTTGTTTATTAATTTTTTCTTCATTATAAAATTTTTGGATTTATTAATTCTTATGCTTTCCAGAAGGCTCATATTTTCGTCATATTTTTAGTAATTTTTGATAATAAAATGTTTAAAAAATCGAAAACTAGATATAATGTAAACAAAGCAAATTGGGAAAAATACGCAAAACAACTCATACCTTTAAACTCAGCTAGACCAATTAGTAACAATATAAACAAAGAAGCTGCTAATCTCTCTAAAATGGTACACCAAAGCGCAAACTCTTCAATACCACAATACAGTATTTTAAAATCACAAAACCAAGTCCCTCGGTGGAACAAAGAATTAGAAGCCATGAATAAAGAACGTTTTTCCCTACTAGATAAATTTAAAAAGAACATGGCAACCGTTAATCTTATTAACTACAAACGTGCAAATGCGCTGTTTAAACGTAAGGTAAAGACCTCAAAACGCGAAAAACTCGAAAAATTCACCTCTTATATCAAACCAACAACATCCTCCCAACTTATGTGGTCGAACATACGACGTTTATGTGGAGTAAAACCTAATATTGGTATACACTGCATTCAGTCCTCATACTCTAATAACATATCCAACAGAACCGATATCGCCAATCTATTCGGAAAACACTGGTCAGAAGAATCAAGCGACTCAAATTTCCATCAAACCTTCATAGCAAATAAGGAATCATGCCAACCACAAATAAACTATATTCCCGGCAAAAATACATCCGAAATCGATAAAAATATTCCATTTATTGAGCTCATAACTTCACTTAACTCTCTAAAAGGGAAAACCCCGGGGGGAAGATCGAATATGCTACCCTATGATTAAAAATTTACCCACTCCAGTTAAACAAAGACTTCTTCAACTATACAACAAAATCTTCTCAAATTACTTACCACAACACTACAAAAAAAGCTTAGTCACTCCTATTCATAAAATTAACACAGACAAAACCCTATTAATATCGTATCACCCAATATCGTTAAATCCCTGTTTTGCAAAAGTCTTGGACAAGATTATAGCAAACCGCCTATGGTGGTTTATTAACGTTAATAAACTACTTAATAGCAATCAAATCGGATTTCGAAAGGGCAAATCAGGTGTAGACAATCTACTTTATATAGATAATCTAATAACTGATTCCATAAATACTAAAAAACACATTTCTTTAATATCACTCGATTTCACAAAAGCATTTGACAAAATTGGAATACACACAGTAATAGACCAGTTAAAAGAATGGAAAGTTGGGCCTAAGATGATCAACTACGTATTCAACTTCATGAGCAACAGACAGATAAAAATAAACGTAAACGGATTTTACTCCAACACGTATCAAATATTTAATGGAATACCACAAGGCTCACCTATCTCAGTTATTCTCTTTCTGATTGCTTATAACAAACTCAATGAAGTTCTCCAACTACATAAAGAAATACAATTTTGCGCCTACGCCGACAATTTTGTAGTAATCAAGAAATTACACAAGACAAATTACAACTTCAACATTGGTCCTATTCTGAATGGTATATCTAATTGGTGCGAATATTCAGGTTCAATACTCTCCGTAGCAAAAAGTAAACATCTTCACATATGCCGTAAAAAAAATTGTCACTTTAATCTTTGTAACTCTTCTCTAGATGAAGTACAATCATTGAAAATTCTCGGCTTAATACTCGATTACAAATACAAATGGAAAGCTCACATCGATTATATGATACAAGCCTTAACAAAAAGATTAAACATAATCAAATGTCTCTCAAGCCCCAAATTTAATACAAATACATCATCAATCCTATCGGTAATAGAATCTATCATCATTGCTAAACTCCAATATGGAATCTATTTATACGGATATTGCTCAAAAACAACACTCAACCGAATCAAAACTTGCTACAATGCCGCAATCAGATACGCTTTAGGAGCATACCGTACCAGCCCCATAAACAACATTATGTTTGAATCAAACCTAAACACAATAGAAGAAATCAGAAAAAGAAGCACAATTAACCTGTATAAAAACATTATATTCAGTAGAGAAACACCAAATCATAACCATATCATAAAACTAATAAAAAGAAAAAGAATCCCTAGAACTGACTCTGCAACATATAAAGCAATAACTATGTGTAATCAACTCAACATACCTTTTAAACCAATTAAAGAAACAATACCTAAATTACCTCCCTGGAGATTTGAAAACCTTATTAACTGCTCACTCAGAAAATACAACAAGGAAAACACACCTACAGAAGTCTATCAGACAGAATTTAATCGTATTCAAAGCGAATTAACTGACTGCACTTTTCTTTTCACTGATGGCTCAAAGAATAATCACACTACTGGCTTTGCTATAACTACAAACAAATCAACAATCTCTACATTCCAACTCCCAACGTACTCAACAATCTACTCAACTGAAATAATAGCTATATACACAACTATAAACCTAATAAATAACTCAAGAGCAAAACATATAATATGTACTGACTCTCTATCGGCAATTGACGCCATTCTAAATATAAACAACAATAGTTTCTACCCAAAAAATATAAAAAACGCACTGATAAAACTTAACCCCAAAATACGGATAGTATGGGTACCAGGACACGTTAAGATTACCGGTAATGAAGATGTCCCTCAAATCCCCATTATTTATTAAACAAAATATAAACCACAAGGACATAAAATCTTACATTGATAAAACCATAGAAAAAGAAAAGAGTAAAAAAATGGCACAAAACATCCCCATGGTACAAAAACATAAATCCAGATAAAAAAAAACACTACAACACTACACCAGGAAACATTTCCCGATACAAATCAACTAAACTTACTAGGCTCAGACTTGGTCATTCCAAATACAGCCATGAACACTATATGAACAAAAACATACCACCAACCTGTCCCTACTGCAATGGCAATCAAACAACCGTGGAACATATCTTAGATACATGCCCAGCCTTTCAAACCTTACGGGCCCAAATATTTGATAACAGAAACCCGTCCGAATGGTTAAAATATAATAACAAAGAATCAGTAGATCGCATTATGAGTTTCCTCAACAGAGCAAACATATAAAACAAATTATAAAAACAAAAAAAAACCTTTAACGTTCCAATGGGTTCAAAGGCCTTAGTTGCTAGAGCCCACCCCCTCTCATTATCTTATAATTTATAATTATAAGCTAATTTTGTAAATAAATAAAATATATAATAAATCAAAAGACTACAAATCAATCCTGATCAAAAAATTTTAAATCGAAGCAAGTTAAGTTGAGGAGGTCCATAACAAAACGCAACAATTCCATTTTTTAAGTTCTATGTATCTATTATTATGGAAAATGAAAAAGCTCAATAATTACACTGCAAATATAATGATTCAGATCAAAATGAAATAATTCCACATTTATGGAATAAATCACTACGAGAGATTTTTGAAAAGTGTATGGTACAACTTAATTATGTTTCTATGATAACTGTAAGACGTTAAGAATTTTATTACAGTTGTCAATAATTAATTCAAATTAATTTTTTTGTGGATCGCGTGATTTATAATCTTAAATACTTATAAATAAAAATAATTAAAAATATCTATGGCAGAAGCAACAGTAGGGAGTTTAAACGTCGGAAAAAGAAAGAGTGGTTCTATACAGAGAACAAATAAAAACGGAAAACCGCCATAAAGAGTATGTAAATGTTTTGAAGTGATTTTTTTTATATAAACTTTGTTACCAGATATGATGATAAGGATCCCTTGGCTTTGTCGTTTCACAAACCTTGCAAACACAAAGAAAAAAGTGGTTATAACTGTGGGCTGTTTAATAGCCATGTAGATACCTTACGATTATTTTGCGGCGGTTGTGGTGGACAAAACAAAAATATGCATATCATACATACTTTAATGCATTGGATGTAAAATAACGCTCCCAAACAGCTAAAACAAGTGGAATGTTGGCAGAATATTACCGTCCCATAAACGGCATAAAAAAAATATGAAACGAGTTTATTTTAAGCTGTCCTCAAATAAGCAGAAGCAATGTGTAGTTAAAACTTTTCAAACATACAAAGTTGAAGGAAACGAAAAGTTCATCAGCTATCTTAAACGAGGCAAAATACCTTCCAAGTACAATTCCAAACCTAGTTCATACCAAAACGCAATATTTCCATACGGTTTAGATCAAAACGAAATAAGTAAGTCAAAACGCAACAATTCCAAATTTGTTATCTAAATAACTTAAAAACTAACCGCCAGATAATTAAATCTATTTGTGATTTGTATTCTTTGTTATTAACTATAATACCACTATAAATATTCAAAAAAAAAACTGTAATTACATTTCTTCGTTTATCCAAAAAACTGTTATGAAGGAATTATTGCGTTTTGTTATGGACGTCCTCAGTTGTAAAAATATGAAAATATAATATTAGACCAAAATGACCCAAACATAACGGATGTATTTAAGAAGTAAATTCGCTCATAGAGGAAAACCAAATAAATTTGTTTATTAATTTTTTCTTCATTATAAAATTTTTGGATTTATTAATTCTTATGCTTTCCAGAAGGCTCATATTTTCGTCATATTTTTAGTAATTTTTGATAATAAAATGTTTAAAATTTTATTTTATAAAGTTTCGACTCAAATTTTGCTGGCTGGGTTGGTTTGTTTTTCTAAAACATGTATTAAACTAAAAACTTAAATTTTAATTGTTATAAGCTACTTTTTAACTTTATAAGTATGTTTTCTTTGTGTGTAAATTTATATACGAAAATAGGGCATTTGTAAATGCACATTTTTCAAAAATATTTAAATAATTTCTTAAGAAGCGGATTTTGAGAATAGCATTATATTATTTTAAACATTTCAAGATTAAAAACTAAATTTTATATCTATATATTTATTGCTTTATATTAAAATTTTTTTTTTTTAAATAATAAATTGGGCTGTTTTCCAATTGGTAAATTAAATTTCAAAGAGATTGCTATCAATTACATAATTTTAATCATAATAGATTACTATACATAAACATTTATTTTAAGGCAGAAATGTTGCATTAAAATTGGAAGTTTTATAAGAGTTTTGAAACTGAATAAAAATCTTAATATGTAGCTAAAAACTAAATTATACATACTATAAAATTTTCTAAACATTTAAAAGATATGTGTTTTTTATGTTATATTATATTTTTATGACTACATAATGAGAATAATGAGATTTTAAAATTTAAATATCAATTTAATTTAATTAGAAATTCATATAAACCAAACATCTAAAAAGTTCTAAATTTATAACAAATCTAAATACATTTAAAATGAGATTTTTCATTCAAATTCTACATAGTTAAGGGTTTTAACATTTAAAAATCTTTTTAACTACATTGCTAATTCAATCACAAATAATTAATTAATTATATTTATTTATAATTAAATTGTGTACAAATTAAAAACTTGAGTCTTTTTTATAGGCAAAATAATCAAGTATGTTTCTATAGATTAAATGGCATATCGATGACTTAATGAAGAGAGGTCCTAACTCGACTTTCCATTTCTTTACAAACGATAGAAGAACTTTTGTATCAATTTGATCTAAATGCTGTTTTTAGCAATAATATGATCAAAAATTTCTTGAGAAAAATTTAATATCTAAAGTTTTTCAGTCTTTATACAGTTTTTTTCATCCTCCTTCAAAGAAATAAATTGAGTTGTCAAACCAAATAGTATATACAAATAGAGAAGCTCTACCGTACACAGCGTTTTTATGCTTACTAAGTTAGTAATACTAACTGAACTCGGCCGAGGTAATGAAAACATTTGTTTACACTAAAAAATAATAGCAACATGTTGATCAAAAAATTTTGGATTAAAACACTTACAGGTATCCATCTATTTACGCGGTACTTTATTTTCGCGGTTTCGATATAACGCGATTTAATAATAGTGACCACTTTTCTGTATAACGCGTTGTTTTACGCGGTTTTAGTATAACGCGATTTAAAAATAGTGGCAACCCTCTAATTGCGCGCAAAAAAGAAGAGGTTTGCAAAAAAGAAGAGGTTAAATTTAATTTGCAGTGTAAAAAAACTTTAAAGGTAGTAAAAAATTAACAATTTGCTGTGTTTTGGTTTTCCTAATGATAATGTTGTTACTCCGTTAACAGCGGAAGTTGCTCAAATACTACAAGTAATTGAAACATCTGAATTATTTGAAAACATTGTGGATGGGGATATATTGGAGATGATAAATGATGTTCCAGAATTGACAGAACAAGATCTCATTGAATTAGCTACGGACCCCGATGAATCAACTGAAGACGAAAGTGATAGTGAGGATAATCCAGATTTTGATTCTTCTAAGTTAAAAACTTTTATACAAATGGCTCAGGATTTGATAAAATTTTCCACTGATAATGACCCTTGTACAAATCGATCAGTGTTTAATAAAAAAAATCGTTGGCATCATACGAAACAACAGGAACAGCAAAAAAGCAAAAGCGAATAACAGACTTCTTTAAAAAGACTCTGAAAAAGTAGTCTTTGACGAAGATACTGAAGATTTTAACTATGACGAAATCTGTGAAGATTAGCAATATGTATAATATTTTATATTTTTTATGAATTTTTTGTTTTGTTTTTATTAATTTATGTTTTGTTGATTTAAAAAGCCGGAATGAAGCTTTTTTTATAAATTTTTGTTATTTTTTGTTAATTAAAAATTTAGAATTTTTTTTTCAAAGCTAGTTTAAATATACTATTTTTACAAATAATATTTTGTTATAACTATTGAAAAGTACAAATAAAACAAATTTAATTTAAATTATGTTAATAAGCTTTTATTTTAACACGGATTTTCGGTCCCAAATTTGAATTTTGTGTGAAGTTAGTGTTTCAATTTGCGCGGTTTATTATATTGCTGGTCCTAAAACAGAATTTTGTATTGATATAGAACCTTTATTTATGCGGTTTTGAATTACGCGGTTTTTTTCAGTCCCAACGTGCCGCGTAAATCGAGGGATACCTGTACTTTTATTTTGCTTATATTTTATTATTTTCCATTAAATATTAATATATTTTAATTCTATCTTGCTTATTTTATCGTTAAAATTTGAAATAAATAAAAGTTGTGAGATATTGGTTAGTTCGGTTAAAGATCATGAATATTTTTTCATATTAAAAATTAACTAAAAAATCACTATTAACCACTCACAAGGTACAGTGCAAAAATTCGCTTAACATCGACATATGTTGAAAAAACGAAGAAAATCTTCAATGTTTGATATTCTTTCAATTACAATGTAAAGCATAAAATATGATGACATTTGAAAATAACTGCCAGTCAATTTTTCAACTTAATTAGTTGAACTGGCAACTGTGGTAATAATTAACAGAACTAAACATAGCTTTATAGAAGATAAGTTCGCAGTAAATTTCGTCATACTCAACAAACTAAGTCACGTTATGTTTTTAACTTAACTAGTTGAGAATAGATGATGTTTACAATTTAACACTTTAAGGCATGAAGAATGTTGATGAAGGCCGTTACGGGCTAGAAAGTTAACTCCATTCATGCAGGTGTCAAATAACTTTTTTTCTAAGTGTTTTTTCTGTTAATTAAAGTAAATTGTCACAAATAAAATTATAATTTCTCTGTTAATATGAAAAAATATTCATGATCTTTAACCGAACTAACCAACATCTCACACACAATTTATAGATCAACAATAAAAATTCACTAATAAATAAAAACTTTTATTAAATTATTGTTCAGTAACATGATACAAATCAATTTCAACTTCCAAATTTCTGCAACATGTTTTCAATTGCTCGGTCAGAGTTTACGAACAAATAAAAAGAGGGAAGATTGAGGGAGACTGAGGTGGATAGAGACCCACTGATCAAAACCGGTTTCCGAATTCTTCTAAACCAGTTTTTTTATATTTTTTTCCGGTTTTTAAAACCAGTTTCTGAAAAAGTGCGGTTTTCGAGTTATTTGACAAACCAATTTTTTCGTCTCAAATAATTTTACATTTTCAAATATTTTTCAATTTGAAAATTTCAATAAAATTAAGATTTTTTGACATCATTTGAAATGATTCTCTCAATTTAAAATTCTAGCAAGAGAAGGCAAATAGGATTTGTTTCCTTTTCCCTTTTAAGATTTGTTTATTCATTTGTTCTTTATTTGAATTATCCGGTATTGAGCTTTATTAACTTTTTATTAATGGGGGTATTCATAATAGGTGCGTATATGGTGTACAAGTACACAATGCTTATTTGCAGGTACCCTTACAATTTTTGCAGCATTTTTAATATTATTTGTTCATTTTTTTCTTAAAAACCGGTTTGTTTCTTAAAAAAATATTCCTTCACATTTTATATATAATATTTTTTAATAAACAAGCAAAAAATGTTTGAAATATGGATATAACAAAACATATTGTAAAATAAATTTTCCAGGATAAATATGTTTTTTTTTTGTGCCATTTTTACTCATATTTGCTTTTTTAATTTTTTGGGCTTAAAATCAGCCTTTCTTAAGATTTTTGAGCTTTAAAATTGCAATTTTTATACATTCTTCGCTTTAAATGCTTTTTTTCCGAATTTTTTTTTTACTTTTACTTTAAAAATTTTTTATTTTTTTTTACCTTTTTCCACATTTGTAAGTGATCCTTAATGTTAACCAAATATACATTTACTACTTTAAATTTGTTCAAAATAAGTTTAGTCGAAAAGGTCTTGAATTATCGCTATATTGTAAATATAAATAAATTCGATTTTTCCCGCTGTAATTTAACATTTTTTTTTAAATTAACGATAACCAAACTTTTATTTTGAAAAAGAACCGAAAAGGCTCTTTAGGGAGAAGATCTGTTTAGTTTTAAATGTCAACATTTCATTTTTTTGATGATTTTTAAAATTTGTACAAAAAATTTCTGGTATTAGCAAGTATATACAAAAAACTAAAAAATCTGTTATTCGAACTGGTTTCAAATAAAAAAAAACCGAAAACAATTTTTTATTAAGGATTCCAAAACCGGGATTTCAAATAGGTCGAATATTTGACAACTCTAGTAATAAATAATCTAGTTAGGCCCCTTTTTACATTAAGCTATCGGTAACTAAAAATGGTTCATAAAACAAAACAATTTTTATTTAAAAATCATTTTATAAGCACGTTACACGTTTAATGTTCTAAAGTATGAGAAATTTTTTAAACAAACTTTGAAGATTCACTTCATTTAAGAATAAGCAAAAGTTATACAAAATTAAATCTGTTTAGGTTATATTAGAAGGTTTCAGTAGAGCTACTGGCAGAGCTTTAAGGAATTCAACCCTTTCGATTCGATTTTTTTTTATTCTGATTGAATAATATTACAAATCTAATGAATTCTTCTCATAATTTTTCATCATTCGATTTGTTCAATCATTAAATGTAATCGTTGGGAATTCAATCTATATTTTCCCAACCGATTTAAAATTTAAGAATTCAATTATCATTCGATTTTGTTTAATTTGATTAAGTTATTTGGGAATGACACTCGTTTTTAAAATTTGGAAAATATACAACAAGAAATTTAACAATTTTTATAAATATGTACAAGAAAACTAAAAAATATATACCTCACGCATTTTGATGGCAAAATCGCTGAAATTGATAAATTGTTATAATAAGAAAAATCATCAAAAATTTAAAATTATAATATTTAAAAAAAATCTCTAATAATTTAAAGTTTTCTAAAATTAAAAAAAAAATTGTGAAATTTTTTTTTAAAAATCGTCAAATTTTAAAAATCGGCATTATTAAAAAATCATTAAAATTTGAAAAAATTGCTAAAAATTAAAAAAAAAACGCAAAAATATAAAAATTCGATATTTATAAATATAGACTGCATACATTGGACAAAATCGCTGAAATCGAAAAATTCTTATAATAAGAAAAATCATCTGAAATTGGATGTTTTGTTTTCAAATTCAATCACTTTAAATTTTGGTGATTTTTTTAGTTTTTGACGTTTTTCAATATCTGAAATTTTTAATTATTTTTACATTTTGACGATTTTTTTTGAATTGGCGATTTCTTTAATTTCAGCGATTTTTTATTATATTTAACGATTTTTTACATTTTGACATTTTTTATTATCGATGTTTTCTAATTTTGGCGATTCTTTCGAGTTTATATGTGCGTAAATTCCAAACTCTGCATAACTGTTAATTTTCCAAATTTTTGAAATCGAACGAGTAAAAACAAATGTCATTCCCAAAATTGCTCAATCGGAGGACTGATTAAATCCTTAAATTGTAAATCGAATAAGTTAAAAATCGATTGAATTCCTAATGATTGAATTCTGAAGCATTGAATTAAGTGATTGATAAAATCGAATGAGATAAATTGATTGAATTCAATATTAGTGATCTCTAAAGAATGAATTCCCTGCATTCAAAACAATTTTTTCAGTTACTACATGACAGTTGTTTTTGTAGTAATCAGTAGTAATTGTTTTTTTACTGCAATTACAGTTATTTTTCTATGAAATAATACAACACAACTATTATGACAGTAATTAACAAAAACAATTGAAAAAATTACTGTGCTTTTTGCAACAGTTGTTCAAAGATGTTATTTTAGTATTTTAATAAACAACTGCTGAAACAGTTATTTTGCAGTAAACAGTTATTTTTTGTAAGTTATTTTAAAATTGAAGTTTATTTTGAGTTTTTAAAATTTTAGTTTAGTTTATATTTGTTATTATTGATATGCTCAATAATAATTAGAAAATATCTTCAATGCTGGGGTAAGTACCATTTGGAATTTTGAGCAAATACAAATAGGAAATACAATTTTTTATTGTAATGTAAAGGAAAAAATATTTTTTTATTAAAAAATATTTTTAAAATACTAAAAAAATAACTGTTAAAAAACAGTAATTTTACCAATTTTTATAGTTGTTTAAAAATGTTTGTAGTAAAAAATTGTCAGTTGTTTTTACGACATTGGTAGCTGTTTCTACTACATTTGTTAGTTGTTTTTCAACAGTTAAAAACAACTACACTTTTAGTTATTTTAATGGTAATTAACTTTGTCGCCTTTTTAACTGAAATTATAGTAATTTTAACTGTAAATTTCAGTAGATTTCACTTTAAAACTGTTTTGAGTATAACAATAGTGAAGCACTAAACATTAATTCTTTTGAAATGCAGTAATTTTTTGAGATCTTCCAGCACTAATTTTTTTGAAAGATATATAATATATTTGTATTCCAAATTTCACCTAATAATCTGTTACACCCTGAAATTGCACCAAAACGACATACAGTCGAATAACTTGGCAATATTATTGTAAAAAATTTAGTAATTTCTTTTCTTTGTTTACTTAGAATTAGTGTTTAGAACTAAAATTTTTCCTATAGAAAATACAAAATTACACAATATTATAAAAAAATATTCCAGTTTATCTAATTCATACCTAACATAATATGAGATTCTTGTATTAATATCATACTTACATATAATATGGAAAATTATTTAAGCTTTCCAATTCAAACGATATTCATCTACCATAAGTAAATGTTGTGAAGTCAACCAACCTAAAATTATACATATTTAGCACGAAGTTTTCTTTACAATTTAGATTAAGCTGAATTTAGACTAGAAATCCATTTTAAACTAGATCTCCATCATATAGTGTATAAAATAATACACGAACTAGATTTTTAAATTTAGTTTAAACTGTATTTCGAGGTTAATGTTAATGCAGCTCTACATTACTTACCTTCTTGTTGAGCTAAATTATAAAATTCTTGCCATTTACTTTGTATTTCCCAGTATTTTTCTTTGATTTGATTGCGATCTTGTAAATAGGACACTGCAAAGAAATAAGCTTTTAAAACATCTTGTGGCGATGTATCAAAATGAAAATAAACTCCTAGAAACTTTTTATTTTCCGCTATTATAAAATGTTCATGAGGATCAAAAGAGGAAACAATATTATCGATTATATGGCTTTGTTGATATTCATCGACAAGATTTTTAATAGAAAGGCCCAAGCGTATATTAAGGGATACCGAAACTGTTTGTCCCACAGTTACTCTCTCCAATTTGTTGACCTAAAAATAAATTAACATATAATAAAAGAAATTTGTAAAAATACTTTACACAAACTTGTTGTGGTGTTAACATTCTACCCGATCTGAAGAATTCCTCTAAAGCTATCAAGTAACGAGATTCATTAAAGGTTTTCAAGCATATAGCTTTAATAGCTTTTAAATTTGCATATAAATGCATTAAGATAACCACCACGAAAATGCCATAAAGAACTCTAAATACAAATTAAATTAATTATATTATTTGTTTAACGTATGTAAATCGCTTACGTTGGTTGTCTTAATAACAGTCAACAAATATAAACCAACAAATGAAGCTACAAGATTAACACATGTCTCTTGAGAACTGTCCTTGGAGTTTACATCTGCCAAATTGCCACGCACTGCATGGTGTTGAGTTAAAGCAGCTCTAGTAGCGCCGCCTAAATAATTATTAAATTGTTTACATAATTATTTTAACTTTATTATATGTATATACATAGTATTGTGTCATTTACCTGCAACGCCTACTATGGCCTTTAATACGGTTGTGCCACATAATATTTGTGTACCTATATGCGTATATTTAGGAAGTACATAAATTTCTATTCCCATGGCTAAATCGTTTAGAAAATCTGCTCTTAAACGCCATTTTTTACTATCAATATCCAATTGTGATCCTTTCCACCAAGAGAATATTATACGACCTAAATGACCACTGCCTTCTTTTAAAATCCATGTTACTGTCGCTGAATAGGCATTGATATTTTCATTACCCACACCGATTCCTTTTAGTATGGCGTGTGTACAAAGCGTACCTAAAAATAGATTAATGATAAAAAGCTACAAATATAATTTTCCTATTTCTTAATAAAACCCTTTAATGCGTGTTTTTTTTTTAATTTACCTCCTTATATCGGAATCTCAATAAATCGTAAACACCTCTAATTCGCAAAAAAAAAAAATGCTGCTCGCTTGCGATTACTAATTATCGCGATTCTACTGCAGTAATAATTTTAAAATTTTCAATTAATTCCTTGCACAATATAGTAAAGAACTTTCTAAAGGTGTAAAAAGCTGTCACATGTGCTCAAAATTTGCGGTTTCTTTATGTTTAAAAAGTTTTCTATAGAATTCGAGTTCTACTTATCCCAAAAATTAAATACAGAGCTTTTAAATCTTGTTTTTAGAAATTATTTTGCAGTTCCATAAGAAAAAATTGCACCTTTCTTGCAATCCTATGGATGGAAAATGCACTGAAAAACTAACTTTGAACTTTGTTCAATGTTCTGTGATTAGAGTAAAGGCTCATTTTCTTTAAATCCGAGTTAAATACATGCGGTCAATAGAAGAATTTTGAGGAGCTATATGGTTAACTTCCACCATACAATATTTTTTTTTTTTTGTTACGGTCTTACATTGTTGTTGCTATTATGCTTAATTTTGATTCAATATATTTTCTGCCCCTAGAGGTAACTTCTTTTTTCTGACTACACTTTGTAGTATATTTAAGAGTTTCCAGCCTCATTAAAAAATCAACATATCGCACTTGATCAACAAGAGGGTATTAACTCAAAGTTTTAAAATTTTCAGTAGAGTCAAAAAACTGTTTATGGCCACATTTTAACAGAATTTAAAAATTCAAACATATCATAATAAGCAAATTCCTTTTGAAAATATATGTACGTTGTTTTTGTTTTAAATTTTACCACTCATTGCAAAAAAAATCAATTTTTTGAGTTAATACTATTTTTTTGAAATTTTATCGATTTAAATTTATAGAATAAAACAAATTTTATCAACAAAACAGTATCAACTCAAAATACAACCAAATATAAATAAAACAGTTTGATTATTTTTAACATAAATAAAGGCTCAAATCAAAATAATACCTTTTTTATGAAAATATACGATTCATTTATTTCTATTTGAACTTTTGTATTAACTCGAAATAATACCTTTTTGTTGAAATAAAGGTAATCACTACATTATCATGAAAATGGTCTCAAAAGTGGTTTTCGAGATGAAAGAGTAATCGGAATACGTTGAAATTTTTACAATAGATAGATATTGATGTTGTTAGTTGATTTCTTGAAAAAAGTGATATTTTAAAAATTTTGAGTTAATACCCTCTTGTTGATCAAGTGCGATATGTATTATCAATAAATTAGAAAATATTTTCAGAAATAAGCTTTCCTCGTGTCTTTGAAATGATTTTTTTTTTGTAAGTAACACTTGATTACTCAAGTTCTAAAGAAATGTAATATAAAACATTAAAAAAACACGGGTTTTGAACACATTTAATAGTTTTTTCTATCTTTGAAAAAGTGCTTACTAAATTTTGCAAAGAATTATTTGTCAATAATGAAATTGTTACAATTGCTTCAGGATTTAAAAGCTATGGCTGTAAACGCGGATGTTTACATTAATTTAATTTAATTCATTTTATTGTAATTTTAAAGCATTAATATATGTTTAGTATAACTGGAAAATTTTATCGTTGACACTCTTAAGACGACATAATATTTTGGCTAGATTTACCAATCTGTCATTATGCCAAAAAGACGTTAGAATGGCTTAATGCAAAAAACATACCATTTGTACTGAAATTCGCAAATCCTCCAAACGTACCAAAAGCAGACTTTTACGCCAAAAAGTGTATGAAAGTGGTTGGGAAACCAAATGCACTGAAGAATTGAAGAAACAAAATAAAAGCAGTGTAAAAAAATTTGCATGAATGTTGTCCAAAACATGGCTGGAGGTATCAAGCATAAAATACCCAAAATAGAAGATCGCGGTCCGTTGGCTCTTTATAAAAAGCGTATTAACAATTTATAGTCTATACTGTGCTATAAATAAAAATACTTTAAAAAAAAAAATAATTATATTTTTAACTACAAACGTTTTAAAAATTGTCTAACTTATATTGACTTATTTGAAAATATATTGTAGACATTCGCTGTACTGAAAGTTTTGTTTTGTTAAAGTTGCAAATGAGATTTTTTACCGGATTTGGATTCAGCGTACCTAAGTCTATTAAAAATATGTATTTTAAAGACGGGCGCTTCAAAAAGTTGGAAATTGTCGAGCAGTGTTATTTAAATGTTTCTTTTCAATATTTTGAGGAACAAGGTCTCACAATTAGATTAGATTCATATTACAATATCAACATTGCTAATATTGATTAATAACAAGAAAACATACCGCAAATGGTACTACAAAATGCCTGTACTGTATCCCATATTTGATAGGCCGCATAATCTTCACTAACACTGTCCGGATAACCTTTTGGTAAAAATATTTGTTGGAATATACGAAAGAGTATAAATTTTTCATTCATAACCGTTCTATCGCTGCGTAACGGTACACGGACAATTGATTTTTGTTCTGCAATAAAAAAAGTAAAATAAGCAATTAAATTCGAATGAATTTATAACAAATATCGGTCAACGTAATCAATTTTCTTACCCGCTGGTGTAACATATAGTATCTCTTCACCTTTGGTGCCATACTGTTCTCGAAAATGTATCCTCATGTTTGTGTAGTAGAAATTAATAAATCAAAAGTCTTATACCAGTATAAAAGTAAAATATTTCCAAAACTTTAAAAACTAATGCAATTTTTAGCTTTGATTTCTATAACTTTTGTATTTGTAAAATATCGCGGTTGTAAATGAAATGTTGTAGTATCAATACAAAATATTGGCTTGTCGCCACCTCTGCTACGGGTTTGTTTAGTTTATTTTGGCTTTTAAATTACAGGTTGAATGATAGCAGCAGCAGACCAATGTCTCGATTTCATATATTTCCTTTAAAAGTTTGCTATGCAATTTCGTTCTTTTGACTTTTTGTTAGACGCTTGTTTGTTTTACACAAATTCCCCACTCTTCAAATACTCCATTAAGTTAATGGTTAATCGTCCTCGTGTGGTGTTTTGTACCACCCACACCCTAACAACCAGTAAACCAATTTTTATTTGTTTTGTCTATCTATTGGTATGTGGTGTGTGTGTGCCTGTTTGGTGATGTCCTTGCTGCCGTTTCAGTTGTATTGCTTCCCTAATATCAATGTTAACTTATATTCTAATTGTAATCACAATTTTTCGAGTAGTTTATATAGTAATTGACTAGTTTTTTTGTTTTAATTCAATAAATATTGAAAAAATACACCAACTCCTTGTAAAATAAACTTATTTGAGACTAAAGAAATTTTTCACTTGTTTTGATGTCAAGTTGTGGTGGTTGTGTCGTTCATGACAGTGTTGGCATTTGCAAATTGATAATTTGTGCCAGATAAAAAACTGAAATGTACCAAAAAATTCGTCAGCTTACTATTGTTTTAACCCACTGACCACTTTTGAAAAAATTGAGTTTGAAACGGATTATATATATATATATATATATATTGCGAATATCAAGTTTTTAATTCCGAAACCAGTTTCTTGATATTTTCTATTATATCTGAGATATTCAGAACGACATTGCATTATATCCGCAATTTTAACGTTTAATAAAAATTGGTCTGATGCATGACCACTGTTTGGCACATGTGTTAATTTTGCATACAAAAATTAAAATAAAATTCTTCATTATTATTTTTCTGCAATTGATATACTGCATACAAAAGTTTAAAAATTCATTTCATTATTGCTTCGCTGCGTGGCCCAAACAGCGAACGTAAAATCAAAACAAAAATGAGAGCTGCTGCTAAACGTCAAAATGTATAGCCATGCACATAAAAAGCCATATTAAAAAAAAAGTTGATGTAGAGAGCAAAATAAGAATATTTATTTATTTATTTATTTATTTATTTAAAAAAAATTCATTTTGTAATTTGTAAGCCCAATTGGCCAAATAATAAATACAATATATCACACACTAATATAATCCACACAATTGTAAACTAATTACTTAAAAAATAAAAATAAGTAAATATGTACAAATAAAAAATTATGCTTGATATAACAAACGTAGAAAAATAAAAAAAAGAGAAAAAATAAAATAATATGTATAATAATCCTTGCTGTCCCTTTTGACAATTGCTTATACCGAACTAAATTATGCCATTTGAGCAACTATACTGAATAAGTTTATTTTTGTGGGTAGAATAAGTTTCGTTAAAGTACCTTAACGCTATGGGTAAAGAATTAAATGAGCGTATAACACGTATTTGATAAGAATGCTCCAACCATGATGAATTACGGGGTAAAATCATTTGAAAAGATCTCGAGGACCTGGCAAATGTAAAGAGCCTAGTTAAAAATGTGGGGTAACCATTACGAAAGATTGTATAAAAATGAAGTAGTGAACGAATCTTAATAAAATTAGAAAAGGATGTTCCTAAGAACCGTTCCACATATTGAGAAACACGATCTCGAATACGTAAAGAATATAGGTAACGAATTACCCTTTTAAACAGCATGTACAGCCGATTCATAATAAATGCAGTTGTACCTGAATACACCTCCACACAATACATAAATAAAGGCATTATTAAGCCATGTACAATTTTCTGCTTAACATGCAATGGCAGATACAAATTAATATTATACAGTCTCCTTAGACTGAAGTTAACTGTGGATACAAGGTGAGATACATGAGATTCAAAATCCAATTCATTGTCAATAATTACCCCCAAAATTTTCACACGATCACAGAATTCAACAGCAACTTTATCTATGGATATGGTCATATCCAGTACACAGTTGCGGGTAGGGGTAAATAACATGGCCTTACTTTTCATAGCATTTATAGAAAACCTGTTATTAGACATCCAGTTGGAATACACTGCATACCATGATCTACAATGGACTGAAAAACAGGAACATTCTGTTTCTTGCCACAAAATAAGACTTGTATATCATCAGCGTATGCGAAAGCAAAGCATTTACCAACATTTAAGTTGCAAAATAAATCGTTTAAAAACATTGTGAACAAAAGGGGTCCAATGACCGAACCCTGGGGAACACCACTTTTTATGGGCAAAATTGATGAAAATTCTTCCCCTGAAGAAACAAACTGACCACGATTGGAAAGATATGATTTAATTAATAAAGCCGCAGGCTTAGAAAAAGAAAATAACTCAACTAATTTTTTCAATAGCAAGTTATGACTAAGCTTATCAAATGCCTTAGTCAAGTCCAAGGATAGAAGGATACAAACATTACCGCTAGCCAGGTTACTTCTGATGGTATCGGTAAGACCAATAAGAAGAGACGACGTACTATGACCTCTTCTGAAGCCATACTGAGAATCGTCCAACAAACTGCCTCTATCCAAATAATAAGTAATTTGGTTCTTCATAATACTTTCTACTATCTTTGACAACACAGGTAGTACCGATATTGGCCTTAAATTTTCAGGGTTATTGGAGTCACCATGCTTCCTAATAGGGACAATACGTCCAACCTTCCATGAATTTGGATATTCAGATGTTGTTAAAATAGTATTTACCACATGCAAAAAGTGGCCACCATAATATGGCATAACAAGTTTTAGGAATTTCAAACAATATCCATCGCAACCTGTAGCATTGGATTTAATAGCATATAAATGCTCAAAAACCTCATTTAAATCCACACACCTAAAAGAAAAACCTTCTACTTGAAAGGAAGTTTGAGAAAAATCAAAAATTTCATCATCAATTTGGTTGGCCGCAAAAGTTTCATTTAAACTGTTGACATCTACAAGGTCCGTGTACGAGCTATTCTCTACCACACCACCATTTCTTAACGTATTCCATAATTGTTTGCTGTCCAAGCCATTAAATAATTTAGCATGAGCTATGCGCTTTCTCTTCCTAATGATTGATTTAGTTTTATTGCGTATTCTGCAATAAGCCGCCCAGTTCCCATCAGTTCTATTACCTCGAAATACTTCATATGCTAAATTCCTTTTCAATATTGAATTCTGAATCTCACGACACTGAAACCAAGTATCCGGTACATGTGCCACAGTACGAGTTACATAAGGCACAACTGCATGTGCAATATCAAGGTTATTTTCCAAAATCAAAAGTTGTTCATCTACGCTAGATGTAACATACAAATCTGAAAAAATCGGTATGCAATGCTACTTCCTCCAACAAGGAAGGATTAACAGCATTATAATCAAAGTATTGAACAATTTTATCATTTCTATCTACCGGAAAATCTAATAAGATGTAAATAAGGGAGTGATGAGACACTCCCGGGCATTGAACCTGACCTGATCCAGTCACCATGTCAGGATTAGACACTAAAAAGTAATCTAATAAAGATGTAGTCCTAGACTTAATATCAAAATGGGTTGGAGTAGAATTGTGAAAACAAGAAACGTTCATTCTACTACAAACCTCACGAGCCAAAATGGCCTTGTTCATATCAAACATGTTATTATTCATATCACCCATTACAATAATATTGTCATATTTAACAAGTAAATCAGCAACCGACTTCTCAAACTCAAGAAAATTGCCACGAGGCAAATAAACGACCCCAACTAAAACCTGTTTCCCATTACAATCTATTTCAACAAACAATGACTCAGCAACATTATACAAATTACTTTTAAATATAACTTTAAAATTAATCTTCTTAGATATATACAGAGCCACACCCCCAAAAACTTAATAACTTTTTATTAAATAAATATAAAAGTGAAAAAATTAATTGTTTTGGCTGTAATATATGCCGCAATTAGTGTGTAAAATAAAAACAAATATTTATCGTATATATTTTAAGAGAAATTAGTGTATACCTTGATCGTTTCCCGAATTTGAATTTTGGTAAGTAGTCGAATATTAAGCTAACGAATTGTGTAACATATGCAAAGGAAATATCAACTTTGATTTTTTATGAAAACTGTTAAATTTTAAAAACCTATAATTATTTTTGGTAAAAAACACTTTATTGGGCGTTCCTAAAAAAAATTTAACTCCCTCTGGAATTAAAAAATAATTTTTTTTTCTGTCATGTGTTAAGGGGCCCATTGCCCCTGGGGGCCATCAGAGCCCAAGAACCGGTAAGCGTAGTAACATATAAGTGTGGGTATTAGGGTGATGGAGTTGGTTTTTCAAAACCAGTTTCAAAAGGTTTTTTGTGTATTGTCCGTCGGTTTCGGTTTTTCTAGAAAGTTAAATTTTCGAATACCGAAAATACTGTTTTTTTGTTGTGGAATAACCGTATTTTTTCTTAACTATTCTTTGTTAGCTTCACTATATTAGAAACCGTAAATTTACAAAATTCATTGTTAAAAACGGAATATTCTGAAAAACTCTTAAAAACCAGTTTTTTATTAACCCAGACCTTCCACTCCAAACAGCATCCTGCGGCACTAAAGAAGTTACAAGTTGGCTCAAACACTGATTTATTTAACAATGGATGTCCCGTGTTGTGAGTAGTTTAACCAGAACTATTGCATGGCTCTCTTTTATTTTTTTTTTTTTTTATTTTATTAATTAATAATCATATAATTACAAATTATATACTATTACCCTAACCGAGCACTAGCTACTATGGCCTTCGGCGTGTTGTAGCGAAAACAGACCAGTGACTCTGGTGGGAATCGAACCCACGACCCCCGCACTGATAAGCTAGTACGCTACCAACTAGCCTACCGGGGCGCACCTCTTTTATTTTAACATTATGTTACAACCTCTGTTAAGATTTTTTTTAGTTTTTATCATACACAAATCCATTTTTTATTACCTCTCTTTGTTTTATTATTTCTTTGTATACAATTAATGTAATGGCATAAAGATTTATAAATATTTATTTAAATTTAAACATCTATGTTTCAATCAAACCTCTATTAAACCATCAGACATGTTGCATCCGCCTCTTTTGGGCCTTTTCCCAAATAAGAAAACAAGTAGCAACGACTCTCTGAACCCTCTAACCCTTTACTTCAAAAAACAAATATCTTGAAATAAACAAAATTTTAAAACATATTTATGTTTACGGGATACTGTTGATACTAAACACAAAGTAACATTGAAACATGCATTTTTAAAAAAGCTTAAATTATGGTATGAGGACATACAGGATTCCAAAAGGATACCTGTAAAGGACATCGTCTTAATTTGAAAACGTATGAACGATTTTTTTTTTTAATTTGGCAGAAAGATTATATTAATTATTACTAGAAAGGCCTTTAAGTTTAATCAATAATTGTGGAAGTTACGGTGCGTTTTCGCTCAATTTTGAGTTTTTCGAAAAACGAAAATCGCCATATCTTTACCTAAATCACAAAAAGGATAATTTTTTTTGATTGGTATTTTGGTAAGAGGAAGAATTTATGCCTCAAGTTATCTATTTTAATGGATTAGTTTTTGAGTTTCGCTCTTAACCTGTTTTGGCCCATATCGCCTAAAATAGGCAACGAGAAAAATGTAGGTAAAAGAATAAATAGATTATATTTCGTGCAGAACAATTGGTATAAATTTCGTTGCAAAAAAAGCTTAGGCCGGTTTGAGGGTTAAGTTGCAATCAATCGTCCTGATCGCATAATCGGTAATGTAATTTTTAAGAGCAAAATTAACATGCGAAGGAAGAATTTCAACCCTGGCTTAACTACTCTAATACCACTTACGAAATAATATAAAATACTGTTAATACCCTAATATGGAGCTTAGACTTAAAAGCTAATCTTATAAAAAGTAAAACTCGGTTTAGTTACCCCGACAACGAATTTTGTCTGCCATTTCCAAGTTTATTAACAATAAATTGACGGAAACACTTTATTTTGTTTAGATTTCTTTCCATTATTATAACAAAATAAAATAAACCACATTTCAGAAGCAGTATTCCATTTACAAACTTTGTTAATCTAAGTTTAAAGATAATCCACATCCCAAAAACTATTCCTAACTGCCTAATTTTTTGTGCAAACATATGCTGTTAATTCACGTTTTACACCATTACTTTTTAGTCTGAACTCCGTATAACAAAACTATTTAAGTACCGTTAACCAAAAACATATACATACTAAATACCTTAAATTACCATAAGCCCTCAAATGTCCTAAGTTTATTTATTTTTCTTAAAAGCATCATAAATTAAAAATAACAATGTAAAAAAACTTTCGTTTACCTTAAAATATCACTAACAACATAACATATATACCGTTAACCTTAAAATAACCTGACGAAATAACTAAAAATATCATCAACCCTAAAATAAGATAACGAAAAAACTTATAGTACCGATAATCCTAAAATTACATAAACAAATAATTTTGAAATACCGTTATAAAA
Organism: Delia radicum; assembly: GCA_021234595.1. Classification (NCBI taxonomy): domain Eukaryota; kingdom Metazoa; phylum Arthropoda; class Insecta; order Diptera; family Anthomyiidae; genus Delia; species Delia radicum. The sequence goes on along the minus strand of CM037854.1, from coordinate 13,591,996 downwards.
TATCGTTAACCGTGTGAATCGGTTGCCATCTCCGATGAATATTCTTTTTCGCTTTTAGGGTGTTCACAATAAAAAAAACTAAAGGCGAAAATATTTTCTCATACATTTTGTATTAAATGCGAAAATTCGCATGGGTACTGGCGAAATTTAACGTTGCATAGGGTTATAAGAACATTTTTTTCACTTTTTAAGTTTAAATTGTAATAATTCTCTTAGTTATAACCACAGACGTTTTAACTTTGATTGTGTTTCTTCTCAAAACCTTCAATTGAGCTAAAAATGCCACAATAGTACCATACGTCTCATCACTGAACTTATGAACAAACTAGTTGAATGAAACGATTCGTTTAATTGAACGACTTGAACTAGATAAACAGTATTCACTGTAGCTATAGTTGTTTTTCTATGTACAAATGTAAAACGACTATTTCTGAGTCATTTACAAAAATAGCTATTCAAAAATACTGTATTGTAGTAACAGTTATTTTGGGTAGTTGATTTGTTTTGTTTTTTTCAGCAAATAACTTTAAAAAAGTTATGACTTGTGCGTTAAAGTTAATATGTTTTTTTTCCATAGTTTTGCAAATAAAAACCCTTTTTCAACAAAAAAGATCTTTATAATAAGCAATAAAATTAGTCATTGTAAGAAATTTCTATGGTTTGAGTATTTATTTAAGAAGGTAGAAATGACTAAAAATGACACACAGTGCGATATATTAATGGACATAATTCGGCAATTTCATACTTAGTACTCCGATTGCAAAGGCATAAGTAAGGTATATCGAGCTTAAGTGCTCGCAATTTTTTGTTTCTAATCCGTTTTTTTACATGCTTACATGTGTGGGTTATCTCTAATAGTTCCCGAGATATTCCCATTTGAAAATGTGAAATTCCAAATTTGGTTCGACTCAGGTCCATGACCGTTAAAGCAACTGAATTTTCAATTAAAAAGGCGACAAAGGTAATTACCGTTAAATTAACAAAAAATATTGTTTTAGTACAGTGTTATATTAACGTCATATAGACAGTCGCAATTAATTTTTAATTAATATTCATTTTTACAAATTTAATTTAAAAATGTTCAGGTTAAGAAGAAGAATAAACGCTTTTCTCTAAATATTATAAACACTATAAATTTTTATATCAGACTAGACTAGTTTCTGCCTTTTTATGGACAGGCTCATCAGTGATTTTCCATTTAAATTGTATTATTATTTGCGTCTTATAATTGTCAGATTGTCTCTATATGATAAATTTTTCAACAACCTGCGGCTGTAAGAATCAAACCCGCTCTCATCTTACATTACAAACGTAACAATACCAAGTCATGACCGTTTAGCGATCACACCCAAGTATGGCCTCGAATATTGTTGTTTTTAACTGTTGAAAAACAACTAACTGTTAAAAAAACAACTACACCAAAAAACAACCAATTTTTAAGCGCTGAAAAAAGCTCGAAAAAGCTATATATCTTTTTATTCAAATCGCTACTATTTTGGTTTAATTATACAAGGTTTGCTACATAAGTTTTTTTTGGTTGCCCTATACCGTTTTGGCATATTACAGAATAATAATATTATCAAAATTTACAAAACGTAATAAGAAAATAAAGTTCGGCATAAATAACACATTTTCACAATAAAATATTTTTGTTTGAGAGTTTTGAATATTTTGAGTAGCATCAACTTAAATTTCAATTAAATTTAAAAGCTAATATGTAGTCTTTAATGAAATTCTAAGGGCATTTGGTAAGATTAAATGAATCAAATGGTGTACTGAATATTAAGGTCGACCATGTCCATGTTTCTCTATTTTTAAATGTCCATGTTTCCTCATAGTATATTCATAGTTTGCAAATAATAACTAGAAAATTTCATTGAATCTCCAATGCAAAAAAAACGTCATAACCGGAGTACCGTTTGGAATTGACTTTGCATTATAAGTAGCATGTAAAGGGTGGTTAAATTGTAAGGGCCGATGTTGAATGTTAACCACACCTAAACGTCAAGTTTTTTTATCCATTTAATTTGACATTTCTCAGTTTCAGACTAACTCAATTTGAACCATGGAAAGATACACAATCGAGCAACGCGTTAAAGTTATTCAGGCTTATTATGAAAATGGGCGTTCAAATCAAAATGCATATCGTGCACTTCGTGATTTTGATGAGGCACAGAATTGCTGCATTTGGGCGAATGATAAGCCAAGAGTGATTGTCGAAAAACCAATGCAGCCTGAAAGAGTGACTGTTTGGTGCGGTTAATGGGCTGGCGGCATCATCGGGCCGTATTTTTCCAAAAATGAGGCCGGTCAGGCAGTTACTGTGAATGGTGTTCGCTATCGTGAGATGATAACGAACTTTTTATGGCCCGAATTGGATGTGGACGATATGTGGTTTCAACCGGACGGAGCCATTTGCCACACAGCTAACGAAACAATGGCTCTTTTTCGTGACAAATTCAATGGCCGTGTTATCTCACGTGGTGGCGATGTCAATTGGCCGCCAAGATCATGTGATTTGACACCGTTGGACTTCTTTTTTTTTGGGGTTATTTGAAAGAAAATGTGTACGTCGATAAGCCAGTAACAATTCAAGAGCTAAAGGATGAGATAATTCGGCACATTAACGGCATAGAACCTCAATAATGCCTCAGCGTCATCGAAAATTTGGACTATCGGATTTAGGTGTGCCGCCGAGGTCGCGGCGGCCATTTGGCCGATATTTTGTTCCATACATAATTGAACCATACTAATATTATCATAATAAAAAGAAATGACAATAATTTCCTAAATAATTTGTGTTTTATTCAAAATCAACATCGGCCCTTAAAATTTAACCACCCTTTATGATAAACAAAATTTTATTGTAATTTGAAGAACATTTTTATTTGTTTTTTATTTGTGTAATTTAAAAACTGTAATTTATACCAATTTTTACAATTGTTTCAAAATTTTTGTAGAAAAAAATTGTCAGTTGTTTTTACTACATTTGTTAGTTGTTTTTCAACCACTAAAATAAACAAAACAACTATAGTTTTAGCGGTAATTACCTTTGTCGCCTTTTTAACTGAATTTAAAGTGGTTTTAACTATAATTTTCAGTAGATTCTACTGAACTGTACATTAGCGCGTCCCGAAAATGATGGGGATTTAGGAGCCTTTTACGGGAAAAATAGCAAAAAAAATTTTGAACAAAAAACCAGATGGCTACTAGTGCATTTTGTAAAAAATAATTGTTTTTGATTTTCAAAAAATTGACGCCAAAAGTTGCGCAATACAGAGTACATTCCGGGAAAAATATTAATAAAATTTTCGTAGAGCAATTTTGGTGCAGCGTTGCATCTTTAAGATTGAAATGTGAGTATATAAAAAAAAAAAATTCCATCTCGTCCCACAGAGCGCTTTCGTTAAAACTATTTAAAAAATGTGATAGAGCTATTCTGGTCCAGCGCACAGTGGGACGAGATGGAATTTTTTTTTTTTTTTATATACTCACTTTCCATCTTTAAGATGCAACGCTGCACCAAAATTGCTCTACGGAAATTTTTTTAATATTTTTCCCGGAATGTACTCTGTATTGCGCAACTTTTGGCGTCAATTTTTTTAAAATCAAAAATATTTTTTTTTTTCAAAATGCACTAGGATTGCAATATTTAGGATCCGGTAGCCATCTGGTTTTTTGTCCAAAAATTTTTTTGTTATTTTTCTCGTAAAAGGGTCCTAAATCCCCATCATTTGGGGGGGGGGGGGTCAAGCATTTTCAAATTCGAAAAAAAGCCAAATTCGGGACGCGCTACTGTACATCCTAAAATGAAAAAACTTTTTTTTATTTATTTTTTATTTCTGTATATGTATTAAAATATTTTTAAAATGCCGAAAAAATACCTGCTAAAAAACAGTAGTTTTTACCAATTTTTACAGTTGTTTCAAAATTTTTGTGGTAAAATGTTTTAAAAAAAATTGTCCAATGTTTTTAGGACATTGTTAGTTGTTTTTACTACAACTATAGTGTTAGTCAATTTAGCAGTAATTACCTTTGTAGCCTTTTTAACTGAATTTACAGCTGTTTTAACTGTCATTTTCAGTAGATTCTACTTATCTGAATGTATATCCTAAAAACTCGGCCCAAGTCGGTTGAAGATTCAGAGAATTTTACATTTGAGTTAATATGAGTGTTTAAGTTTGATTTAAGAAATATATTAAATATCCTTAGCACTAACTATATAAGGTTTTTATTTATGTTTGTATAGAGATTTGCAAAGATTGTTTTTGTATCACTTTGTTCACCTTAACTTTCTATTCAAATTCATTTTCTTAAGAATATTTTTGAATAAATGTTGACTATGTACATTACATATTTATGTTACAGAGTATGTTAACATGCTAACAGTTTTGTAAATGTAGATATTTAAAAGGTTATCATGTCGCGTCTTTTAAAATAGTTATTCTCGAACTTTTAAGGAATATCAAGTTTTTGAAATGTTTAAAAAATTAAACACGGAACATTTACAAGTCGATGGTAAACGATATTCGATTAATAGTAACAATCCCTCGACATTACGTAAATCGACAATTGTGGCTCATCGTTTATCCATACATTTGCAAAATATATTAACAACTTTGAAGAACCCCCAAAAGGTGACGGAAAAATTGTCTTTTCTAGTCTACCAAAGATTAAAGAGATTTTAAAGTAAAATTTTATTTTAGTGTATAGACGAAATAAACAATCATATAGCATTGTTTCGGGATTTATTAATACTTGTGGGTCAAACTAAAGATTGTCCCGAATTGCGAGAAAAGATACGAAAATTAAGATGTACAATTGTAGAGGAAAGCAAAAATACCGTAGAGATTTTAATTTCCCAAATTAAAAGGTAACTATGAGTTGTTTATTAAGAATTTTAAAACTGTTTTTTTTTTACTATTTATTCCGTATTACAAATATTTTAAAGCTCTTATGCTGAAAACTCTATTGCCGACAACCGTCTTTTAGTTTTACTATTCCATTTGCTGCAACTTTTTTTACGGGAACTAACAAAAAATTATCGTCTTGTACAAATTATACCAATGGATATGAAAAGTTATTATGGTAAATTAAAAAAAAAAAAAAAATACACTTAAAAAATTTGACAGTAAAATCTACTGAAAATGACAGTTAAAACAACTGTAATTTCAGTTAAAAAGGCGACAAAGGTAATTACCATTAAAATAACTAAAAATGTGGTTGTTCTTAACTGTTTAAAAAAAACTAACAACTTAACTTTTTAAAAAACAATGTCATAAAAACAACTGACAATTTTTTACTACAAACATTTTGAAAAAACTCGAAAAATTGCTAAAATTTATTGTTTTTAACAGTTATTTTTTGGGTTTTTCAAAAATATTTTTTTAATAAGCAATTTTTTTTTTTCAATTGCCATAAAAATTTTTATGTTCTTAATCCTACTTAAAATGCAAAGTCAAAATTCCAAACGGTCAAAATTCCATTGTAGATAAATACAATGAAATTTCCTAATTATGATTTGCAAACTTTTATCATATCAATAATAACAAATATAAAATAAACGAGAAGTTTTAAAAACTCGACGTCTTCTTTTTTTTTTTTTAAATAACTAACAAAAATTAACTATTTACTGCAAAATTACGGGTTTGGTAGTTGTTTATTACAATACCACAATAACTGCTTCAAACAACTTAAAAAATGCAGTAATTTTCTTCAGTTGTTTTTTAAAAAACTGCCATAATAGTTGTTTGTGTATTATTTTATAGAAAAACAACATTAATTTCAGTTAAAAACAACTACTACTGATTACTAAACAAACAACTGTCATGTAGTAACTGTAAAACTTTTTGAGTGTATTAAATTTATAAAAACTTTAGATTTTACATACATTTTTTTTTGGAACTTTAGAAAATCGTGCTGGTCCTTCAAATCTGGGAAATGTTATTAGTGAAATCTTACTGTGCAAACAAATTTCACCAGATTTCGCTCAAGAAGAACTATCTAGCATTTCAATACATTCTCAAGAAATTAAACTATTATTAAGCGAAATACAAAATTATGTACCACATGGTAAGTGAAAAGGTTTTAAAGTGTTATAGTTAATAATGCCTTAGATCTAAACGGTGCCGTACACTCAAAAAGCACAGTTGAAACAACTGTAAATTTAGTTAAAAATGCTACAAAATTATAGTTAAACTAACTATAAACAACTATCAAATGCAGTATAAATACCTACACACAGAGCAATAAAGTGCCAAACGAATTGAAAAGTGTATTTTAATTGTAACAACTTATAAATTCAGTTAGTACAACGATATTTACATTCGATTTCTAAATATTTTGGGTGTTGCAACTAAAATTCAGTTGAATTATCCCAACTTTGTTGTGAAAACAAATGTTCAGTTGAACCAACCGACTGAAATTCGGTTATTAAGAAGTAAACGAATTTTAGTTGACAAAGAGCTAAATTTTTCTCTGTGTGTAACAATGTTGTAAAAATTACTAAAAAATTTTGACTACTAAAATTTTGAAACAACTGTAAAAAATTGGTAAAAACTACTGCTTTTAACAGTTATTTTTTAGTTAAGTTTAATAAAAATGGTTTTTTTTCGACAACAAAAAAATTCATTTAATACATTTGACTTAAGTGTCGGCTCACAATACTAGCATATAGTACAACAATTGTGGCTGCGAGAGAAAATTCGCCAAAAATAAAGACCTTCGACGGTGACTGCAAAGGTTCTCGTATTTATTTAAGTGTAAAGACAGCCGTATATGCTTATTCCTTCTCCTGTATCTCTTTCGCTTATTAACAATTAACACTATTTTTTAGTTTTTACACATAAATAAATCTTTTAAAAACAATAAAAAAAAATAATAGCCGTATTCATAATGTCGTGTACGATGTAAACCTCGTATTTTTATCATATTAGTGTTATAAATGTTTTACCAACCCTGAAACATTTTTTTTACTATTTGTTTTATATTTTTATTCTTATGTTTTAAATATTTGGAAAAATGAAAATAAATAATTGTTTCGATTGTTTATTATAAAATATTGTTTTTTTTTTGTATATGCAGGAATCATAGATTAGCAGGAATATTTTTCAAATGAAATGATCGTATAGTTTAAGAGGAAACAAACGAAATATATTTAAAATACGACAGCAATTGTTAAGGTACGTGCCTGAAAATACGCACATGTACTTTTACAACATATACGAAACGTATTATGAATTCCCCCAATATATTTGAATGAAAATTTAGGATTTGATGATATTAAGTTTGTTTATATTACTTTGTACATTTGCTAGTACAATAAGAGAATATATGAGAAAAAGAAAATCTCTGTTAGTTTTACTCATCATATCGCTCATTTACTGCAAGAGTAACATAACTCAAAAAATACGATTTTGCAGAAAACGAGTTTAAAGTTTTCAATCCAAATCTGCCTCGCTCGACAATTTCTCTATTTATTTGGTCACCTTTTTAAGGTATTTTTCTCTTAGTGAGACTTGTGGGCGAATTCGCTAATTATCGAGAGACAAATGAGTAGCACAGTGTCTCTATAAAGTACATATATACTCTTTGCACCCACTTTAAAGAAAAAATAAAATATATTATCCTCTATCTCGAAAAGTATACATGATATTAATATGAAATTTTTACACAATATAAAGCATGATATAACTTATAAATCTGCATCATTAACACAATAATCACATTTTTTGACTTATCACAGTCTTGAAGTAAATGAGCGATATGTTGTTTGCTTACAAAACGCGGAAACACTATCAAGAGAATGAGAAACAAAAACTGAGAGAATAAGAACAAACGCTGTGAAAATAAAATATATATTATTTCACAACTGCATCGCACGACGCTTTTTAAATGTCAATTTGTATGAAAATAAACGACTAGCCCTTATTCTCTTTTTACACTAAAATGTAAAGTCAAAATTTCGAATGATACTTCAGTTATTACGTTTTTATGCCTATGAGATACAATGAATTTTTCTAATTTTTATACCGGTAGACGCGATTTTTGGGTCTGACTTCTAAATGTTGGTTTCTTTTATGTTACTAATAAAGCGAAAAATATTTTTTGTCAAAGCTTGTTTTTGATGTAAGTGCTACACTAAGAAAATTATGTAGGTAACTTAACTGTTAAAAATTAGCTGTAGAATGTAGTAAAAACAACTACAAATGCAGTAAAAACAACATTATCAGCAGTTTAAAAAAATATTAAGAAAAAATATACCTTTTTGTAAATATTTTTAATCTGATTTTTTTATTAAATAAACACACTATTGTGAAAATATATTTACATAAAATATCATATTAAATATTCACGTTTGACGTTTTTTATGGACAAATCTGGCGGATAGAAAAATGTTTATTGGGCTGTTTAGATGTTATTTTGAGTGTCAAATTTGAAGAAAAGTCTGTAGTTACGCAATGAATTCACTGTTCGGCCTCAGAAAGTTCGGCCAAATTGAAAATAGTTCGGCGGCCGAACTTTTAACTTTATAGCTAAATTTCGACTTTTCTCTTAAATTTTATACACAAAATCGACTTAAATCGGCTCAAAAAACATGTTTCCAATACCAAAATTTGTCATCATTGCCTCTAGATATCAAAAAACCGACAAAATATAGTTTTTTGGACGAACTGTTTGGTCGGACACTACAAATCATTTCTGTCACATGTCTGTCTTTAAGAGATGGACTATTGTTTCTTTGATTTCTTTTCGTCACATTGAATTGAGTTAATATAATAAATATTAAAGGGCTTGAAGAAAAGAAACACAACATTTAATAATATTCAAGTAAATAAATTTATCTTCTATTCCAAATCTTTCCTTAATATATTATTTATTTAATAAAAACTATCTTCTCTAACATTCTCTTTTACACTAAAGATAAAAGAGAAAAAATGCATAAACAATCCCCTTGTAATTAGTTTTCTTCTTTTTGTATCTTTTGATACACACACACTTTGTCAAAAAGTCGAAACAACTGCATAAAATAACTGTTACCAAAATGCGTTGATTTTGGTAGGTTGTTTAAAAAAATCAACCCTCAAAAGCATTAAAAATTTGTCTACACTGATAATAATCCATTAAATAAAATAAAATTACGAAAAAATGTCAAAATAACAAAATTATTCGTAAAATAAACGAATATTTGTACATTTTACGAAAGTTTTTGTAGTTTTGACAATAATTTCGTATTTTTATGCATACATTATTATGAGCGTAAGTAAACCAACTGCAATTTCAGTTAAAACAACTACAAACGCATTACTGCACAAATAACTGTCATGTAGTAACTGAATAACTTTTCTGAGTGTACCTACTGCTTAACTTACAATTTCCAGTAAAAACAAACTTTAAAAGCTACGAATGGATATTTTGGTATTTTTCGATGTCTAGAATCAGAAATTCTCCATTAAAACAGAAACCGAAGAAAAATTTTGTTGTTTTCGACTGGTGCACAGAGAAAAATAAAGTGACAACCGAATTGAAAAGTGTATTTTGTTGTTAATAACCAATAAATTCGGTTAGTACAGCCATATTCTATTTTGATTTCCGAATATTTGGGTTGTTGCAACTAAAATTCAGTTGTATTAACCGAATTTTGTTGTGAAACCCACTACTCAATTGCAGCAACCGACTTTAGTTGTTGTAACCGAACTTGATTAGTAGTAACCGAATTTCAGTTGGCAAATGTCAATATTTTTCTCTGTGTGTGCTATTATCATGTAGTAATTATGAAACTTTTTTGAGTGTACTACCACTATCAGAAAAACATCAATTTGGGAATCATGTCTATGCGGACAGTGTGCGCCGATAGATCAAAACACATGTTTTGGTTCCAAATGGATTGTATCGATTCAAGTCTGCGAAATTTTATTTCAAACTTTTTTTAATTCATGAAAGGCTTTAAAATATTTTAAACTACGTTTTATTTGTTTTCAGAGTTTAACTCTTCATTGGATATTCACAATTCATGGCCCTTAAAACGTAAACGTAATTTTAAAAACTTCTACTTATTGTGCTGTGCTTCAAAATCAAATAATTAATTTTAAAAATGTAATGCAGTATTTTATTTAGCTAACTTTTTTTAGACTATGGTTAAATTTCCCAGAACCCTCCTATTTCAATATCTTTAATAAAATTAGTCACAATTGAAGATTTTTTAACGGAAGATTCTCATACAGAGGCATATATAAAGTGTGTTTTTTTAAGCCCGATAGAACTTACGAAAGGGTTAGCTGTCAAACGACTGTCATACATACTCTGGCAAATCATCATGAAAAGATTCACGCTTAAACAACGCTACCAAATTATCCAAATTTACTCTGAAAATCAGTCATCGATTAGCCCTATGTTTTATCGCAAAATTGTGTTCAGCGCGATGGAGCTCATTTTTGGCTTACATCCAGAAAAATGCACCGTTTGCTGCGGTTTACACGTTGGTGGCATCATCGGACCTTATTTCTTCAGAAAGAAGCCGGAGCTCGCGATACGGTCAATGGAGATCGTTACCGCACCATGATCAATGATTTTTTGTTTGAAAATATGGATGAAATTGATCCGGGCGAGATGTGGTGTCAACAGGATGACGCTACGTGGCATACGGCGACCATTGACTAATTGAAATATAAATTGGGCGATAAGTTGATTTCGAGAAATGGACCTGTCAATTAGCCTTCAAGGTCGAGCGATTTGACACCTCTCGATTATTTCCTACACTTAGAATACTATGTAGGTAAAGACCACTGCAAATGTAGTTACAAAAAAATGCAATTTCACTTAAATAAAGGACGACTTACATTTCAGTAAATTCAACTAACATTGTCATTTGTTTTTTAATGTTCAAAAAATGACTAACAATTGTAGTAAAAATGAATCACATGTAAGTAAAAAATTAAATAAACATTTATTTTTTTTTATTTTTTTAAATAACAAAAAACAACTGTAAAAAAGGAATGTAAAATCATAAAACAGTCATTTGATGTGGTTTGTTTTTTAAATGAACTACAAGGTTAGTAAAAAATGTAATTTGTTCTACAAATGACTGACATTACATTAAAAATAAGGAAACTGTATTATTACAACCCAAACAACTACATATTTTTAAAGCAGAAGTTCACTGAGTGTATGGGGCTACGTAAAGTCCGCCTTAGAGCCCAATATTGTTCATGTTATTCATGACATACGGCCAGCAATGCTCGAAAAAGTGATCCAAAATTCGACGTTCAGAATGCGCTTCGTCAAGAACAGATAGATAAAAGGCAGATAAAAAAAATGTTATTTTTTAATTCCAGAGGGGGAAATATTTTTTATTTATTTTAAGGAACGCCCCATAAAGTGCAGTTTTACCTAATACTATCTACACTGAAACAAAAACTGCGGTGAAATCATGTTAAATTGATGAATGGGTGATCACTATACAACCAACAAAACCTGTTCGTCATTTTAACAAATTGTTTAGTAAATGTATTTTTTGACGTTTGACGAAATATCGTCAAATGTATTAACAGAAATTAGTTATTTTAACAAATTTATTTAATCAGATTGAATAATTATTTTGTTGTTTTAACAATTAATTCAACTTAACAATGCTCTTTATTTAATTTATTCGCATTTTGTCGACTTATTAATTTTATATCTCTTTATCTATTACATTTTATAAATTTAGTTAATATACACTCAAAAAAAAAAGTTTGTAAAGTCAGCAAAAAATTTTGCTGAGTCAGCAAAATTTTAGTCAGGAGGGTGCTAGCAAAAAAATTGCTAATGTCAGCAAAATCTTTTGCTGAAAATCAGCGAGCTGATTTTTAGCAACAAAATTAGTAGATTCAGCAAAAGTTTTGCTAACACTTAGTAGATTAGAAATAAAAAAGCGTTGGTAAAAATTAATAACTTTATTGCTGAATTTTAGTAGACTGAAAACAACGCAAAAAAATTGTAAAAAAATTGTAATTTGTAGCGCCGCTATATTATTATATTTATTTTATATTGGATTATTAATTATTTTATGTAATTCATGTTTTAATTATGTTAAAATATTGTTATTATGTTTGTCATTTATGTTATTTTAATTTTGAAATTATTTGTCAATCAAATCAATGAAATGTAATCATTTATTATAATTTAAATAATTACTATTTTTGAATTTGATTTTATTTAACGGATTAATTTAATGTTTGCTTAGAAACTCTCTTTACTATTGTTTTACAACGCTGTTTAATCAAATGACATTTAAAGTTCGAAAATAACTCCTTGTTTTTAATTATCGTTTATTTTGTTTTATGTCATGTTCGTTTTGTTCTAATGCGAGGTTTAATTTAAGCTATTGATTTAAGAAAATGCATTCGTCTTGTAATCTTCGTAAAATAAAGAGCTCTAATTGTAAGCGCATAAGACTACAAAGGCGTTTCTTTTATTATAAAATAAAAAAACCATCAAACACTAAAAACCTCTAAGACACTTGAAGACTTTAAGTCTCTTGTGGATATTGGTTAATTCTGAGGACAGAAGCTGACCAAAGTGTCTCTTTTGGACCAGAATATAATTATAAATTATATAAAAGTTCCCCTTGCTACAAATTTAGTTAATATATTTGCTGAAAATCATAAAACATATTTTTGTGATTCTTTTAAAAATAATTTACAATAATTACGAAATATAAAAATTTTAATTTTCCCACATTGATGCCATGAAGTAATTTAATATCTGAAAATATATAGAAATAAATATATATAACATAACAAAAATTTTCTTTCAACTACTTACATCAATGGTTGTCTAAATGATGCTATCTTTTAAAGGACGCAACTGCCGAAGATAATTATAGAAACGAAACGAAAAAATAAACAAAAACAAACGAAACGAAAAAAACAACCCTTTTTTTTGCAATAAGAAAAAGGAACCATAAAAATCTACCTAAGATGTGTGTCTTTGTCTTTCGCTTTACTCTGTCTACATGTCTGTATATGTTTGTTTGTTTGCAATTTGACCACACTAGATTATTAATCTATTAACATTTATTATAGAAATACATATTAAATTTAAATATTTTCTTTTGTCTTTTATTTTATTAATAGACAATTATTTTCACAAGCCGGTGACAACGCAAAATTTAAGTTGTTTTAATCTTCAATTTTGTTTTATTTATGAAAAACAGATACAAAAGTCTTCCATGGTTGATTTTTTTATATGTCTTATTAGAGTTGTACTTTTTAGTATCATTTTCCTCTTCTCTACTACATCTTGACATGCCGCGACATCTGCTTCATTCTGCGTATATCTTTCAATCTGGTTGTCGTCCACACTATTAATGTGCTTATCAACACGTTTTTTTTAGCAAAATTAATTAGTAAAACATTAGTATATTAGTAAAGCATTAGTATAAAACAGTTAAGTGCTGAATAATTAAAACAAAAATTTTAGCTGAAAACACGATTTTAGCAAAAAAATTTGCTAAAAAATAGTATACCTGATTTACAAGACGTTTTACTAACTTTTGTACTAACTTATTTTTTTGAGTGTATCTTTAGTTAATATATTAAAAAAATAATAACATTAAAAATTATAACGTAGTAAGTACCCAAACACTAATTTTTAAAGCACTTGAAAAATTACATTTACAAAACATATAATTTATTTAATATTTAAATTAACAATTAATTACATTTTTTAAATATTTATTTTAAAATGAATTTGGTGCACACAAAATTCCCAGCTTTTATAAACTAAAATGACCACAAATTAAAAAAGCCAAAATTTAAAAAAAAAAATTAACAAAATTTAAAAAAGGTCGATAAAAGTCAAAAAATCTACAAAATTTTAAAAATCTAAAAATTTTTAAAAAACCGCTAAAATTAAATTTAAATAAATTGGCAAATATGAAAAAATATGAATCACCAAAACTGAAAAAAAAAATTAAATTGAAATTGCCAAAATTTAATAAAAAATCTCTAAAATTTAGAAAAGTCTTGCGACTTTAAAAAATCTTAAAAACTGAAAAATCGCCTAATTGATAAAATCTTCATAAAATTTAAAAAATCTCCAAAACTTAAAAAAATGCTAAAATTTAATTAGTTCCAAAAATTAAAAAAATCACCGAAATTGAAAAACAAAAAATATTAAAAAAAAAAAATTCCAAGATATAGACGTTTTAAATTTTATTTAGGCGATTTTTTTTAAGTTGAGGTTTTTGTAAATTTTTTAATGTTGGCGATTTTGTTTAAATTTTTGTTTGCGATTTTTTTTTTCCAATTTTAATTGAAGTTTTAATAGTAGGTACTACTAAAAGTTTATTCGCAATTAAAATCAATATAATTCAATTAAATTTTAAAATTTTATTAAAACTTGATCAATTGAATAGTTACAAATTATTTTAATTGATACTACAATTTCTTCAATAGAACCAAATTCAATTAAACTTTTAATAGTACTTACAAATATATTAATTGAAATAGCAAAATAGTTCTTACAGCGTACAGGAAAACTTCCTCAATTTTAAAAGTTTTTAACAGAGGCATTCTTTTTAACTCTATACAACTATATATAAAAAAAATCAGGCAATTTAGGGAATTCTTTATGTGAATTCTAAATGTGAATATTTTTAATTGTAATAAAATTATGTTCAAAGTCGAAGGTTTATCTTGTAAAAAGATTTTCTACAATCAGGGCATATTTATTAGGAATATAAAACAAAAAACAAGTTTTCAATTTATTTTTTGATCTATGGTGATAATCTTTAACTTCGCTCATTCAATTTTCATATAATATATATTAGTTCTCATGTAGTGCGTAAACTAGTTTATATGAATGTTTGAAAATTAAAATTTTTGGACCATTTTTATCAGATGTAAGTATTTTTTCATTGTATATTAACAAAAAAAATATTTAATTTTTTTTTAAAAAAATTATTTTTTTGGACCACTCTAATTATGCATTCTGGTGCATTCCAAAAACTAAAAAAAAGCTTATGGGCCTAAGTTTTCCCGTAGAATCGAATACTGAAGTCAGATTTGACATATATTTAGCCGTTTTTGTTGTATGGGAAAAGGTACCCAAAATCCGCGATTTGCGCCGCCTATAGGCACGGGAAGGAGTTGGAATTAAAAAAAAAAAATACGCCATTATTTGTATTGATACAAAAACCTTCTAAAAAGTGATAATATCCAGAAATCAAAATCAAAAAAATTTGAAAACGAACTCTAATATACATATATTGTAAATTGCTTTTTTCAAACTGCTTAACTGCTTCATAGTTGCTGATTCTGGAAATGAAATTCCAGCAGCCAATAAAGAATCAACGATTTGTTGACGGGTTGGGCGTAAATCCATTATTTAAAATTTTTGTTTTGGAGACCCCACACCTGATCTGCAAATTGCTTTTTTCAAAACTATCTTTTTTATTATTTTCTTTTGAATGAATATTATAAATATGAAACTATGATTAACCCTGTAACGCCTGACGATGACATTTGTCATCGTTTATAAAATTGAACCCAAATGCTTCGAATGAGTGTTTTATACTTAGAAATTGATATAGTTCGATATAAAAGTGAATTAGCTAAAAGTATTGCGAAGAAACTGTTCGTATTCAGTGCACTGTTAAAACGCGAGAAAGCTTTAAAGTTCAAATTTTGTAAAAATTCAAAAAATAATTATTTTTTATTTTAGAAAGTGTTTTGCAACCGTCAGACAATGACAATCGTAATTAATTTTTTATATTAATTACTGTAGAATATTTCTTTAGTTAGTCTCTTTACAGGAAGAAGAAGAAGAAAACATTTTTATTTTTAATTAACTGAGATTTCCAACAACTAAAACACTTATTTAAGTTGATTTAAAACTCTTGAAAATTAAGTATAAGTAAGATTGAAGTATTACCTTTAATAATCAGTCCTTATTTTTCTTCAAGGACGAACAGGATTTTATCAGGATATCTCTAAAGGACATTGTCTTAACTTATAAAGTAATGGACGGATCGTTTTGAAATTTGGTATAGAGAAGACAATCAGTAATAGTAGCAAAAGTCTAAAGTTTGAACAAAAAATATTGAAGTTAAGATACTTTTTCGCCCTATTTCGCATTTTGCAAAAAGCGAAAATCTTCTTAAAAAGAAGCACAGAAAAGTTTATTTTTGGATTGTGGTTATGTCTTGGTAAGAGCAATAATTTTTGGTACAAACTTTTGTTTTACTTGCATTAGTTTTCGAGATAAATTTTAAATTATTTTTGCTCACATCGCCGAAAGTAGTCAGCAAAAAACATTTTTTTAAGAGAAATTATTATTTTTTTTGCGAGACGAATACATGGTATGAATTTCATTGCAAAACAAAATTCGGGCATTAGAGGGTTAATACAAAACAAGAATTTATAACGAACAAGTACATTACAATATATATATTTTTAATTTCGAAAATAAAAATAGAATATCTTATTTTAAGAATTTTATAAATTTCTGTTTATTTTTTTTTTTTTTATATTTTAAGTAAAAATTGAGAAAAAGAATTTTTTAAAAATTAACATCTATACATTGTAAAAAATGAGTCTAATTTTTTTAATCACAGCTCAAGTTTCTTCAGTATAATTAAATATTTTACCAGAATTTTTACATAAATTCTTATATATTTCGCTCTTACCAACTCCCCAGCAAGAACATTCGCTTGCAGGATCGGCATGAGTAGTTTTGTAAATTAATCCAGAGTTTCTATAATCATAAGTGCATGCGATATAATAACATAACTTACTCAGCACAAAATTCCTAAAAAATCGTATTTGTTAAATTTGTAAAATTTTATAGTTATTACTAGGGCAAGGAATTTCATGCAAATGCATGTTTTCAGTCAGTAGCTCAAAATTGATTTTGACCAAATACTTCTCCGAATCAAAGAATTGGCAACAAAATGGCTTCGATTTGTTGTTGCATATTTTTGAATATTTTGCTATAATGCATATTTTATGGCATATTATGTAAATTTTTGTTACATATTTTGCATATTTTCAATTTAATTGCATATTTTGTTAAAATTAAAATTAAAAACCCAACTATATTTAGCGAAGTTGAATTGTATTAAAATACATTGAAGCACCCATATTTAGCTTAAGTCAACTTTTGTAAAGTTCCATCTCTATTAATTTGGTTAATTTGTAATCAGAACTCATCATACCCAACTCAACCAAATTAAAAACATTTCAAAAAAGCAAAAGAAAGTCAATAAATATTAAATAGAAAAATAAGCAAATTAAAAAACAAAAGAAACATAAACTTAATTCGCAAATCTGGCGAAAATTTTCAAATTAAAATAAGTTCAATATGGTTGTTTTTAATTTTAAAAAAAATTTAAACCACATTTGGAACCAAATTTACAAATGGTAAGTCAATTGTGGTTAAAGCTTCAGTTTTAATAAAAAATAAACAAAAGAAAAGATTTGTAACCCTGAACATCAGCACAAAAGACCTATCTACATTGGTCGCGGTGCATAGTGCCTTCTGATCTAATCTCTAACCCTGAACATAGCATCTAGTTTCCATTTGTTAAGCAGAGCACAGACGGTCAATATAATTGATTTACATTTTATTGATATTTGAACATACGCTTTCACTTTATAGATCACACGCAGAAAAAAAACTGGGGGGAATATTATTGAAGTGCTTACAAGATTTACAAATTTTTTGTAAAATATATGCATTTTTTAGAAATTTTTTACTAGCCTTGTATATATTTTACAAAACTTTGTAAATATTTTACTAGAACTTTGTAAAACTTACTTGTAACTTATGTAGTTGTATAATTACTAAGCACTTCGATAATATTTCCCCAGTTTTTTCTGCGTGTGATCTGCAAAGATAAAATGAAGATTGATCAATATTTTCCATTTCGTCGTATGAATATTGGTGAGACCTATAGACCATTTCTGGCAAAATTGAATTAGGAATTGATTATATATGATTAATGAGTCCTCTTTCTAAATCTTTAATCCGTTTTTATATACCTCGTATCAATTAGGAGATATCCAGCCCCATATGTGCTGCGTATCCCTATTTTTACAAATTTCTTAACATTGGTATGGTGTATTGACCACTTTTTGGCCAATGAGTCAAACTTTCTATTGAAAAATAAAAAGATTATTCGTCAATCTTGGTTTGACACATTTGAAATAAGCAAAGCATATAAAACAAAAAACAATAAAAAAGTTTAAGCATTGGTTTGCACTATGACAACCTAGTTTTATAATGGTTAAAAGAAAAAAAACTTTTGACCTACTTGAAAGAAAAACAATAAAATTGTGATCAAAACGGCTTATAGGCCATATAATAAAAAAATCTTTTTTTTAAAAAATTGTTAATAACTCTGGATACGCAGTGCAAAAAGGCGTAAAAATTAACAATATTGTTTATAATAAATGCAGCTATAGCTATAGCAAACAAAAAAGAAAACCTATCTTGTCGAAATTTAATAATTTTGTTGTAAACTTTCTTTATCGTTTTTCTCGCAAAAATGTTTTTGGTCGGTGTGGCACTCCAATAATCAATCGACGATTTGTTAAAAGATTTACAAAATTTAACACGTTTTCTAATAAAACTACGTTTATTTTGATTATTTTTTATTTCGCAATAATGTATATGCTTTTTTAATTTAATTTATTAATTTTCATATATCTAAGAAACAAATTTCAAAAACTAATATTTCAATATTGCCCACGCAATTTCAATAATATTTAACTGAAAAAACAAAAATCCAAATCGTTTTGAAATTTTTAATTTGATTGATTGACTTTCAATATAGGTTATACACTAGGGATGCCAAATGGGAAATCCCGGGATTTAGGAATTGTTTGTTTTTGAAATCCCGGGATTTTTGGGAATTTTTGGGGATTTGTTTGTTTCTTTGTTTAATTACGTTTTTAAGGTTAATTTTTGAATTTTTTTTTTAACTTTTTGATTCTGAACAGCACCCAAATTTTTTACGGGTACTTTCATAATAATCCCAATATGTTCATTGTAAAATTGTTAAAAATATGTATTATAGTAAAATATTTAGTGGTTCGTTATTGTTAGGTATTTTCTAAATAAAGGGTCCGCCATCTAACGTTTTTTTTTCAACTGGTGCTTATTTCGTGAATGGTAACACTTAGCTCATGTCTGATTTGACAGATAATTAGTTTTATCCTTCCGCTGAACGAATATGGTTGTGTATACGCTTGAACAACGCTGGGAAATATTGCGACATTACTTTGAAAATCATGGTAATGTTGCAGAATGTGTGCGAAAATTGCCCTGTTTTTGAAGATCGCATTATCAGCCGCAGAGCTGATGTCGTTTGGCCACCTCGAAGCTGCGATTTGACACCGTTGGACTATTATTTGTGGGGTGCCGTCAAAGATAAGTGTTACGCCAACAAGCCAGAGACAATTGACGCTTTAAAGGACAATATTCGTGAAGCCATTGGTGAAATACAGCTGCACACAATCGATAATGTGCTTAAAAATTGGAGCGATCGTGTAGGCTACTGCATGGCCAGCCAAGGCAGCCATTTGAATGAAATTATTTTCCATTTTTAACCGGAAGGATTGTACTTTCAAATAAGTAAGAAATTTGGGAAAATATTCAGTAGTTTTTTTTTATAGCACTTTCAAAAAAAAAGTTATTTGGCGGACCCTTTATAAAAACCGACAATAGTATTGCGGTAATGACAATAGTATTTCGATACCAGACTGAACTATTGCAATGTTACTATAGTTTTTCTTGCAAATCAGACTTGGGCGACGTCAATTACATTTAACAATCATTCACTAGTGAAATTTTTCTATATCATTAATAATTTTAGACCTACGCTCTTATTTGTGAACTGAAACGCTTCCTTGGAAAATTTTAAATTTCTTGAATAGCAGACATGGGACATAAAACCAATGTTTGTGTATTTAACTACAGGTCAATTACTTTTTTATGTCTTATTATATGTAATTGAGTAATTGCCCTATAATTAAATAATCAGATGTTGTTACTAACCCCCATGTTTGGTATTAAAAATTTTACAAATTTTCCAAGAAAGCGCTTAAAATCACAATTGTATGATTGTGAAATATAATTCACATTGCCCAAGTCTATTGCAAATTGCAATAGCGAAGACGGTATCCTAATTTTATGGTATAACGATATCGGTGGGAAAGGTTTAAAGGTACCCATACACTACGCAATATACTTGTGCAACTTTTGCTATTGTGCAAAATATTACCAGTGTGTATGTCATAATGAAGGTTGTACAATATATTTGAAGAAATCAAAAAGGTGTGAAATCTCATTTAAGAAATGAGAAAAATATTTTTTAGTGTGTTGGTCACATTGTGCAATTTTTATATCCCTCCACAGCAAAAAAAAAAAACTGGTGGTGTCATATTTTGTGCAAAAGTATTGTACATCTTATTGCACTGTGTAGGACAAAATGACAATAATACTGGCAAAAGTATTTGCAATAATATTGCAAAGTGTATGGTTACCTTAAGAACAAAAAAAAAATATATAATTTTCGTGTCACATGTGATAATTAAATACGTTATTGAATATATGCTAGGTGATACCGTTTCGATATCGAAATAATAAAAACCGAGTGCCAGAAGTGGCACTCCAGCGGGTTTTTGGTGGCACGAGACTTTTTATTGAACGTTTTAATTATGTGACAAGCAAAAAATTGTATCAAAAGTTAAAGAATGTGCAATTCAAACACTATAAAGTGTTTTTTTTTTAAGAAGCGAGTGGAATACGGAACATAACTAGTATTGTTCTCAACACATTTTTAACATCAAGAATACAAAATTTCCGCTGCGGAAGGTACACAGAGAAAACTGATTTTTGCTAACAATCGAACTTATTTTTATCGAATGATTTTGGTTAACAAAAACTAATACTAGAACCCCGAAAAATCCCGTAATACCGCAAAATCCCGTGATTGGGATTTGCAAAATCCCGACTGCCGGGATTTTTAAAAATCAAAAGCGTTTGGCATCCCTAGTACACAACAATCGGTTAACCGTTACTCGATTAATCGATGAAATGATGTCGAACAGTTGTTCGAGTAATTCGAAGTGGCCAATTTCGAGTAAAGAATAACTCGAACAATTTTGGTCGATTAATCGAGTAACTCGAGTAATTTAAAAATGTGAACTATTTTATATTTTTTTAATATTTTGTATAAAATAATGTGACTGTTATAGTGAATATTTAAATGTTAAGTGTATTTTTATATTAAGTGAGCACTGTTAAAGAAATTATATTACGAAAAACGAAGAACTTAATGCGAAAAACTCCGATATCGAAGAAACTTGGATATTTTTTAAAGAAACAAGTTCTAAGACTGGGGTATTTAAGATTATTGGTGCGGATTTGAGGGTTAAAAGTGGGATCAAACATTATTTTTTTTTTTTAATTTAGTTGCCATTTGATCTAAAGAAACTACATATAAATACTATATTTTCAAAAAGTAATTTTTAAATGTCATTTACTAAAAACTTTTTGTTGGTCCCTTTTATGTCGTTATAACAAGCCAATTTTAGAAGCCCTATATGGAAATTCATAGCGGTCCTACGCAAAATTTCTACATATTAAAATTTATATATAGAAGTAATGAAGTTTTCATTAATATGATATAAATCTTCTTAAATATTCATGAAAGTTGTTTCAAAACTTCTTTATAATTTTTTTAGAAAAATTACATATCTCAAAACCCCAAAATGATAGGACAAAATGGACTATTTTTTCGTTTAGTACTAACACACTAATATAACAAAACTGTGTCAAGTCTGAGTGAAATTACAAAACGGATCACCTTACAAATATTTTTATAAAACAGTTTAATACATATTTATGAACCAGTTATATTGAAAGAAAATCAATGAAGATTTCAACATATTTATAAAGAATTTCATTGATATAATAACGCTTTTGCTTTGAGTGTACTGAGACAAAACTGTCGCAATAATAAATGATCTTACTAAAATTTTTAATTATTTTGTTCATTTTTATATATATGTTATATTAGTACTAATAAAATAAAAAAACTTACAAAAATGTGAGTTTTTGGAAAATAAAATTAAAGTATTAAAATTGTTCGAATTACTCGAGTTATTCGAGCAATTTTAAAATCTTAGTAGGCGATACTCGAGTAAATTAAAAACCTCAAAATCGAGTTACTCGATTACTCGAACAAAAGCAAACCCGAGTAAATTGAATACCCTAGTACACAATAGTACCTACACAGAAATATATTACAAAATTCTGTTTGTTTTATTAAACAAGTGTCATAGAACCAGACTTGGACGACATCAATTACATTTCACAATCATATACTTGTGAATTGTATCTATATCATTAAGAATATCAGACCTACGGTCGCACATGTGGGCTTAAAGGCTTCCTTGGAAAATTTTCAATTTTGTCAACACCAGACATGGGACATAATACCAATATTTATGTATTTAGTTACAGCCAATTACTTTTTTACTTATAATTACATGTAATTGGGTGAAATTGAGTAATTTAATTAAATACAAAGATGTTGTTACTAATCCCCATGTTTGGTGAACAAAATTTAAAGAATTTTTCAAGGAAGCCTTTTAACTAGCAAATGTGAGCGTAAGTCTGAAATTATTAATGATATAGAAACATTTAACAAGTGAATGATTGTGAAATGCAATTGACGTCGCCCAAGTATGCATAGAACATTATTGCAAATACAAAAAACTTTTTAAATTGGCACCAACAATGATTATTTGTTAATACAAACACACTTTTGTTGATTTTTTTTTTTAACTTTGAATTTTTGTTTTTAAAGAATTTTTATATGAAAAACTAAAATTGACAAGCATTTCAAACAAAAAAATTTTTTAGAAATAAATTTTAATTTAAAAATTAGAGTGTTTGAATTTACAAATTCCATTATTGGTGCCGCCAACTGTTTTTTCTGTGTACATACAGTATGTTGTCTCTGTTTTACATACTAAACAAATTTACTTTCCGCAAATTCGTTACCATTTGTTTAGTATGTAAAAAAGAGACAACATATTGTATGTACATAGGTACTAGTTTTACACGTCGAGTAATAAATCCATTTTTAAAAAATCAAAAATTTTACGTGCATATTTTTTTAATTCTTAGCGCTTATTTTTATATTTTTAGTGAATTTGGTTTTTTTGAGCATGTTTCGATTTAAATGCACATTTTAAGCGCATATATTGCATTATTTACTGCATATCTTAAGCACCTAAAGGGTCCGCCATCTAAAGTTTTTTTCTTCAACTAGTGCTTATTTCGTGAATGGTAAAACTTAGCTCATGTCTGATTTGACAAATAATTAGTTTTATCCTTCCGCTGAACGAATATGGCCCGTATGTTCGTTATCTTGTGAAAAAAGTGAAAGAAATTGGCATCCTAGTCGATAAGCCAAAAACAGTGCGTACACCCGAGAATATTGCTGCTGTGGCAGAAAGTGTGCGTGAAGCGCCATCAATATCAATTCACCGTCGTTCTCAACAATTGAACATTTCGGAGACATCATTGAGACGAATTTTGCATAAAGACCTTGGTATGACGCCATACAAAGTCCAATTGGTTCAGGAGTTCAAAAAAAAAAAAAGTTATTTGGCGGACCCTTTATTTTCATTTCTTAGTTGCAAGAAATTCATTGCCCCAATTATTAAAAACATACTTATCAAGACATTTAAAACCTAAAGCAATAGCACAACCCAAACGCGATACGCGATCATTTATCAGAGTCATAAAATGTTCGACATTGTTTCTGAATCTTAAAAGAAAGAGCATAAATAGCTTGAAAAAAAAGATAAAACTTTAAGGACTTTACACACTCTGGTTTTAATTCTTTTGCCAGTTCCTCCAGATTATCAATCTTATTTTTCTCGTCGAACCATTCTCTAATAGTCAGAGAGATAATTTCCAATATGGGTATAGAGTGGTTCAGAACTTTAATATCCTTAAAAAATAAACATGATTTAATAAATAAAAATAAACAAAAGAAGTAAAAAGTATCATTAGAATATATTTACCATATTTTGTGCTGCGTATGGAAAACGTTGTGTACTGTGACATGTATCGTGACCCATCACCACCAGCTTTGTTCGATAATGAGATATAAAACTTAATTCTTTGTCCCATATTAATTCACGCATACGAGATGCGGCAGGAAATCTTTTAGAATTCGCCAAATTTTTTGCTCTACCACTGGCAATTCGATTGCGAAAATAATTGTGCCAGCTTGTAAAAGCTTCTTTTACCATTCTCGTTAAAGGAACATGGGCCAAAAAGCTTTCAGCTTGATAAGAAGTCTAAAAACCCATAAGTGAATTAATTTATCATATCTAAATTGAAGTCTATTTTACTTGCCTCAGGTATTGCTGTTAATGAGTCACAAATGATATGAGTTCCTCCTTTATCAGTGCATAGTTTAGACTTAATTTCAGATTTGCAATACTCCCAGGTAAACGACGAAGGAATGTAGCAAAATAACAGCGTAAAAATTGGAAATAAAATTTTCATGTTTTATTTTTAAATTAAAAAAAAATAAATATATTTTTGTCAGATATTAAAAAAATAGTCGGTCATTAAAGACCATACTATACTCTACATCTCCAGTATACTTTTTGGAGGATTTTTTTTTTTGGAAAACTACACCCATGCAATACAACATTATTAACCCATTTTATACCACTCATTGATCTTGTGGGAATTTTTTGGACGAAATTTGGTAGCACGATGTAGTGGGGTGTTAATAACACACTGCTACAAAAAAACACTTTTTGTCAGAACTTGAAAACCGACCTAGTGGGGGTTGTAGGCCTAGGTGAGGACATACAAAAACCGTTTTCAAAAATTTTGAAACACCCTCAAAATTTTGAGTTATTTTCAAAAAACTGTTTTAGGGTAGGTCGTATAACTTTAGTACCTCTAACTCACACTTTTTTTTACCGATTTCAAAATTTTAAACAGTTTTGGAAAATCAAAAAATTAAGCTTTCATGAAATGTGTTCATAAAATATGGTGGGGTGCAATAACGCCTTACGAAATAAGGCCTTTAAGGCTTTATTTCACTTCCAATTGAGAAATAAGGCCTTTATTGCGAAAAGGGCTTTATTGCACTTTGAAATTGACATAAGGCCTTTATTGAAATTTAGCCAATGGTGCAATAAAGCCTTTATTTTGTATTTTTTGATTCTTTTGTTACACTGTTCAGTTTTTCTGCGTGGCGGCCTGCAGCCGATCTTAGGGGTTTTCTCCTCCATAGGACGCGGCAGGTGGCTTCGCTGAATACAGTTTTCCTGCGCGCGTCTCATTATCTTCCCTAGTGTGACGCGCGCAGGGAAACTTTATTCAGCGAAGCCACCTGCCGCGTCCCATGGAGGAGAAAACCCCTAAGAGCGGCCTCAGGCCGCCACGCAGAAAAACTTTATAAAGCAAAGATTTTCAATATTGTTGCAGTTAAATTTTTTGTTGAATTATTAATGTTCTATTAATTTTTGCTTATCATCATATTTGCAAAAATGTGTAATGATTAAAGTGATTTTTTTTCATTTTGGTGGGATTTATTTCGTTTCCAGAAGTGGGATTAATTATTAATGTTCTATTAATTTTTGTTAATATGAAATTTTTTTATAATTGTTCAATAAAATATAAGAAAAATAAGAAATTTTATTGCTTCATTTAAAAAAAAATTAAGTGAAATAAGACCTTTACGGCTTTATTTCACTTTCAAAGTGCAATAAAACCTTTTTGGAAATAAAGGCCTTATTTCACTTTCCATTGAGAAATAAAGCCTTTAAGGCCGTATTTCGTAAGGCGTTATTGCACCCCATCATAAAATATATATTCCAAGTAAGTGTTTATCAAAAGTTTCTCATTTTTTTTATTTTTTTCGTAATTTTTTTCGTAATTTTTTAAATTCAACAAGAGTTATTTTAATTTTTTTCTATGAAAACCTACTGTATTTTAAAGACAATTTTATATAGAAAAAAACGAGATACTATTTGATAAAATCAGTTTCTATTTGCAAAAGTTCCCTGCAGGAAATGTCAATAGTGGAAAAGTATTGATTCACTATTGACTGTGTCACCAGTACTACTAACCAAATATTCCCCAGGCAATGTAATTTGCTATAGACATTTAACATGTACGTGTCATTGAAAATCACTAGTGACATTAGAACTATTGACTAGGTAGTGAATAGGTAGTTCTTATGGGACCATATGTAGACATTGGAACCAAAGATTCACTAGTGACTAGGTAGTTCTTATGGCACCATATGTAGACATTAGAAACATAGATTCACTAGTGACTAGGTAGTTCTTATGGGACCACATGTAGACATAAGAACTATAGATTCACTAGTGACTAATTAGTTCTAATGGGACCATATGTAGACATTGGAACCAAAAATTTACTAGTGAGTTAATAAAGTAAGAAGTGTAGACGCTTAGTTGACAATGTCAACAAAATAGTAGACAAAAGTGGAGACTTGGAGACACTTGACCCCAAGCTTCCTGCAGGGTTACTAAACTTTTTCTAAAGTAAACATTTTAAGATTGCAGACTTTTCTTTTGGTAAACCACTTGATAAATTTCCTTGTTTAGTTAATTGCTTTTTTTTTTATTTAATGTTTTGCGCTATGGGAGAAAATACTAAAAACAGGTGTTAATGAAAAGTTGAATAACTTTTACAATTTTCATCTGATTTGAAAAATGAAAACCATGTTTTGTTAAGAACTAAATTTTCTTTATACTTTGGTATAAATTTTTATAAGCTTTCATATTAAAATAAGCAATGAAAAGCTACTAAAATCAAAAAAGTTTATAATATTCGTTTTTTTTTGTAGATATTCTTAACAAAAACAATACTTCTAACTTACAAATGTATCAAAAAATGCACATCAGTTTAAAGCGTAATCAGTTTTCTTTCCAAACCCGTTAAAAAAATTTAAATCGTACAAAACTGACTGAGTTACAGGTCGATAAGTTGACGAACATCACTGAAAACGGTTTTTTTTAGAATAACTTCTGAATTTGAGGGTGATTCTGAAATTTTTTGACACAATTTATAATGTACTCAACAAGACCTATAACCCACGCTAGGTCGTTTTCCAAGTTTTTTTTCCCTGTAGCACCGTGTAATTAATGTTCTAGAGTTTTAACACAGATTGGCAGCCGACATCTTTAATATCCACTGAGCTAACAAGACATATAATACTACTTCATAGCTTAAATCGTAAGGAAATGATAACTGATGGATAACAGTTGGCTACTCAAATATGTCAGCACTGGCGTAATGTTTGATGGAAAAAAAACGCCAACGTTAAGAAAACAAAAAAAAAAGTTGGTCTAAAATGAGCTTTTCCAGAAACAAAAAAAAATTAATTTTATAAGAAAAAAATATTAAAAAAGTATAAAAAATCACAAAAAAAGTTTGCCTGAAACCGGCTTGAACTCTGAACTTTCCAACTACAAACTTTTTAAACAAATCATCATAATTTGTATAAAATAAAACTCTACCAGTGATTCGACTTTTAAGCCGCTGGTAATTTCTGACTGGATAGCACTGGGAAAACACTTTTTTCGCAACGTTGCACAGTGCGACATTTGGCCAATCTAGGTGGACAAAAATCGAAAAATAAAAGTTGGAGGATTGTTATAATTTAAATGAATGTGACAGCAAACAATCCATATACTATGGAAATAATCATAATATGACGAAAAAAGTGCTGTTTCAATTGATACAGGAGTCACATCTTATAATAGACTTTTGAGAAATAAAATATATTTTTAAGCATCATCCCAACTTCAAACACTTATAACTTTTTTGTTGTTGGAGTTATAAGTCCATTTTTTATTAAAAATACAGCATTTTTAATCTAGTTTTTAAATCGGTGCTCATTTTTCAATTTAATCGAAAACTTATTGTTGTAATTTATTAAAAGCAAAAATTTAAAAAAAAAAACGGAAACTTCGTTGGAATAAAACTATAGTTTCCACACGCTCCCTCACGCGACCTATACACGTGGCAGGTGTTGGAATGTCTCTGGTAAGAGATTAAACCATGTTTGCTGGCGATTTATAGAGAATTTTAAAGTTTAGTCCACGTCTAAAATGGACTGTTTGCTTGATTTTTTTTTTTACACTTATATTGCACATAAAATTGAATGATTATCTAAGAATACATTATAATATAAAATGTAATGTGTTATTACACCAAACCCTTGTTTAACGGCATTACATTTTTTTAACGATGTTTACAGTGAACAACACAGCTTAAATATCTGTTATAAAAAAGTGGGCGTACACCGCCCATCAATAATTATCTTCGAGGTTATTGTGTACAATTTTGTTTACAAAATGGTACACAAATAATAATTTTTTTTACAAAATTTCATAAAAATTCTTCAAATTATTTAAGCAATTTCTTAAATAATAGTTAATTTCCCAAAAATGGGGCGTGGCAATTGTTCGATTGTTCCAAATTTTGTTGTCAATATTAGTTATGTCCTACATTTTTATCAAACCAAATTTCAAGCCAGGATCTTTTAAATTAGATTTTTGTCCACCTAGATTGGCCAAATGTCGCACTGTGCGTTGGCATAGTGATCTCAGCCAATTCTTTGCCACAATTATTTTTTCTGTAGAACACTGAAATTAACGTAAAACAAATACTGGCAAAATGCTTTTTGGAGACGCTGGTAAAGCGTCTTAAACAAGTGTTCTGCCAGTAGTTTGTTTACAATTCCCCGGTTAGCCAGTGGTATACCAGTGTTTGATTTGTTTCACCTCAGGCAGTTTCTGACAGGGCATCTTCATCAAATTGGTAAATATGATTTTTATAAATACTAAAAGACTATACGGAGTTGTAAGTCGTGTTATCACTTTTAGGACAAACACTCGTTTTGAATACATTTAGTGAACTTGGAAAAACAGTAATATTGTGAAATAGAGACGGAGGAGTTTAGAAAAATAAACAAAAATCTAAAAATAGAATATTTGTGTTGTTAGTGTTGTCACTTTTGAGTATAATACACAGTAACAGAAAAAACTAATAGGAAAGAAAACTGCAATTTAGCTGCATTAGATTCGAGACCATACTTGGGTGTGATCGCTAAGCGGTCATTTCTTGGTATTGTTACGTTTGTAATGTAAGATGAGCGCAGGTTTGATTCTTACAGCCGCAGGTTGTTGAAAAATGCATCATATAGAGACAATCTGACAATTATAAGACACAAATAATAATACAATTTAAATGGAAAATCACTGATGATCCATAAAAAGGCAGAAACTAGTCTAGTCTGATTTAAAAACTTATAGTGTTTATAATTTTTAGAGAAAAACTTTTATACTTCTTCTTAACCTCAACATTTCTAAAATAACGCGTTTCGTAGAACGTTATTTTATCTCTGTCATAATTGCAAATCTCAATGACTTAAGGTCTACCAATTTTTAAGCTAAAATCTATTTCGGAGCTTGCTATTTTCTTCAAAGGAAGACAATTCTAGCTAGTAGCAATTAAAAAAAAATAATGCTACTTAACTTCATATAACTTTACAGTTATGGCACGAAGGAGTCAAAAATAAGAGTATATGTTCCTTAATGAAGTAAATTGTAGCATGTGAAATAGGATTTGTGAAATAGATTAAAGCCAATCTGACTAACTATTGATCTTTGAAAACACAAAATCGAAAAAATTACACAATATCCTTTAAAAATTAAAAAACTCATTTCTTTTTCTGTGTAAATTAATAAAAGTGACCCAATTAAATATGTTAACCCCTCACACTAGGGCGGGTCGATTTAAAAATCGCTCAACGTTCAAGGAAAATATTCTAGGGGTCAAAATAAGAAACTTTGCCGAAGGAACCATACCTCTAAAACGAATTCTGATGTCCCGACTTTTGACCCGTAGGGTGAAATTTTGAAAAATCCCACTTTGACCCATTTAGAGTGCCCCAATCGAATCCAACCCAATCAAATATATATATATATACATACTCTATTTCTTCTGGAGAAGAAATCCCATAATCTTGGAGTGATTCCTCCTACTTTCTGAAATATCAAACATTTTTTTTTCAAAATTTGACCCTACAGGTCAAAAGTCGGGACATCAGAATTCGTTTTAGAGGTATGGTTCCTTCGGAAAAGTTTCTTATTTGATCCCTAGAATACAATTTTCCTTGAACGTTGAGCGATTTTTTTGCCTCCATACAAATCGACCCGGCCTACCTCACACGGATGTTCAAATCGTGTATTTAAAAAACATACGGAGTTTTTAGTTTAGCACGTTATAACTATTTCGTTTTTAAAGTTATTTATTTAAAATGTCCTTTTTTAAATTATTTCATTACAGTGTAGTTCGCCTTGCTTTATCCATGAACACTATTAAAAAATAATTAAATACTAGGGCATTCAATCGGTTAACCGTTACTCGATTAATCGATGAATTTTGATCAAGTAATTGTACGAGTAATTTAAAATTACCAATTTCGAGTAACGAAATTGTAATGAAATTTTATTTTTTAATAAGAAGAGAACAATTTTAAGGGACTTTTAATAAGTCGTAAGTATGTTTTAAACATAGTATCTTTATTCTGATTATTTTCTATTTTAGCTGTTATACTGTTAGATAAAATATCATGTATTATATGAGATACTTCAAAACGGATTTGTTTCCTTTTATCCATTAAATATACAAAATAACAAAAATTTAATAAATAATAAATTTAATTTGAAAGAATTTATAAAAATCAATAAAGTTGCGCTTTAATGAACGAGCTAATGAAACCTTTCTTTTATTTAATATTTAATGAAAATTCGTGGCCATACTCTATATTTCTTTATTAGGATATTGGGCTGTGTGAATAATAGCTAAAACTAGCAAATTTTAAGTTTAAACTTGTTTTGAGGTGAATAAAATTTTCAGATAAAGTTAGTACTTTTTCCAGTCTAGCACAAGCTAGGTTTTTCCAGCATTTACTGGAAAAAAGTGTGATTAAAAACTAGTAAGTACTTAAAGTAATAGTTATAACTTAAATTTTTGTAAGCATGTCGTTGCGGTGCTGAAAATAAGTTTATTGTTGGTTAATTAGTCGAAAAGTGAAACCTTTCTCCCAATCTTTCCAATGTATTGGTTTGTTGCCTGTTGCATGCAAATTAGTTTTCTTTTTAACATCATTTCGCATGTTTTGTATTTTTCTTTAGTTGGCCAATTGTTATTTCCTGACTAAACTTTAGGAGATATTCCTCATGAAGTGAAGACATGGTATTCTCTTTTGTCACCCTCACTGACGGTACTTGCGACTTTTTAAAAATAATTTTATATTTTTCTAAAATTTAAAAAAAACTTCGCGCTATTTTTGTCGCCCATCTTGTCAAATAATCAAAACAAACTGATAGTGTTACCACTCATTATAAGAAAGACCCATATTTTTCAACAGAAGCAACTCTCAAACAGTTTAAATTTTCCAGTACTAGCTATCACTTTTCAGTACTAGCTACGTAGTACTAGCAAAGATTTATTCACACTTGTTGTAGTTTAAACTTTTCAGCATAGCTAGTACTAATAAGTAAAAGCTAGTACTAGTACTTAATACTATATAGTATAAACTACGTTTTTATTCACACATCCCATTGTACTAACAAATAATCTATAAAGTTTTTGTTTTCAAATTTATTAATTGACCATTGTATTAATTGTATGAGTAATTTAAAATGGCCAATTTCGAGTAACGAATTTGTAATGAAATTTTATTTTTCAATAAAAAGAGAAAAATTTTAAGGGACTTTAATAAGTCGTAAGTATGTTTATTTTGATTATTTTCTTTTTTAGCTGTTATATTGTTAGATAAAATATCATGTATTATATGAGATACTTCAAAAGGGATTTCCTTTTATCCATTAAACATACAAAATAACAAAAATTTTAGAAATAATAAATTTCATTTTAAAGAATTTATAAAAATCAATAAAGTTGCACTTTAATGAACGAGCTAATGAAAACTTTCTTTTATTTAATGAAAACGAAAAGTTCGTGGCCATACTGTATATTCCTTTACCCTGTCCTAACAATTAATGTATATAGTTTTTGTTTTCAAATTTATTAATTGACCACTTTCACGAATATGTTGATAGATCTATTTCGGGAATTTTCTTGGTTCCCATCATCAGAACACGTCTTGAAAGAAATGAGAATTATATGCAAACATCAAACATTCATATAATCTAGTTTTCCCACTAAATGAGAACTAATATATGAGCTCGAGAACTAATATATGCACTGAAAATACATTCTAAAGGAGTGCACTCCATTAATTTTTGCTAGGTACTTGTTTTTAATATTAAAAATTAGCTATTTTATCTTATCCAATAAATAAGCATATAAATTTGAGCCATACGAGTTGAGAAAAATATTAGCTCGAAATCTTTACTTGGTCGAAATGGGTAAACTAAATAAACTTCTACGGTTCTAAAGTTATTTTCAAAGGTCTCTAATAACATCCATCAAAAATACAACAAAAATCTTTCTTTTTAAATAATGAATTTTATTAAAAAAAATTAAACTTATCAAAAAAAATATGGGCAGAATTGTTTATGAAAGTAGTAGAAATACTCAAAAATTAAATATATATTTTTAAATCAATATAAAACACAGATGATTTTCACAGAAAATCAATACAATGAACAAATATTTTTGAGCTTTCAATTAAGATTAAGAATATTTTATGTATAAACAAAATTTAAATGTTTTTGTTTGCTTTCAAACTATCTTTAAGTACATTTAGGAATTGTTTTAGTATTTTTTTTTGTTTGTTTTCAATTGAGCGTAATTTGGAAGATTTTTAAAAATTTCTTTTCGAAAAATTATTTTAATCAAAAAAACTTTTAACAAAACAGAATTCTTTTTTTTGTTTCAAATAAATCTTTTAGTTAGGCTTAATTTTATGTAAATAATTTCTTAGTTTAAGTATTTATGCTATAAAAAACAATGTACAAATATACATATTGTATTGTATTTGTATTAATATTCAATTATTTTTTAATATCATACAATATTTTTTAAAGCAATAGTCTTTTTTGTTGTAACTTATACAATTAAATTTCGTTTAGTAGCGCAAGTCGCAGTCAATTGGAGACCATTTTTTTTAATATAATTTTTTTTATTATAATGGCTCTAGCACTAACTGATCTTTCAAATTATGATTTTTTTTTTACAAATTTAATTTTAAATTATATAAAATATATTTTAACTAAAAATTACTTAATATTGTGAGGGGGGGGGGGGGGGGGGGTCTTAAAACTTAAAGATTCTCTTAAACTTAAAAACTAAAAATGATAAAACTTCAAATAATTCCAAGATATTGTTGACTCTCTTGATGTGTTGAGCTGCAAAAATCCCCGTTTGAAGAATTTCGGTATTTAAACCATTATTTGAGCTGTGTTTTTTTTTAAGTGATGAGAGGGATTTGTAGATGTTCTTTTATAGTTTAGATGAGCTGGTTGTTATTTTGGATAATTTGATGTTATTACAGTAGGATTATATATGGAATCATATATGATTTGTTGATGAGGACGTCGATGCAGACAATTGTTCTAAACGAGCACACAATTCGGTAGCTAAACGCATTTGTGTGGCGGCTGCAGCAGCACATGAGGCGGAGGCATTAGTTATGGTGGCTGTATTAGATGAAGGTTGATTAAAATGCACAGCTGCTTCAGGATAGCTGGGACATACACCAAGCCAACGTGCTTTACCACAAGCATGAGACTGTAAAGAAATAGAAAAAAATATATTTCGTTTAATAATATTGTCTAGTAGAGAAACTTTTATATAAAAAAATATCAACATTCTTAGAACTAGTTCCTATAGAAAACCCCACAAACCAAAAAAAAAAAAAAAACAAACTATTTGTTATGGAGAATCAATAAGGATCGTATAAATTGATCCAATTAAAAACCTCTAACATACTATGGACTCTTTTTGTTTATAGAAAATCTCGCAAACTTTCTCTTATGGAAAATCGTGTACAATCTAAGGATCTTTTTTACACTGAAAGAACTATCCTTCATGATATGGATCTTTTCTACACTGAAAGAACTATCCTTCATGATATTAATGAAACAATTTCATTGATTTTTTTTTGTACATTTAATGAAGAACTTCATTATAATGAAATGAAATTTTTTTGTAAAAATTTAAATTTTTCATTAAAAAAAAAATTTATTTTAAGGATATCGCTAGTTTAATTATTTCGACAACGGCATTTTAGCGATAAAGGTATTTTAGATATTACGGTAACGGTATTTTAGAGATATTGATATTTTAGTTATATCGGTAACGGTATTTTACGGATAACAGTATTTCAATTATTACGGTAACGCTATTTCAGAAATAACGATAGTTAGTGGAAAGGGTTTTGAATCGATAACGGCATTTTAGCGGGATTGCCTGTCATCCCTGCTTTTAAGTGGCCAATGACTACTTTTCAACGTGAAACTTTGCATTCCATAGATTTTAAGTAAAGTCTGCCTCACCATGTCCCTCGTTTCTCGTAATTCAAAAACAAAACCAATTCCAACTGGTGTAGAGCATTTTAGAAATAACTAAAATATTTGATTTAGTTTTTTATGAATTCAAACTGAAATTCATAAAAAACTAAATGTTTCATTTAGTTTTTTATGAATTCAATACGAAAAAAATGTCAAAATAACAAAAACTTTCTTAAAATAAATGAAAATTTAATAATATTCTTCTTAGTTTAAACGAGCTTAAAATCATTTATTTATTAATTATTTATTTCCAATATTTCGTCTCGACATTGGGTGACTTCTTCAGGGAAGACAAATATTGTAAATAAAGAATTAATAAATGAATGATCTTAAGCTCGTTTAAACTAAGAAGAATAAAATAAAAGAATATCAAAGAAAACTTAACATTTTTAAAAAATTTGATTATTTTAAGAAAGTTTTCGTTGTTTTAATTTTTTTTTTTGTATTATTAGCATGGATTATTATAAGTACAATAACGCCTTTTATTAAATTTGAAGTTCTATGAAATATTTTCATAAATTATATGAAGCGTTTCTTTAACTGAATTCTAATGATTTTTTTTTAACTGATTAAGAGCTTCATAAATTCTATAAAGCTTCTTTCGCTGGTATTTCCGGTTGTTCCTTAAAGTATGCTATACTTTTATAAGGGAGTGTGAATTTTGTTATTTTTTTAATTTAATAAAAAATTTTATAAATTCAATTTTTTGTATTTAATGAAACTGTTCCTGGCAACATTCATATAAAATATTTTATAACGTAATGAAATTGTTTCATAAATTCAAGGAACCACTTAATTTTTGGGATTTTTCTAATTATTTTATGAATTATAACATTAATTCTATGAATTATAACATTAATTCTATGAATTACAACATTAATTATAAGAATTGACTAAAATGAAACCAGAGTTCCAGTGACAATTTTCACTAGTTAAAGACTATGAAAAAATTCATAACTGAAGTAAAGAAAATTCTTTCAATGTAATAGCAAATCTCTTAGATTGTTTTGAAATATTTTTTTAAAGAAAATCATTTAGGCTTATTTTTTATAGACATTTTTATAAACATGTTACGGAATGCATTTTCTGAGTGTATTATTTAAAGGTATTTTTTCTTAAGCAAATCCATTAAAAATTCTTAAAAAAAACCCCCTAAATTCTAAGAACTTCTTTATACAAAAAATTCACCAGTTTTTAGTATTAAATTCTAAAACCACAAAATTTCTGTACACTTTTTCCGTCGAATTCAGTAGATTTTTTCTATAAAGTTTAAAAACTGTTTCTAATAGAAAAACCTTAAGATTGTGGTTATTTTTTGCTATAAAAAAACATAGATTACATAGATCTCCAAATCTTTGACATTAGCTGTCAGTGCACGTAACTCATGAGAATGTGTTGGACATACGACGTACCCTATCTTATACCTTATACAACAAATATTTGAATGTGTGTGAAAAAATGTGTTTGTTGTTAAAATAAGAAGAGTTTGAGATCTATGTAATCTATGATAAAAAAAACCACTAAATTCTAAGAAATTTAAAAAAGTTGAAAAACTAATTTAGACATACATATATACTACAACTAGAAAACTAGTAGTTTTTGACAAATTCAATACAGATTTTTAATCAGAAACCAGAAGTTTTAAAAAAACTACTAGTTTTTGGTTGTAGTATAAATGAGGTATTACGATACAATCTACATATAGTATTTTTTGAAAGCTTTTAGTTTATTTAAAATTTGTATGGAATTTGACTAAAATATTATGCGGAAACTACTCATTTTTAGTTGTAGTATAAATTGTTGGGCTTGAGTTAATTATAAAAATGTGTTTTTTTTTAATTACCATGGTAAAATCACGTTTCCATTGAACACCACATTGACCATCACATAAGGGGCAGGGGCGTTCTACACTGTAACCACCACATTCACTACAGTCTAACGAAACATGATCATCAGTCCATGAGACACCACAGGTAAAACAGGATCCCATATGTTGTCTCAATTCTTCAATGGTCAACACATTATCCATAGAAATTTCCAAAGGGCTACCAACTAAATCAGACAATGAAGAAGACATACTGATACTGCTGCGACTAAAAATTAAAAAAAAAAAAAAATAAAATCATAAATTATTTTAAATCAATTGATATTTATAAAAAATGAATAAAGAATGACTTGCTAAAATAAATTGTTTTCCCCTTAAACATGATTTACAACTAGCGACGAAGATTCTTTCATTCATATGACGTTAATAAAATTTTACGCTAAAATAGAATAGTAAAGGGTCCGCCATCTAACGTTTCTTTTTCAACTAATGCTTATTTCGTGAATGGTAACACTTAGCTCATGTGTGATTTGACAGATAATTAGTTTTATCCTTCCGCTGAACGAATATGGTCCGTATGTTCGTTATCTTGTGAAAAAGAGTGAAAGAAACTGCCTGACGCCATACAAAGTCCAATTGGTTCACGAGTTCAAAAAAAAAAAAAGTTATTTGGCGCACCCTTTAAATTTAATCAAATAATTTATTATTGTTTTATGTATTGAAATAAAATTAAAATAAAGGGAATCATTAATGAAACGCGTGTAGAAATAAAAAATTGGGTATCGCACGCTCTTATCAATTAAGAAAAAAAAAAAACGAAATGTATAAATTTATACTTTTTTTTTTTTAAATTAACAAAAAGTTTATACCAGGAAAAACCACGAATTGTATTAGAAACTTATAAAAATCATTGATATAATGCATGACCGAGTTATTAATAAAATGTAGATACGATTTTAAATATATAATACTTTCTTTTGAATTTAATTAGAATTATTAATAAATAACTGACTCAAATATAATCAAAATAATTTGTAAAAAATGATGAATGTATAGAAAATTCATCACTTTTTTTTGCCATTCATTAAATGACCGGTATAAACAATTTATCGTTTAAATGTGAAATAAGTTAGAAGCGGAAATCGGTATTTTAAGAAAGAATGTGAAAATTAGAAAAAAGCAAATTAAGTGACTCATGCATGAATAGTTTTCAAATTACGTTTATTCAAAATTTATGCAAAACATGACACCTTAAAATCTGAATTAGTTTGTACGTTACGTTCCGTGACGAATCAGCTGATTTGTTTTTGATTTATTAAAATCAGTGTGTGTGGTTAATCAGAATTTTCGTTAACACGTTAAGTGACAGCTAAAAGCAGCTGATTGCTCTCACATAAAAAAACTAAACAACACAGGAACATTTTTTATTTTATTTTATAAGCTAAATTGTACAAAATAATATAAAAAGAGGTTTTATGACACATTATGGTAATGAAATTACTACCATATATAATCATATATAACCAAAGTAGCTGTTAGTTGTAAGGGAACAGACTGACCACTCAAAACAGCCATCCGGAACAACACGTTACAGAAACGTCACGGAACGCAAAGACTACTGGAGCCTTTAATCATTACGGAATGCATAATGTAATTTTTTTTTTGATTCTCATCAGTTACATAGTGATACAGAATCGACTAGATTTGATAATTTTAATTCACAACTACGGTTTTCAAATTCCTGACATTTTTGTTCGCTAATCAAAAATCTTCTAAACATAATTGAAATTTCTTTCATAATTTATAAGCCATTTTTTTGGTATTTTTAAATATAATTACAACTTACCCCAATGGACTGTAAATATCTGTAAATTGTGGACCATGTACACTTGCCATAGACATTGTTGTTGAGGGTACTAAAATTAGACAAAAAAATACACAAAATTAATAAAACCAAATTAAAAAATTGTAACTAAAATTAAAAAGATGCATAAAAAGTAAATTTGATTTATTTTGAATGTATTAAGTACCCATAATGAACAACATTTTAAAAAATGGGTAATTCTTTTTATCTTTTTTTTATTAAAAAATTCGGTGATACATTGGCATCACCCAATATAACAGTAAAATTTATAGTCAAAAACTGCATTCAGCGGAATTAATCGTAACGTCTGAAGAAAAAATTTTGTTTTTGGAAGATTTTTAAAAATGTTCAAGTTAAAAAAAAATGAAATTGTGAAATGTTGTTCTAGTAAGGCCGATTTTTTGGAATGTCATGTAAACTTGGTTTAGTTAAACCGGAATCGAATTTTGTCTGTCATTTTGTATTTTATTAACAGAAATTAATCGGAACCACTTCATCTTCTTTAGAATTTTGGTCTTTATCATAATAAAATAAAACAAACCACATTTCAGAAGCAGTATTCCATTTAAAAACTTCGTTAATCTAAGTTTAAAGATAAACTGCAGCCCAAAAACTCTCCCTAAGAAACAGATATCATCCTTAAATAGTGTCGTCAGTTTAGGACGAATAACTTTTATATAAATAACCAGAGTTTAACTTTAACCACAGATATATCCATATAAATTTGACATTCATTACTACGGATAAGTCCTAACCTTTGGTTAACTTAAAATAAGTTAGTAGGTCTTAGACATTAAAAAAACTAAAGTTTTTAAAAAAATTTCAAATTAAAAAAAAAATAAAATAACAAAATAACAATAAAGTAAGAGTATGAAATGTTATTCTAGTAAGCAACAGATGTCGCCCCTAACCAGTGTTGCCAATTTAGCCATTTTTATGTAGCTATTTTTTGAAAATAGCTAGCAATTTTTTAGTCTTTTTGATTTCATGTATAAAATTTAATGTTTGAGCGTGAAATAATAAAAAAATTAAATGAATATTGTTCAATTTTATAAACAAAATTAAAGTTATAAAAATGCCAATAAAAATTTCAAATGACGCAGTAAAAATATATTAAGAACAGCATTTAAGTTTTGATAAAAAAAATGCTACTGCAATAAAAAGCATAATATTTTTTAAAAAATTTCAAAGTCAAAATCTCACTAACAAATTTACCAAATTTCAAAATGATTTCTTTCTTATTGGCATAAAAAACCTTTCAAATTATTTTCAAAATCTAAAATCTTACAATAGGACAAGCAAAAAGGGATCGATTTAGTTTCTGATAGATATGTTACGAAAAGTTTATTCCACTCTTTACAGAATACTGAAGTTTTGACGAAATGTTTTTTCTACTATTCGGTATTTAGGCAAATAATCAAAACTTGTCGAATACCGAATACTAATTGAATATTCATAACATCTCCAGTGGCCGCATTTGATAAAAAAAAAAATAATAAAATGATAATACATATTAAATCGAATATACAAAACTTTAGGTTTTATATATTTTTAAACAATTTTTAAAAAAACATCCCGTCGAAAGTGAACAAAAATTTATTGTTTTAAATAAATACAGTTGGTCCATAATTATTTAAGACAATAAAAGTAAATTTAATACTTTGTGCCGTATTAAAAGTGTTGACTTTAATTATCATAAAATGTATAATTCATAACTCTCGTGTTTTATTTTTTTTCTTAATTTCCGTAATAATGTTCGTGTTTTTTAACGTATTTTTAATTTTAAAATAATTTTAATTTTATTACGTTTTAACTATAACCAGAGTACAATTAAGTACAGTAAAGCAAACAATTATTCCCACACTAACTGTTCCCACAACTGCGACTGAAACTTAAAGCGAATAATTTAGTTACAAACTGAAAGGAAATAAATTAGCTGGTTTTGAATTATTTTCAAAATAATAGCAGTATTTATTAACTAATATTTAATTTCAAAAATTCTTTAAAAAAATGTACTAATTGTTGTATACACAGAGAGAATTTTTTAGACGAGTTTTAATGAAATTGTTTCACTTAACTAATGAAGTTTTCTTCAAAATGTGACTGAAAAACTTCTTGAACTTTATAAAAAATCTTTATAGTTTTAATGAAACTTTTTCATAAGTCGTATGAAGTTTTCAATAAATAAATATTTAAGGTCAAATATTTATTAACCTCGAGCTTGAATATTGATTTATTGAATTACAACAAAAAGGTCGAAGTAAAAAAAACACTTAATTATTAAAATGTTTTCTGAAAATCTGCACTTATTTAATGAAAAGTTTCAATGGATGAATTCCAGTGACACGTCATAGATCCAATTCAAAAATTCATAGATATCATGCAGATAATTCTCTCAGTGTACTAACATTTTAATTGAAATTGCATTTTACACAAACGTGTATTATATATTTTTTTTTACAAAAATTCGCCTCGAACCTCTTGCAATGCAATTAAATTTATATAAAAAAAAAAACGAATAAAATAAAAACCACTACGCATACACTAAATTGTAAAATATTTGGGTCACACAAAGGTGTAGTAAAAATGAAGAAGAGAAAACATATATTTATATAAAACAAAAGCGAATAAAAAAATTGTGTTAAGAGACCTTAAAATTTAATTGATTTTTATAAAATGTTTTTTTTTTGTCGAATATTTAGCTGCATAATTAAAAAGATGTTATAAATTTAAGAAAACTGCTAAAGTAGCATCACACAAGGTTACAGAATCTTTTGTGAAATTAACACTAAAAGTTAGTTTATAGAAAGAAGCGTTGCCAACTTAGCGTACTAGTCTGTAAGTTTCATCGAGTTCTTAAGTAGAAAAATAATAACGCATTTATACTAGAACCAAAAACTAGTAGTTTTTGATTACACATTTGTATGGAATTTGACAGTTAAATGTAGTTTTGAAAAACTACTACTTTTCGTTTATACTAGAACCAAAAACTAGTAGTTTTTGATTACACATTTGTATGGAATTTGACAGTTAAATGTAGTTTTGAAAAACTACTACTTTTCGTTTATACTAGAACCAAAAACTAGAAGTTTTTGATTACACATTTGTATGGAATTTGACAGTTAAATGTAGTTTTGAAAAACTACTACTTTTCGTTTATAGTATAAATCAGGTATAAAGAAAAAATATAATGTTAGTTATAAGTACACACAGAGAAAAATTTTGCTATTTGCCAACTGAAACTCGATAACTACGACTCAAATTCGGTTATTATGAATTTCAGTCGGTTTGTACAACTGAACATTAGTTTTCACAACAAAGTTCGGTTAATTCAACTGAATTTTAGTTGTTTCACCCAAAATTTTCAGAAATCTAATGGTAATATCGTTGTACTAACTGAATTTATAAGATGTTACAATTAAACTACACTTTTCAATTCGGTTGGCACTTTATTTCTCTGTGTGTAGCTATAAATTTAAGAAAAACAACAATTTAACATCAGTTATGTGAATCACACAATGTTTACAATCTTGAGTGAAATTAACACTACAAAGTTTCCGAGTAAAAAAGTTTATATGTAATTATATATATATATAATTATTAGGGCGGGTCGATTTAAAAATCGCTCAAGGTACAAGGAAAATCGGGAGACGCGCTAGCAGATTAATGCATAAATCATAATTCTAGGTGACCGTTAAGGGGTTAAGATTTAAGTTGAAAGAGGGCCTTTTTAGCCATATTTTTATAGCAAAATGTACAAATCTCGGGATAGAGATATTTCAGAAAGTAGGAGGAGTCTTTCCAAGATTAGGGTCTCTTTTTCTTCTCCGGAAGACGCTCTAGCAGATGAATGTATAAATTATATTCGATTGGGTTGGATTCGATTGGGGCACTCTAAATGAGTTAAAGGGGGGTTTTTCAAAATTTGACCCTACGGGCCAAAAGTCGGGACATCAGATTCCGTTTTAGAGGTATGGTTCTTTTGGCAAAGTTTCTTATTTTCATCCCTAGAATACGATTTTTCTTGTACGTTGAGCGAATTTTTTGCCTCCATACAAATCGACCCGCCCTAATAATTATATATAATCATATATGGCCCCATATACAGATATATATATAATTATATCTGCTATTTACTATTAAAAAATTTGTTTATATGGTGCTATATAAAATTATATATAATTATATATATTCTAATATATTATCATATCTGCTTTATATAATTAGACCTAATTTTATATAATTATATAAATATATAATTATATCTGAATATATCAGATGTTATAGAATTATATATAATTATATCCACCAATTTCTTTATAAAATTATATATAATTTGATGTGGATTACATAATTTTTTTTCAATGGCGTTGCCAACTTGGTTTTTTTTTTGTCTGATAAATTGAACAAGTTTTTAAGTTTATGCAGTAATTACAACAATAAGAAATTTATTTATAATTTTTTCATTCTATATTGTCCGATGCTAAAAAGTTCAAGCAACATTAGTTTCTTTTTTATAAAACATTTGAAAACCCCCATAAAAATCCCCATATTCGTTTGTGTTATAAAAAAAAAAAATACTTGTGGCGAAGTTTATTAAAAAGGTTTTCCCTTTTCATTGTATAACTGTGATTGTTGTAATACAGTTTCTAAGTAAATTTATAGATAATTCATGTTTCGAATATTAAATTAACACCTATTTAATCATTTTCATACAGAAAAAATAAACAATAATTTGTAGTATTGTATCGATATTGTTTGTATTTAGAGTCGTCACCTCTCTTAGAACTGGCCTTAACCAGTTAAATCTGTATTTTTTTTATCTTTCGTATATTTTGTTTTTATAAATTATTTCTTGACGATTGTTAATAATTTATTTGCCATGGTTTTAAATTTCATATGAATTAAGTTTGAAAAAAACGCAATTTTAAATGAATCATTAGATGATTTTTGTGGTTGAACGGGTTTCCTTAACAAAAGTTTACAGTTAATTTAACCTCCAGACAAAATATTTCGAATGTTTTGTGTATTGTTTAAAAGAATTGAAAAAGTTTTTTTACAAAGGCCTTTTTTTTTAAGAGGAAATACCAGAAAAATTTTAACAAGTTCGTTATAATTTTTATTGAAAAAAATTATGTAAGTAAAATTTTTAAGTTATGAACAGAGAAGACGAAG
Source organism: Delia radicum (assembly GCA_021234595.1). Taxonomy (NCBI): domain Eukaryota; kingdom Metazoa; phylum Arthropoda; class Insecta; order Diptera; family Anthomyiidae; genus Delia; species Delia radicum. The sequence goes on along the minus strand of CM037854.1, from coordinate 13,548,522 downwards.
TTGGCTTTTTATTGCCATTTTTACTCATATTTGCTTATTTTTTCCATTTCTTGATTTTTAATTTTTAGGCTTGTCAACATATTTGAGCTCTTAAATTGCTTCTAAAAATTTTAATCGATTTTGTATTTTTTAACAATATTTTTTTTTGTGTTTTCTTTTAAAAAAATCTAATTTTTTACCTTCTAAAAATTTTAATGGATTTTGCATTTTTTATCAATATTTTTTTTTGTGTTTTCTTTTAAAAAAATTTAATTTTTTACCTTTTTAGTAGAGTTGCTATTTTTTTATTTTTATTTCAATATTTTTTTTGCCATAAACATCACAGACTTTGCCTTTTTTTGTCTTCTCTGTTTATTATTAAAGTGCAAGGAAAAAAATTGAAAACAAATTTGAAAAGTTTTTAAATTTTGTTTGCCAATTGGGTGCTACTTTTGTAGCAAATTGCATTAATCTGCTAAGTTGGCAACACCATTTTACTAAATGACTATTGTCTTAATCATTGTCCATATTTAACAATTAAATTTTTTTTTGTTATAATATAATTCCCAATAAAAACTGTTTGCAAATGTATTTTAGAATTTAGTTTTAATTTGAAATATTGTGTATACACTTACAAGGAAACTACACAGTGGTGAGACCCACAACTCTTAATGAGACTTGGATAGGGGGATAGTGGAGATAAAATTAAAAAAATATTTGCTTCGAAAAATATTGGCACCATCTTGTTTTTAGGGTTTGAAATGGGTTTGAAGTTAGTTCGAACCTTTTTTTTGTGAGAACTTTTTAATATTATTTCTATGGGATAGATCTCAGCAATATCTTTCGTTTGATACACAATTTTTATATATTTCATGGTTGACAGGTAATAACGCTAAAATACCGTTATCGATTCAATGTTCTTTCAACTGACCATCGTTATCCTTAAAATACCGTTACAGAAAAAATTAAAAAACCGTTATCCATAAAATACCTTTACCGATTTAACTGAAATTCCGATATCCTTAAAATACCGTTACCGAAGTAACTAAAATACCGTTATCGCTAAAATACCGCTACCGAAATAATCTAAAACAACATTTTCTTTAAAACAGCAATACCTTTATTTTTTTAATAATTTTAGTCCTATTGTTACACTTAGGATATTCACCCCTATCGTGTATATATTTTCCCTCGAATTTGTTTTCCCTTTTCACTCAATTCCAATCGTGAATAAAAGTTCCCTCGAAAATTACTCCCTTTGTCTAATCATTCACTCGTGAATAGCATAATACAATTTCAGGGGAAATTCACGATACCAATTTTCACTTGAGGGCGAATAAAAATTACATGGGAACAAACATTTCCCTTTTTATTCACGTTAGGGGTGATTATGTAGTAGTCAAAAACAAATGAAATTTCACTTGAAGAAAGGACGACAAACATTTCATTAAACTCAACTTACATTTGATATTTGTTTTTACTAACAATTATTAACAATTGTAGTAAAAATGAACCACAGATGTTAGTTAAAAATAAACAAACATTTACTTTTTTATTTTTTTTAAATAACAACAAACAACTGTAAAGAATGAATGTAAAATCATAAAACAGTCATTTGATGTGGTTTGTTTTTTAAAATGAAATTTGTTACTAAAAAATTAAATTTGTTCAACAAATGACTAACATTTACATTAAAAATAAAGAAACTGAGTTTCATTAAAATTCACGAAGTTTAAGAAATTTTTCATTGTGAAGAAAACTTCTCGTACAAGGAATTCTCTCTTGAAACGGGTATGGTAAAACTCAAAAAACAAAAAATGTGGCCAGATTTGACCCCAAATTTCATACCCTAAACATAGGATTGCACACATAAAAAATTTGTTTTTCCCATAGTCCCTTACAAAACATATCCAAGATTTATTAAGATCTGCGGGTTACACCACTGTGCAGTTTCCTTGTTAGAAGATAAAAATGTAAGTAAAAACCAGATATTATTTGTTAATTGCAGTTACAATATTATTCAATGATAAACTACAACGACATACCATATGTAACCATTTGTATGTCTGAGCAAATACTTAATAGAATTTAAAACAAGAGAAAAAATAAATAAAAATATCTAAATTTAGCAAAGACAATTCAAAAAATGTGATGTAAAAAATGCTTGGCTACATATAATATACAATTTTGAAATTGTATAAAAATAGCTAATAAAACATTGTTGTTGAGAATTTATTTTGATAAACTAGATTTGTGAGGATAAAAACGATTTTTTTTTTAAGATATAAAAAAAATTTTTAAAGAGAAATTAAAAATTCCTAAAAACTTAATTCGAATCTTTTAATAAAAACTTAAAAACTTTTTCAATAACTTTTCTAGAAAGTTTTAGTAACTCTTTCCAATCTTTCTTGAAGTTTTCAGGAGTATTCCTATACCTCATTTATACTACAACCGAAAATAATATATCAGCAAAAAATTAGTATATTCAGCAAACATTTTGCTGAATTTAGCAATTTTTTTGCTGATATTTGCAATTTTTCTAGGATCCTCCCAGCAAAAACGTTGCTGACATTACTGACTTTTTTTGAGTGTAGTATTTTTATTAACACTAGTAGTTTTATGAAAACTTCTAGTTTTTGATTTTAAATTTATATGGAATTTGACAAAAGTAGTTTTCAAATACTATAGGTTTTTTGCTGTAGTATAAATACAACCAAAAAATTAGTAGTTTTTGAAAACCACATGTAATTTGCTTGTCAAATTCTATACGAATTTTAAACAATACTCGTAACTAGAAGTTTTCAAAAACTACTAGTTTTTGTTGATAATGTAAATGTAGTATAAGACACTTTAGAAAATATTTACACAGTATAAGTAAATTTCTTAAATATCTACATTTTTACATAATTTGTGAAATGTTTTTAAAAAAATTTTAAATATTTTCATTATTTTTTTTTTTTTTTTTTGTTAAAAAGTATTAAACATATAAAATATGTGAGTAAATTTCACATTTTGACACGTACATCGTGTTTAATATGTTAATAATATATTTTAATAACACTCAGATTATTTTTACAGTAACTACACTGAGAGAATTATCTTCAATTCAGTAATGAATTGCTTTATAGCTTTAATGAAAATTGTCACTTGAAACTTTTCATAGAATCTATGAAACAGGTTTCATTAAAGTCAATGTTTATGAAATGTTTGCAGAATTCACGACAATATTCATAAAACTAATTAATAATTTAGACAATGAATTATTTATAAAATTTATGAAACAGTATCATAAAATTAATTAATATTTAGAAATTTCCTTGAAATAACAAAACCCGTCATGAATGGCTTGAAAAATGGATTGGAACTAAGTCAATGAATCACTTCATATGATTTTTAAACAATTTCATTGATATCCAAAATTAATAAATAAAGGCTACAATAAAATAATAAAGCACTTTATAAAATATGTTGAATTAAATTTTAAAACAAAAGTTTGAAATCTATGAAACCTAATGAAATTATGAAATTTTATGAAAAAATAATAAAAAAATAAGTTATTGAAATAACTTCAAAGCTCTAAAGAAAATTTTCATTAAATTTATGAAGACATAATTTATGAAAATGAATGAATTTTTTTTATGAAAGTATGAAAAGTATTTTTTAAAAAATTTCATAATATTAATAAAATTTCTTGGATATAATGAAATTCATTCATTGAATCTATGAAAAATATTCTATGAAATTGTTTCAATAATATTATGAAGGATAATTCTTTCAGTGTACATGTAGGTCAGTCGGGTGGTCAACGTTAATAGTAATTTTTAACTGTAACTCTGGTTGTTTTTGTGTGTATAAATGTAAAATGACTATTTCTAATAAAAAAAAAATGAACTAACCAAAAATACTATATAGTAGTTACAGTTATTTTGGGTAGTTGATTTGTTTATGGTTTAATCGTCTTGTTTAGTGCTTGATTAAGCAGTTAATAACATTTTTAGTAGATTAATATGTCTACGTAAATTCCATATACGAAATGTCTTTAGTTTCACTTCGAAATCTAGTTTAAACTGAATTTCGAACGTTATGTATTTAAATCAAACCCTTATTTTGAAAATTTTCTTGGATAAGTTTTAATGAAATTTTTTACAAAACTAATGAAGTTTTTCCTGAAAGTGTGTTCATTCACTTAAATTTAATGAAAAAGCTTCTTAATTTACATGAACTATTTTTAAAGACATTTTTTAACTGTTTGTTATATTAACTGTTTTTGTAGTAGATTTAAGTTAGTTATTTTTGCTACATTTGTAGTTGTTTTTAAAAATATGCTGTTCTGCTCCGTACAATTGTATGTTAATTATTTTGACCGTTTTTAACAATTTTAATACTATATACATATGTTTTAGTTTTCAGTCATTCTTATGACAAATACAGTCTCGCCTATTTGATTACATTTGTAGTTATTTTAACTATAATTTTTAGTCATAATTCCCTGGGTATATAATTAAAATAATTGGTATAATTGAATTTAGCAAAACATTGACCTACCAATCAAATGTCTAGGTTAAAAAAAATTTTAAATTATAAATTCATAAATTTTCTGTCTAAAATTTGTTTATCAAATTTCTATAAATTATTGCCAAGTGGTGGTGTGTTAAATATTTAATAATGTAATTAATTAAAGTTCATTGCATTAATAATTTCTTGTGTATTTTAACAATTACATATAAATTTTTAAATATAATTGCCCACTCTTTTTCTTTCCCCCGATATTTATATTACGTATAAAGAATTGCTAATTTATGCTAAAATAAATAAAGTTTATATTAAAATACCTGGTCTTTGGATGTCTAGCTAGGTATTTACTAGGTTTACCTAAGTTCTTTGCACTATTTATGTAAACAATATCGAGCCCTAACCCCTAAAAAGACGTAAGCGCCTGCATCATAATTTAAAAGAAGTTTTTTTAATTTGTCTTTGGTTTAACCGATTACAATGAAATTTATATACGGTATGAAAGACCAAAACATAATGCAAATTCACTTTTTTTAGCTGCCAAATCTCACTTTTAGGGGTTAAGTAAGGGTGTCTAATCTGACCCCATTTTTGTTGTTTACGCTATTTCTAGTTTGCTCCAAAGTAAATAAATGTACACATATTGGATATCAATAAAAGTCCTTTGAATGGCGAATCAAACGCTGTATAAAACATGATCAAGCGTGTCCAAGATTTAAAGTTATTTATTAAAGAAAACCAGGCACAAGCGACACTTTGCTGTCAATAAATATCTAAACAAACTGTAGTTTGTCTTATAGGAATTGGCGCTAGCGTCTTTTTTGTTTTTTTTTTTATCAAATTCGTAACGATACTTCCTAGAGGTATGTAATTTTGAGGAATGATGGAAATAATCGACACATAAAGATTTTCATCAAAACCGAAAATGTAAAATCTTAGCGCTTACGTCTTTTTGGCGGTTAGGGCTCGATATTCGCGGTTGTAATGTATGCAAAAAATTTGACAATGCTTACCCTAATTATCAGATAAGACAAAATAGCTTTTTATTTTGCTTTTTTGCTATGTTGTTTTTAACAATTTGTGTTGTTTTATTTTGTTTTTTTTAGTAATAAAATAGCGTTTTATAAGGGTTTTTGAGCTTTTAATTGCTTTTTGTACTGTTTTCTGATATAAAATGCCTTTTTTACTAATTCTTTTTATTAACATTGATTTTTTTTTTAAGCTGTAGCTTTTCAAATTTTTTGCTTTGCTTTTTTACAATTTTTGTTTATGTTTTAAATACAGTGAATTTGGATTTGTTGTCTTTTTTGATGATTATACCTAGTTTTTTAGAGTAAGTCCGAGTTTTTAGGGTATAGATTATCTTTAAACTTAGATCAACGAACTTTTTAAACGCAATACTGCTTCTGAAATTTGGTTGGTTCTGTTTTATTGTTATAAAGACCAAAATTCTAGACAAGATGAAGTGGATTCGATAAATTTTTGTTAATTACTTGGAAATGGCAGACAATATTCGTTGTCGGTTTAACTAGACCAAGTTTATCTGATATCCCAAAAACTTGGACGAAATATATCAAATTTGTGTTTTTTAATCTTTGTTTTGAAATACAGATTGTAAATATATTTTTGCGCCTTAAAATGTTTGTTTTTAACCCAAGACAGCTGCTGTTTTGGAAATAATAAATACAAAATCTGTACAGATTTTGAAACAAAGACTTAACACGTGCAGGTATATACCACCAGAAAGGAAAAATGATCTTTTTATGTCCTATTGTCCTAAGACCTATTGTTTTAAAAGTATAATAATATGCTAAGAACTACCTGAATTTACATCTGCACTGTAACAGTTTTAATCAAAACTTTTACCCTTAATTTTATTATGTTATCCTAGATAAAAACTAACTGCTAAATTCATTAATGTTTATAAAATTTTGTATGTAAAATTAGTTCCATAAACCCCCTATAACTTTATAAAACATTTATGAATTTAGCATTGTGACATTTTATAGAACAATTTGTACAAGTGTTTAAAATAAATAAATCATAGTTAACAATATTTTTAATAATATTTATAAAGAAATAATAAAAGACAAGAATGGATCAAAAGTGATTATTAATAGGTTTTTTGTTAAAGTTCTGCCTATTATGGAGGCTCTAACTTTTCTAAAAACTTCGGGTTCTGATGAGAACTTTAGCCAGATCGAAATACTAGTATCAACCTAGCTAATATGTTTGATTTGCTTTATTTTTGTAAATATACGGAGGTTGAAAGCTCGTTATAAATTGAAAATAGCATAAAAATAATCTCGATGTATATAAAAACAAAAAACTAATATAACTGTAAATAATTTGTTATTTATTAGAAATTGTTATTCGAAAATTTCGGAAATAAGAAAAATAATTTTTTTTTTATACTTTCTTGATACTTTTTATTCTATGAGTCAAAAATTAATCAAATAAAACACTTATTTTTCAAATTAAAAAATTTGATTGTCAAAAATTACAAATTTTTTAGACGAAAATATGAGTCTTTTTAAAAGAATCATAAAACAACAACAACAATTTTAAGAAAATTATTAGATCCAAATGTAAGAAATGTAATTAAAAGGATTTATAGATTTGTTTTTAATATCTTCTCTGAGTAATTTTTTAACCCATTTTACCATAGATTACATAGATCTCAAACTCTTCTTCTTTTAACAACAAACACATTTTTCATACACACTCAAATATTTGTTGTATAGGTATACGACGTATGTCCAACACATAATCAAGAGTTACGTGCTGTGACAGCTAATGTCAGAGTTGGAGTTCTATGTAATCTATGTATTTGACACTGTCATTGGCTTAAAGCAAACCCTACTTTTAAGGGATAATTTTGGATATGAGGTAGATATAGTAACGCAGTAAAAGGCATCTGATAATTACAAATACTAAAAAATAATTAAAACTATTGTTCCAGTGCTGCCATATAATTAATTAAAAAAATGCAATTTTTGTAATTTTTTATAGCACTTTTTTAAAAAAAAATTTTAATTTATTGACAGAAGGTTATATGCTGATTCGTTTAGGCACGTATGGGGATTTCTTTTAAATGAGAAAAATTTTAAGTGCAGTATATACTTTTCATGTAAAATTATTGTTATTTTTGAATATGTTTGCAGGTAATTATATATGCATATGTTTTTAAGCCTAAACAAGATATATTTGCAATTTTAAAATATTTAGATATTATGTTTGGAACATGCAAACATACTTACTATAATAAACATATATATACTTGCAGCCAAACATATATACATATGTTTGCCGGTAGACGTTTTTCACTAGTTTCAAACAATTATATGTTTACAGGCAAGCATAATTATACTTGCAAACAGACATTTTATATTAGAAATATGGGAAACGAAAATGTTTTCCAAACAAAAGTATATTACCAGCATTTACACAGAAAAACCTAAAAATGGGTTTCATTTAAAAAATTTATTGAATCAATTAATATTATTTCTTTGATATTTTAAGTTTTGAATCACGCTCCTAGACGAGGACAAGAAATTCTCATTAAGTTTGTAATTTAACATAACAAATATCTCTAGAAATTCTAATAACAAAGTCCCCTGAAGATTTCCTTGGGCAGGAATGATATCCGGATAGAGACAAGCCTACAGCAGATTGTTTTTACAATTTGTTAAATAAGTTTTGGGACTTAAGCACATTTAATTACTATAAATGCAATTAATGTTTATCCCGATGAAAATGAATTTAAAATTAATGTTTTAATTGTTTTTGCACCTATTACGGCAATGATAATATTAATTAAAAGATAAAATCTATAACTAACTATCTACAAAAAAAAAATAATGATACTCCAAAAATAATTGTGTGAACGACACCTTTGTTTGCATGTGTGTTTTTAGTAATGCAGTGTCTGTCTATTGGTATGTGTGCTTGTTTTGTTTGTAAACTACAAACGCATTTTGTATTTTATAATTTGCGAATTGTGTCTAAAATAAAATTATGTATTTATATATTTAAAAGTCAATTAAAATATTAATTGATTCAATTAAATAGTTGTTTAAAAACAAATTTAATTTAATTCAAATCAAATCTTTTATTTTTATTATGTTGATAATTTTTCTGTGTATATGTATTTCCAACAACCAAAAACTTTAATATGCAGAAAACTGCTACATTTATTTTTTCATGTAAAAAAATTAACTATTTTTTTTCTACAAATAAAAAAATTTTAAAACTTAATTTGCCAATATTTTTAAAAAATTCTCGAAAACCGTAAACATCCGTTAGATAAAATTGTGTATGACAGTTTGGTAGATGGTTGCTTTAGCAATAAACCAAAATTTGAATTGAAAAAAAAAAATCTTAACCCGTTAAGTTCATACAAAGCGCTAAAGATTCAATTTAAATTGTGAATACAAACTCGAGAAGGCGCAATAAGTATACAAAAACTTTCTAGCAAATTTCGTTAAAAAATTCCCACGTGTGGTATAAAAAAGGGTTAATCAAATATTATGGCTTTTTTGCATGAACCACTTTTATGTAAAAATTAGAATTTTTAAAATAATATATTTTGAGCGCCTTTTATACTCATTTTTGAGCTTGTTTGCTGGCAGGGCAATTAATCCGATTTTAAAAAAAAGTAAATTGTTCAAAAAATTTGTCTTATGTGCATTACTTAGTAATTTCTTTGTTTTTAAAAGCATTTCGCATTTTAAAACCTTCAATTTCAAATCGTGTCAAGTAATTTTTTATTGAAAATTTTGAAAAAATGCATTATTTTTATAAAAAAAAAAATTTAATTGATTTTCATAGTTTGATGTCACTTCAATATTCACGTACTTTTAATACTTTATAAGGTTTTTTAAATTAATAAAATGTGTACATATAAATTGTTAATACTCAAATCAAGGCTATTACATGGCTATTACAACATATAATATATACATATATATAAAAAATCAAACAACATGAAATGACAATTGTTGTAAAATGACAAATATAAAATGTATGTAGAGAAATAGAATGATTAGTTGCAGTAGTTGTATAAGTGACCATGATTAGTTAATAATAATTTTAAAATAATTAAAAAAAGTATGTTTAAAAACAAAACAACACTAATGTTCAAGTATATTTATTAGTCAGCCTGACCAAGAATTCTCTCAAACTATCGACTTTTAAGTCAAACTTAACTTTTTAATTGATTTTTAATTTACTTTTTAATTTTTAATCAAAATTCATGTGTAACTAAAAATAAGTTTTAAAAAGTGATATCGATTAAAAAAATTGGTTCCGTTTATACCAAAATTTATAATTAAAACTCCTTAAATATTTAAGAAAAAACTCTCGATTTTTAATTTTAAATAAAATTTTAATTAAAAAAACTTACATTTGCTTTCGGTTTTTGTAAAAAAAAAAACTTTTAAATCCCTTGTAGGTTGTTTGTTTTTAGGTTAATTCAACTGATTTTTTTTTTTTTTAAGTAAAAATTTCAGGTTTTTAGTCTTTTAAATTTTTTAAAAAATTTAAAATTTTGAAAATCTTTTCTTTTAAAGTTTATATAGTTAATTTGTTTTGTAATTTGTTTTATTGAAATATTTTTTTGCATTAAGTTTTTAGCTAACGCAAAAACTGGTTAAATATTTATGTTTTTTTTTTTCTTAAAAAATTTCAAAACACTTGTAAAAATATTTGTTTAAGTTTTCTTCTTTTTCAACACTTTGTTTGTAAATTAAGCACCGAACAGAGTTAACGAGTAACGTCTTTTTCAGCGTATTTTAAGTTTTTAGGTTTGCTGTTCCGTATATTAGTATTCCCTTTTAGGAGGAGGTTGTGACAGCCACGACTAAATTTAATAAACTGAAAAAGTTCAAAGCGAGACATCTACTTTTATGAGCTCAACATTATTGTTTGCAAGTATTTTGTATATATGAGATTTTTTTTTAGAGAGGGAAAGACTATTTTCTGTCTCTTGTATTGTGTTTTCTGTTGTTATAAAACACAATCCGCAAAATGGAAAGAAATTCTCAAGTGTATAAGTGAGAAATAATACCTCAATATTTACAATCAGGCATGATTAAGTAGGTACAAATGTACTATCTTTAAACAGTATGGACATTTTTTGTTCCAAACTAATTTGATTTCCAATCGCTTGTTTAATACGATACCCAGCAATACACACATTTTCCTCGAACATAATATCAAAGGCCAATCACTAGCTCTAGACGGGATCTAATTAATAGTTAAATTGCTGTTACGTTTTGGAGTTAATTTTGCCGGAAAGTAATTCTAGAGCTAGAATTAAGGCTCCATTAGTCTTGCCGTTCCGTGCCGTTACGAATCAGCTGTTTCGTTCATGGTTTATGTGAGGTGCTTTTTTGAAAAACGCACTATCCATAAACCAAAAACAAAACAGCTGATTCCTTACGACACGGAACGGTAAGACTAATTGTGCCTTTAGTCTTGCCGTTCCGTGTGATAACTACTCAGCTGTTTTGTCTTATGTATGGTGCGTTTTTTAAAAAAGCATGTCGCATAAACTCTGAACAAAACAGCTGATTTGTTACGGCACGGAACGGCAAGACTAAAGGCTGAATTAGCCAAGCATAAACGTAAACGTATCTCGGTGAACGAAATTTAATAAGTAAAATAAGAATAGAAGATATTTTGTGTATCTAGTTGTTTCATTCATATTCATTAAACATATAGAATATGTAAAAACACAAGAAAATCTAATCAAAATATAATTTTGTTGTCCGTTTACGTTTTCTCTATGTTTAATGCAAATGAATGAAACAACAAGATACACAAAATGTCTTCTATTCTTATTTTACTTATTAAATTTCGTACACCGATTAACGTTTACGTTTGGCTAATTCAGCCTTAATTGAGCCTTAATGTAGCATTAACGACGACAAATTTACTTCGGTTGGACGCTACTTAAATCTCTCACTGTTTCACATTCCAGTTTTATGTTCATTTACAGCTGTAGAATAAAGAGTTCGATTTAGCCTCGAAATATTTGCATGAGGTGCCCGAACTTTGTGCCCACGCCCATATCGAATTTGGGGCTTATATCCTAAACATACACTCATCATATTTTTCGTTAAAAACGAAGGAAAATGTACTTTAAAACACATAGTTAAAAACTGGTATGCTCACTATTCTTTTAAATCAAATGTATTTTAATTTTTTTTTAACTATTAAAAAATTAACTCAAATTCCATAAAAATATAAGATTTTCTTTTATATTAACTATCAAAAATGGGTTGTGACCATACACAGTATTAGATACTTTCAGTTAATGCCTCACAAGGACACTCCCTCGAAGGGTTCGCTAAGCTTTTAATGTAATTCGAATACATGACTGAGGAGAACATAAAGGGACACGTATTAGTTTTTAGCGGTATTTGTCCTTTATCACATTTTAGAATTTCAACATGATGAAGATTTTAGTATTATTAACGGACGATACAGTCAGATTTCCTAGATCCAACTTTAACTAATGTATTCATTTACAATGTTGCCAGCTGCCACGTATAAGACATTTCTTACACGAGTATGATGCTTTGGCATTCAGGAAATGTAGTGGTAAATAAAAAACGCGTACGTTAGGAAAGCCCTCAATAATCCTATGGAGTTTCGGTTTCCTATTTCTTAAATCTATGCATGACTGTCATGTGGGGTTTACCATTAACCATTTGAAATTTAGAAATAATAATGCGATGCTTCTAAATAGTGCCTAATAAACAGTCGTGCTCAGTATTTCACTTTAGGGTAAAAGTGAAAATTTGGAAACATTTATTTCACAGCTTAACTTAGGTTTATTCGAAATTTAAGAGAATTATGTTTGTACATTGATCATTTACTAGAACAAGTTGAAGTCAACTAACACACACAGACAAAAAGTGTCAACCGAATTGAAAAGTGCACATATTTTCGAGGCTATAACCAATAAATTAGGTTAGTACAACCATATTCAAGTGAGATTTCTGAATATTTTGTGTGTTGCAAGGAAACTACACAGTGGTGATTTGAATGAAACTTGGATATGTTGTAAAGGACAAAAACAAATGTTAGACACTAGACTTCGACCGAAGACTTTGGCTAGAAATTTTTTTTTGTCGGTATTCGGTATTTTAAAGCATTATGGACATATTTGGCAAATGAAAAATGTTTTTTGGCCTTATTATATGCGATTTTGAGTGTCAAATGTAAGGAAAAGCCCGTAGTTAAGCAATGAATACAATAATCGGCCAAATTGCAACTATATTTGTATGGGAATTTGTTGGTTTGAGTTTCAATTTACATAATAATAATGTTTATTAAGTTCTATCTAGGGGCGTCTGCCGTTTTTTAAATTTTCGTAATCGTTCGGCTTTAACACGACTTTTCCCGGAGAGCTTTTATAACCTAAATTTTTAGTATTTAAAATAAGTGGCAATCCTGTTCCCACAGCATACGCAATATGGGTATCAAATTATATAAGTACCGAAGTCCAAGTATAATTTACATATATCATTTATAATGTAATATTATAAAGTTCCCTTTTTTGATGATAAGTACTACTGTACTTTAAAATATTTCACTTTGTTCGTACTCCAATTTATACGATTTTGTAGCTTACCTAAATTGTTTTTGTAACTTTCTGAAGTAAAATATTAAAATAAGTTAAGTTCGTGTATCGTTGTATACAGTATAAAATGATTGAAATACAAAACAAAACAACATTTTGAGACTAATGTAAACGCAGTATGATTCTTTTCTACTAGAAAAGCACCAAGTTGGCATCAGTGGTAACTTGACTGACGCACAAAAAAAAAACTATTAAGCTTGACAAAATATTAAAAGGGCAAGCAGAATAGGGGTTGGTTTTTTCACATGTTATAAAGTCTATGAGAAAAAATGATTTTAATGAATTTTTATTTTATTGGATTTCTCTGTTTAGCTTTTTCTTGTCTGGAACTGTCTGCCGTAAAGCCAACAGTAAGTAACATTATTACTATTGCTACATACAAATGATTGGTTTTGGTGAAATGTGTTGTAAGTATTTTATTATGAACTAGTTTACTCACTACATGAGAACTAATATACATATGAGTTTGAAGTTAAAGATTATAACCATTGATCAAAAAATAAATTGAAAACTTGTTTGATGTGCAAGATCCACCTCTGGTGGATATTCAATACACGTTTTTTTTTGTTTCTCTCTCCTTTTTATATTTTGTTAATTTGTAAGCAAAACAGGGGAAGTAAACTTGGCGGTACTCCGCCTTTTATACAAGTTTGTTATAATTTTTATTAAAAATAAAAATTATGTTTTTTTCGACCTTTAATTGTGCAATGAAAATTATTCAAGTTCGAGGCCATACTCTATATTTCTTCATTAGGATATTGTCCTAACAAATAATCTATAGAGTTTTTTGTTTTCAAATTTATTATTTGACCCTTTCAGGAATGTGTTGATAGATCTATTTCGGGAATTTTCTAGGTTCCCATCATCAGAACACGTTTTGAAAGCGGTAACAATCCCATGCCAAACATCAAACATACATATGAACTAGTTTACTCACTACATGAGAACTAATATACATATGAGTTTGAAGTTAAAGATTATAACCATTGATCAAAAAATAAATTGAAAACTTGTTTGATGTGCAAGATCCACCTCTGGTGGATATTCAATACACGTTTTTTTTTTTGTTTCTCTCTCCTTTTTATATTTTGTTAATTTGTAAGCAAAACAGGGGAAGTAAACTTGGCGGTACTCTGCTTTTTATACACGTTTGTTATAATTTTTATTAAAAATAAAAATTATGTTTTTTTCGACCTTTAATTGTGCAATGAAAATTATTCAAGTTCGAGGCCATACTCTATATTTCTTCATTAGGATATTGTCCTAACAAATTTACTTCCCCTGTTTTGCTTACAAATTAACAAAATATAAAAAGGAGAGAGAAACAAACAAAAACGTGTATTGAATATCCACCAGAGGTGGATCTTGCACATCAAACAAGTTTTCATATGTATATTAGTTCTCATGTAGTGAGTAAACTAGTTCATATGTATGTTTGATGTTTGGCATGGGATTGTTACCCGCTTTCAAAACGTGTTCTGATGATGGGAACCTAGAAAATTCCCGAAATAGATCTATCAACACATTCCTGAAAGGGCCAAATAATAAATTTGAAAACAAAAAACTCTATAGATTATTTGTTAGGACAATATCCTAATGAAGAAATATAGAGTATGGCCTCGAACTTGAATAATTTTCATTTTCATTGCACAATTAAAGGTCGAAAAAAACATAATTTTTATTTTTAATAAAAATTATAACAAACTTATTTTATTATATTTATTAAAAATTTTTCACAGAAAGTGTTAATAAATTTATATTTAAAAAAAAAAATAAAAAAAGGATTTTACATTTTTACATTCGAAAATGGATAAAATTAATTAAATTGTTCGATTTAATAATGCAATGTAATTTCACATAAAACCAACATATGGAAAGTTTACAAAGTTTCTAGAGTATAAATGTGAACAGTTTTATTTTACAACTTTTTGCCGAAGTTGTTTGTGTAATTTGTCGAAAATGTTTTCAACTTGTATTCTATATAATAAAATTAGGTAACTTATACTCTATTTTTAGTTGATTTTAAACTTTTTATTTTTTTGCTTGTATAAAAAAACTGATAAGTAATAAATTGATCTGAAATAGTGCAAACAATTTCAATGTCACTGCGATTTGAATTCATGTGAAATCCAGAACACAGGCGAAACAAGCATGCCTGATGACAGCATTTTTTATAGTCATTGACAGCCAATAGTTTAAATAAAGTACCATGGAGAGGAAAAAAGTACATTCTTACAAAAAATAGTAGCAAATTTTAAAAAAATCTATCATCTCTGTTTGCAATATTCAACATCGTAATCACAGATATGCATATACATATATATATAATTTATATGTATGTATTCAAATTCTCATATACCTGCAAGTTAAGTAAAGTAAGTCATCGTATGACAAAGTCAAAATAACAAATTCACTATAAAAAAAAAACCAAATGCCGCCAGTTGTCGCCTCAAATCAATTGTATGTAAAATGCAATGTAGCAGCCAGGCATAGGCATCAAATAAAAGCCAACCTAAACATGAATGCACTTCGAACAAAAACAACAACAGTTCAAAGACACACAGTGTGTGAGCGTGTGTGTACGTGCCTTTGTTTGACGTGTTGTTAGTTGGGTGAGTGAGTGAGTGTGTAAAAGCCCCTCATGTAGGAGCGGAAATAGCAGTTGCTTTCGGCAAAAAATGTGTATGGCTGTCTGTCCATATTTAACGACATAATCTTGTTTTTACCATTAATTTATATTTAATATTGTATTTATTTTTATATTTAGGGGGATTTTTAAAAGTTTGCAATATTTTTAAGTTAACTTAACAATAAATATAAAATTAATGCTCCACATTTGATGTTTTATAAACGTCATAACATATGACAATATTTATGACATGTTAATGAAAATACAACTCTGTTGTGAATATCGCACTTCCCATCACAGATATAAAATGGGTTAAAACTTAACTCATGACATGCTAATAAATCTATAGCCCTGATGATAATAATTTACACGCTTTGCTAATGACATACATATATATTTTTTGCACTTTTGCATAAAAACATGTGACATATGGCACAAAATACAACCCTGCAATTATTTATTAAAAACTATGTCTAGTTATTCAAATTCCGTTTTTAAATGAAGTTTTTGAAGTGAACAAATTACTAGACTTGGCATCATTTGAAATTTCCAACACGGGACACCACTAAAAAGAAATCTAAATTTTCGTTTGAGACTTTGACAATTGACTACACCATTTGCAAATCAGCTGAAATTCAGAATTTCCATTTGAAATTCAGAAAATATTTATTGAAAATCAGATTTTTCATTTGAAAGTCAGAAAATATCAATTGAAATTCAGAATATAAATTTCAAATTCAGAATATCCATTTGAAATTCAGAAAATACGAGTATTAATTGAAATTCAGAAAACATCATTTGAAATTCAGAAAATATCAATAGCTAAAGTTCTTTAAATTTTTTATGTTTTTTTTGTTGACAATTAATGAAAAACTTAGTTTTTTCTCAAAACGGGACAAATGGCGTTCAGTGTATGGGCGAGAAACGGAACATTCTACTCTAAAACTGGTCTGTCCCCACGAAAACTGGACGTTTGGAAAGTCTACAAATTACTCAGATTCTAATGAATGAAATTTCTAATTCGATTTTTAATTGCAAATTAGTATTTCATTAATACATTTTTAAAACGAATTTTTACCAAATCGAATGAATTTTTGATTTTTGTATAATTTGATTTAATGATAAATTTTTTTCAGAAACTTGATTGTTCCCAAATTTATAAATAAAAAAGAGAAAAACATATGTCGAAATAACTTCATCTTATCAGGCATTCTTCAAATTCATTGTCGAAAAGACTAATTTTTGTAGTACTAGCAGAAACTTAAAGTTTAGATAATATGTATTAAGCTAAAGGTGAATTTTCGCTCAATTTCGCGTCTAAAATAAAACGAAAATCGCCATAACTTCTTAATTGAAATCACAAAAGCTGTAATTTTTGAAAGGTATATACAGTAGAAACTCGATTCTTGCACGTAATGAAAACCGGGCTCGGTGCAAGTTTCGAGGTTGTCGCAAGTATCGAGTATTAATTTCCCATACAAAATAAAATTCACATACATCTGTTTAAAATCTAACGCCCTGTTTCTAGAACACGTTTTGCTTCACGTTCGTCTAAAAACAATAACAAAATACATGCAATGCAAAAACCAAATATATGTAGTCGCCCGTTCGTGTATAGGCGAACGTGTTGTAGAAACCAGGGGTAAGTTTAATATTTCAATTCAAAACACTTAAGTTCAACGCATTCGTATAACAGTAGATACATATTTTATGTGGAATTAAAGAAATTTAAAATTTTTGTTTGTTTTGTACAAAGTCGCTTGTTCAGTACTACACTGCTTCTTAGTCTCTGGAGCATCATAATATCGTCTAATGAAGCATTGTTTTGCTCCGCCCATTCTAAGCAAATATTGAACGCTGATATATATAATACAAAAATGTTGCAAGTATCGAGTTCAAAATTTTCGGATGTCGCAAGTACTGAGTGCGTAATGAAAAATATTCCTATGTTGCAAGAATCGAGGTGTGCAAGTATGAAGTATGTGCAGGAATCGAGTTACTACTGTAGTTATATCTTATTAAGAGGAATACTTTATGCCTAAACTTATTTATTTCTATGGATAAGTTTTTGAGATTCGTTTTATACCTATTTTGGCCCATATCGCCTAAAGTAGGCAACGACAAAAAGTTTGGTAGAACATATTGTTTATTTTTAGTGTCAAATATGTCATATAATTTTCATTGCTCAAAAGCTTATGCCGGTTTGAGAATTAAGGCACAAACTCAGCTTTAGAAACATTTTCCCTGTTATATTTTAAAAGTCGAAATTCACTCAATAAAAATGTCAAAATTTTAAGTGTCCGACCAAGTATTTGGCTTCGGAGTTTGAACAAAAAGTGATATTAGATTAAATTATTTAATTTTGAGTACAAGAATTTGTACACTCAAAAAAAAAAAAAATCAGTACCTCGTAGAAAAATTGCTAATATCGGAAACAAAAATTTTACTAAATTTAGCAAATTTTTTTTTGCTAATGTAAGCAATTTTTCTGCAAGGATCTTTACAGACTTTTTTGAGTGTAGTAAATTAATTTTTTTAATAAAAATATTATTTTTTTTGAATTTTTTTAAGTCATCTTTAAAAGCTTTGTTTACGTTTAAATATTTTTTGCTTTAATTTAAATAAAATTCGTCGTTAGACTCAATCAAAATTGACGTTATAATTCGAATTAAAATGTAGAGTAAAAAGTTCGGCAACGGCTTTGGCAACAAAAATTGAGTTCGGTCGGACGCTAAAAATATCCGTATGCAAATATTAGGAATGATATTTATCTTAAATCAAAGATGGAACGTAAATAGGTTACTGTTTTTGTATATGTATGATTTGGCTACGGATTTCTATTTGAATCGGTACCCAGCAAAACCACACATTACCAAATCATGGGTAAAGTAATGTATCGCCATAGGGCTTCATACATTACTTTACACGTTACTTCACTGATGAATTTTACAGGCGATGAGCCTCAAAGTAACTCATTACCTTGTAGTGGGTAAAGTAACTGGTTACTTATATGGTTACATGGTGGGAAAAAGTAATGTGTCTATAAATAGATTTTCATAAAAAAATGCATAAAACTTTTTTTACATATATTTTTTTTAATTAATTAAATAACTTTTTTTTTTAATTAATAAATAACTTGGTCATGCTGGGATTCGAACCTGGGGTCTCTGGTATTTAACAAGTATTTAGGCGAGAACTCTACCAACTGAGCTATCGATACATATAATATTTTATTGCTTAAAATGTAAATGAGTTGTTGTGCTTCGTGTTTTCGTTCGTGATATCAAAAATATACACCTTACCATTATGCTTACAAAAAATCACAAAGTAATGTGTCTATAAATAGATTTTCAAAAATATATATTAATAATTACTTTACGTTTATAATTCATGCATTATGTAATTGATGATCGGTTATTCATTACTTTATGTTTTGAAGTAATGTAAAATGTAATGAGGTCTCATTACAAGGTAATCCATGAGAGTTCAATTATCGGTAACTCATTACTTCTTGTTGGAAAATAATGATACAGATAAGGAGTACACATTACAAGGTAATGCATTACTTTATCGCACCCATTACCAAAGTTTTGCTGGGTATTATAGCGATTACGTTTTTAGCGGTTACCATTCTACGACAATCTAAACGAATTTCGGTTACTGTTTTCATGCTGTTATTGTATAATAAGGTTTTTGAAAATTACGGTTGGGGTATTTCAATCATTTAAGGTTTTTAATTTAAATCGGTATTTTAGCGGTTACGATATCCATCTATGCTTAAAAGTTAATCGTCATTTATTTAGCTTATTTATTTCAATGTTTTAGCACCAGTTTTTACTTAATATCTTGAACTTATCCAGTTTTTACTGCAATTCATATAGAAATTCATCAGAAGTATTTTTTATTTTATTTATTTCGAAAAATTACAAGTCATTGCATTAAAAACGACATCTTGAAATATTTATTGTGGAGACAAAAGAAAATGTGTTTGTTTCAAAATTAACATTTTTAAACTAATAGTTGCTAATTAATTAAGCTAAGAAAATTAAAATCAATTATTTACCAAAGAGGAAAGTATCCTAAGTAGTGTCCGACCGAACAGTTCGGCCAAAAAACTATATTTTGTCGGTTTTTTGATATCTAGAGGCAATGATGACAAATTTTGGTATTGGAAACATGTTTGTTGAGCCGATTTAATTCGATTTTGTGTATAAAATTTAAGAGAAAAGCCGAAGTTTAGCTATAAACCGAACTATTTTCAATTTGGCCGAACTTTCTGAGGCCGAACAGTGAATTCAGGTACAGTGAAATAACTCCCAAATGAAATAAGTCCCAATGGAAAAATGAAATAAGTCCCAAAAAATTTTCCATGTAAATTGGGACTTATTTCATTATGAAATAAGTCCCAATGCGTTGGGACTTATTTCATAATTTTTGTTGGGAGTTAATTCATTATGAAATAACTCCCAAATGAAATAAGTCCCAACAGTTTTTTTGTTGGGAGTTATTTCATTTGGGAGTTACCATTGGCACTTATTTCATCGCAGTTGGGACTTATTTCATTTTAATTGCAAACACAATTTTACGATTGGCCAATGGTGCAATAAAGCCTTTATTTTGTATTTTTTGATTCTTTTGTTACACTGTTCAGTTTTTCTGCGTGGCGGCCTGCGGCCGATCTTAGGGGTTTTCTCCTCCATAGGACGCGGCAGGTGGCTTCGCTGAATACAGTCTTCCTGCGCCCGTCTCATTATCTTCCCTAGTGTGACGCGCGCAGGGAAACTTTATTCAGCGAAGCCACCTGCCGCGTCCCATGGAGGAGAAAACCCCTAAGAGCGGCCGCAGGCCGCCACGCAGAAAAACTTTATAAAGCAAAGATTTTCAATATTGTTGCAGTTAAATTTTTTGTTGAATTATTAATGTTCTATTAATTTTTGTTAATATGAAATTTTTTTATAATTGTTCAATAAAATATAAGAAGAATAAGAATAAGAAATTTAATTGCTTCATTTAAAAAAAAATTTAAGTGAAATAAGGCCTTTACGGCTTTATTTCACTTTCAAAGTGCAATAAAGCCTTTTTGCAAATAAAGGCCTTATTTCTCAATTGAAAGTGAAATAAAGCCTTAAAGGCCTTATTTCGTAAGGCATTATTGCACTCCACCTATGCTTACATATACTTATGAAATAAAAAGTGTTCTCTAACAGAAAAACAAAACAAACGAAAATTGGGAGTTAATTCATTTTTGTTGGGACTTATTTCATTGGGAGTTAATTCATTTTTTTTGGGATTTATTTTTAAATTTTGAAATAACTCCCAAAAATTGGGACTTATTTCATTTTTCTCATTGGGAGATATTTCATTTTTTTACATTGGGTGTTATTTCATTTTTGATGGGACTTATTTCATTGGGAGTTATTTCATTGGGACTTATTTCATTTGGGAGTTATTTCACTGTACCGTGAATTCATTGCTTAACTAAAGACTTTTCTTCAAATTTGACACTCAAAATAGCATCTAATCAGCCCAATAAACATTTTTCCATCCGCCAAATTTGTCCATAATGCTTTAAAATACCGAATACAGACCAAATGCATTTTCTGGCCGAACTGTTCGGTCGGACACTAATCCTAAGTATGCTAAGAAATACTCAAAGATTTACCCATTTAGTTTAGGACTCACACACAGAGAAATAAAGTGCCAACCGAATTGAAAATTGTATATTAATGGTAACAACTTATAAATTCAATTTGTACAACGATATTTACATTAGATTTCTGAATATTTTGGTTGTTGCAACTAAAATTTAGTTAAACTAACCGAACTTTGTTGTGAAAACTAATGTTTATTTCTGCCAGTCGTCTGAAATGTGAAGTAAACGAATTTGAGTCGTAGTAACCGAATTTCAGTTGGCAAATAGCTAAATTTTTCTCTGTGTGCATAAAAACTATTCCAAAAATACGTTTACCTTCCGATTTGATATAGATCGATATTTATTCTTATCTTAGTTTATCTCAAAATTGGGGTATCCAGTAATATCCGAGTAGATCCATCAAATATATTACCAGATTAAGTTCAATAGATCAAAATTCATCTCAAAATTGGTGATCCAATAATATCTAATTTAAAGTTCTGATGGATCGTAAAATATCCAGTCGGATGAATTTAGATCTACTTGTAGCATGGCAAAATCATTTCAAGGTAGACTTATAAGAAAACCGCTCTCTTCTTTAAATAAATTGTAAACATAAATCTACCCCAAAAATATCAAAAAACTTAAAAACATAACAAAATTTATTTTATCTTAAAATCAACTCAATTTGTCTAATATTTGCGATATTTTTATAATTTACCTTCACTAAATTCTGATGTTAGTTTTAATCCTTTAATCCGTGAATGCGTAAAATCATTATTTGTTGCTAAAATAATTTAGTTTTTGCGTTTCGTTTTATTTGCTCTAGTTTGAATTTCTATTTAACCCTCTAACGCCTGACGATGACATTTGTCATCGTTTATAAAATTGAACCCAAATGCTTCGAATGAGTGTTTTATACTTAGAAATTGATATAGTTCGATATAAAAGTGAATTAGCTAAAAGTTTTGCGAAGAAACTGTTCGTATTCAGTGCACTGTTAAAACGCGAGAAAGCTTTAAAGTTCAAATTTTGTAAAAATTCAAAAAATAATTATTTTTTAATTAACTGAGATTTCCAACAACTAAAACACTTATTTAGGTTGATTTAAAACTCTTGAAAATTAAGTATAAGTAAGATTGAAGTATTACCTTTAATAATCAGTCCTTATTTTTCTTCAAGGACGAACAGGATTTTATCAGGATATCTCTAAAGGACATTGTCTTAACTTATAAAGTAATGGACGGATCGTTTTGAAATTTGGTATAGAGAAGACAATCAGTAATAGTAGCAAAAGTCTAAAGTTTGAACAAAAAATATTAAAGTTAAGATACTTTTTCGCCCTATTTCGCATTTTGCAAAAAGCGAAAATCGCCATATCTTTTTAAAAAGAAGTACAAAAAAGTTTATTTTTGGATTGTGGTTATGTCTTGGTAAGAGCAATAATTTTTGGTACAAACTTTTGCTTTACTTGCATTAGTTTTCGAGATAAATTTTAAATTATTTTTGCTCATATCGCCGAAAGTAGTCAGCGAAAAACATTTTTTTAAGAGAAATTATTATTAGTTTGTTATAATTTTTATTAAAAATAAAAATTATGTTTTTCCGACCTTTAATTGTGTAATGAAAATGAAAATTATTCAAGTTCGAGGCCATACTCTATATTTCTTCATTAGGATATTGTCCTAACAAATAATCTATAGAGTTTTTTGTTTTCAAATAGATCTATCAACACATTCCTGAAGGGGTAAAATAATAAATTTGAAAACAAAAAACTCTATAGATTATTTGTTAGGACAATATCCTAATGTAGAAATATAGAGTATGGCCTCGAACTTGAATAATGTTCATTTTCAGAAATTATAATTTTTTTTGCGAGACGAATACATGGTATGAATTTCATTGCAAAACAAAATTCGGGCATTAGAGGGTTAAATAATTTTTTTTTATTTTTATTTGAAATGTAAACAATTTTTGTTAACAACTATATTGATGTTATGTTTTTCTTTGATATTTAGGGGTATCTAAAAAAATTTCGAATTATATCAACTCTACCTAATAATGTGGATAAAATGAGATATTTTGAGATTAAATTGGATTTACTTGTATCCCATGACATATATAAAAATATGAAAAAAATTTAAAGAAAAATAATTGGGACATCTGCGCATACATAAAAGTATTAGAGTTCGTCATAAAAGCATAAAGTTACTTTGTTTTTGGGATATCATCACTTTTTAAAATGTTTTGTCATCAATAAAAATAATGGCGTTACTATTTTTTTAAAACTTCAACTCCTTTCATAGGAGCGCGGCGGCCAAAAAACATTGATTTAGGGGGTCTTTATCCTACAGAGCAAAAAGAGCTGTATTTATATGAAATTTTAATTCACCTTTCGATTCTACACCAACAACTAATTTAATATATTTTTTCCTCCTTTTTAAAGTGCACCATTTAGGAAATAGAGTGGTCAGAAAAATCAAATTAAAAAAAAAAAAACTTATTGGCCTGGGTTCTATATTCCACTACGAAGGGAAAGTGGAATCGTTTTTAATTGCACATTTTCAATTTCGCTGTGTTCTGAAAAGCGCGTGAATCGTTTTTTTCACGACGATTTAATTTTCATTTTGTTCTTAGCAACAACATAAAAAAATGTGGGAAAAAACCAAATTATCACTTTAAAGTGAATGAAATTGCAATACAGAAGAGTGCATTTTTTAACAAATATAAAAATTAAACAAAAAAATACCTATTTTTATGACAAAGCCAATTGTGACAATTTTTTGTTGTTGTTTTTGTTTTTTCTTTGATATTTTAAATTTTGAATCTCGCTCCTAGACGAGGACAAGAAATTCTCATTGAGTTTGTGATTTAACATAACAAATATCTCTAGAAATTCTAATAACAAAGTCCCCTGAAGATTTCCTTAGGCAGGAATGAAATCCGGATAGGGACACGCCTACATCAGATTGCTTTTCACAATTTGTTAAATAAGTTTTGGGACTTTAGCACATTTAATTACTATAAATGCAATTAATGTTTATCCCGATGAAAATAAATTTAAATTAATTTTTTTTGTTTAATTTAATTTTTTGTTTAAATTAATTTAATAATTGTTATTTCCTGGTATTTAATTAAAGAAGAAAACAAAGAACGGAAAATTTAAATAGTAAAAGGCTTCGTGACTGTTCAAATCCTTTGGAACTACCAGAAAAATCGTAAGACAATAATTAAAACTGAGTCGCAAGTGTTTAAAATTAATAAAAAAAAATAGTTTTATTGCGTATTTTAGAATAAATAAGTATGCATTTATGATGGTTTTAGAAGAATTATCACCAATGACTAGCATTCCAATTATTTTGCAATTGGACACATCACTACGCTATTTCGGACAAGGAATTTACCAACAAATGATCGCAAAAGACTTCAATCTAGCAGTGGAAAGAAGTACAGCGTCAAAAATTTTAACAAATATGTGTAATGTTTTGAAAACTGTCATATGCCCAAAATGAATTACATTTCAAAGAAGTCGCGAAGAAATTGAGAAATCAAAAAGAGAAATCAAAAAGGGAAATCATCGGTTGCGGTTCCTCATTTTCTATATTTTCAAAAGACTTCAATCTAGCAGTGGAAAGAAGTACAGCGTCAAAAATTTTAACCAATATGTGTAATGTTTTGAAAACTGTCATATGCCCAAAATGAATTACATTTCAAAGAAGTCGCGAAGAAATTGAGAAATCAAAAAGAGAAATCAAAAAGGGAAATCATCGGTTGCGGTTCCTCATTTTCTATATTTTCAGTACTTTCGTCATTTTTATTTAATTTTTGCAAAATCACGTTTACTACATTGTCGGAAGCCTTTTTCCAACCAGTTGCATCCTTTTCTGGAGGTCCTAAGCTGTTTAATGTACTTGCTAAGTCCTTGCACAACTGGTATTCAACTGTTTTGTCGCCCCTCTAAAAACCTTTGGCCAAACCAGATTTTTTTTCCATGAATGTTAAAAATGGGGCCTCTTGTTGTGTTTTCCCGTAAAAAATACAACACTTTTTCAGTTAAATAAACGTATATTAACAACATATCACATTTACTTACATTGTTTGATTGTTTTTTTACGTTTAATATTCAAAATAATTTTATTTTCTAAAAAGTTTGGTTTTTCACTCAGTTAACTAAAACCATTTTACAATTACTTTTTTTGTAGTGAAATTGTTTAATAGAACACATCAAATCACTTTAATTCCACTAGAAACAAAATGAAAATGAAATTTTTCTTTTCAAATCACTTATGTGGAATTGGGAACACAAATTGAGCGGAAGTTTCACTTTCACTTCATTTTCGGAATGTAGAACCCATGCGATAAAGTACTTTTTTATTACATACAATCAGAAAGCATTTTCAACTGAGAAAAATGGTGCAAAAATGTTCGCTTAATGGGTTTAAAGTTATAAAATTTTCAAATTATTTCGGTAACGGTATTTTAGGGATAACGAAAGTCATTTCAAAGGGTTTGTAATCGATAACGGTATTTTTTAGAGATAAGAGATTTTTTTTATACCGGTGATTTAATCAACGTGAGTAAAATATCACTGGTAACAATAGTAATCGGATTTTTCAAGTAACAGTTACTCTAAATGTTGTTCTTTCAATATTTAAGCCACCATCCATTCTTGAATACTTAAGTGTGTACGGTAATAGATAATATTTTTGGTAAAATTGACTTGTTTTCACACTCTCACAAAAAGTAAACATCTCTTCCGTACATGTTTACGTTGCTGATAACAAATGATGTTTCATATTTTTGAAAATCGTCGCCTTCTTTCAAATCGCTTATTTTTTTTCCTATTGAGACCCCGTTATCACGGTCACTGTTTCAAAGAACTGTGATTTGAAAATCACGTTCACTGAGAACGGTAATGAGTGATCCAGTGAACGGAAAATCACGTTGACTGGATCACTCATCTCTAGTATTTTAGCGGTATTACCTACCATCTCTGGTTGTAAGTCTAGCTGAGTGTATTAAAAACAGGTTTCAGAAGTTCCAATATACCCTCAAAATTTTGCGACTGGCGCATTTAAACAATTGTAACTCCCCGATGAAAAAGTTTCTATATACTCATATACAACTTGATATCATTATATATGCGTATATGTGTGGCAATATATTCCGATATATGTTTATTTCTTACAAAGGGTGTTTTTTATAGAGGTATAGAACTTTGAAATGGAATAAACCAAAGATGAATTTTTTAAATTGACATGAAATTTACTTTATTCGAAAGATAATCTTCTGGCATTATAATTTAAATATGAACTATGCTGTTACCAAACGTTTACTTCAATAAATCAATTGTGGCACGAGGAGTGTTACATGTTGCGCCGCCTTGTTGAAACCACAGCTCCTGCACATTATGGTTATTCAATTAATGAACGAAAAAGTCAGTAATCATGGCTCTATAGTAGAGGTGGAGAACTATCGATAGTCGGCGCCATCGATAGTAGGCGATAGTAATTTCACAACCATCGATAGTTGACGATAGTACTATCGATAGTCGACGATAGTCCCATCCACAATAATATACATATTTGGTTTGTATTTAAAGTTTGTTTAATTTTTAAACAAGAAAATTCATATAGGATATTAATATTTTTTGATCCAAAAGTTTTGGTTCAAGAATAAAAGAATGTTCACATTTTCTTCCTCAAGCTTGGTTCGCCTCTCCGAAACAATTTGGCCCGCCTTGCTAAATACTCTTTCGGACTCAACGGATGTTGCAGGGATGCACAAGTATTTTGAAAACAGCCTTTTAAGCAAGGGAAAATCCGTTTGGTTCACCTGTAACATAATTTAGTATAAATAAAAATTACTTGAGTATTGATAACTTGTTGTTTTAGTTTACCTTAATCCATAAAAGAGGATCCATGTCTTGGGCGGCTATAGCTCTCTCCAGATATTGTCTTTTAATAATAATAGCATCTGATCGTGCGTTTGCGTGTTTGCTAATGGGTCTATCATCTAAAAAATCAAATAATGTTTCCTGAGTTTTGGTCTCCGTTGCCGGGTTCAAATTGACAGGGTTTTCTTTGACTGACAAAGTTTGAAGTTGTGGTAAAAGATTTTCCACTTTGCGGTAGAGCCCATATGCCATGGGTATTATCAGCGAAAGAGTCACATATTTTCCACCAGAAATCTTGTCAGTTGCTTGTTGGAAAAATGACAATATTATTTCTACATCTTTTAAGATATTGATTTCTTCAGCCGTAAAAGGAGGCGGTGCTTTGGTAGTTGATAATAGAACTGTAACGATGGCATCATTTGTGGCTAATATTCGCTGGATCATTAGGTAGAAACTGTTCCATCTTGTTGGCATTTCTTGTAGCAAAGTATAAGAGAAGTCTTCTTGAGCCATTTTAAATTTTTCGCCCGCTACGGTGCTTTTTTGAAAAATCTGACTATGGTCTTACACTTTGTAAACAAAGCTTTTACTAAATCGTCGTTGTCGAATTTTAAACCATCTTGAACCACCAGCTTCAGCGTGTGAGCAAAGCATGGAAGATTTCGAATTTTTAGTATTTCGAACGCTTTCAGCATTGAACTAGCGTTATCCGTAACAATACAAACGGTTTTGTTGAGCACATTCCAATGATTTAAAATATCTTGCAAAGTGCCTGCAATATTTTGCGCCGAGTGGTTAGTAGTATTCAACAGTTTCCTTGTGGCCAATGACGCTGTTTTTAAATTATAATCATGCACAAAATGGCATGTGACGGTCAAAAAGCTATCGTTGGCTCTCGATGTCCACAAGTCACATGTGATCGATATATCAGAAATACCTTCTAGCATTGTTGTTAATTTAGCTGATGTTTCCTTGAACATATTAAGCATCAGCACATCTCTTAAGTGTGTTTTGCTTGGGAGCTTATATCGGGGATCCAATACCTGACTGTAGTTTACAAAGCCTTCGTTTTCAACTATGTTATAAGGCTGCACATCCTTGGCAATCATTTCCGTCAAAGCCTTGTCAATGTCATTTTTTCGCTTTGAGTTTGTGTCGTACAAAACGGCTCTTTTAAAGTAAGAAGCTACAGAATGCATCTACGATCTACCACTGCTGCTTGTCAATGCGATGTTGTCAGTATCCGCCGAAATAGCTGCAGCTGGAGTGCTGGAATCGGGGACATGATTCTCCAAGCCAGGGTGGAATCTTTTCAGATGATCGTGCAAATTTGAAGTATTTCCGCTGGTTTTGTACTCCTTTCCGCAGTTAATTCACTTTGCGAATTTTTTGTCATCTGACCTTTTAAAATATTTTAAAATATTGAGATTCTACTTTTCTTTTTTTGTGTTTGCCTCTCGGTCGCCAAGTCTTTCTCCGAGTCCGTGCTGCTGCAATCGCATGCCTGTCTTCCAGCGCTCGACACACTGAGTGTGAGGGAACCCCGACGTTTACCTTAAATTAGACACATATTCAAAATACTTTATAACTACTTTAAAAGTAAGCATTATACCTCTTTGAAGAAAGCGATCCATTTCTCTTTATTGTAGTATCACTTTTTTGATTAATTTTTTCACAAATATTTTTTTAGCAGCCGCCACAAATAAAAGCGTAAATTTTACTTTTTGGTGATGTGAAAAACAAACTATCGATGTCACATCGGGCACTATCGACAATGACTGGCTGCTATCGATAGTAGCTCGATAGTGCCCAACCATCGATAGTGCCGATAGTGCTATCGATAGTTCTCCACCTCTACTCTATAGCGGTCCCCATTGACTGAATGGGCTTGTTTTGGGCCCATTTACCAAATCTATGCATTGCTAGGTGATCGTGTGGCTTTAATTGTTGCACGAGGGGATCTTTCCGCAAAATCTTCCATAAAGTGGATGGACACATATCCAATTCCTTTGCACGATGGCGGATAGATTCATTTGGGTCTTTCGCTACGCTACGCTCTACAGCAGCAATGACTTCTTCTGTACGCACCGTACGACGTCGCTGTGGATGCATATTATCATTTAAAGAAAACGCGGTGCGAAAACGTACCATAGTTAATCAAATTAATTGCTCTGATGGACGATTATGTTGACCGTAAAATGGACGTAGTGCTCAAACAGAACCATGATTTTCAATATAAATTTGCACAATTTGGAAGCGTTATTTAGGCGTCAGTCTATTCATGTTGAAATGCCAAACCAAACTAAATACCAATCACTTGACAGCTAACAAAATGGCCGCCAGTTAAAAAAGTGTTGCCAACTTACAGTTTTATACCTGTATAAAAAACACCCTTTACTTGGTTTATGAAAAAGTTTTAATATGGCGTAATATGTCATCATATATCATTGTATCGTATGTTATGTATTAAGATATCTTGTATATCTGATCATATAAAATAGATATAGATATATATGATCAAATGTAAGTGCACTCGTAGAAATAAACCAGTAAAATTAGCAGAAAAAGCTATTAAAAATTAGTTAAAAATGACATTGCAGAAAAAACTACTACACTCAAAAAATAAGTTAGTAGAAAAGTTAGTAAAACGTCTTGTAAATCAGGTATACTATTTGTTAGCAATTTTTTTGCTAAAATTCTGTTTTAAGCTAAAATTTTTGTTGTACTTATTCAGCACTTAACTGTTTTGAACTAATGTTTTACTAATTTATTTTGCTAAAAAAAATTGTGCTGATAAGCACATTAATAACCAGATTGAAAGATATGCGCAGAATGAAGCAGATGTCGCGGCATGTCAAGATGTAGTAGAGGGGAGGAAAATGATACTAAAAAGTACAACTCTAATAAGACATATAAAAAAATCAACCATGGAAGGTTTTTGTATCTGTTGAGGATTAAAACAACTTAAATTTTGCGTTGTCACCGGCTTGTGAAAATAATTGTCTATCAATTAAAAAAAAGACAAAATAAAATATTTAAACTTAATATGTATTTTTAAACTAAATGTTTATAGATTAATAATCTAGTGTGGTCAAATCGCAAACAAACATATACAGACATGTAGACAGAATAAAGCAAAAGACAAAGACACACATCTTAGGTAGATTTTTTGGTTCCTTTTTCTTATTGCAAAAAAAAGTTGTTTTTTTCGTTTCGTTTGTTTTTGTTTATTTTTTCGTTTCGTTTCTATAATTATGTATCTTCAGCAATTGCGTCCTTTAAAATATAGCATCATTTAGACAATCATTGATGTAAGTAGTTGAAGGAACATTTTTGTTATGTTATATATATTTATTTCTATATATTTTCAGATATTTTTTTTTTTTTTTTTTTTTTAATTTTAAAATTAATTCATGTCGCCAATGTGGGAAAATTAAAATTTTATATTTCGTAATTATTGTAAATTATTTTTAAAAGAATCACAAAAAAAAGGTTTATGATTTTCAGCAAATAAATTAACTAAATTACAATTTTTCTACAGATTTTTCACGTTTTTTCAGTCTACTAAAATTCAGCAAGAAATTTATTAATTTTTAGCAAGGCTTTTTTATTTCTAATCTACTAAGTGTTAGCAAAACTTTTGCTGAATCTACTAATTTTGTTGCTAAAAATCAGCTCGCTGATTTTCAGCAAAAAATTTTGCTGACTCAGCAAAATTTTTTGCTGAATTTACAAACTTTTTTTTTTGAGTGTACGTTTAGCAAATTTTTTTTTTTCGCTTAATATTAATAAAATAAGAACAGCAAATGTAAATCTGTTAACTTTACAAAATTTCAGTTATATACGATGTAAACTTTAGTTAATTGAAAATATAAATGTGTAAAATTAGCAAAAACTTTTACTAAATATTTGGAGACCCAAAATAGCAAACAAAACTATAATATTAACAAAATTTTTGCTTTAGTTTCCTTAAATTTAGTAGAATGCAAATAACAGTTGATTTTCCTAAAATCAACAGGAATTTTTGCTAAAAAAATTGTAGACTGCTGATATCATAAGGGCAGACTTTTTTATTCGCATTAAAAAAAAGCTAAAAAAAATTTAAAATTTCACACCTTTTAATGATTTTTTTTTGTCTACTTATATTTACAAAATGTTTTTGCTGATTTTAGCAGATTTTGCTTTCAATTAACTAAAATTTAGCTCAAATATAACTAAATAATTGTAAATTCAACAGATTTATTTTTGCTATTCTTATATTACTAATATTTAGTAAAAACAAAATATCTGCTAATTTTAGCAGTTTTTTCTGCAAGGTAATTTTTAACTAGATTTTAGTAGCTTTTTTTGCTATTTTTACAGGTTTATTTCTACACCCAGAGAAAACCAGGAATAAGTTTCATCAATTTTCGTCCAATGTAACAATTTTATCAATATTGATGAAACATTTCATAAACAACAAGAATTATAATGACCATATAATGGTCTCCATGAATTTTTTCTACACAAAAATAATCAAATCCTTACTAATACTGCTTAATATACTATAGTTAAACATTTCATAAATGTGATGAAATTGAATTTGTACTGTTACTATGTAACGTTACATTGGTCGAAAATTTATAAAACATGTCATAAATATGATGAAGCTTTTTCTTTGAGTGTAAGAGTGTGTAAATTGTACAATAAATCAAAAATAATTCTATAACTTTTTATATATAATTATATATGACAAAATATATCATTATATATAAATATTAGAGTTAATTTTGAAAAATAGATTTTTGGATATTATCACTTTTTAGAAGGTTTTTGTATCAATAAAAATAATGGCGTATTTTTTTTTTTAATTCCAACTCCTTCCCGTGCCTATAGGCGACTCAAATCCAATAAATTATTATATAAACCAATAAATTATTTTGTATTCACTAAAAAATTAAATTTTTAAACTTTAATAACTTTTGAACGGGTAACTACAAAATTAAAATTTTTGGACCATTTTTCTCAGTATTTTTTCATTGTAAAAAAAAAAATTTAACAAAAAAAATATTTTAATTTTTTTTTTGGACCACTCTAATTATGCATTCTGTTGCATTCCAAAAACTAAAAAAAAGCTTTGGGCCTAAGTTTTCCCGTAGAATCGAATACTGAAGTAAGATTTGACATATATTTAGCCGTTTTTGTTGTATGGGAAAAGGGACCCAAAATCCGCGATTTGAGTCGCCTATAGGCAAGGGAAGGAGTTGGAATTAAAAAAAATACGCTATTATTTTTATTGATACAGAAACCTTCTAAAAAGTGATAATATCCAGAAATCAAAATCAAAAAAAAAAATTGAAAACGAACTCTAATAAATATATATAGTAAAATTTAATGAAAACAATTCTACCACTTTTGTATATATTTTTTAGCACCGTTTGTTTATACTAGTAATTAGAAAATAAATGAGTTAAAATTTACTACAAAAAAAAAGGAAAACTACGGTTCTTTGTTTTGTAATGATTACAGATTACACAAGTTATTACAAATTAGAAAAATTTAATATACTTTTTAATATGACATGACCTAAGCCTGGTTGAGTAAATCAGTTTTTCAATTTTCAGAATTTTGAATACAACCTCAAAATCTGAAATTATCGATAAAAAACTTTTTTCAAGACTGACTAAAATATTTTTAACTTGGTCAGTTCTGAACCGAAACTTTTGAAAGATAAATAGTTAAGCTTTCCAAATATATACATACATATTAGGGTAGGGCGATTAGTATGGAAGGAAAAAAATCTTAATGGGCGCTTCGCGTTTCTGACTCTTGGGATTGTACTGAGCAAAAATGTCTACTAGACCATACGTCTACGGTGAAAATCGAGCTTCCAGATTTTGACTTTACGGAAAAAAAGCCCTATTTTGAAATTAAAAATAAACCCCTTAAACCCCACCCACAAATATGATTGGTATATTAATCTGCTAGAGAATCTTAAAAGAATAGATTGATACCATAATCTTGGATAAGCTCCTCCTACTTCCTGAGATATGTCCATCCCACACATTGTTACTTTCACAAAATACGGCAAAAAAGCCCTATTTTGAAATTAAAAATTAACCGCTTAAACCCCATCCACAAATATGATTGACGCATTTATCTGCTAGAGAATCTTCCAAAGAGATTGATACCATAATCTTGGATAAGCTCCTACTACTTCCTGAGATAGCTCCATCCCACACATTATTACTTTCACAAAATACGGCTAAAAAGTCAAAATCTGGAAGCTCGATTTTCACCGTAGACGTAGTGGACTTTTTTGCTCAGTACAATTCCAAGAATCAGAAACGCGAAGCGCCCATTTAGATGTTCAAATCGCCCCACCCTAATACATGTGTTAATACTTTTAACAATCCCATGTGGAAATATTATCCAATATATTTAAAATTTACAACTTTTTTTTTAATTTTTTTAACTTTGGCGCCTTTTTTTCTAATGCTTTATTTTAAAACTTTTTTTTGCTTATTTTTTTCTTTGTAATGATTACACGATGCTACGTTTAAACGCAAACTAAGGCAGTTTTTTAATCACTCACTATAATTTTGATAATTTACGATCATTTTTCATATATTTTTTATTTTTTAATCGTCTACTTATTTTGATAATCTTATTGCTACATTTTGGACCGTTAAACTTTAGTTATAATTTTATTTATTTTAGGCATTCCTTTAAATTATAAATTTATTTTTTGTAAAAATTTATTGTTGAATACGAACCATATTTGGCCCTATGGGCTTGGTTTTTGAATTAATAAATGAAATAATAATAAAAATAATAATAAAATTTAATAAACTTTTAAAATGACCTGGTGTTTAAGCCTGGTTAAGTAAATCACTTTTCAATATCGTATTTAGATTTTTGAATACGCCCTCAAAATCTGAAGTTATCAAGAGCGCGTTTGAAACAGTTTGTTTAAACTAAAGAAAGACCCAACATGTGAAATGGATGTTAAATTTTTTAATTTTTAAAATTAAATAGTTGCTTAGTTCCACGCATACTTGGGAATTTTTCATTGGCATTTAAATTGTATTGGTATTACCTATGGTCAATGCCAATGACAAAAAATTCCATTACCATTCCAATGCTAACAAAATATTTTTTGTCATTTGCATTGGTTTATTTCCATTGGTTTAAAACCAATGGCAATGAAATGGCACAAACCAACCTAAACAACCAATTGCAATTGACAAAAAAATTATTGTTTTTAAAAATCGTTTTGTTTTGGAAAAAAAGATAAAAAATTTAAAATTTAAGTTTTAACTTTAACTTTAAAAGTATTTGCTATTTTATTCAAGTTTTTATCACGTATACACTATTCAGTCTTGCTTTGTAACTGATTAGTCATGATAGCTTTTAATATTATATACTTGATAAAATACAGAATAATTAAAAATTTAATACTCAAATATAGTATTTTAATCCAAATTTGCAAATAAAATTTTGTGTAGGCAATTGTAACAAACAATTATAGCAATCAATTATAATTATCTGTTAAAGACATTGGCATTGATCAATGCCAATTAACCCTCAAACCGGCCTAAGCTTTTTTGCAATGAAATATATATCGCCGGTTTGTCGCAAAATAAACAATATCGCATACCTAGTTCAAAAGTGGCTCAACTCAAAATTTTGCAGTTTTCAGAAATCGATAAAAAATATTTGCAACTTTATACCAATTGAACATAAAGAAAAACATAACTGTTTTTTAGCAACAGTTAACAACAACAAAATACACTGATATTTTTTTTTTATAGATAAACATGTGAATTCTGCATAGTTTAAGCATATAAACCCGAAAAATTAAAATTTTGAGTTGAGTCACTTTTGAACTAGGTGTGCGATATGTTCTTCTACCAACATTTTTTCGTTGTCTATTTTTGTCGAAATGGTCCAAAATAGGTTTAGAGTGAATCTTAAAAACTAAATCATAAAAATGAATAAGGTTAAATAAGAATTATTCCTCTTACAAAGATATAACTACAGTCCAAAAACTACCCTATTTTTGCCTTTACTTAAGAAGATATGTCGATTTTAATTTAGCGAAAACGCACCTAAACTTCAACATATATTGATTAGACTTAATTGATTTGCTGATACTACTTAATATAATTTTTCTGCCAAATTCCATAAAAATCCGTCCACGTTTTCAAGTTAAGACGGTGTCCTTTAAAGGTATCATTTCTAATATAAAACACTCATTTGGCTTATGGACAATTTAGAGGGTTAAAATAAAATTTCATTGGCATTGTTTTTAAGCAATTGCAATGCCAAGAAATTTAATTACAAAATTGATTGATTGACATTAAAAAAATACCAATTAAATCGTCAATTAATTAGTCTATTCAATTAACTAGCCCCAAGTATGGTCACTAGGGTGGTCTTTCGTTGTATGGCCGAAAAATAAAAATGAGATTTTGACTGTAAATTAAAATATTTGTTGGGGTGTCAAAATACGCCATGCAAAAAATTAGAATTCTAGCATAACGGGAAGATGTCCCGCATCGCCTTTGAAAATCGGGCCAATTGGAAAAATGGTCATAATTTAAAAAAAATACAAATTTTTTTTTCTTCAAAATTAAAAAAATATAAAATAATTTTTGTGTTGGGTTTAATCATAACTACTAAGATAAAAAATATTACTTTCCCAGAAAATCGCTAACTTATCCTAACTTTGTGTCAAAAAAATTAATAAATATTTTGGGGGTACCTCAAAGTGACATTTTTGCATTTTTGAAAATTTTAT
Organism: Delia radicum; assembly: GCA_021234595.1. NCBI lineage: Eukaryota > Metazoa > Arthropoda > Insecta > Diptera > Anthomyiidae > Delia > Delia radicum. The sequence continues at coordinate 13,512,442 of CM037854.1, read as the reverse complement.
TCAACAAAAATCAAAAACCTAGTGTTTGCTGTCAAGTATTTTATTAATCACATTTCAAGTATTAAATAAGCCAAGTATTACGGATATCCGTTGGCAAATTTTTTTTTTGGGCATTTTGATTCTCGGGGATTTCAAGGTTTTTTTTTTTATTTTTATACATTTTTACTTTAAAACAAGGTTTTAATAATATTTCATCAATATTATTGTATATGCTCTTTTATATGATTGTAAAACCTTAATTATAAAATAATATTTTTTCTGTTGATAGTTAACCCATGTTAACCTGGGGTCAAATATGACCCACTTAAGAAAAATGCAGCTATATGGCAAAATTTATAAATAAAAAAAAATGAATAATTCTATTTATAGTTATTCTAAAAAATTTTGGTTAACCGTTTCTAGTCTTCGAATTGGTCAATTTAGTAAAAATTAGAACTTAAAACTTTTCCATAATAAAAATTTTGAGGGAAAAAAAATTTACACTATTAAATTAAAAATACCTTTTTTTAAAAATACTCCTGAATATGTACAAAAAAAAACAATTTAAATATGAATACAAATATCTGAATTTATACTAAATAATTAATTTTAGAATGTAAATAAATTACAATTAGAAACATAAACAAAAATTAATTTTATATCACTTTTGTGATTTTTGACTCTTTAAAATACGAGGGTCAATTGTGACCCCATGAAAACACAGGTTAACTATGAACACGAAAAATTATACTTTATAATAAAGTTATTACAATTATATAAATTAGCATACACAATAACATTGATGAAATATTACAAAAATATTTTTTTTAAAAAAAAAGTCTATACAAATTTAAAAAAAACGTTGAAATCCGCTAGAATCAAAATGCTCTAACAAAAATTTTTTGCCAACGGATATCCGTAATACTTATGTTATTTAATATTTGGGATGTGTTTAATAAAACATTTGACAGCAAGAACTAGTTTTTTGGTTTTTGTTGAATAAAATTTTCAAAAATGTAAAAAAGTAACTTTTAGATACACCCCAAATATATGTGCATTTTTTTGACTCCAAGTTAGAATAAGTTAGCGATTTTCTGGGAAGGTAATATTTTTTATCTAAGTAGTTGTTATTGAACCCAACACAAAAATTATGGTACATTTTTAAATTTAGACAAAAATTTTTTTTTTTTTTTTTTTATATTTGTTAAATTTTTCCAAGGAGGCCTGATATTCAAGGGCGATGCGGGACACATCCCCGTTATACTAGCACTCTAACTTTTTGCATGGTGAATTTTTGTATCCAAACAAATATTTTAAGAGGGGGCAGCCCCAAAAATCGCAAGTTGAAAAATAAGGACCACCCTAATGGTCACACTATAGGCAATATAGTTTCTACCACTGATCCTGTTTTGTGGTTAACAAAATAGTTGTTTTGAACAATCGGAAATTGCTGAAGTACTATATGGGGAGATTTATCCTTACACACAGAGAAAAGTTTAGCTATTTGCCAACAGAAATTTATTTGCTAAGACTGAAATTCAGAACAAAGTTCGGTTAATGCAACTGAATTATAGTTGCAACACCCAAATATTCAGAAATCAAATGTCGTTGTATCGTTGTACTAACTGAATTTATAAGATCCCTGCAGGAAGCTTGGGGTCAAGTGTCTCCAAGTCTCCACTTTTGTCTACTATTTTGTTGACATTGTCAACTAAGCGTCTACACTTTTTGCTTTATTAACTCACTAGTAAATTTTTGGTTCCAATGTCTACATATGGTCCCATTAGAACTAATTAGTCACTAGTGAATCTATGGTTCTTATGTCTACATGTGGTCCCATAAGAACTAACGAGTCACTAGTGAATTTTGGTCCAATGTCTGCATTTGGTCCCATAAGAACTACCTAGTCACTAGTGAATCTATATTTCTAATGTCTACATATGGTGCCATAAGAACTACCTAGTCACTAGTGAATCTTTGGTTCCAATGTCTACACATGGTCCCATAAGAGCTACCTATTCACTACCTAGTCAATAGTTCTAATGTCACTAGTGATTTTCAATGACACGTACATGTTAAATGTCTATAGCAAATTACATTGCCTGGGGAATATTTGGTTAGTAGTACTGGTGACACAGTCAATAGTGAATCAATACTTTTTCACTATTGACATTTCCTGCAGGGATGTTACCATTACAATACACTTTTCAATTCGGTTGGCACTTTATTTCTCTGTGTGTAAGACAACAAATTACGTGTTGATCTATATTTTTTTTTTTTTAAGAGAACAACACTCAGGAAATTCTTCATATTAATTAATGTGTTGCTTTCTTTGGAAAGGGAATAGTGAAGATAGTGAAAGATGAAGGGCTTCAAACATTTGAACACTGTAATTGCGTGAGATGACAAGTCTTAGAACAGTTGTTGCTCGATACCTGATGTAGAGTTGGCGAATTCATTGAAGCTTTTTGTTTCATAGCAAAGTGTACGGGTACCTTTACTTAAAATACACTCAACAAAATCGTTTAAGACAATGGAAACTTAAAATAGAAAATATCTTTTTATGTTGACCTAACCTATTACAACGGAGTATACCACTGGATTCTTCTACGACTCAAAATTAAGTTTACGTGTCCCAGCGTTTTCGTGAGTCATTTTATTTACAGTGTTCTTAGTAGTTTTAGCGAATATTGTTACTAATATTTTTCTATCAGTGTAAATATGGCAAATTTATAAAATAATTGAAATATTGGGAAAAGTGGTATTTAATGGAAATTACACAAAACAAAAAATACTTGCCTAACAAAATACTGGCCTTATGAAGAAAAATACAAACTTAAGATTTGTTTTCTCTCCATATAAACACCAAACTGCATAGATTGGGATACTTCCCTTTAAAAATTTTGTTAAACATGCGTTGGATGCATGGCTATTTTGTGATCTCATAATGTTATAAGATCTTATTATCCTAAATAATTAAAAACTTAACGACAATAAATTAAATAAGTCGTCTATAGCTTATTGACAAAATGTATAACGTTTTATTAAGTTTTCTATTTGAAAGCTTTAGTGCCAGATATTGAAAAGATTTAGGTGAATTTAACTAGTTTTTACTAAATACAAATTATCAAAGTCTAAGTCATCTAAATATTTGTTAAGATAAAAATTTTCAGAGAATCATGTAAAAATCGTTCTGGGAAACATTTATACATTTATTTAAATTATAAAAATCTTCTTTTGTAATGGCTTGATAGCATTAGTTTTAGGAAAAGTGTTTTAAAGAAGTATTAAAATTCTCTTAGAATCTGAAATTTTTTTTTCCTATAACGTATGCAGAATGAAATATGGACTGATTTCCAACCGTCATTGCTGATACAAAACAAAGAACAATAGCAAAACAAAATATGCGAAAAGTAAGGGTAATATTCCTTTAATAATTACACTAGAAATCATTTCAATAGACTAAAATTAGTAGCCACCACGTCATTAAAGGAGGAAAACTAAACATGAAATTTTTCGACATTTTACTGAAATGCAATTCAAAAAATCTTTTATTTATAAAACAATAAATGCTTTCGAGTGTGGAAAATCATTTGAACGAAAACGCGGCTACGGTAAAAAATGTGCTTTGCAGAACAACCAAACTCGGGCTAAATTGAAGGCTGAAATTGTAGGACTCACGGAAAAATCGTATCGTTCTTTGGCGAAAAAATACAATGTCAACGACAAAACTGTAAAAAAAAATATATTTCTGATATGGGAGTAATAAAACGTGCCAAAAAAAACCATTCCAGCAGTCCCAGAAAAACAGTCACTCGTTATTAAAAAAAGACTACGTGTTCTGTCACAAACATTTTTTGTGCAAACTCATCATATACTTGTATTATGGATGATGAGAGCTACTTTACAGTGGAAGGTCATGAATGGATACCAAAATTTTACTTTAAGCTTCCTAATACCACACCACCTGATAATGTAAAAAATATTACTAAAATAAAGTTCCCCAAAAAGGTTTTATTGTGACTGGCAATAAGTGAGCGTGGCATCAGCGAGCCGGTGTTCATAAAATCATGCTTAGCTGTTAACGCGGAAGTATATATTGTCAAATGTCTTCCTGTACTTAAAAATTGTCCTGACTTGGCATCGTCTCATTATGCCAGAGCCACACAGTCTGCTTTGGCATATTTAAATATAGAATTTGTACCTAAGGAGCAAAACCCCCCAAACGTGTCCCAACTCAGACCAATTGAAAGTTTTTGGGCGAATTTGAAAAGAAATGTGTATGAAAAGGGTTACAAACCAAAAAACGTGGACTGCCTTATAAATAAAATTAAAAGAGAGCTGGCAAAAATAAATACAGAAGGAATCCAGGAGGCAATGTGCCTCAAAATATAAGAAAGGCCAATCGCTTTGGTTATAATTTTTTTTTGGAAAATTAGCTTAAGTTGTGTAGTTTAATATATATCAATTCTAAGTCTGTGTCAGTCCATATTTCATTCCGCATACGTTACGTAACACCAACGCCTGTTTTTATAGAAAAATTAATTAATAAAAGTTTAATGTGTTTATGGGGGGTTAACCTTAGGAAAAGAAAATAGGATTTTATTTTTGTTCTAGAAAGTGCAATTATCAGTTTAACAAAATAAATTTAAAAATAAAATTATAAAAATAAATTCAAACTGATAATGAAAACATCTGACAAAGTAATTATGATGAAATTTCTAAAATACATTTCAACGAAAATCTTTATTATTAAAATAAATGGAAAAATTTCAACAAAAATATTTTATATTTTTACAAAATTAAGTTATAAATCAGCCAAGTTTTAACTGGAATGATTTGCTTTAAACACCGTTAAGGCGCCTGGCGATCTATATCTTATCAGTTAACAAAAAAAAAAAAATATCATAAGGCATGAGCATGATTTAAGAAATGAGATCAGCTGTTGCTTTCTTTAGTTTTGTCAAGCCGATTCCAACGCTCTCATCTAAAAACCTGAACTGTTTTTTTTTGAAAGTTTTTGTAGAAAATGTTAAAAATTTGTTAACAGTAGACTTTTAATTAAAAAAATTTCAAGTTCTTAAGTCGTTTTAATTAAAGTTGAGTTTTCCAAAATATTCTCTGCATTATTAATGCATAATTAACACACACTTTTAATTATTTATAGTGAAAATTAACCACTATTAACAGTTTTTCTCCAGAATCAGTTCACATATAAAATTTAACAGCAACTGAGTATATTGGTTCATCTTTATCTAAATGATTGTTTGTTTTAGAGACGTCGTTTTTTTTATAATGGCACTCTTGAGAATTTTACCAAGCGAGTCATTCATTTTGATTGTTTAATTTACTAAGACAACCAGTGTTGCCACCTTTCTTCTTATTCTATACACCCGATTAAAAAAACTAATATGGAGATTTATACAATTTTATCTAATTTAATATGACCCCATAATTAATTATATAAAATTTCATCCGAAAAATGGCCCGATTTAATTGTATCATTTGTAATTAAATTATAACCAATTAGAAGTGATTTGATACAGTTTTGTCCGAATTTTGTTCTCATCTAATTTAATTAAATTATACGTTACTTTATCTAAATTAAAGGGGGACATTACATTCGCGGCAGAGAAAACATACCTTTTTTAATAAATTCATAACTCAGTCAAAAACAAACATTTTTCCAAAATTGTAGAGAATTGAACAAATTACAAAAAAAAAATTAAAAAAAATATATTTTTCACTCCAACATAGCTTTATAGAGCTCCAAACTGGCGGCAGAGAAAACATACCTTTTTTAATAAATTCATAACTCAGTCAAAAACAAACATTTTTCCAAAATTGTAGAGAATTGAACAAATTACAAAAAAAAAAAATTCAAAAAATATATTTTTCACTCCAACATGGTTTTATAGAGCTCCAAACTGGGGGCAGAGAAAAAAACGGGGCTTCGTGGTTGCAGCGCTGGGAGTCGCAAAAATTGTGCGATCTGGAAAAAAATTACGTTTTTAAATCTTAACAAAATTGGTTATCATATGACACGAGCTTTTTTTAAAATTTTTTTTTTCAATTTTTGGTGATGTTTCAAATTTAAAAGTGTGTTTTTTTCAAAAAAATATTGACTTTAAAAATTCATAAAAAATCGAAAAAAAATTTAAAAAAAAGCTCGTGTCATACGTTAGCGAATCAAAAATACAAAAAAAAAAATTTCGTCAAAAAATGAACCCGCTAGTGCCGCAACCAGTACGAAAAACATGGTTTCGAGATAAACGCGTTCAAACGCGGTAGCAAGTAAAACAAGTATATACCAGCTGCCGTAGGAAGCGCGAAAATTAAAAATGCGCTCTCACTAATCCGGCTGTAACTTTTGAATCCGTAGGAATTTTTCCATGAAATTTTTTTTCTTAGAATCTTAAGAATATTTACTAAAATACAAAATTATAAAAAAAGTCGATTTCAAAAAACGGCCAATGTCATGTTCCCCCTTAATATAATATGATGGTCTATATAATTTTTTTTATTATATTTTCAATAAGCTGAACAACGTGGCACAACAAGACAAACGTCTTATAAAAGAAAGTGCCATTGACATGTAGTGAACATAATATCGATGGCTTAATATAAAAAAGTCGTATCTCCACTTTTTATTACAGGAAAAGGTAAAAACTGAATAAATGCTAAAAAACTTCATATGCGAAAAAACTTTTTAATGCAAATCTTATTCAAAACAAGCAACATTTTCCATACTGATTTTTGTTTTCTATTTTTTGTAATTTTTAGGAAGTTACTTTAGATAGGGCTTTTTGTTAGTTTTTTTTTGCAAATAAGTGTTAAGATAGGGCTTTTTGCAGTAAGTTAAAACAATGATAAAATAATGTAATAATTTATGGTTTAAGTAAAAAAGAGTAATTCAAACTAAATAAAATACAGACTTTAGACAAAAGTCTTAGTAGGCAGGAACTTAAACAAATCTTGCATGTGTTTACTTCACTTCTTTTACAAAGTTGTGATGAACATGAATGAACATGCTTAGAATGCTTTTGACAAAGTCCCTTTTACGATATGCAATAGTCCCCGCTTAAATGAGTAAAAAAAACTAAATTTATCCAAACACTCGGAAATATTGCATATGTGCGTAAAACACGCATTAAACGAAATTAAACGTTTTTTAACTTTCTGCTTAAAAAATTACGATATTAAGGCCCAATTACCCAATTAAAATTTAACAAAAATTTAATTTGAAAATTTATATGGAAAACAACAACAAATGTGCCGTTAAAGTCCCAGTTAATACACACAGAGAAATAAAGTGCCAACCAAATTGAAAAGTGTATTTTAATGGTAACTACTTATAAATTCAGTTAGAACGGTGATATTTACATTAGATTTCTGGATATTTTGGTTGTTGTATCTAAAATTTAGTTGATTTAATCGAACTTTGTTGTGAAAACTAATGTTAAGTTGTGCCAACTAACTGAAATTCGTAATAACCGAATTTGAGCCATAGTAACCGAATTTCAGTTGGCAAATAGCTAAATTTTTCTCTGTGTGTAGCTAACGGGACATTCAGTAATCGAACCTAATTCTCTTAATCTTAAATACAAGTTTTTGTTTAAATTATTGAATTTTAGTTAAAAATAATTTAAATTCTTTATTTTTATGTTGTTTTATGTTTCCGTAACGACTTTTAAGAAATTTCACATTTAAAATAATTGTAGATAATTTTCCTAAAAGCCGGAGTGGCAATCCTCGATCTGATAAATTCGAGTCGTCCCGGCACATACTCCGACTGCCAAGAGAACCGTGTTATAACGCCCATACTCGGTCGTCAGAGCCTCGTTAGCCTAAATAGAGAACACCAAGTCCAAGATGGAGTGTGGATCAGGTTGGCATTTGAAAATTATTGGCTGTGTGTACAGATTATTTCCCTTGCCCACACGTTTAAAAAAATATATATTTTCAAAAAGCATATCGAGCACTAATCACCAAAAAGACGTAAGCGGTACAAATAGATTTACGTTTTTTAATGAAAATCTAATTTTTTTGATCATTCCTTAAAATTTCATCACTATATTAAGTTACATGTTATGCGGGCGCTACTGTACCCATATATTGCTCTAAAATAGGACAAACAATTTGTACACTTATTTTTTTTATTAAGCAAAAATCGTCTAAAAATGCTATTTTTCTAAGTAAAAATTAACCCCTTAAACGCCAGCTATAAAAATGTTTGATGCATGAATCTGCTATAGAATCTACCAAAGAAGCCATTGGTACCACAATAGGCTCCTCGTACTTTACAAGATATGTCCATCCCGCGGAAGGGTCCTTTTTGAAAATGCTATACTTAATAATTAACCCCTTTAAAGCTAGCTACAAATATGCTTGACGCATTAAACAGCTAGAGAACTAATCTTTGATAAGCTCCTCCTACTTTTTCAGATATGGCCATCCCGAAGTGGGTTAATTATGCCAAAATCGGCTAAAAATGCTATGTTTTTAATTAAAAATTAACCACTTAAACGCCAGCTACAAATAGCCCCCCTAAAGAGGAGGTTTCCAAAAAAGAAGAATCGCACTTTTAGTAGGCAAAGTGGGCGGTCAAAAGTGACCCAATTTTACGTTTTTTAAATTCATTTTTCATGCAAATCAATGAACTATAGACAAATTGGGTATCAGGGAATTTTTAAAACGATTCGCCGATATATAAAATATGTCAGAACATTTTTGCTGTTCAAAAAAGACTTTCCGAATACCACATTTTTATAGAAAATTGTTGTTGATTTGAGATCAAATTAACAGAAAATAATGCTTATTTAATTTAATCAAGGTGTGTCTGGGCGTTTTTCGATTTTCCTCATCGATGGGCTATAAGACGACTTTTCCGAAGATCTTTTGAAACGCTTTTTTATAATATATCAAACAAATGGCAATCCTTTATTCACAACATAGGAAATATTGATATCAAAATTCTAGAGATCTTTATTACTGTGTGCAAATAAATCAAAATTTTCTAAATTTCAGACATGTTTTCACACAAAAATGGGTTAATTTTTAATGTTTAAGTAGTTAGGGAGTTTTTTAAATGACTATAAATCCGTTATTTGCAATTAAAACTTGCCAACATTTTAAAGAGAGGTGTATTTGAGAATGGTATACGAGAATACGTTAAAAACTAGATTTCGAAAAAATCGAGGTACGCCTTTTGTATATAATAAAGTAAGTAAATGTAATCTTAAAATTTAAAATATTAATTAACAAAAAATTCTTTAAAAAAATTTTAAATTCAATAAAAATCATTACAAATTAAAATTGTTTGAAAAATAATGAATAATAATTGTGATGATATATTTAACATCGCGAGTAAAAATTGTTATATATTATTTTGTATTATTTAATGCGACTATATCTCGTTATAACACAATTAATACAAAGATATGTTTATTTTTCGAATAAATTTTATATTGCCCCATATCTAAATGTATCATTTTATTTATGCTACCATATTTAATATGTCACAAGGAATTTGTCACAAGGAATTTGAATTGTGAGTTCAAATTTAATCCAGTTCCATATGCAATTTTAAATTATGCTATTATTCCAAATCAAGTACATTCCATTTTTAATAAAAACATTTTGTTTGAAAGTGTTTTAAGGGAAACTACAGGGTGTCCGCCGGGAAGGTATACTACTTTGTTTTGCCGCCATTTTGGTAAACATTAGTCTTGACAGTTCATATTTGGCAGTCGTGAAGTAGACACGTGGCAAATTTATTATGGAAAAATATTCGATAAACCAAAGTGTTTTAATCGTTAAAACATTTTATCAAAATCAATCATCGATTACTGTGACGATGAGAAAGTTACGTGAAATTTTTGGGAGGAACAACGTGCCAACAAACGCACTATTTATCGTGTAGTGAATGATTTCGAAGAAAGAGGGTCTGTAGGTGATAGGCCCAAGCATGGACCACAACGTACTGCAAGATCGGCTGAAAACATTACTGCTGCTCAAGAAAGTGTTCAAAACAATCCATCAACCTCAATTCGACGCCGTGCTCAGGAGCTTGGTCTTCAAAGAACAACTTTGGCCAAAATTATGCACAAGGATTTGCATTTGTTACCATTTAAGATTCAGTGGTATCAACAAGAGAATTACTGCGAGACCTCTTTCCACAACAAGTTATTTCAAGAAATGGTAATGTGGATTGGCATCCACGGTCGCCTGATTTGACTGCTCCCGACTTCTTTTTGTGGGGATATCTGAAAAGCAAGGTTTATGCAAACAAACCAGAAACGCTTGAGCAACTCAAACAATATATTCGTGATGAAATTAATGAAATACCGCGTGAAATGTGTGAAATGAAATGAAAAATGTGCTCAAAAGGGTTCGCATTTATGAGGCTAATAGAGGCGGACATTTATTTGATATTGTATTCCATACATAATTGCCGACATTAAATAAAAAAATTATCAATATAAGATCCATTCTCTTTCATTTAATCAAAAATTATAAACAAACAAAGTAGTATACCTTCCCGGCGGACACCCTGTATAATAAAAAACTTGTTCGTCGTGTTGTGTTATTTCTTTGAATTTTGTGGAAAACAAAACAATTTTCATATGAATTTCACTTTAATTTCTGTCTCATAATTTTACTTCAAATAAACATCTAAAAATGTCTTAAAGAATTCGAGTAAGTAATTCATGTTATATTAAAAGTAATTGAAAGTCCCGACGTTTTGGCATATGAATCCTGGTTCTTTTGGTTGTACCACATTCATAAAAAATTCAAATAAATGTTTGCTGACTGTTTCATATGAAATTTTCAACTTAATTTCTTGTTTTAGTTGAAAAAATATAAAAAATTGTATGCAATTAAAAACTTTTAAAGTAATTTTTACTGTCCCCATATGTAATTTAATTGTTTTGGGGCATCTACAGCATAAAAATGTATGTCGGTTGGTAATTTGGCAGCGATATGCTGCTTTCTGATAACACACCCCTTTAATTTAAGCGCGTTTATTTTAAATTGTTGCTAGCTAGAAAAAAATTTAGATTAATTGAGAATCATGACATTAATTTCTAATTTGTTGTACTAGGTTATTCAAACTATAAGTGCAAAAAACAAAATGATATATAACTTGAGTTTACTTTATAAGATATGAAAAAGTTTCAGTTTTTTTTTTTTTATAAGGTGGTTTTATAAAATGTTAATTAAACATTGTAAAACAATTTAAGTTTTTGTGTGTGTGTTGTAAAATTCAACTATGTTTGAAGAAAATTGTTTTCTGATGACCAATTAAAGTACAAGATTATGGATCCACGATCAATTTTTAAATTTAAGTTTCTGTTTTCCAATACAAAAAAGCACTTCTAACGGTTTATATTTTTCACAAAATCTTGATAATAAATTTAGTATAAATTGTTAATTATCTAAAAAAAAAAGGGAATTTATTCACAACAACAACTCGACCTGACGATAGCTCAGTGCGCTAAAGCGCTCTGTCTAACGTGTAGTGCGAGTGCATGTGGCATTAGAAATCAGTTTATCTATACCACGGTCAGTGATTGCACAGAAAAATTTCATATAGACGCAATCGAACAAATAAAAACATAACAAATATTACATTATTTAAAAAAGAAACAGGGTCACTGACGAAGGTTCAATACCAGAAACTGCGCAGTCTGATTCAGAAAAATTGAAAATTTACAATGTAGTTATGATTTTTAGAAAATACACTCATTCTTCTCTACCACGCCTTTCACAATTAAATTAAGGTTAAACTAAAAGTTCTAAAAAGTCATTATTTGTGTGTTAACAAACAGACACCGATATTTATTTAAATAAACTGTTAATTCATTTTTGTACAGTACTTTTCGCTTATAGTCTATTTAGCTATATAGGCCACATTTCCCACTTTCACTTTCACTGTCATCTAAAATCAAATTTCATACAAAATGTGTAGGATATAGTCCATTAACGATATAATGACATTTGGCATAACTACACTTAAAAAAATAAGTTAGTGGAAAAGTTAGTAAAACGTCTTGTAAAACCAAGTACAATACTATTTCCTATCTACTTATTTCTCAGCAAATTTTTTGCTGAAATTGTGTTTTCAGCTAAAATTTTAGTTATACTTGTTCAGCACTTAACTGTTTTGAACTAATGTTTTACTAATTTAATTTGTTAAAAAAATTGTGCTGATAAGCACATAAATAGTAGGGACTACAACCACATTGAAGATATACGCAGAATCAAGTATATGTCACGGCATGTCAAGATGTAGTAGAAACAAGGAAAATGATACTAAAAAGTACTATTCTTGAACGACGTATAAAAAAATTAACCATGGACGATTTTTGTATTTGTTTTTCATACAAAAGGACGCTAACAATACACATGTGGATTAAAAAAACTTTAATTTTGTGTTGTCACCGTCTTGTCAAAGTAAATGTCTATTAACTAAATTAAAGATAAAATAAAATATTTAAATTTAATAAATATTAAATGTGTATTTGTAAACTAAATCTTTAAAGTGATTACTAATGTAGTGTGGTCAATTTGCAAACAGATATTCTGTCAGGTAGACAGACTGTAGCGGAAGACAAGGACACACATCTTAGGTAATTTTTTGGTTCTTTTTTCTCATGGCAAAAAATTGTTTCATGGCAAAAAATTGTTTCATTGTTTAGACAACCATTGGTTAGTAGTTGAAAGATAATTTTGTTTATGTTATATATAGTTATTTCTATATACTTTCAGATATTAAATTAATACATGTCGTCTATTTGGGAGTATGAACATTTTTAGATTTTGTAATGAATTGTAAATTATTTTCAAAAGAATCACAAATAAAATGTTTCAGATTTTCAGTAATTAAATTATCAAAAATATAATGTTTCTACATATTTTTTGAGTTTTTTTAGTCTACTAATATTCAGCAAAAATTTTATTAACTTTTAGCAAAGGATTTTTCAATTTTTAATCAACTAAGTGATAGCAAAACTTTTGCTGAATTTACTAATTTTGTTGCTAAAAATCAGCAAAAGCTTTTGCTGACATTAGCAATTTTTGCAAGCACCCTCCTGACTAAAATTTTGTTGACTCAGCAAAATTTTTTTTGCTGACTTCACTAACTTTTTTTTGAGTGTATAATTACAAAGAATTATTTATGTTTTTTGAGCAATTTTAATCATTTTTTCAATAAAAAGCCGCGTGTGGTTCAAGTGATTTTTCAAAAAAAGAAAGTATCAGACTATTTAAAAAGTGGCTTAAGTTTTATTGAAATTGCTAGAAAAATAAACAGGCTGCCCGCTTTCTGATCTGTACCGGCGTAAAATAATAAACTGTGCCAGCATCTAAATGAAATCTCAAATCAACCATAAGTAGGCGCTTAAAGGACTCCCAGTAGGGAGGCCAAACGGGAAATCACGAAATCTCGGTATGTTCGGGATTCCCAGTAGGGATTTAGTAAATGCCGAATCTCTGGATTTTATTTTTTAAAACGCTGGTTTTTTTCGGAAATTTTTAGAACTTTTTGGAGATTCTTTTTTTTTTCTTGCTAAAATTTAAGATAAATTAAGTTTTTTTCTTGAATTTTCTCATATTTTTTTTTTTTGTGGATTTTTAAGTTTCTGAACAACACCTAGATTTTTGACAGTACGCTCGTAATAATCCCATTTGATCATATACAATTGCTTAAAATTTGTGATTTAAATATAAAAATTTTAAATAAATACATGATATAGTAAAATATTTAGTGGTTCGTTATTTGTAGGTATTTTTTAAATTTAAAATTTCGATATCGATATCAGACTAGGCGAATTTACTATAGTTATTCCAGGTAATTGCGATAGCGAAAACGGTTTCATAATTTTATGAAAAATCGATATCGTGGGGAAAGGCACATTAAGAGTCAAAAAAAACTATCGTTTTCGCATCACAAGTAATTTCCCTACGAGATTAGCTAATGATTCCTTAGGACGGGGTAGGCAAAGCTATAGCACGCCATCAGATTTTCGGTGGCACTTGACGTTTTGTTGAATTAAAAAAAAATCTTATGTAAATTAGGTGACTATACTCATAGAAATCAACCTGTAAAAATAGCAAAAATGCTACTTAGTTAAAAAATTACCCAGAAGAAAAAATTAGCATATTTTTTTCACTAAATATTAGTAATATAAGAATAGCAAACAAAAATCTGTTGAATTTACAAATGTTTATTTATATTTGAGCTAAATATTATTTAATTGAAAGTAACAAAATAAACTGCTAAAGTAGTAGACAAAAAAATCATTAAAAATATTTAAATTTTTAAAGTTTTTTTAATGAAATCAGCAATCTATAATTTTTTAACACAAATTTCTGTTGATTTTAGCAAAATAAACTGTTATTAGCATTCTACTAAATTTGAGGTAAATATAGCAAAATTTTGTTAATATTACAATTTTTGTTTGTTATTTTGAATCTACATATACTTAGTAAAAGTTTTTGCTAATTGTACAAAGAAAAATGCTATTTTCAATTAACTAAAATTTACAACGACTCTAATTAAATTTTGAAAAGTAAACAGATTCATTTTTGCTGTTTTTTTTTTATTAGTATTAGAAAAAAAAATCTGCTAAATAAAGCAGTCATTTTCAAGTCATTTTTAGTAGCCTTTTCTGCTATTTTTACAGATTTATTTCTATGAGTGCAGCGAAAATTTTATCAGAAGTTCAAAAATGCGCACTTTAAACACAAAAATATCGTTTTTCACAAATCGATGAACATAACAGAACATTTTTACCATCGAAATGACCGAAATTCCTCTCTGAAAGACGCGCAGACAATCGCACAATCGCATTTGTTTACCATGTAATGGTTTTGCTGTTGTTGCCGATTTTTTGTTAACATAAAAAATACCAGAATTTCGAAAAACCCTGGGATTTCAAACAATCCCAAAATCGCGAAAAAAATAAATATCCCGAAAAAATATATTTTTAAATATCAATCCCGATTGGCATCCCTAATTCTCAGAGAATTACTCGCCAAAAGCTGATGTCTCTGCCAAGGTTATTACCCCGCCACAAAACTGCTCGACTCGAATTTGCTAAAATAAATTTACAAACCAACTAGAGAAAGGTAAATGAATAATCACTGGTAGGACTGTTTTAAACCACGATATTTCTCAAAAAGAAACTTCGCAGGCGGTTCCTTACTGGTTTGGGGCGATTTTTCTTTTGACGGTATTGTTGATTTCGCATTTCCAAGCATCAGAATGAATTTTTCAGAGTACCTTACAGTATTAGAGGGAAAAATGGTGCCATTTATTGAAAATATCAACTAAGAACAATTCATTTTCCAACAACACAATGGCTCTTATCGAAAATATAAGAGTATTAGAATGGCCCTCATGTTCTCCGGAGCAAAACCCCACCGAGAATATTTTTGGGGAGTATTAGCCGGTCGAGCCTCAATTTTAACTAAATTTTAGTAGCAAACGTTTATTTCTATGAGTGTATAAATAATATTTTTTTTTTTTAAACATCGAGTTCAAGCATCTTTTAAAAAATGTCAGTGTTTAAACTTTTATTCTAAAAAATAAAACATATTTTAAATAAATTCATTTTGTTCTACTAAAAATTAACGTATTTAATGTAAAAATATACTCAATTGCGAGGGGACACTAATAAAAATTCTCTATTTTATGTTGTTGTCAATAAATAGCAATTAAAATCAATTAAGACGTATTTAATTATTTGAATAAAGATTTATTAAATCAACATCAATATTTGCAAACAAAAACGAAAAAAAAAAATCATTTACGCACATCGTGGGTTCATTGAAAAGTTAAAAAGTTTTCATAAATATTTTGGCAAATCAATTATATTTAAAATTCAAAAATGTCAACATTTAACGTATTTACTAAATTATGAATGAAAACCTTTTTAGAAACAAAAGTAATGAAACATTAGTTGACATTTTTATTTGAATAACAACAACATTGTCATACATCACTGATCATAAGATTGACAAAATATATATTTAAATATAAGATTATTTTATTTATAATATATAAAAAAAAATAATAACAATTAAAAAACTTAAAAAATTTTGTATTTTCAATTCTGTTGCCAAGAAATCGTTTTGATATTTTTTTTTTCTCGACAAAACTGCGAACAAAATAATAAAACGTCAGGCGCATCAAGATCACGTGAAAATCGTATTGAAAGGCTATTTTTGGACGTCTTTGTTCGAAAAAAAAATCATAAATAAAATTTATTTTTACACACCTTTTTCTGTAGAATGAAGAAAACATTATTTAAGCAAGATGTTTGCTACCGATAAGGTGAAATTTTTTAAATATTTATTTATGATTGTAAAAGTAGTTTATTATTAAATGAGGTAAACAAATTTTGTAACTTATGATAAAAAAAAAAGGTTTAAATTTGTTTGTAATCCACAAATATTTTGTCAACTCCTATTACAAATATCACGTAAAAAATATCCGTTTATACACTCATAGAAATAGAAAATAACCTGGAAAAATAGCAGAAGAAGCTACTAAAAATTATTTCAAATATATTTTGTATGAAAAATAGCAGGTAGTTCTAAATATCTAAACGTTACATTCCTACAAATTTCGTTAAAATTCAGATATAAGATCAAGGAGACAAAAGTAGTAAAAAAAAATTGATAAGAAACTTAACGGGCCAATTGCATATTTCAAGTTAAAATGGATTTCAAAATTTCCCGAAACTGTTTTGTATTAAAAGTTTTTAATGTTTTTAGGATTTCATTTGATACCAAATTTGTGTATTGTTTCTTGAAAAGAGCATGCAAATTGGGATATTTGTGACCCCAATTTTTTTTTAATTAATCAATTAAAGAGCATCAAAATGTTGTTTAAGTTTACGCTTAAAGGTGGTATCTGTGAATGCAAATAAATTTAAATCTATGGGAAGGATATTCCACACCCTAGTTATACGTACATGAAAAGATATTTTATATATAAATGAGGATATACGGTTACAAATTATCTGAGGGTTTATACTTGATCTAGAGAATCTAAAATCGTTTCTAATGTACTCGGGACAATTTCGCATAACGACTTTTCAGAAAAGTAACAAAATTCTCAATTTAATAAAATTCTCAGAAGAATACCCAACAAAGTCCATTACAAAGGGAGACATATGATCCCTTAATCTCAGTTTATAAATATATCTAATAATACGGTAAAAAGTAAGATGCAGCCTTCTTAGAACAACGCTGTTGGTACCTGAAAATACTTCCATAGCAAAAATTATATGCGACATGAGCAGTGAACTGGCAATATGCTTCCTCACGCGAAGAGGCAAATATAAATCTAATGAATATAACCTTCTAATGGTAATATTAACGCGGGAACATATATGATCAATATGTTTTGCAAAACTCAAATTATTATCTATAAAAACGCCTAAACATTTCATTTCAGAAACGAAATTTAGCCCCACATTATCCACCGATATATTTAAGTCATTTGAATCTAAACCAAAACACATTGCCCTAGTTTTACCAGAATTAATATTCAACCCATTCTCCCGCATCCACAGACTGATTTGGCTAAGAAAAAATCAATGTTGGCTTTCAACACATCTAAAAATTGTTTATCTGATGAAAACAAAATCTGAACATCATCAGCATATAAAAATGTCTCAATAGAGTTATTATCAAAAATATTAACAAAATCATTCAGGTACATCATAAACAAAATGGGGCCAATTACTGAACCCTGAGGTACACCACTAGTAACCTCCAAGGTCAATGACTCCCTATCATCAACTGACACAACTAGCAATTAAACGTGAAATTGGCCGTAAAAAGATACCCATTCTTATTAATTTTCTCTTATCTAACACTTATCCAAATGGTATGGCAATCGGAGCATATCAATCAGCGGTGCTCCCTTGTTGGTTTTTAAAAAATAATAGTTATTACTAGGGCCTGCTTGGCCTGACGAAAATTTTATTTTACCTTATTTTGTAAATATCCCAGCAAAACTTTGGTAATGGGTGCGATAAAGTAATGCATTACCTTGTAATGTGTACTCCTTACCTGTATCATTATTTTCCAACAAGAAGTAATGAGTTACCGATAATTGAACACTCATGGATTACCTTGTAATGACCCCTCATTGCATTTTACATTACTTCAAAACATAA
Organism: Delia radicum; assembly: GCA_021234595.1. Taxonomy (NCBI): domain Eukaryota; kingdom Metazoa; phylum Arthropoda; class Insecta; order Diptera; family Anthomyiidae; genus Delia; species Delia radicum. The sequence continues at coordinate 13,494,269 of CM037854.1, read as the reverse complement.
AATAATGACTTACCGATCATCAATTACATAATACATGAATTATAAACGTAAAGTAATTATTAATATATATTTTTTAAAATCTATTTATAGACACATTACTTTGTGATTTTTTGTAGGCATAATGGTAAGGTGTATATTTTTGATATCACGAACGAAAACACGAAGCACAAAAACTCATCTACATTTTAAGCAATAAATTATTGTATGTATCGATAGCTCAGTTGGTATAGTTCTCGCCTAACTAATTGTTAAATACCAGAGACCCCAGGTTCGAATCCCAGCATGACCAAGTTATTTATTTAATAAAAAAAAAGTTATTTATTTAATTAAAAAAAATATGTGTAAAAAAAAATTTTTATGCATTTTTTTTATGAAAATCTATTTATAGACACATTACTTTTTCCCACCATGTAACCATATAAGTAACCAGTTACTTTACCCATTACAAGGTAATGAGTTCCTTTGAGGCTCATCGCCTGTAAAATTCATCAGTGAAGTAACGTGTAAAGTAATGTATGAAGCCCTATGGCCATACATTACTTTACCCATGATTTGGTAATGTGTGGTTTTGCTGGGATACGCTACTTTATGACTTTTTTCTTTAAAAAGTAAGCTAATATAGATTTTTTCTTTTAAAAGAGAACTTTGTAGTATTTAGGTATCGATATTTTTAGTTCAAAATTTAATGTGTTACATGTTGTTGGTTTTAATAAACCAATTTGAACTTTGAAGCTTAGGAAAAACAACTTCTGTATTTCACCTTTGTTTGACTGACAAAGTTTTAAGGAACAATTTTTTGATAAATTGTATTTGTAGTAAAATTTTTAATAAAACGTTATAAAATTAACGTTTTTTTAAATTGGACGGCTTATTTTTGTATTTAAATGTCTTGTTTTTCGGTTTTTCGAGTTTTTTAAGCGCTTAAAATTTCAGTTTTAGATCTGTTTTTTTTGGTTTCCATAATTATAACTTTGTTTTTTTTTTTTTTAATTTTTTATCAATTATTATTTGACTGTATTTAGAGTATACAAAACGGTAACCGAAACCCAGTTAACAGTTTTTTTTCAAAAATCGAACCAGTTTCATATATTTAGCATTTACGAATATTCAAGAAATCGTTTTTTTTTCTTTGACCCGTTAACCGGTAATTTTTTAACAGTATATTTTACTTTAAAAAACAGCAAACCTCTACAAAATCGGTTTTTTTATACGACATAAAAAATTTGGATTTTTATTTTTTTTAATTTTTCGCCATTTTACACCATCATAGAAAATTTCTCTTAATTCATCAATTTTACACAAATTTAGCTTGAACTCAAGATAGTACGAAACAACTAAAAACCTTGTTACTTTAACAAAATATATTTTGTAGTAAGAATGAGTTTAAAGGTATTACGATTGTCGTTAATTTGATTTTGCATTTAGAAAAAAAAAAACAATTTAAATTCGTAATTGCTATGCTGCAACTTGAAAAGAAGCAATACATTTCTGACAAAAATTCATTGAATTTTAAAAATGTTTTAGTACTTTTTTAGTACTAAAGCGAAATAATGCATCCAAAATTGAAAAATGTGGAATATTTTCAAAATACCAAAAACAGTAGTTTTTACCAATTTTTACAGTTGTTTAAAAAATTTTGTACTAAGAACTTGTCAGTTATTTTTACGACATTGTTAGTATTTCTACTAACAATGTCGCAGTTGCTGTTGTTTTTTAACAGTAAGAAATAACTAAATTTGTTGTCACCATTTTAACTCAATTTAGAGTGGTTTTAACTGTCAATTTCAGTAGTTTCTACACTCAGGGTCAAAGCGTCATCATATTTATTAAAAACTTCATAAATATGATGAAGCTATTTCATAAAAGGGAAATTCAAGATGTGTTATAAGTATGATGAAGTTTCATAACTATTAAGAAATGCTTTATTATATATTTAATAAATAGAATAAATTATTTTCAAAAAATTTGATGAAAGTTTTTAAAATTTTTATGAAATTTTTTATAAGTATTATGAAACGTTTCATAAACAATTTATATTATATTCAAAAAATTCTATGTAAGCTTAAGATCACATCAAATAATATTTAGTTGATGTTTCAGAATTTCAAATAATTTCTGGTATTTTTTAGAAAGTCTAAACTGCAAATCATTTATTTCGAAAGTAATAACAAAAATATAAAAATTTCAACAAAAAGCCAAAATTTATTTTCACAAAGTTTATGATATTTCTTTATGAAATAATGAGGGTCTATGAAACATTTGTCATAAATTTGTACGAAACTTTTCATTATATTTATGAAAACTTCGTAAATATGATTTCAATTTTTTCTGAAACATCATTTTGAACTAATTTTTTTGTAGTTTTAGAAATTTCTTTTTAACTATTCGACTTTCAAAAAAATAGCTTAAAGCCAAAAAAAAAATTAAAACTTTTTCAATCATGCGATAAATTTTGACCTAATATTAATGGAGATCTTTTACTTGTTATTGTTTAATTAAATAATTAAAAATTCCAACTTTCACATTTTTTTCAAAACAATCAAAAGTGGTAAATATAACTTTTTAGGAGAAGCGATAGTATCAAGTTTTTAGAAATATGTATTTCTTAATTATTGTCTAGTTTGATTTTATTAATTGTATAATAAAAAATAATATAAACAAATATAAACAAAAAAAACAAAAAAATATTTAAATTCTTAAAGCTGATAACTAGAAAAATAACACAAAAAATTACTGCACAATATTTAATTCTCACTTGGCAACATTCTAACATTTAAAATCACATGAACAACAAATATGTAGTAAAATTGTATATTGTGTTGTTCACAGGCTCATTGGCTTAAAAAATGTTTATTAACAAAAAAATACTTGGTGGGAAATTGTTAAATTTTGTGTTTAATAAAATTTAAAAAAAAAAAATAAATATACTGACGTAGCGTCTGCAAATTAAAATAAAATTTTTAATTCAGTTTTTTTTTTTTTTTTGTAATAAACAAATAAAAAATGTTTACTGGACGCTATTTGTAATTGGAAGTACAGAGACCTTACAGGAGAGCAGTGTTGCCAGTGGATTTTTTAAAAAAATACCTACACTAAGCAATAAAAATCCCTTTTCTCCCTACATTATCGAATTTTTTCCCCTACAAAAATCGCTACGAAATTTTTTACATTTTTATAAACTAAAAATGCTTTGAAGTTTTCATACTTTCGACGACAATTCCAATTATTTTCAAAAATTAATATCCAAATGTTACTATCGAAAATTTGTTCGAAAATTATTTGAAAATAAAAATTTTTTAGAATAGATTTAAAATTGTCAATATTTGCCAAAACAAAAATCATGCTAGCTATCAAAAAGTTTAATTTCATACTAGCGCACGGTGGTCCCAATAACAAATTTAGCGCAAAAAAAGTCGTTTTTTTCGAATGGTACAAACTTGAAAAATTTGCTTGTTTTTTTAATGAAAAGTACTCACCGTGCATAACGGTATACTTTTTTTTTGTATATTTGCAAAACTATTACTGCAGTATTGTTTTAAACACAAGTAATTGCTTTATTTTATTTTTAAAGAGACCAGTCGATAATTTTGTGTATTTTGGAAAGGTTGCAAAATAAAGTGAAAAGATTTTCTTTAATATTTGTTGGTTTTATTAACACAATAAAGGTATGAACTTTTTTAATTCGTGATGTGTCGTTGATTTAGCATTCTATCTAGAAAAAAATTTATGAAAATTAAAATGTATTCGTTAATTGTTTAATTTAAGTGTGCATTTCACCAGCTTTCTTTCCTATTTTTGTGTCGTTTTCTTCTATAATATGTGAATTGTTAAATGTTTAAGAATTCTACTACCGATTTTTGCCTAAACACTTCATATCGAATCTTTAGGTTGTAATGTCTATCACTAAAAGGAAGTTGTTCAATGTTTGGTATGCTGAGAAGGATCAAAAGAAAAAAAAATGATGCTGTTATATTTCACATTTTTATCAAAATTTGTATACAAAATGATGAAAATGATGACTATAAAAATAACTTGCTGGTCGATATACCAAAACCAGGTCACGGAACTACAAATGATGGCAATACCGCCAGAAGATTTTTCCAGCAACCATGTGTAGCTTCACAAATAACTGGTGTAGACGAAAATTTAATTAGAAGACTTGGCGTCATTTTACGAGTTATGTCATCTGGCTATACAATAAATGCTGAATTGTTTCGAGCATATGCTTTCGCAACAGCGGAATTATACGTGGAATTGTATCCGTGGTATTGCATGCCATCTAGTGTCCACAAAATATTGATTCACGGTGCAGACATTATTCAAAATGCTGCCCTGCCCATTGGAATGTTATCCGAGGAAGCTCTTGAATCTCGCAACAAAGACTTTAGATATGTTCGAGAACATCATGCACGAAAAATGTCACGGGAAAGTAACATGCAAGACCTTTTTAACAATCTGCTATTTTCATCGGATCCATACATTTCTTCTCTTTCAACAAAACCGACGAATCGAAACTCAGAACCATTGTGTCATGAGTCAATGGCTTTACTTTCTGATACTTCTGTTTTAAATGTGCAAAACCATTCAGAAGGCGAAACGGATTCAGAAACAAGCACAGATGAATAAATATTTTTATATATCGATGAAATACGCAAAATGTTTATTGTTTTAAATAAAATAAAAAACCACTGAAAATCAAAAATTCTTATCTTTTTATGTATTTTTTGACTATTTGTTATATTTTTGTGTTTTTATGTGAATATTTATTTATTGGTCGATTATGAATAGCAACCAATCTTCAGTTGCGTTGTCAGAGACATAAAAATATATTACAGGTGACAACTGAGAGTTACCGATTTCAGTTGCTAAATAGCACATATTTTGCAACCACACATATTTTTTGTCAGCTGGAAATGCAACTAAAGTTGGGTTGCTATCCATAACCGACCCATTAAACTTTTTGACTTAACAAAACACACAAATCAGCACATAGTAATTTTACAGGTCTTATGTCAGTTAATTTTATATGGAAAGTGCCACACCCACTCAATCGAATCCGCCCATTTTTGGCGTGATATCGTGCAATACTAACCCAATTGTTCGTACAAATTTTTATGCTTCTACGTACTTTTAAAAAAGAGTTATGACTTTTTTCGTGCTAAATTGGTCATTGGGACCACTGTGTAGCGGTGTCTATTTCATTTTTATTGGTTTTTTTTTTACATAAGCCATCAAAAATTGTATTGCTTTTTGTGGGTGAAATTTAACATTGGTTTTTCATAGGCGGGAAGCTGTTCATTAGGCATATAACTTTTTAAAATTTTTGCTAATACGAAAAACGGCATACCATAGTCGAATAGAGCATAAAAAAGTATGAACCCCCATTAATTTTTTTTTTGCGAAATTGCAAAAAAGTTTCCGCGCAAAACGAAATTACTTTTTTATCAGAACTGCTGAAAAAAACAAAAAAAAAATGAATGTTTTCTCAGACATTGGGTAAATAAACCATCAGCTATTGAGGAAGTTCAGCGAAGTAACATCTGCGCAGAGCGTGCAATTAAAATTGTGCAAGACATTTTACCATTGTGTAAATCATCACATACTTTAAACTTAAAACTTATTTCATATAACAATTGACAAAAATTTAAAAATAAAAATATTAAAAAAATTAAAAAATATTAAAAAAAAAAATCTGACTTTTTTTAGAAATCCATTTTTGCGCGGAACGTTTTTTAACCGAAATCACCTAAAAAAGTGATATTCATTACTTGTACAATATTTGCCACCACGTGGTGGTATGCCAAATTTTTCGTAAAAATTAGTTATATGCCTACTGTTCATACAATGCTGCACAACATCTTCCAAAGGATGTTAGTTAAAAAACAAACACTCATCTACTAAAATGACAAATTATAAGAAACAAATTTTTGCTACGGAAATATCTCTCAAAATATAATCATTTTACAAAAAAATGTAGAAATAGCTGATTTTGAAAAGATTTGCATTATTTGGAAAAAGTACCTACATTTTGACTAATTACAAATATCTGTCCCTTTTCCCTACGCCGTTATCCCTACATGTAGGGATTTTCCATACTTCTGGCAACACTGCAGGAGAGCATACAAAAAATAATAAAATATACCGTATCCACTGTTGCCAGGTTTGACGATTTATCGTTATTTTGACGATTTTTAGTACCTAAATTACTAAATGACGATTTGACGATTTTTGCTTCCAAAATGACGATTTTTTGACAAACGTTTAATATGTCAGCAAAACATGTTTATTATTAAAAACTCACTGAATCTATTTTTGGATTTTAATTATTTCGTTAAAATTAAAAACTATTTTTTATTGAAAGTTTAGCAAAAAAGTTATTTTATGGATTCATGTTAAGTTTATCTTAACGGTAAAGATCACTGCAAAAGTAGCTAAAAACAAATGAAATTTCACTTGAATGAACAACGACTTACATTTTAGTAAATTCAACTAACATAGTCATTTGTTTTTTACTGTTCAAAAAATTAACTACAATTGTATTATTAATGAGTAATTCAGTCAGTGCAGTAAAATATAAACAAACATTAATTTGTTTTATTTTTTTAAATAAAAAAAAAAAAATACTGTATAAAATGAATGTAAAATCATAATACTGTAATTTAATGTGGTTTGTTTTTTAAATGAACTACAATTGTAGTCAAAAATTAAATTTCTTTTACAAATGACTGTTTTTCACTTAAAAATAAAGATACTGTATTACAACTAAAACAACGACAAATATTTACAGCAGAAGTTCCCTGAGTATGTGCTTACTTTTTTCATGGTTGGCAAACACTACCTTTTCATTACAATAAAATTGCCTGCCACGGTCACCCCAATGCCATTATGAGCGTTTTAAATCTACGATTCCAATAGTGGCATGTATCTTTACAGGGTTTATTTCAAAATTCTACACATTAAATTTTGTTACATCAACAAAATAACGTTATAAATCGTCGTTTCGGTATTTTAGCGTTATTTAGACTTTAACTAGTTCAAGAAATTTCAAAATCAAACAGGTTAAATAGAAAACTAAAACAGTTTACATAAGAAGAAACATGTCTTTATTGGAATCGCTTTTTTAAAATTCTATTCCGCTATTAGTGTTACTGTGATACCCAATCGTTATTATGAAAAGTTATTGAATGCCAACCCTGCTTTTTTAATATTTATATTTAATTAGTGTAAGATTGCGATAAAAATAAAATATTTATTAAATTAAAAAAAAACATCCAAGTTTTTGCGAAACAACCATCGAGTTCGAATATTCTCATTTATAAATCCAAAAATAAATCCGGCAAAAAACAGGCCTAATAATAATATAAATGAAGTGTTCCAAAGTGAAACTTCAGATATTCCAATTTATATTTGAAAATGGAAAAACATGCAGTAATAAACAATATTTAAATAATAATATAAATAATAAATAAAATAATAAATAATTTTTAGCAATATTAAACACCAACCCAAAATGAAAAATATGAAATAATCAAAAATTTCACAATTTATTGTATTAAACTATGTCATCACATGTAATGTAATTTGAAACTTTAATTCGTTAATGGAAGTCCAAATTTAATAATTAAAGAAAATAACATTGTTAAAGAATTTCTAAACTATGTAAAAGAGTTTAAGATTTAAAAATTGTACTACTGAAGTGGTGTTTACAGAATTATGTAGAAGGAATTAACAGTTAAAGTGGTAAAGTGCTATTGTTATACAATATCATGATTTTCGAAGTTTAAATCACAGAAAAGTGTAAAAAATCGTATTATATTACACCGATAGTACATGAGCATTTGAAATGTGAATTACATTATTATTGTTTTTTTTTATTAAAACTTTATCCCACTTGTAATAAATATTTTTTGTTTTGACGATTTTTTTGACGATTTTTGAAAATATAATGACGATTTTGACGATTTTTATTTGAAAATTGGACGATTTTATCCTCAACATACCTGGCAACACTGACCGTATCAAAAAAAGACTGACGAATTTTAGAGCTCCATAAGGCTGCCCATCGAAAGTCGCGAAATTGCTGCCACTCTAATAAGTATGAATATAGATTTTATGTGTTCAAAGCTTTAAGGAAATTTAAGCTTTGTAAGAACAAAACAAACAAAAAAAACAAAAAACAATTTTTGAGATCCAAATAGGGTCTTTTAAACACACAGAAGATTTTTCGATATGGTAATTTTATGTGGAATTTTTATCCATACACACAGAAAACAAATTTGAAGTTGCAAACGAATTTTTTACCAACCGAATTTTTGTGGTTCCACGTACTATCACTATTATTAAATTCTAATACTACTGTAACAACCGAAATTTATTTACAAATTTCGAATTTTTATTGTAACAAATGAATATTTTATGTTTATGGACTATAATATTCTATAAATAGATTCACATGCGTTCAACAAAATTTATTTTATTAATAAAAAAGTTATATGCCTCAAACTGGGCTCGAACCGTCGATCTTGCGTTTGTCAGGCAAGTACTTTACCTCTAGCCTAAACCCAATTTAAATATGTTTTTTTTTTTTTAATTTAAATCTTGAATATTTTCTAGTTTCAAATTCAAATATTAGTCTAAAAATATATTTGTATATACTAGAGAAATTCGGTTGCTAATCTCAATATTTTATTGATAAACAATTCTTTTCCGCAAACTGGACTCGAACCGTCGACCTTCTGCTTGTCAGGCAATTACTTTACCTCTAGCCTAAACTCAATTTGAATTTGTATTTTAAAAATTCTACCATGAATATTTTTTTTCTATCAAGTTTAAATATTAATGTCTAAAAATAGATTTGTATGTACAACAGAAATTGGGTAATCTTAATATTTTATTAGAGTTACCAAAAACTATTAAAAATTGGTAACGAAAACTTATATTTTAGATAGAGTGATGGTTTTTTTTTTTTGCAGGCAAAACTAATATTCGATTTTAACTGCAAATATTTTATTCAAGGTACAAAATCTCCGAAAAGTGGTTGGTTGTTTTTTATTAAAAGTAATGTAGAAAATAATATTTTTTTAATATTGATTAGGAAAATCAATATTTTGAATGATGTGACTGTGTTTTGGTTAATTTTATGTATTTTCACAGTATGGTTTAATTATTATGATAATGAATTTTAAGTACTTACAATTAAAATTATTCAATAATGATTAAATTTTGTTGGTTACAATGGAATTCCAACCAATTTATTCTCTGTATGTAAAAATATAATAGATTTTGATATACTTTCCAAAAAAAACTGATTCATTAACCCTTTGACGACCACAGGTAAGTATGCTTGCCCAAGTGCTTTTGGCAATTATAATTGTACAGGTAAAAGATAGACTAAATATGCACAAAGCTAATTTGTAAGGGAGGGTTGGGGCAATAAAAATGTGGAAGCCGGTAAATCTTTATCTTTTTTTACTACCCGTTAGTTGTTCTCAAAGTTGGTTAAAAATCATTCTTTATTTAAATAAATACAATAAAAGTTTGTTGACAACCGAAATGCGGGGCAAGGATGGGGCTATGGAGCCAACGTTTTGCAAATTATTTGTTATTTCGTTGTAGATCACAAAATTGGAAAAAACAAAAATTAATTCAGCCAAAATTTCTTCGGCGGAAAATGTATAGTCCTCAAAGGGTTAAATATTTTCCTCTAGGTGAAGGGCTAAAAAAGAAAAGACCCACAATTTTAAAAGTAAATACGTTGGAACAGTTTTGACTTTAAATTTAAGTTTAGGAGACCAAAATTCTTAAAAAAACCATTTTCCACGGCCTTGTAATGCAGATTTTTGTTGTTTATTATAATAAATAAATCGACGAATTTTAGCTTGGTGTACAAAGTTTCTTAAACCAAATCATTAGTCATATTTGGTCCGTAATTAAGATTTTTTAAACTGATGTCAGATTTGCATTCACCCGTGGTATAGATTTAGGTATTGACAACAAAATACTTCACAAAAAGTGAATATAGGTTTGAAAACACATTATTTCCGATTTCAGAAAAACCTATTTTTAACAAAAATCTGTAGAAAAATTTTCATTTATTTCTACACAGGCCTACAAAACAGGTAAAGACCATATGGCTAAAACATACTTTTCTAAAGGCTTAAGGTTCGCTAAATCCGAATCTGACCTCAGAATTTCTGCATCACATCAAGTTTTAAAATTGGTTTATTTTCTATATTCGGGACGTTATAACATCGCCTTTTATGACTTTGTTACAAAATTTGTTATGTCATTGGAAATTCCTCGCTGTTGTGTTTGAAACTAAGGTCTAACTTTTCAAATATCTTATCAAGCTTTCAACATATCTAAACACAGAGTTTAGAAAAACCCGGTTTTTTGCCATATTCGGGACGTTATAACATCTCGGGTTATGATTTTTTTTTTAACAAAATTTTTTATGTTATGTCCATCCTATTGTTTTCGAAACTCTGGTTTAACCTTCCTAATATCTTATTGCATTCCGAAAAAATCGCCAATTGAAATTTTTTGATATAGTATTTTCGATATAAAAATAATGGACGATTGCTCAAAAAGGAAATAAGATATCTGAAAGATTAAATTTGAGTTTTGAAAACAATAGGGAGGAATTTCAAATAACATAACAAATTTTGCAAAAAACAGTCACGATACGAATAGAGCAAAAACCCGGATTTTTCCAAACTTTATCAAGCCTTTAGAAAAATATGTTTTAGTACTACACTCAAAAAAATAAGTTAGTACAAAAGTTAGTAAAACGTCTTGTAAATCAGGTATACTATTGTTTAGCAAATTTTTTTGCTAAAATCGTGTTTTCAGCTAAAATTTTTGTTATACTTATTCAGCACTTAACTGTTTTATACTAATGCTTTACTAATATACTAATGTTTTACTAATTAATTTTGCTAAAAAAAATTGTGCTGATAAGCACATTAATAGTGTGGACGACAACCAGATTGAAAGATATACGCAGAATGAAGCAGATGTCGCGGCATGTCAAGATGTAGTAGAGAAGAGGAAATGAATAAAAAAATCAACCATGGAAGACTTTTGTATCTGTTTTTCATACATAAAACAAAATTGAGGATTAAAACAACTTAAATGTTGCGTCGTCACCGGCTTGTGAAAATAATTGTCTATTAATTAAATAAAAGACAAAATAAAATATTTAAATTTAATATGTATTTCTAAACTAAATGTTTATAGATTAATAATCTAGTGTGGTCAAATTGCAAACAAACAAACATATACAGACATGTAGACAGAGTAAAGCGAAAGACAAAGACACACATCTTAGGTAGATTTTTATTTGCTTGTTTTTGTTTATTTTTTCGTTTCGTTTCTTTAATTATCTTCGGCAGTTGCGTCATTTAAAAGAAAGCATCATTTCGACAACCATGATGTAAGTAGTTGAAAGAAAATTTTTGTAATGTTATATATATTTATTTCTATATATTTTCAGATATTAAATTAATTCATGTCGTCAATGTGGGAAAATGAAAATTTTTATATTTCGTAATTATTGTAAATTATTTTTAAAAGAATCACAAAAATGTTTTATGATTTTCAGCAAATATATTAACTAAATTACAATTTTTTTACAATTTTTTTGCGTTTTTTTTAGTCTACTAAAATTCAGCAAAAAATTTATTAATTTTTAGCAAAGCTTTTGTATTTCTAATCTGCTAAGTGTTAGCAAAACTTTTGCTGAATCTACTAATGTTGTTGCTAAAAATCAGCTCGCTTATTTTCAGCAAGAGATTTTGCTGCCATTAGCAATTTTTTTGCTAGCACCCTCCTGACTAAAATTTTGCTGACTCAGCAAAAATTTTTGCTGACTACAAACTTTTTTGAGTGTAGGGTCTAGACCTCTTTAACATTTTGTAGGCCTATGCAGTCATAACTTTTAAATTTGTCTACAGATTTTTTTTTAAATAGGTTTTGCTAAAATCGGATATAGTGTTTTCAAACCGCATACTCCACAAAAAGTGAGTATAGGGTTTGAAAACACTATATGTATATCCGATTTCAGACAAACCTATTTATTTATTCTAGATCACATGTGCATTAAGCGGCTTACAAAAATTGAAAGTCTAACAATTTCAAACAAATCCGATCTTTGTTTAAAACTCAGTCGTTAAATTTTATCCGACATTTTGAGTTTTGAAAATCTTATACCAGAGTAGTGTTCAACGACTGCCAACACTCTGTGGTAAAAAATTTAATACAAATCAGGTTATTTTTAAAAAAATCCGATTTGCTCAAAAATTGTAAGTAATGGACAAATTTTTAAAACAGATTTGGCCAAAATCTTTAGGATTAAACTGTTTTTATAACGTGCATGATTTTAATGTTTCCCAGTGTTATTTAACCTTTTAGAAATATTTTATATTTAATTTTTATATCTCACATTTAAATAAAAATCCACAAATGTTCTTTGTTTTAACTTCTAAAAATGTTTAACTTCCTCTCGTACATAACTATAATGCAAATACATTAATTCATCTACTCTTTATAAAGTAAATGTTCGTTTAAGTGGAACACATGCCACAATTCAAACTTTACACAAAAATAAAAGTTATTTTTAACAAAATTAAACAAAAGAATCTTAGCTAAAAATAAAATCAAGAGTTAAGTATGGTTAACCGAATCATCAAATACTCTATTAAGGCACTGAGCCAATGATCTGCATGATATCACAGAGTTTTTACATAAAAAAAAGTTTCACTGAAGTCCGATCACTAAATTATTATATGTTTTCTAAAAAATGTCGTTTTATTTATTAAAAGTTTCTTACATTGATAGAAAAAATTAGTAAAACTAACTACAAATTAGTAAAACTAACTAAAAACTAGTAAAACTGACTAAAAATTAGTAAAACTAACTAAAACTTAGTAAAACTAACTAAAAATTAGTAAAATTAATTAAAAATGTTGCAGAAAAAACTGCTAAATTTAGCAGGTTTTTTTTTTTTTGGTTAACTATTAGTAAGATAAGAATAGCAAAAATAAATCTGTTGAATCTACGAATGTTTAGTTATATTTTAGCTAAATATTAGTAAATTGAAAGTAAGAAAGTAATCTGCTAAAATCAGCAAAAAAAAAAAAAATTTGCTAAATATTAGTAAAAAAAAGTTATAAAAAATTTAAAATTTTTAAAGCTTTTTTAATGCGAAAAAAAATCTGCCCTTCTGAAATCACCAATTTACAATTTTTTGTCAATTTTTTTTTTTGATTTTAGCATTCTACTAAATTTAAGGTAAATATAGCAAACATTTAGTTTGTATTACAGTTTTTGTGCGCTGTTTTTAGTCTACAAATATTTAGTAAAAGTTTTTGCTAATTTTAGCAAAGTAATTTTCTACTTTCATTTAACTAATATTCAATTCAACTAAAATTTTGAAAAGTTAAACGTTTTATTTTACAAATATTTAGCAAAAAAATATGCTAAATTTAGCAGGTTTTTCCTGCAAACTAATTTTTAGTAGCTTTTTTTGCTTTTATTTCTATGAGTGTACAATCTATGAAGAAGTTCCATTAAAATTACGAAGCTCTTATTTTTTTTAAGAAACGAAATATTTCTTAAAATTAATGAAAAACTTTGTACTGTTTATGAAATTCTTTTTTAAATGAATTAAATTTTTTAATAAATGAAATAGTATTTTTCATAAACTTTTATGAAAACTGGTTTTTATTTAATGAAAAGCTTCAATAGACGAGTTCCAGTGTAACTTCATTGCTTTAATGCAAAAATTCTTTAATATTGTGTAGATAAATCTCTCAGTGATCTGAGTTGCAAATCTACATTTCTGTTATGTTACAAACGGAATGATAAACTTAATTTTGAAAAAATCAAACTTCCAGTCTGATTGATCATAGGCAGGCATTAGAGTGTAACGTCATTTGCGAAGGTTAAAAAAATGTATGCGCAAAATCATTTAATAATTAATAAACAAATGATAAAATCTGAATATTGAAATGTATGTAGAGAAAAATTGCATAAATTAAGTTAATGTTGATTTATTTATAAATGTTTTATATGTATACACTCATAAAAAAAAGCCCGTACAAATAGTTTAAATTTCAGCTACAGCAACAGAAAATAGTGAATTTAAGAATCATCTGATAAATTTTAAAAGAACTAAATTTCAGTTGACAGTTGTAGTTAAATTACCTAATAATTTAGCTAAATCAAGAGAATTTCTAAGCCGAATAAAAAGAAAATTTCTGCTAAAAATGTCTTTCCGATCTAACCAGAGGCAGGTCCATATTTGTTACCGGTAATATAAGTAGTTTGTAGAGAGCAGTTTATAGGTACTGAGTAATGATTTTTATTTATTTTGCTCTATCTCTCCTAGCTTCCGAGAAACAGCCTATTTTATGGGTAAAAACTAACAAATATGAGAAAATAATGTCATATATGTACACTGAAAGAATATATCATAGTATTTTTCGTTGGTTAAATGGAGAATTTGATTATATCCAAAAAGTTTTATTAACCCTTTGAGGACGAAGAATTTTCCGCTGGAAATTTTGAAAATTTTGAAAATTTTATTGCGGATTATTGTGCTTCCAACATTTCACGACTAAAGTGTTGTCAAAATTTAAAAATTGTTACTCCTTCTACGAGAAAAATCATGGGACCCATGTGTCAAAGGTAAAAATTTGGGAACAAATTCGTATTTGGTATTAAAACGCATTTGGTGTTGCTGTGTTGATTTATTTATATTGTGCAACGGTTTGCATGCTGCAATTTATGCGTAAATTCGAGTTTTTAGTTGTGCTTTGAAAGCATATTTGCCATCTACCAAATCCATAAAAGTTATTTTGACTGGGGATGAAATTGTAGAGCTTTTGAACGCATCGGATAGTGAAGATGAAGAAAATGTGTTTGAATTAGATATCGAGGATAGAGCTTTTTTGGATGATTTTACCGATTTAACGAACGGAGCCGAAATCGAAATCGAAGATATTCTGCAGACCGAAAAACCTTCAACGAGCAAAAATTCTAAGACTGATGCGTCAATGGCAAAAGGTGTTCCCAAACTTAAAGATGCCAAAGAACTTTTAGTTAAATTTCAGTGGAAAAAACCCAATCAAAATTACATTTCGCCAGCTTATATTGACCCTGATTACATATACGGGCAGGTTTTAAATCCAAAGGTAAGCGCTGATGAGAAGGTCCCAACTGTTTTAGAAGTCTTTAATGCAGTTTGTGATTTCGACGCACTAATAGAGCACATAATTCACCAAACGAAACTTTATTGTGAGCAGAAAGGAATAATATTTTCTATAAGTAAAGAAGAGTTGAAAGCGTTTTTTGGGATGATTATAGCAATGAGTATCCACAGATTGCCAGAAATAAGATTGTACTGGTCTACGATGGAAATATATTCAGTACCGTTCATTTTCAGAGTTATGACTCGAGACCGTTTTGAAAAAATTCTTTCCAGCTTACATTTTGTTAACAATGCTGAACAGCCAAGCCGTGACGACCAATCAGACGATCGAGCCTTTAAAACTAGACCAGTATTAAATCATTTCAACTCAGCATTTGCAAAAAATTTGAGCCAAGGCAAATGCCAGTCTATCGATGAGCATATGGTAAAATTTAAGGGCCGCAATATAATGAAACAGTATATGAAAGACAAACCCATAAGCTGGGGGTTTAAATTATGGTGCCGTTGCGACGCTAAGAGTGGTTATCTATATAAAATTGATATATATACAGGCAAAAAGGAACAGCGAGAGGTTGGTATTGGCGAATCCGTTATTCTAGATATGGCAACAGGGATGGAAAATATGTGAATAGTACTATATTTCGATAACTTTTTCAATAGCCCAATATTGTTACATAAACTTATGACCAATGGAATACGAGCCTGTGGAACTTTGCGAAAAAATCGTGCACAAATGCCAAAATTTGATGCCGATAAATCTTTTAATCGTGGAGACTTCCAAAGCTTTGTGTCAAAAGGAGTTACAATTGTGAAATGGGTGGATAATCGTGCAGTGCATATGGGATATAATTTCATAAATCCAATCGACACAGAAAATGTCAAAAGACGCCAGGCTGGATCTGCAAATAAAATTACTGTGACATTTCCCAAAATGATTTCCCAATATAACGCAGGAATGGGAGGCGTCGATCTTATGGACCAAAAAAAGGTATATTGTTAAGTAACTTCTAAGTAACTTTTTAAGTAAGAAAGATTTATTTATTTTCAGTCGTACTATGAATATGATCGTAAATCGAAGATCAGATTTTATCTTCGCCTGTTTTTTGATTTTTTGGATTTGGGTGTACAAAACTCACACATAGTGTATGACAAGATATCCACAATTAATTCGAAACCATTTTCTATAAAACATCTGGAGTTTCGTACGCAGTTGGCTACACAGTTCATAGACGGCTTTTGTAGTCGAAAAGTTGGTATTACCTTGACATCACGAGAATCCTTTACGTGGTCAAGACTGAGGGCAGTACCGGATTTAGCTGGGCATTATCAAACAAGAATGGATGGAGGAGTCAGGAAGCGATGTGTTGTTTGCACAAAAAACGGAATAGAAAATCGAACAAACACAATTTCTTTCGAATGTAAAAAACCAATGTGCTTTACTGCGGACAGAAATTGTTTTGAAATTTATCACAACTAAGTTGGTTTTAGAATTAGTTTATAAGAACCATTTATGGGATCTCATAATTTTAAATGAATTTTTAAGTTTTTGTTTTTTAAGTTTTTATTTTTTCACTGAATTGTTTGTGTTTTCTTTTTTTTTAATTATAAAATATTAAATAAAAAAAATTAAAAAAAAAATTCCCCTTTATTTTTACCTTTGACGACGAATGGGACGCATATGTCCCATCGTACTTTCAGCCCCACCGAGAAAAGTATGGAACTAATTAAAAATGCGTTGATCAATAAATGTTCATAAGACATTGATACATCTAATACTAAAAGTGTATCCAACAGTATCATTTAGATCCCAAGATATTAGGAAACTAAAATTGCCAAAAAATGAAACAACAAGGCCTTAATTTTAGCACGAAAACCAAAAAAGGCATTTGTTTTATATTAAGAAATTGTTCATGAACTTTATTCCATTAAATTTCATACTCATTAAAAAAATGCATTCGACTTCATAAATTTAATGAAAAGTTTCTTTAGAGCTATGAAATTATTTCATAATTTAATTTATTTTCATACATTTCCAGCTTTAGTGTTAAGATTTAAATCTCAAGTGTTCAACTATTTTATAAAGTGATTTATTATTTTAATGTAGCCTTGTATTAATTTTGGACTTCTATGAAATGTTTAAAAATCCTATGAAGCGGTTCATTGGCTTAGTTCCAATGCATTGTTCAAGACATTCTTGAAGAGATTTATTAACTCAACAAACTTCATAATATTAAAAAAGAAACTGTTTCATTGTCGGATTGATTCATTAGTTTTATGAAGATTTTCATTAATTCTACAAAAATGTCAGAAACATTGACTTTAATAAAACCTGTTTCATAGATTTTATAAAAAGTTAACATGGACAACTTCCAGTCACAATTTTAATTAAAGCTATGCAGAAATGCATTACTGAAGTGAAGATAATTCTCTCAGTGCATAAGTGTATCAGCCTCACGAAGACACAAACGAATAATGGTTTGAAAATAATTGTGGTTTAAATTAACTGGCAGCATTTGCAAATTTGAGCATCACGAATTACTAAATTTTAGGTCGAAAAATTAGTTAAAATACGGAAGAAATTTGTTATTGAGGTATAATAAGATAACTAATAACTTTAGCTAAATAACTGATTTAAACGATAACAGACTTTTGAACTAACTTTTTTTTCTGAGTGTACGAATGTACCATTTTTTTTAGTCATCAATTAAATACCAATAATGAAGAAATATTTATATAAAAATGGAGAGACACAATGTTAAAAAAAGAAAAAAATTCAATACTTGATTGGTGGTTATTTTATAACTGCGTAGTATTTTTAAGTTTTTCCTGATTGAAAACTATGCAAAATGATTAAACCAATGAATGAATGTTATATGGTAGACACTAAACTAACGTCATTTAATGAACGATGTTAAAAAAAAAATAATATTAGATTTTGATTTAAATAAAATAATAAATAATTTCACATAAATATTGGGTTAGGGGAAATTTCAATTTCATCTTATATTCAAATAAGTTGTAGGTACCAATTTGCGCCCACTTATATCCAATTTACACGAAAAAGTTAATACATATGGGAAATCTACGAAACCTAGAGTTAAGGATTTAAAAATTTCAAATTAGTAACACAGAATTCTTTTCTAGATAAGCTTATTTTAAATACATTAAAAAGGTAAAATGTGTTAGAGTGAATACATTTTTTCAATGGCACAAATTTTTTAGTTTTTTTGGGGAATTGAAAATTATTAAAATTCGAGGCTATACTCTATATTTCTTTATTTCATTGCACAATTAATGATCGAAAAAATATAATTTTTATTTTTAATAAAAATTATATCAAAGTTGTAAAAAAGACAAACTACGCTCTTGTTTACTCCAGCTTTACATCTTATTTTTAAACAAAACAAGTGTGAAAATAAATAACAGAAAAAAACAAAAAGCGTGTATTGTATATCTACCAAAGGTAGAGCTTGCACCTCACGAACAAGTTTTCAATTTATTTTTGATCAATTGTGATAATCTTTAACTTCGAGCTCATATATTAGTTCTCATTTAGTGGGATAACTAGGTCAAAGCTATCGCCGCCAACTTGACCTACTCTTCGATTGTCTAAGAGTGCAAGAACTCTCTAGGGAGACTTGGGTCCGGAAGGAGAGTCCACATCTATTGGGTTCGTGGGCACCGGGGTATTGAAGGGAATGAGGTTGTGGATGAACTGGCTAAACGGGGAGTCCATTTGCCAGTTGAAATGGCATTGGATGTTCGCGTGCCACTTCGGTCTCTGAAAAGGGATGTAGAATCCACGATGATGCGGTTTGGAGAAATACCGAAACATGCAGAGTATCTAAAGTCATGTGGAAATCCTACGATCCCGTAGCGACCGAACTTTTACTGTCCTTGTCCAGGAGCGACTGTAGACTTCTGGTGGGGGTTTTAACTGGTCACTGCTGGACGGCAGTTCTTGCCAAGAGAGCGGGAAGGCTGCAGAGTGACGAATGTAGATTCTGTGGGGTACCGGGGGACAGAGAGACGGTGGAGCACCTAATGTGCCACTGTCCGGCTCTTGCACGCTCCAGGGCGAAATGTTTAGGGGACAACCTATCCCGAGATCTGGGAGAAATCTCAGAAATCGGAATCTTGAGACTTCAGTCATTTGCTAAGAGGGTGTGGGGAACTCTGGCTACCATCACTGACGACTGACCTAACGTGGGGGTTATCGTTTCTTATCTGGTAACGCTAGGGACCTAATGGTCTATGCGGGGTCTTTGACCGGCCAGCTCAACCTAACCTAACCTAGGTTATATTAATGTTTGATGTTTTGCATGGGATTGTCACTTCTTTCAAAACGTGTTCTGATGATGGGAACCTAGAAAATTCCCAAAATAGATCAATAAACACAATTCTGAAAGTGGTCAATTAATAAATTTGAAAACAAAAATTCTATAGATTATTTGTTAGGACAATATCCTAATAAAGAAATATAGAGTATGGTCCAGAAATTGAATAATTTTTATTTTCATTGCACAATTAAAGGTCGAAAAAACATAATTTTTATTTTTAATAAAAATTATATCAAACTTGTAAATCTGTTAACTTTACAACATTTTAGTTAATTCGATGTGAATTTTAGTTAATTAAAAATAGCATTTTACTCTGTAAAATTAGCAAATACTTTTACTAAATATTGGTAAACTCAAAATAGAAAATAAAAATTTTAATATTAACAAAATTTTGCTATATTTACCTCAAATTTAGTAGAATGCAAATAAAGGTTTATTTAGCCAAAATCAACAGAAATTTTTCCTTAAAAATTGTATATTGCAGATTTCATATGGGCAAACTTTTATTCGCACAAAAAAAAAAAACTAAAAAAACAACTTTAAAAATTTCACATTCTTTAATGATTTTTTTGTCTACTAATATTTAGTAAAACTTTAATGATTTTTTTGTCTACTAATATTTAGTAAATATTTTTGCTAGATTATTTTGCAACTTTCAATTAACTAAAATTTAGATCAAATATAACTAAATATTTGTAAATTCAACAGATTTTTTTTTTGATATTCTTATATTACAAATATTTAGGAAAAAAAAAATCTGCTAATATTAGCAATTTTTTCTACAAGCTAGATTTTAACTAATTTGTAGTAGCTTTTTTGCCATTTCTACAAGTTTATTTCTATGAGTGTTTTATTATATGCAAATATGAAATCGACCGGGTAATATCTTTTGTCTCTATATCAATTTGATCTTCAAAGTAGATTAAAGGTCAAATAAAGAAAATGCAGCACATAATTGATAGATCCGCGATTCAAAGAATTATGAGGTCAAATATGTCTTAAACTGTATATATTATTATTAAACTTATACAAATAAGTCTGAAAAAGTTACTAAAAATTTGTTAATAATGAGGTTGCAGAAAAAAGCAGCAAAATTAGCGGAATATTTTTGCTAAATATTAGTAAAATAAAAATAGCAAACAAAAACTGTAAAATCTAGTAAAATTTTTAGTTGTTTGCATGAAAACTAAGCGCCATCTGTTCGTGAAAATTTTTATTATAAATAATAAGATAGCTAAAATACAGCTCTGTATTTATTACATAAATAAAATACAAAGTTGTACTTGTGTTTATTATTTACTTTGTTCCTTTTGTACGTACATCGGAATGCTATATGGGGAACTTCAAAAATTGACGACACTTTGAGGTAAAATATTTTTCAAAAAAATTTTTGTATGACATGAATAACGTTTTGTGTGTTTGTTATCTGATATTTAAGCATGCTTAATCCATTCGCGTTAATCAATTATCTTTCACTGCTCAAAAAATAAGGCTGTTTTAAGTTTCAATCAAATTAAAAATATTAAAATTACAGTTTTTGCTTAGATTAAATAAAAGCTACATCAATTTATAGATCTTCGAAAACACGAATCTTTAGCCAGTTTAATGATATTTAGTTGGGTTTAGGGTTACTTATATGCACGAAATCATATTAAATACTTTTAAATTCGCAAAATTAAAAATTTTTTGCTATAAAATGCATATTTTATATAAGGATGCTTTTTTGGGTTATGGAAATTCTGTTTGCTCCATAAAATCATGAAATCCTTAGAATTTTTTGACACCTTTTCGTTTTTTGTATTAAGATCATTAAAATATTTTATTTGCTGTAGGTTTTGACGGAATTGAAACAGCGCTTTAGTCGTCACAAAGCGAAATGTGTTTAAAAAATCTGAGGCTGTAGCCACTATGAATGCAAAAAATTTAACTTTTTTGCACTTCACCTATTAAGTTTGTCGTATGAACTTAATTTAGGTACCTTACTATGTTCTCAAGCCATGCTTTTTTATAAAAATATGAGCTTAAATTTCCCTAAATTATTAAAAAGTTCATAAAAATTTGTTCGTTGAAAATTTTAAAAATGCCTTTTTGACTAGGTGGTACTGATTATAAAGTAACTTAATTAATACGCTAGATAATTTCTAATATAATTGTGAATGCCAGGCGCAAAAAAACATACATTTAAAAAAAAATTAATACAAATCCTTATAAGTTTGTGATGTTTGTGATGCGCTGACATCAATTTGGTATACCTCAAGCTATAGAGAATTACACAATTTTTCAAATACTGTTGTCAAAACTCAATTCCCTATGGAAAGAACCGTGAAAGTTTAAAATTCGTAAAATTGTGGTTTCACTTGTAAATATACATATATAACTTTTCAACAGGCAGCGATATGTAAATTGCCTTTTGAGTGAATGAACCTATAAAGTCAAGTGTAAATAAAATGAATAAAAAATAAAATGAATAAAAAAAAACACTCTTGTAAGTTTGAAGTTATTTTTTAATTTTTCGACTTTTTTTGGTGAAGACGTTTGAACGTGAAACTTTGCAACTTCCTAGCTTTTAAGTATAGCCAACCTAGCTCTGTTCCTTTCAATTGATAAAACCTTGAGAAATAAAATACTTCTAGTTAATGTAGGTTTCAACAGGTACCGAACATTTTTAAGTATTTCATATATCAAAGACTGAAGCGTAATCTAAAAATCTTTAAATTAAATTAAATAAGCGCTGATTTTAATGTTAAAAGATTTTTATTTAAATTATTTTAATAACTTTTCTAAACTTTATAAATTATTTAACAAACACAAAACCCATTTATTATTATATTATAGTCCTTTAATTCAAAAAAATCTTTCCCTTTTTTACTTTTTGTAAAAAACTTTTGAATATTTTTTATAGTATTATTTTTAATTAGTTTATAATTAAAAAATTTGCATAAATGTTTTTAAATATATTTCTAATACGACGTGTTGACTCCCCTTCTCTTGCACAATATAAAACTTCACTTCAAATTAAAGTCACAACCGCAGCTTCAAGAAATATACGGTCCAATATAACTTGAATTGTAGATCATAACCAGGGACCGGAAGTTCATGCAAATGCATGTTTTTTCCTTAAGTCTGAGAACAGCGTAAAGAAAATATCTTTGCGAATCAAAGAGTTTGTATTAAAATGGCATCGATTTGTTTGTGCACATTTTAGCTTATTTCGCTATAAATGCATATTTTTGCATATTTGGCTTTAAATGTATATTTTTACTTATGTATTAAGCTTTAAATGCATGTCTTAATTGCATATTTTTACTTATTTTGCATACTTTTAGTGAATTGTTCGTAGTTGTTAGTAAAAATTCACTTTTAATATTATTAGCATAGCGAGCATATAAACTAAAGAGAATTCAATCTGCTCAAGCAATTTAAAGTGTTGTATTAAATTTTGTTTGCAGATTTTTAAATTAAACTTTTCAAATGCATATTTTTCAACATAATTATTAAAAATGTTGTGTTAATTGTGCAAAACGTGTGCAGCCTAGACTTGCCAACCGTTCAGTTTTCGTCGGGACAGACCAGTTATAGAGTGTAATGTCCCGTGTCGCGGCGATACACTGAACTGTACGGCATTTGTCCCCTTTTGAGAAAAAAAAAAATTATTTTTCACAAAAAATAAAAAAAAATCGAGAACTTTAGCCACACTTGTATATTTTGATTTTTTTAAGTGACGTGTACACGAGACATAAAATCAATGTTAAAGCATGAAAAATACATGAAAAGCAACAACAAAATTTGTTTGTTGTTATTGTTTTGCTTGTATTTTTCGTGATCTAACATTAATTGTATGTCTTGTGTGGACGTCAGGTTATGTCATTTGTCGACTTGTTGCCCACAGTATATACACGCACAGAAAAAACATTGTTGGGGCAACCATATTCGAAGAGCATTATAAATTTTTCGATTTATTATTATTGCGACTATCATGTTACTTTGGTTGTGACAGCCATACCCTTATCTTTTCTAAATAATTAGATTACCATATTATGGCTGCCAATTGATCGCAATGTTATCATATTATGGTTATGGAAATGTTTATAAATTATTATAAAGGGTCCGCCAAATAACTTTTTTTTGAACTCCTGAACCAATTGGACTTTGTATGGCGTCATACCAAGGACTTTATGCAAAATTCGTCTCAATGATGTCTCCGAAATGTTCAATTGTTGAGAACGACGGTGAATTTATGTTGATGGCGCTTCACGCACACTTTCTGCCATAGCAGCAATATTCTCGGGTGTACGCACTGTTTTTGGCTTTTCACACTTTGGTTTATCGATGAGGATGCCAGTTTCTTTCACTTTTTTCACAAGATAACGAACATACGGACCATATTCGTTCAGCGGAAGGATAAAACTAATTATCTGTCAAATCAGACATGAGCTAAGTGTTACCATTCACGAAATAAGCACTAGTTGAAATAAAAAACGTTAGATGGCGGACCCTTTAGTATGATTCCTACCTACATTATTCTCCCAGCATTCTGTTTAAGCTGGATTAAAATGATGTGCATGTTTTTTTAAATAGTACAAATAGTAAATAATATTTAAATAAACTTGTTTTTAAATAATTAAAGTAATCAAATTGTCTTTGCGCTGACGAATATGATTTGTGTTATTAAAGAGTTATATAAACCATTATTTTGTCGCTATACGATGTTAACATAATTTTTTTATTTTCTTTTGAAATACAAATCTTATTTTGTAAGGAAAAAATAAATAATGGTGATTAAGGTAAGAATACAATTTAATAATACATTTATAATGATAATACTATGTTTGCAGCAATAATATTTTCACTATAACCATATTATTGTCCTAGTTATCAGATTATGATTATGGACACGAATTCCGTCATCACTTATTATAACACTTTTATGCATTATAAACAATAACTTTATTTAAGGGATGCGTGTCAATTTAACTTTTGCCTATGCTCCCATTTTACATCGGGTTGAGACTACCAAATTATTCCTTCTTCCACTAAAAATATCACCATTACAATTAACACTACTGCGTTGTTTATTTATTTTTATGTTTTACTATAGCTGTGACAACCATACTCTTATATTTTTCTTAATCATAATATGATATGATAATTAAGGTTACCAATTAATCTCAATATTATCATATTATGGTTATGAATATGTTTATAAATTATCATAGTATGATTCATACATTATTCTCCCAGCATTCAGTTGAAGCTGGATTAAAAAAATGTGCACGTTTTTTTTAAGTAGTACATTTTATACATTCTTATTATTGTTAATATTCCGAAGTATTTATGCGCTCTTTCAAATTAAAGTAATTTGAAGGAACTTGTTCGCTCTTCTAGTTCAATCACTCTTTCTGCAATTTCATTCAATGGTGCTTGTGACAATTTTTTATTTGACGATTTTAAGGCGAACTGTTTATATTTTACTCTCAATTTTTAATGCTTTTAATTAACAATGACAATAATATATAATATTAATAAAAAATAATAATATAAACTTAATAAAAATAAAAAAAAATATTTTATTCATAATAAAAACAATATAAAGCAAAATGTGTTTGGTAAAAAAATATTTTTTATATAGGTACTTCGTGAAATTTGGATCTCAAATGTTGCTTTAAAAAATTAGCTTCCAAAAGCTATTAAAAAGAGATAAACATTTTCTATTATTACAAAGGACGGAACGATTGAACTAAAAGAGCGAATAATGGTGCACTATGCCATATCGTTCAATTGGGTAAGTAGTTCAATTGAATTAGTTCCTTCATGAACTACACAAGTTAAGTCATTTGTCAAAGTCTCGATCGAAAATTTATAATTTTTAAGTTTTTATTTAATAGTGTCCCCTATTGGTAATTCCAAATTAACTTTTAAATTTTATTAAAATTGCATAAAACATGAAAATAATTAATTTAAAAAAAGTTTAAGTGCATAGTTTAAGATTTGTCATACATATATAGGCGCCTCAAACACTATTTTAGTGCATGAAGTTCCTATCCCTGATCATAACAATCATTATCTGCTAAAAATTCAACATTAAATTGTCTGGCACATCCACAGTTTAAAGAATTAAAGGTTGAAATCAGGCTTATTTGCTAGATATCACCATTATGTGTTAGTGCTTAAAGGATCGGATTATTTCTTTCGTTTCTACATCACTTTTAGATCCAAAAATCTATTAAATGTTACAAAATTTAACCTTAAATGACTCTGAATACTAAAATAATAATGCGATCCATTTAGCACTTACACATAATAAGAGTAGTACTGATATTTATCGAACACGCAGTTTTATTTCTTAAACTTCCTTAAACAGTAATTTTTCTTTAAACTGCCGATGTGTCCTTCAAAAAATATAAAATTTCAAGATCTTCACGCATAGACTTGATGAGATGTATATTTTCACAAACAGAGAAAAATTTAGCTTTTTGTCAGCTGAAATTTGGTTACTACGATTCAAATTAGTTTATTACGAATTTCAATCGGTTGGTACAACTTAACATTAGTTTTTACACCAAAGTTCGGTTAATTCAACTAAATTTTAGTTGAATTAACCGAATGTAATGTAAATATCATGATACTAACTGAATTTATAAGTTGTTACCATTAAAATACACATTTCAATTCGGTTGACATTTTATTTCTCTGTCTGCATATTTTCTTTATTTCTGAAAGCACACTAATCGATTTAATTTCACTTTATTAGTTTATTTGTCATTTATGTATATGCCAATGACGCTGAACGTTCACAAATATCTGAAATTTCTATTTATTAAAAAAAAAAAAAAATGAGTGACAGATTTTGAAGAGCTACCGTTTATTCCTAACAGACGTACAGTGTTTCCAAAAGCACTTTTTTGAGCAAATTACATCTTAGACCAGAATTCCTAACCGATTATAAATTTTTTTAAGTTACAAAATTCCGCACAAACTTGTCAGAAGTTTTAGTTTAAAACATTTTGAAAATCTAAAAAAAAAACAAATTTTATAGTTTTCGCCCCGAAAATCAATTAAAACTTCAGGTGATTTAAATGATATGCACCTTGAATTAAAGGTATTTTAATTATTTATTAGCTCCTTCAACAATATTTTAGTTTTCTATTTATTTCTGTCTCTTACGATCAATTTGGTTTTCAAAAAGTGACATTTTACTTTTCTTTTAACTTTTTAACTTTGGAAAAAAATTTTCATTTCCACAATTGCTTTGCTGTATGCAATATTTAATTTTCTGCGGTGTTCCCATAATACTTGCCCCCATCGAAGTTAAGCAACATAACTTGGCTATGAACTAGAAAACTTCAACGAGTTTATCAAATCTCCATCAGATGGCGTTCAATGTTTTAAGGCATTACCTTTTCGTCAGCTTTTATCTCTCCTCTAACTTCGGATTTTCTCTTAAATTTTATACACAAAATCGAACTAAATCGGCTCAACAAACATGTTTCCAACACCAAAATTTGTCATCATTGCCTCTAGATATCAAAAAACCGACAAAATATAGTTTTTGGCCGAACTGTTCGGTCGGACACTATAAATTATTATCACTTTGAGCAATCCATATTTTGGGAGGACTTTTAGGATGTAGCCAATAAAAGATCATTAAAAAAAATTACTATTGGTGTTGTTGTTGCCGGTCCTGGTCGCAATACCTCCCTTATCAGAATATTCAGACGGAGATTAAAAACTTTTCTTTATGTTAATCATATTTAATTTTATTTTGTAGTTTTAAAACTATGTACAACATTTCTTCATTGAAAAAATAGTAAAAAAAAATCCAACTAAAGGGTCCGCTAAATAACTTTTTTTTTTTTTTTTTAAATGCTATATAAAAAACTACTGAATATTTTCTCAAATTTCTTTTTTATTTGAAAGTACAATCCTTCCGGTTAATAATGGAAAATTTGGAAGATGACAAAGCCAATTGTGACAATATTTTGTTGTTGTTTTTGTTTTTTTCTTTGATATTTTAAATTTTGAATCTCGCTCCTAGACGAGGACAAGAAATTCTCATTGAGTTTGTGATTTAACATAACAAATATCTCTAGAAATTCCAATAACAAAGTCCCCTGAAGATTTCCTTGGGCAGGAATGAAATCCGGATAGGGACACGCCTACATCAGATTGTTTTTCACAATTTGTTAAATAAGTTTTGGGACTTTAGCACATTTAATTACTATAAATGCAATTAATGTTTATCCCGATGAAAATAAATTTAAATAACAAATATGCAGGTGCTTGTGCAAATTTAAATGTAACTGACACTAATAGAAAACATATGATTTTCTATTGTTGATTTACTTGAATAAACGTCACTACATTGCTAGGTCTGTCAAAAAAACAGAGTAGTATTTGGAAGATGACAAAGCCAATTGTGACAATATTTTGTTGTTGTTTTTGTTTTTTCTTTGATATTTTAAATTTTGAATCTCGCTCCCCTTTTTAAAGAAAGCAACACATCTATAGAAGAATCTTGAATTTCTTGAAAAAAACAGAACAGAGGCTCTGGTAGGTTTCAAAACCACGATTCCCGCACTTAAACTACAAAGAGTAACCTACATACTATTCTGAGTGTAAATAGTTTATAAATATTTGCTAATATAGTTTTAACAAAATATTGGTTTGGTAAAATAGAAAATAGAAAAATTTCCCGTAAATAAATATTCCAAGTTTTAGCAAGGAAGTTCAAAAAAATTTCGGCTTTTTAACCCTTTCAAGGGTTGTTTGTGGATATATTTCTATTTTGAAACAGGGACCGTAAATAATGATTATTGCTCGTTTTTTTGAATCAAAAAATCAATCACTTAGAAGAGACATAAAAAAAAATTTATTGCACCATTATTATTATTTTTTGACAATCTTGGCATATCCATTATGATTTTTAAATTTTTGATTTTTAAAGTTTTCTTCAATGGTAATGATTATTTTTGAGTAATAATAAAAAAAATCAGCCATAATCATTATTTTTGAGCAAAAAAAAATAAAACTCAAAAATAATCATTATTTATGATTTTTATTTTTTTCGCTCAAAATAAAACTCACTTTCAATGTGTGGGATGTACATATCTCAGAAAGTAGGAGTAGCTTATCGAAGATTTTGGTATCAATCTCTTCTTTGGAAGATTCTCTAGCAGATTAATGGATCAATCATCTTTGTGGGTGAGGTTTAAGGGGTTAATTTTTAATTTAAAAATAGGGGTTTTTTGCCGTATTTTGTGAAAGTAACAGTGTGTGGGATCGACATATCTCAGGAAGGAGGAGGAGCTTATCCAAGATTATGGTATCAATCTCTTCTTTGGAAGATTCTCTAGCAGATTAATGCATCAGTCATATTTGTGGGTCTGGTTTAAGGGGTTAATTATTAATTTCAAAATAGGGCTTTTTGCCGTAAATTCAAAATCTGGAAGCTCGATTTTCACCGTAGACGTATGGTCTAGTGGACATTTTTGCTCAGTACAATCCCAAGAATCAGAAACGCGAAGCGCCCATTAAGATTTTTTTCCTTCCATACTAATCGCCCCACCCTAATATGTATATATATTTACACCTACATGAAAGTGAGTTTTATTTTGAGCGAAAAAAATAAAAATCATAAATAATGATTATTTTTGAGTTTTATTTTTTTTGCTCAAAAATAATGATTATTGTGGATTTTTTTTATTATTACTCAAAAATAATCATTACCATTGAAGAAAATCCTTAAAACTCATAACATAATCATTATTGTGTAATTTTTATTATAAAACTCATAATGATTACGGTCCCTGTTTTGAAATTATATACCTATTACGAGTCCTTAAATTATAAAGGTTTATATATAAAAATGGATCCGAAAATCGAATTTTTTAAACTTCTCAGCTCATTTTTACTACTAAAACGTCCGAATAACCAAAAATGCTTTGTTTGATTTTTCGAAGGGTCTAGCTTTGTTAGTTTTTATTGTATAATTACTATTAAAAACTCAGATTTACACAAAATTCTTTGCATCTTTTGCAAATATTTTTTTTTAAACTGGTTTTGATTTGTTTCAGTGTTCTGATATCGCTTTGTTTAGTGATATCTGAAAAAATATTAAAAATTAAAATGTTACATTTAAAACAATGAACAAAGTACGGGCTTAGTTTACTTCCCCTTTACATCTTGTTTTTAAATAAAACAAAACAAGTGTAAAAATAAAAAGGAGAATAAAAACAAAAAGCGTGTATTGTATATCTAACAAAGGTAGAGCTTGCACATAACAAACAAGTTTTCAATTTATTTTTGATCAATGGTGATAATCTTTAACTTCGAGCTTATATATTAGTTCTCATTTAGTGGGATAACTAGGTTATATTAATGTTTGATGTTTACATTTGATTGTCACTTCTTTCAAAACGTGTTCTGATGATGGGAACCTAGAAAATTTCCGAAATAGATCTATCAACACATTCCTGAAAGTGGTCAGTTAATAAATTTTAAAACAAAAACTCTATAGATTATTTCTTAGGACAATATCCTAATAAAGAAATATAGAGTATGGCCTTGAACTTGATTCATTAAACATTTATTTGTTTTCTTTTTTTCAATAAATAAAAACTACTGTATAAAAGGAGAGTAAAATCATTACACAGTAATTTGCTGTGGTTTGTTTTTTTAAATGAACAACATTTGTAGCCAAAAATTAAATTTCTTCTACAAAAAAAACTTATAATCTTTTTAATCAGTGTTGGCATTCAATAATTTCTTATAATAACGGTAATTGGCTACCACAGTATCATTGAGACCCAAATGAAAATTTTAAAAATGCGATTCCATTAAAGACATTTTTCTTTTTTTATAGCCGGTTTTATTTTGCTATTTTACCTGTTTGATTTTGAAATATCTTGAAATATTATCGGAAAAAATATTTTGTTAAAACTGTTCAAGAAAAAGTTATAATAATTACAATGTGTGGCACTCCGATAAAAAAATGCCATTGAAATAAATCATGCATGATGATTACGATAATGCAATTCGTTTTTCAATGTATGTTTCAATTTTCTTGTTTAAAGTTCAACAGATATCTCCACAGTTCTTTGCATAAAACATTTTCTTAGTAAAGCTATGTACAGACGGTTGTCAGATCTTACAATATTGTCAGAAAAATGTTCAGAAAATGTCTAACAACAGTGTGAACTTACAATTTTTGTCTTGCAACATTGTCAGAAAAAGCATTGTCTGTACATTGTAAGACAATAATATTGTCAGACATCTGACATTCGTGTGAACACCCTACGTTGCCATTGTCAGATAATTGCAAGACATTGTAACCAATTTTTTATTGGCGGATGTGTTTAAATTAATGCATCTGACAATGGCAGTTTTGTCACAGAAATGTTTCTATTGACGGCACTGTAAATAATGAAAAAAAAAAACAAAAGTTCATATTAATAATATTAAAAATCAAAAGTGAAACAAAATAGGGAATAGGGTTGCCATATTTGAAAAGAGAAAAAAAGTACATTGATGAAAAAAACAGTACTTTTCAAAAAAAACAGTACATTTTTGTATTTATTGTTAACATAACTTTTATTTCAATACATAACATATTTGCTTAAAATAAGTTAATACACCGAACCAAATAGCGTAGGTAAAATCAACAAAAAAATTTTTGTAGATCTTTAACGAAATTTTTTCAATTTTTTTTTAAGATTTAACAAATTTTATTCAAATCAACAAAATTTCGTCAAGTTTACATCCTCTAAAGAAGTAAAATTGACAAAATTTCATCAAATTGACTAAATTTCGTCAAATTGGCTAAAATTATTAGTTTGGACGCCATTACATTTTGCATTGGGCAGTGTCATGAAAAAAAATTGTGTTTACAAACATCCATTGCTTGAAAAGTAAACAAACCAAACTTATATATGTACAAAGAAGCGAAGTGGAATTAATACAGGGGGATTCAAAAAATTTATATATAAAACTATTGTACACGCAAAAAAACTTGTTTATATAAAAATATGTAAAATATACAAAAAAACAGTACAAAAACAGTACAAATCCAAAAAAACAGTACTTTTGCGTACTGTTTTAGGTGTTGTGAATAAAACAGTACATTTTTCAAAAAACAGTACATGTACTGTTTAAAACAGTACGAATGGCAACCCTAATAGGAAATCAAATTAAATAAAAAATGGATGGCGACATTTCCATTAATCAGACCTGCGTCATAGATTGCAGCTATGAGCCAACTGACTTGATGTTTCGTACCCAGTCGCCAAGAGGCTCCCAGTCGCCAACAGGCTCTAAAACCGTGAAAAAACCAACACCCATACAAAAAGGTGGAATCCGTGTGGTCACACGAAAGTATTATCAAACTTATCGAGGAAGTTGAGGTACGGCGAAGTTTATGGGATGCTGGTTGCGCTGAGTATAAACTTCCCAAAGATATTTTATGGCAAGAGGTCGCAGATGCCATCCAGATAAGTGTGAACGATTGTAAAGGAAAATGGTCAAATCTCCGCAAAAAATATTTTGTCTTCATCCTCGCTACTTTCTAATACATATGCAGCTAAAATCGTTGCAATTGCTTTTTTTCCATGACAATTAATATTATTACTTTTTCAATTTAATTAAACACACAATTGACAATTAATAATTTATTTCAAATGCTTTGGCAGTTCTGGCAATGTCTAACAACAGATCTGGCAATTTTTGCCATACAATAATATGACAACCGTGTGAACTGACAATTTTCGTTGGCAGATAAATTTATTGTTTGACAATGAAATTGAAAGGTTTTCTTACAATCGTCTGAACTGACAATTTACCTTTTGCTAAACATGTTTCATTGTCAGTACATTGCCAGCACATTGCCAGATCTTACAATATTGTAAGATCTGACAACCGTCTGTACATAGCTTAACCAATTTAAATATTTTTTTTTTTTTGGGAATATTTCTAGTGGGCATTATTTTAAAATTGTCGACCCATAACCAAAAATTCGTAGTAATTTCCATTTTTTCACCATTTTATCTCATATTGCCGCTTTTTTAACTTTTATTTAGAAAATTTATCATATGCTTCCGAAAATTCCAAGATAATTTGCAGAAATTAAAATTTAATAATTCGTTATTTTATGTAAAACCCGCTAAAAACACAAAATTTTAAGAAGTAAAACTGAAAAACTCAAGATAATTTTTCACTATTGTAGAAAATTTAAATTTTAAAAATAATGTTAAACTTTTTTTTACAAACTATTCAATGTTTTTTAGCAAAGTTGTATTTTAATGATAATTATTTTAGCGGAGTCGCATTTTTGTAATGTTTTTCTGTTCAAACTGCGACTCCGATAATATCGAGTACTTAATTTTAAGTACTTTCGAGTACCAATAAAAAAGAAGACAAATACTCGATATTCGTTACCCACTACTCATTATTTTACAAGCACTACTGTAAACATTACTTTCGATCTGAAATGTTGAACATTTAAGAACACTTACCTACAAATAATTTACAACAGTTTAGGATATTTTAATGGCATACCTGAAAAATATAAAGGAAAACATTCTCAATTAATGATTTGTTTAGAATAAATATTGCTTTAAATTAAAAGTTTAATTGATTCAATTAATTTCTTATTGAGACATTTTAAAAAATTTAAATTCAATATATTCTTGTATCAATTAAAAATTTTATTAAAAGTATGAACTAATTTCAAAATGTGTGGTATACATTTTTCAAAGCTTATAAATCCTGTGACCTTTTTACCTTAAGTTTACAATTAAATAAAAAATATAAGTATTAAAGTCTCATAAATTTATATTTACATAAGTGTAGTTCAATAAGATGTCCAGTAAGATATCCCAAAATTTTTATTTAGCAAATCTTTTTAAAATTTCAAGAAAAAATTATAACGGATATGATTAAAATTTTACTTGACATTTTGGATAATTTTTAAATAAATTTTCAGTTGATATGATTACAATTTGCATTGAATTGATTGATTTTTCATAAATTTTTTTATTGATATGATTAAAAGTTTAATTGACCCAATTCAATTATACTTTTAATTGTATTTACAAAAATTTTAATTGAAACTCGATTTTAGTTTTTTCTGTGTATTGTTTTCATATTAAACCTGATATTAAATTTGAAAATAAATTTCATTAAATTTTTAAATCAATATTTCAAGTAGGGAAAGGTGGGGTAATTTTGGAACTTTGAATTTTTCCCCGTACTAATTCATTTTCAGAATTTCTAACTATTGTGTCTTGTTCCTTAATAAATTATTAGTGTCCGACCGAACAGTTCGGCCAGAAAATGCATTTGGTCTGTATTCGGTATTTGAAGCATTATGGACAAATTTGGCGGATGGAAAAATGTTTATTGGGCTGATTAGATGCTATTTTGAGTGTCAAATTTGAAGAAAAGTCTGTAGTTAGGCAATGAATTCACTGTTCGGCCTCAGAAAGTTCGGCCAAATCGAAAATAGTTCGGCGGCCGAACTTTTAACTTTATAGCTAAACTTCGGCTTTTCTCTTAAATTTTATACACAAAATCGAACTAAATCGGCTCAACAAACATGTTTCCAATACCAAAATTTGTCATCATTGCCTCTAGATATCAAAAAACCGACAAAATATAGTTTTTTGGCCGAACTGTTCGGTTGGACACTATAAATTATTATCACTTTGAGCAATCCATATTTTGGGAGGACTTTTAGGATGTAGCCAATAAAAGATCATTAAAAAAAATTACTATTGGTGTTGTTGTTGCCGGTCCTGGTCGCAATACCTCCCTTATCAGAATATTCAGACGGAGATTAAAAACTTTTCTTTATGTTCATCATATTTAATTTTATTTTGTAGTTTTAAAACTATGTACAACATTTCTTCATTGAAAAAATAGTAAAAAAATCCAACTAAAGGGTCCGCTAAATAACTTCTTTTTTTTTTTTTTGAAAATGCTATAAAAAAAACTACTGAATATTTTCTCAAATTTCTTTTTTATTTGAAAGTACAATCCTTCCGGTTAATAATGGAAAATAATTTTATTCAAATGGCTGCCTCGGCTGGCCATGCAGTAGCCTACACGATCGGTCCAATTTTTAAGCACATTATCGATTGTGTGCAGCTGTATTTCACCAATGGCTTCACGAATATTGTCCTTTAAAGCGTCAATTGTCTCTGGCTTGTTGGCGTAACACTTATATTTGACGGCACCCCACAAATAGTAGTCCAACGGTGTCAAATCGCAGCTCCGAGGTGGCCAAACGACATCAGCTCTGCGGCTGATAATGCGAACTTCAAAAACAGGGCGCAAAACATCGAGTGTAGCTTTGGCTGTGTGGCACGTAGCGCCGTCCTGTTGAAACCAAATGTTGCCAATATCCTCCTCTACAATTCTTGTGAACAAAAATTCGTTCAACATGGCCCGATAACGATCGCCATTGACTGTAACGGCCATGATTTTCAAAGTACCATGATTTTCAAAGTAATTACACAACCATATTCGTTCAGCGGAAGGATAAAACTAACTATCTGTCAAATCAGACATGAGCTAAGTGTTACCATTAACGAAATAAGCACTAGTTGAAAAAAAAAAACGTTAGATGGTGGACCCTTTAGTTGTGTTCTTTTGGGTTAAGAAGCTGCACCACTAATCACTATCGCCGTGGAACTATCAAAAGACTACACAAAAAAAAGGAGGAGGGTGCTTTTTAGGAACTAAAAAATAACTAGTACCAAATTACCCCACCTTCCCCTACAATTTAATTATATATCTATAAAATAAATTTATTATTAAAACACAAGTATTGATGGCAAAAGGTTAAACGAGTGTATGAATAGCAAAAATATTAAATAATTTCTTGAACATTTTCAATTTATTTTCTATTATATTACATAAATAATTTCAAAACTTGTGCTACAAATATACAAATGATCACTCTGTTTGATATACAAATATGACAAATGATGATAAAAAGAAATTTATACTGTATATTTATTTATATTTTAAAGATAAACAAACGTCATATGCATATTGCTTCTTAAATAATACTTATAAAAATAATCCAAAAATATATATATTAGGGCGGGTCGATTTAAAAATCGCTCAACGTTCAAGGAAAGTCGTATTCTAGGGATCAAAATAAGAAACTTTGCCGAAGGAACCATACCTCTAAAACGAATTCTGATGTCCCGACTTTTGACCCGTAGGGTAAAATTTTGAAAAAGCCCACTTTGATATTTCAGAAAGTAGGAGGAATCTCTCCAAGATTATGGGAGCTACTTCTTCTCCGGGAGACACGCTAGCAGATTAATGCATAAAACATCATTCTAGGTGACCGTTAAGGGGTTAAAATTTAAGTTGAAAGAGGGCCTTTTTAGCCGTGTTTTTATAGCAAAATGTACAAATCTCGGGATAGAGATATTTCAGAAAGTAGGAGGAGTCTTTCCAAGATTAGGGTCTCTATTTCTTCTCCGGAAGACGCTCTAGCAGATAAATGTATAAATTATATTCGATTGGGTTGGATTCGATTGGGGCACTCTAAATGGGTCAAAGTGGGATTTTTCAAAATTTTAAACTACGGGTCAAAAGTCGG
Source organism: Delia radicum (assembly GCA_021234595.1). NCBI lineage: Eukaryota > Metazoa > Arthropoda > Insecta > Diptera > Anthomyiidae > Delia > Delia radicum. The sequence goes on along the minus strand of CM037854.1, from coordinate 13,458,109 downwards.
GACATCAGAATTCGTTTTAGAGGTATGGTTCCTTCGGCAAAGTTTCTTATTTTCATCCCTAGAATACGATTTTCCTTGAACGTTTAGCGATTTTTTTGCCTCCATACAAATCGACCCGGCCTAATATATATGTATATATACATATGTATATTCCTTAAAATAGCTGCATGTACTTTAGAGCGGCATCTTTTTCGACTTTCGATTTTTATCCATTATTATTGCAATTTTTGTAGAACTAGGTCTAAAAGTTAGATGGTACGAATTTGAGATAAATCGTAACGAATTAACATGTAGCGCCCAGCGTATATAGTTTTCGTTTAAAAAAAAAAATTCTTAAACTGCTTTATGTCTTGCGATACATAATTTTCAATTAATTTTGGCACGAATATTTGAAAAACAAAATATTCGAAGATACTTTTTAAAACATTTCTAGAATAGAGGAAAAAGATGCAATTTTAATGAAAATCAAATTAATTAAAAACCGTTAGTCCGATTTTAAAAATATCAAAATAAACGTGTTCATAAAAAATGATGTGTCGCAAGACATATTTTTGTTAAAGCAATTTAAGAAAAATTTTCAAAACTCAAAAACTTTATACGCGGGGCTCCAAGGGTTAGAGATATCTGATTTTTCTCAAATTTGCACCAAATAACTGTACTACAATAATCTGAACAATAAATTTCAATTTTTCAAAAAAAAAGTTTTTCTTCATACAAAAAATACCGCTCTAATGAACTTATTTAGTACGTCGTATTAAGAGTTTGACGCACCTTCCAGCGGTTATTAAAATAAAAATGAGAAACATAAATAAATAAATTTGCATAATTGAATTATCCATTTAATACAAGGAGTAAAAAGTTCATTAGGTTTATATCAGGGATGGCAGACAGTGCCACTAAAATACCGTTATCGATTCAAAACCCTTTCAATTGACTATTGCTAAAATGTCGTTACCGAAATGATTGAAACACTATCATCTGTAAAATACCGTTACCGATATAACTTAAATACCAATATCCTTAAAATACCGTTACCGAAATATTTGAAATAGCGTAATCCGTAAAATACCGTTTCCGAAATAATTTGGCAAAATAAAAAAATAATAGCTGTTAATAGATATATCTTCCCAAAGTTTGATCGTAAACTAGCCAGTCATTGAAATTCGAGCATAATAAGACTTAAAAACATTACCTGAATAACTAAAATAAAGTTACCCTTAAAATACCGTTACTGAAATAACTGTAAAACCGTTATCATTAAAATAACGTTACCGAAATAACTAAAATAGCGTTGCCGCTAAAATACCGTTACCGAAACAAGTAAAATACCGGTAACGCTAAAAACCCAATACCGAAATAACTGAAATATCGTTACCCCTAAAATACTGTTACCGAAATAAAGGAAAATATCGTTACCGTAACCGAAACCCGCATCGAAACGGTTACCATTCATGTTTTATTCTCAATTTGAAATGAAATATCTCAATACCATTTAGTCTTCTTTGAATTTCAGTAGAAAAATCTAAATTTCATTTGTTATCACAGATTATCACAGTATAATTTGAGTTTGTTATTTTCTGAATTTGAAATGGAAAATCTCAATTTCTTCTGTTCTTTTCTCATTATCAAATCAAAAATCTCAATATCATTTGTTATTTTCTCAATTTCAATTGAAAAATCTCAATTTTATTGTGTTCTCTTCTTAATGTCAAATGGAAAGTCTCAATTTCATTTGTTCCTTTCTAAATTTTAAATGGAAAATCTTAATTTGAGTTTTTCTCCATTTCATATGAAAAATCTCAATATCAATTGTTCTTTTCTCAATTTAACATGCAAAGTTCTCAATTTCAATTGGAAAAGTCATAGAGTTATGGCGTTACATTGGTGTATGCATTGGAGATACAGTGAAATTTTCTAATTATTGAGAGTATTCACGATGGTCATTAGCTCACGATGCAAATATGCACAAAGGGTTATTTGCATTCTCTCAGCCTTTAGCAGTATTGATGATGCAAACAGTGCATATTTGCATCGTGTGCAAATCACCATTGTGAGTATATACTCTTTCAGTGGAGATACAATGAAATTTTCTATCGGAGTGCATTAACATTACCTGAATAACTAAAATATCGTTACACTCAAAACACCGTTAACGAAATAATTAAAAAACCTTTATCTTTAAAATAACGCTACTGAAAGAACTAAAATCGGTTACCACCCATGATTTATATATAAAAATATAATTTACATAGACGCAATGGGGAAAGTTATTATTATACTAAAGAATATGCAATTTCGGTATAGGTTGCGTCATTTAAAATAAGAAGCTTATTTTCCTTCCGTTAAAAAATTTAGCATAATGGCACATTTAGTAAATGAAAGTTTGCTGACTTTAGCGGGAAATTATAGTATGTATTAGAGATGGACACGTGAGTAGAATTTTGCGCGAGTGATCGAAACCTAATTTTACTCACGAGAACGTGAGTGAGTAAGAAAAATTGTTCGTGAGTGTGCGTGAGCCAAATATTTGCGTGAGTGAGTGTGCATGAGCCAAATATTTGCGTGAGTGAGTGTGCGTGGGTAGAGTTTTACCAACATTTTTTTTCATTTGCTTTTGTTAATGTTTTTTTCAGTTTTTTGCCGAATAAATATTTCTGGGGTTTTAAAACACTAAATAAATGGCAAAATAACATATTTAGTGCAAATTTGAGTCAAACATTCACAATTTACCTTAATTTTAATATTTTATCTATTTGCGGTCAGGTTTTATTTCGCGAGTTTTCACGATTCAAGTGAATCACGAGTGAGTGTAAATAAAATCTAAACATACTCACGTGAGTGTGAGTGATAGAGAGTAGAAAAAAATTCTCGTGAGTGTGTGAGTTAAAATTCGCTCACGTGCCCATCTCTTGTATGCATACTGCTCTCTACCTCAAGTGGATTCATTGTTGTTGATCCATTAAGTTAGACTAGCAAGGAAGGTATCCCGAGCCGGTTCCGCTGATCTTAATGAATCTTATTTACATGTTGTGAATAATAAAAATACAAATTTTTATAGCTGCCAATCTCATGTTTAGGAGTTACTAACAAGGGGAGTCTGCCGATGGATTCTCTCCGATCTTAATGAAATTTGGATATGTGATAAAGAAAAACAAATAAGGGAACGTATTTCTTTAGCGGCCCAATCTCATGTTTAGAGTTTAAAAATTAAACAATTTTTCGTTTTTTCGGTCAAAAATTAGCCAATTTTTCGTTTTTTTCGGCTTATTTCGAATTGTATCAGAGATATTTGCGACTAATGGGGTACCAAATGAAAGAGCTTTTGATGACGCATTAGCTGGTAAACGAAACATGCCCGATAACTTTGAAGTATTTTTTTAATTAAAAAAACTGTGTTTTAAGTGATATTAAACCTGGCGTTTTGTTAAAGAATTATAGTTGGATTAATCTAAAAAATATGTACACAGAAAAAATTATGGGCCAAAAATATCTAATTAATTGATTGTTTGAATATCAATGGCAATTTAAACAATTTTTTTACTTGATTCAATTAAAAAATTTATTGAATTTTCTAATATGTCCATACAGTGTTAACAACATGTACACAAAATTTTTAAAAATTTGCAAACTATTTTTTTTATTTTTTTATTTAGATTAAATAATCAAACAAAGGTTTAATTATATCAATATATTATTTAATTTGTAAATAAAAAAAAAAAGATCGCAAATGATTAACTTTTAATAAGTTGAATAGTTTGCCGATTTCAAATACACGCAAAATCGTAGTTATTTCACTAGAGTTTGCAACACTCCTTTTGTTGAGATATTCGTGTACGCACGAAAACTTAATTTAGTTTCGTGTTTTATCTGTGGTAATAAAAGTGCACATGTGGATTTAAATAAACCTTATCTATCGAAAAAGGACAATTAAACTATTATTTTTGTAAATACTTAAATTTTCAATAAGTATAAGTGTAATTAAACTATCTTTTTAAAGTTGTGTGCGATTTTTTTAAGAAAGCAATTCAATTACAAGAAAAAGTTCAAGACAATACAAGCAAAACAAAAATTTTGTCTTTACTTTTATTTGTTTTCTTGTAATACATTTTTATATTAAAAAGCTTTAATTTTATTATAAATAAAATGTCAATTTAATTTACAAACCTGAATTTCTTTTTTATTTAATGGGGGACATATAACAAAAATAAAAAAATACGAGTTTTCAATTAAAACTACCATTGTTTTCTTCTCAAGTTTCAATTAAAGTTTTAATCAATTTAACTAAACTTTTTAATTGAGGTTGTAAAGAAAAACAATAACTCTTTTAATTGATATTATTATTATTTTAATTGAAAGAGTTTTAATAAACTGTCTGCAAATTTTTTTAGTTAATACTATCATTTCAGTGGTAGGTGCAAAATCAATTAAAATATTAATTGATTCAATAAAATTTTTAATTGAAACCCGTTTTTAGTTTTTTTTTTGTATATTAATGCCCATTAAATTTAATCGATGGGGTGTCTGAGCTTTTTGCGACCATCGTAATTGTTCGGCTTTTATACGACTTTTTCCGAAGAGCGTGTTAACCTATATTTTAAATATTTCAAATAACAGGTAACTCTAACACCACATCAGGGAGTTTCAGCATTTCCATTTTTTTTTTTTTTTTTTTTTTGCAACTCTTAAAGAGGAGTATAAATACCTATGGCCCAAAAGAGTTTTGAGAATTTTTTAAAAATTTTTGAAGGTGGGTACGGAGAATCGCTGAAATGGATTATGTGCAAAAGAAGGAGGTTATGAAACAAATTTTTTTCTCCAGAGCTTTGTATTCAGAAAACCATATAAATCACTACTCGAGAGTTCTAGCCTACTAAAAAAACTATTCAGGGTATAAATTATTAGTTTAAGGATCACTCTGATGACCTCAAATCTAAAAAATTAAAAATTTTCCAAATGCAAACTTCAATAACTTACGAACTAGAACTTATAAAGGTCTTTCAAATACCTTGAATTTAATAATCTTACTCCTGACACTTCCGGAGAAATATTGAAAAAAATTAAAAAGTCGAAACAAACTCATTTATTTTCTCATTGTTTGCCAAATCTTACTCCTGACACTTCTGGAGAAATATTGAAAAAAATTAAAAAGTCGAAACAAACTCATTTATTTTCTCATTGTTTGCATTTGAGTTGGCAAACAAGTCGGGAAATTTCACAAAATCAAATTTGGTATCAAATTAAAGGTATTTTAAAGCTTTTCCAACAAATTAAAGTCCACGCTAATACAACGCCTATTTCTGAATTTATTGAGTTTTGAATTTGGAAAACTTTGATTTTTTTAAGGTCATCAGAGTGACTTAATTAAGCTAATAATTTGTACCCCGAATCATTTTTTTTAGTAGGCTTGAATACTTAAATAATGATTTATATGGTTTTGTGAAAACAAAATTTAAAAAACATTTGTTTTATAACCTCTTTTTTGCACTTAATCAACTTTAGCAACCCCGTACACCCATTTAAACTTCTCAAAAATATTTTGGGTCATAAGTATTCATATTCCGCTTCAAGAGTTACAAAAATTAAAAAAAGTGGAAATGCTCTCCGATATTCGAAATCGATCGGTTATTATGCAACCAGCCTTTTTCTCCTATATTGCAAAGAATTCAAAATGTGGTCGCTCTGGGTCATCTATATAGGCAAAATATGTATCAAAATTTTTGTTTTCTTGAGTACTTTACCTTTGAGTAATTTAACCCGTAAATTAAAGACAACGACAAACGAAACAAATTTTTAAACCAGACAAAAATCTAATTTTAAAGATATTGACCTAAAATTTGGTTCAAATCTCGAATGTTCTCACCAAAAAAATATTTTAACCAAAATTGGGCGGAGTTTAACTACTGCCACGCCCACTTTGTAAATATGTATTTTCTGTAGTAAAATTTTTGTATATTTAGACTGATATTGTCCAGAAACTAAGTGTACAGATGTATTATGTGTTAAAAAATTCTTGGCTATTTTAAATGGGCGTAACCCCCCCCCCCCCCCCCTTATTGAAATATTTTTTTGTAATTTAAAATTAGAAATGCTTTAGAGCAAATAACATTGTAAATATAAATATTTCGACTCATTAGCCACCTACCGGAACATTTTTTCTATTCACATAATTAATAAACATTCTTAATATGGACCAAATCGGACCATTAATGCAACTGTAAATATCTAGATTCCAGCCCCACCCACCATGTTAGTTTTTTATAATTTGTTTTCTTGTTCCATAACTAATATACTCTGAATATGGGCTAAATCGGACCATCAATGCAACCGAAAATAACATATTCGGAAATTTGTCGACTCCAGCGCCACCTACCGGGCCCAAAAAATATATTTATATATAAATATTGGAGCACCAAACGAACAAAAGTTGTGAATATATTTTCGATATGCCCAGTGGTGTTCGATTTTATATATTTTAAGAAGATATAAAAAACGGGTGTCCACTGGTTTTCAAATATTTTTCACGGCTGCGACGGATGCACCCAATATTTGAAAAAATTGGTTTTATGGAAGTCACTTAATATCCTAATATCAGTTTCGTGGTGAAAGCTTTTGAAATATTTTCCATTAGAATAATCATTTTAATGATAATGAAATCACACTAATGAATAAAAAAAAACTAATTTCAATTGTTAAAAAAATAATTTGTTTACATAAAAACGTGAGATTAGGCAGCTAGAAAAAATACATTTCTCTTGGTTTTTGCTCCTCCACAACATATCCAAAGTTCATTACCATCTGGCAGTTCTGGTCGGCATACCTCCCTTGTAAGACGATAATCTATCTTTATGATATAAATGAAATTTTGCACATAGTCAATGAAGTTTCATTAGAATTCAGTTATTGAAATTTTTCATTAATTTAATGCAATTTTTCTTAAACCTGCATGAGAAATTTTAATTTATTGATTGAAAGTTTTGTAAATTCAATGAAAAACTTTATTAAAAACCCGTTTTTATAAAAACTATTACAAAATTTAAATTTTTTTTAAATATTTTCAAACGTCTGAGATTTATTTTGTGTCAAAGTTTCAACTTTGGTTGCTAATATTTCCACTAAAATTACAAAAATTTCTCAATGAAGTACTGCTCAGCGGATCTGTGACTTGTCCTTATAGAGTTAACTTCATTGATCTTAAAATAAATATTCCGTGTATTTACTCTTAAAACTTGTTTTCATTCCATGATATTCTCTCATAAATAAATCAGTTTTTTTTGTATGAATTTCTATGGTTCGCATTGTATTTAAATGTTTAAATTTATCAGTGCATGTTTATTTGCTTTTTTTTTAACAATTCGGGGGTACATGTACCTAAATCTGATTATGAATTACAACAAGGTCATATTGTTTTATTTGTTTATTGTGTTTTTTATCTGTCATTCATCTATCTGTCCAAAGAATGTCAGCAAAAATTTGAGTTTTATTACCATATTCGTGTTTAAACCGTTAAATGCTAAAATTTCACACGTAAATTCTGTGTGACTCAACAACGTATTGGATTCTATGCAAGTTTAGAGCGAATAGGGTTCAAAATAGTTATTAAAAGAATGAATTCGTTTTAAGATTTTTAAAAACTTAAATTTAATTTCTGAATAAAATAGATAACACCGATAATCCCAATAAAAAATGTTTTATGAAAAAGTTTTTAATTTTTTTTTTTTTTTTTTAATTTCATAATTTGAGTAACTTGTCTATTTTGAATATAACTCGATTTATACTGGTTTTAAATCGGTTCTGTAGTTTTGGAAGTTAAAAGAAAAAAACTCGTTTTTTTCCATAAAAATTTAAAATTTTGAATATTCAGCATACTGTGGGCCAGCATCCATGAATTTTGGCCAAAACTAGAATACAGAGGATAGAAATCTCGATATTATCATATAGCGGGTTTAGGCAGTCGCTGATCACAAATCTGGAATCAGAATCTTTAAATTCAAATAAATTTTAAAATTTGTGTAGATTAGATTAGACTAGAGTGGCACTATGCTCCGCGACCAGAAGTTGGTATTTTGTGCTGCCAACGAATACACCCTATAGGTTCAGGCTCCCTACGAAGCCAACTATCCTACAAGGTAAACAATTCCAAACGTCCGATGACGTCACTATTCGACCACCAAAATAACGCACCCTCCTGTCGAAGAGCCTCGTACATTTGCAGAGAACATGCTCTGAGGTCTCGGAGGACCGTCACGGTCCTTAGTTCGCCCCTCGTTATAGATAAGAGTTTCCGCGACCTCTCCCCAGAGTGAGATATAAACAGCCTCGCCTGTCGCTGCCCAGGCGATCTGGCCCAATAGGCTCCAGACTCCCTCCATCTTCTGATCCTCTCTCTGACATACCCATTGGGTACGCCACAGAAGGGTTCAGGGCCAATGAATTGTCGACGAGCTCCGCAGTTGACCAAACAGTCAGCCCGTTCGTTGCCCTCATGGCCAGGAACCCAGCCCAGTGTTAAGGAGTTGTTAAGTCCGAGACGATTTAGAGAGTCGATAGATTCCTTAACCAAACCCGACAACACATCTTGAGCCCTCAAGCCACCAAGTGCCGCCTGGCTGTCAGATAGAATATAGATCGTGGCCACACGTGTCCTCCTCCGCAGACACTCTTTCACACAGATACAGATAGCGAAGACCTCCGCCTGAAAAACGGAGGGATATTTGCCCATGGGCAGAGCACGCTGAAATCCTGGTTCGACGACACCTGCTCCGCATCCATGTTCGACTGTTTTGAGCCATCCGTGAACCAGACCTGTGCACCAACCTCCGGTATCCAAGATCCAGTCAGCCACGTGCTCCTGTCGAAAATCACAACAACAAAGTGCCTCACAAATACCTGCATAGGCAGTATCCTGTCACTGACCCTAAAATTTGTGTATATTGAACTTCTATTATTTGTTTATATTTAACATCTATTATTTGTTTATAAAGAATATGGTGTCTCTGATTACGAGTATGGAATCGAAAATTTTAAATTCAAAATGACGGATTCAATATGGTGATAACTTTTGTATACATCGTCCGTTCCACGATAGATCGGCCAAACTCTGACCGAAAGTCATTTAAATTTCTTTATGTTTTGTACACGTATTCTCTAGGTTTTCAGTTTCACACTACGGTTTTCAGTTTCTGCAAAGTTTTCTAAGCTCCAAAACATTTTAAAAGTAGTGAATTTTGAAAAATCATATGAAAGGGTCAATTGTCTACTTTTCGATTTGTAATTAAAAGACAACACCTCGGAGAGACAAGAAATTTCGAAGGTGGATTCTGTTGTTTCGTCGGTATGGTTGATTTGGCATTTCCAAGCACTAGAATGAATTCTTCTGAGTACATTACATTATTAGAACAGAAATTGGTGCTTGTGTTTATTGAAAATAGCAACGAAGAAGAATTAGTTTTCCAACAAAACAATGGCTCAGTACATGTAAGTCGTCAGACGATGAAATGTCTATCATCAAAAATATAACAGCATTGGAATGGCCCGCCTGTCCTCGTAATCAGACCCACATTGAGAATATTTGGAGAGTATAACCCGTCGAGTTTACGCAGAAATACGTGAATATGAAAGCGTTTTTCATCTAAAAGAAGCAGATATTGATGCGTGAAGACCTATAACGGAAAAACTTCGAATAAATCTGGTCGAGCTGATTCGAGTTGATTTTTCACGCATTATTAAAACTTTCAAATATTTTTCTTACATTTTTGTAAATTTTGATATATTAAGTTAAGTGTATTTATAGTTATGAAACACTGATTGATTTTGTTATTCCTTTTTAAAAAGTAAAATAAAAAATTAATTGTTTTTTTGTTAAATATTAATAATTTTCCATTTTTTTACTTTCATGGCGGTTAAACTTTTCTAATTTTTTTTTTTAACTTACAAAATTTAGTGAAAATAATGTGTAATTATAGTTTTGCAACGCAGTGTATACGTCAGTTCGGCAAATGTTTTATTATAATCTCCTAATATTTGCGATATGTATTGTGCGAAAAACAAATACATACACACAGAGAAAAATGTAGCTATTTGCCAACTGAAATTCCGTTACTACGACTCAAATTCTGTTATTAACATTAATTTTCACAACAAAATTCGGTTAATTGCACTGAATTTTAGTTGCAATACCCAAAATATTCAGAAATGTAATGAAAATATCCTTGTACTAACTGCATTTATAAGTTGTTACCATTAATTTACACTTTTCAATTCGGTTGGCACTTTATTTCTCTGTGTGTAGAATAAATGTAGAGAAAATACTAAATTCTTATACATATGTACTTTTACATAAACGTTCATAACTTAGGCCTTTATCCATGGATTTGCTTGTGAAATTACTTATTTTCTTTGCTGATGTACCAAGTTTAAGATAAAAAATATTTTATATTTTTTCGAAATTTAAAATTTTTTGTTTTTGTCGAAAAAAAAGAGATTTTGCCGTGTAATTTGGACCCATTTCATTTGGGTGTTGTACTTGAATACATTCAATGAACTTTACGAAGCTTAACCCTCTAACGTCTAGATATGCATCAGGGCAGCCTTTAAATAATGTACCACAAATGCGTCAAATGAATGTTTTAAAGTTATGTTACGATAGAAAACTAAATTGAATAATACTTTGCGAAGAAAATTTCCGTGTGCCGTGCACGGTTTGAAAGCTAGAAAGCTTCAAAATTAAAATTTCGTAAACTTTAAAAAAACATAGTTTTCAAATATCTAAAAACTACATTGAGAGAATTATCTTCACTTCATTAATGAGTTTCTGCATAGCATTAATGAATATTGTCATTGGAGCTCGTCCATTGAAACTTTTCATAAAATCTATGAAACAGGTTTCATAGATCAGTGTTAATATTTATGCAATGCTTTGCATAATTTATAAAAATTCAAACAATGAAGCGTTCATACACTCACAAGAACTTTTCCATAAAATTTCAACAGTTATTTAAACAGTTAATCGGTAAAGTTGTTTTAATGGAATATACAGTTAAATTACCAAAGAAATATATTTTTTAACTTTCTGTCTGTTATTCAATAAACAAAATAAACAAAAAAGACGGTCTTTCGGTAATAAATAGTTAAAATATTCAGTTAAAATTTTGCATTTAAAACAAAAAGTTGTTATTTGATATTGAGTATTGAAAAAAAAATTTAATTTTAACAGTTGAAAATAAACTACAAAATACCATTGTTTTAAACGAAAAGTAAGTAGTCCTGTTTTAACTGATTTTCAGTTAATTTAATGTGTATATTCAGGAGTCTTAACGGAAAAAATATTATGAGTGTAGAATTTATGAAGCAGTTTCATAAAATTTTATAACATTTCAAAGTTTCATTGAACTAATGAAACTCTTTAAAAGTTGAAGACTTGAAAATTATATCTTAAAAATAAAGTTTGTAATCTATGAAAATAAATGAAATTATGAAATTTTATAAAACAGATTTAAGATTTTAGTGTTTAGAATAATTCATACACTAAAAAAAAGTATGTCTTGTCTACAAGGATCCTGCCAGCAAAAATGTTTCTGATTTTACTGACTTTTTTTTTGAGTGGAGTTCTGAAGAAAATTCTCATTAAATTTTTTACTACGACACATATACTGAAAGAATTCTCTACATGATTTCAATGAATTTCTGCAGTAGATCTATGAAGTGTCACTGGAACTCGTTCATTGAAACTTTTTGTTAAATTAATGCAGTTTCTGATAAAATTTAATGAAAATTTCATTTCATTTATTAAAAATGTAATACGATTAATGAAAAAGTTTCATTAAAGCTAGATTCATTAAAACTATGGCGCTTTTTCATGAAGTTTAAGAAATTTTTCATTCACATTGAGAAGAAAACTTCATTAGTTAGTGAAAAAAATTTCATTAAAAGTCGTCCAAGGATCATATAGATTGACACATAAATTAACCACTGACGAGTCCTTGGATGAGACGAAACTGCGGCAGTCTGGCATATACATATTGTGTCCGTTAAATTTTTTAATAAAAATGAATAATTCATACACTCAAAAAAACTATGTCTTGTCTACAAGGATCCTCCCAGCAAAAATGTTTCTTCTTCTGCTTCCTGTAAAAATCTAATTATGAAGAGATAGTTTAGGAAATCAAATGAGTTTTTTTGTGAAACTATGAAATTGTGCAAAAAAAAAAATTATGAAAAATTTTACAATATTTATAAAATTAAAATTTTTTAAATTGTTAATTGAATCTACGAAAAAAAGTCTATAAAATTCTTTCATTAATAGCATGAAGAATAATTCTTTCAGTGTAAGTTAGGTTGACTAAAAACTCTGGATAATGAAATCTAATGAAACTTATGGAACACTGTAAGGGACAGTCTAATGTTTATATATACCCATACCGGAACTTTTTTAATCGGGTAAGTATTAGTAGCAAGGCGTTGAAGTTTTAACATTATATATTGAAGTTTAGATTAAGATCCCTCTATTTTGGCTCATATCGCCCAAAGTAGGCAAAACTAAGAAAAGTTTTGTAGAAGAACTTATTATTTATTTTTCGAGACGAGCACCTGATATGAATATCATTGCAAAACAGCGCTTGCCCGTTAGAGGGTTAAATAAAACAAAAGACCTACTGACATTTCACTATATTTACATGACTATATTTTCACTATATTTACATGACATATTAAGCTGTGTTTACATGATGAATCTGGGGAAATAATAATAATAATTAAATAATAAAGTTCATTTACTTGATAAATATTAAACAATGTCAGTGTAATATTTTTAAATAGACTTCAGAGTATAATACGAATTGAATTATAAAATTTACTTTTGGCTAGACAACTAAAATTTTTAGTCGTATTACAGAGAGAATTTTATTGGAGGAAAATTAATACAATTTTTGAGTGAACTAATGAAGCTTTTCATCACAAAGTGAACGAAATATTTCTTAAAATCAATGAAAAGCTTCATAATTTTTTAATGACAACTTTTGAAATAAAACTTCTTCATAAAATGCATGAAACTTTTAATGAAAAAAAATAATATTTTTTTTATAAATTTCTATCGAAAGAAGCATTATAATACACCATTAATAATCCATGCATTAAAATACAAAATTATTGTCAAAACCACAAGAACTTTCGTAAAGTTAACAAAATGTCGTTAATTTTTACGAAAGTTTTAGTTATTTTGCCATTTTTTTGTATTTTTACTAATAATAGAAAAAAAATAGTAACAATTTTAGCTAAATTTACTACAAATTAGTTCGATATGACATTGTTAGAAAAATTGGTAAAATTAGCAGTTTTTTTGCTTAATATAAGTAAGACAAGAATAGCTAAAATAAAACTGTTGAATCGACAAAATTTTAGTTATATTTGAGAAAAATGTGCTAAAATCAACAAAAAAAATTGCTAAATATACGTGCACACAGAGAAATAAAGTGTCAACCGAATTGAAAAGTGTATTTTAATGGTAACAACTTATAAATTCAGTTAGTACAACGATATTACCATTAGATTTCTGAAAATTTTGGGTGAAGCAACTTAAATTCAGTTGAATTAACCGAACTTTTTTGTGAAAACTAATGTTCAGTTGTATAAACCGACTGAAATTCATAATAACCGAATTTGAGTCATAATTATCGAGTTTCAGTTGGCAAATAGCAAAATTGTTCTCTGTGTGTGGGCAAAAAAAAAATAACAAAAATTTGTTTTTATCTTTTTTTATGCGAATAAAAATATAACCCTGTGACTGACATCAGCAGTCTACAATATTTCTGTTAATTTTAGCAAAATATAATATTATTTGCTTTCGACTAAATTTAAGGTAAATATAGCAAACAATTTGCTGATATTACAGTTTGTGCTTGCTGTTTTTTGTCTACAAATATTTAGTAAACGTTTTTGCTAATTTTAGCTGAGTAAATTGCTTTTTCAATAGACTCAAATTTAACATGAATATTTAAAAAATAAATAAATAAAATTTAACACCCAGCAAAAGTTTTAAGAACGGGTTAGCTCCGAATCTACTCCAGAACAGCTTCGTTTACCACCGGTGGCATAAAAACGGTTCTAGAAAAGGTTCCTGGAAGTCAAAATGTAAGGCTTCAATTTCTCATAACCAGTTTTATAACTGGTTCTAGAAACGGTTCTATAGCAACTTGTTTGTCCATACAAAAGGAATCGGTTGTAGAACAGAAATTAGAACCTATTGTAATACAGTATAAATTGTTCTGCAACCTGTTATTTGGATTATACTATTTTACTGGGCACTTTAATTTCTGCTCTTCTTTTCTTTTCTTTTCTTTTCTTTTCTTTTCTTTTCTTTTCTTTTCTTTCTTTTCTTTTCTTTTCTTTTCTTTTTCTTTTCTTTTCTTTTCTTTTCTTTTCTTTTCTTTTCTTTTCTTTTCTTTTCTTTTCTTTTCTTTTCTTTTCTGTTCTTTTCTTACCAACAAAAAAAGCTAATTTCAGTATTTTTTCAGCAACGTCATTTTTAACTAATTTCCAGTATCATTTTCTGTTATTTTTTTATGTTAACTTAAAAGAGTGTCTCACTGTAATAACTAGGGCAACCAAAAACAAACTAGAGTTGGTTTTTTATTTGAAAGTATAGAACTATTTAGACTTATTACAAGTTCTGTAGTGCGATTCAGTAATTTTTAACGATCCGACAATCGCAAAAAATATATAGACAACTTTTATTGTTTGCACTAACGATTAAGTGATTCACTAAGTGCACCTTAATGATAGTCGACAAAAATTGTCGTCGTTTAGATAACAACAACAGCTGACTTTAACAATAGCGAATATCGTTTAAAAACGTTAACGAAAAAAAAACGTTAACTTTGTTGTTTACTTTTTTTTTTAACAATTCGATTATTGTTAAAACTAGTTACTGAATCGCACTACTGAACATGAAATGATGAACATTTTAAGCTATATTTGATAGATCATTTTTTTAACTTATTTTTTGATATTTGCTTATTTTAGATTATTTTGTAAATATTACATACGTTTTTTTCTTAAAAGTTTAGCTTATATTTTTTTTCTTTTTAAAATAAATAATTTTTGGTATTTTTAAGCAATCGTTATTTTAAAGTATTTTTTTTTTTTTTATTTAAAGTTGAAAATTCAATGTTACATGTTATGATGTTGGTTTATCAAAAATATTTCTATAAAACAATTTAAACTGTGAAGCTTAGAAAAGACAATTTATCTGTTGCACCTTTGTTTGACCGACGAAGTTCCATGGAACAAATTTTACACAAATTTTAATTGTAGTAACGATCTTAGTAAAGTTATGAAATTAAACGGTTTATTTTTTAAATTTAACGCCTTTTTTATATTTAAACCGCTGCTTTTTTAAATGGCTTAAAACGATGGTTTTAGAGCAGTTTTTTTGATTGCCCTAGTAATATATAAAACTTTTAAATTAAAAAGTGTTTGCACTTTATACTGTAATTCAACTCATTGTCTGTCTAATCTTTTAAAGATTTTATTTTATTTATAATTGACAACATCTCCTTAAAATGCACATTAAACGTTATGTTAAGAATTTTATTAGAAATAAAATTTTTGCAAAAACTTGTATTTCATTTTGACAGACGACACATGATCATAGTTAGCTTGAAGATCGTGTATTTATGTAAGACCGACAAGTATTATATTTGAAATAAACATGAAACTAATCGAGAAAATAAAATAAAAATATTATTTTTATACTTCATTTCATGTAAACATTTCAGCCACGCGTAGACGAAATTTAGTACGAATGCCACCAACGCTAGGGCAATTTAAAGCTTAAGTCAGCTAAAAATATATTAAATAAAATAATAATGTTTACAGAGTTGCCATACACATAAATCAAATCTGTATTACTTTGAATTAGCAAATTTTTAAAATATTATCGATATTTCCCATGAATTCACTGCCGGGAAGAAAATAAAAATGTTTGATGTCACGTTCACACCTAAATGCGAAACATGTGTTTTGCCAAAACTCGTACTTCAGCTGTTAATTCTATTACAAAAGTTCTATATTCTTTTCCACTCATTTTGCCAAAACACGTCTTTTTCATTTAGGAAAACAAGTACAGTGTAATTTTAAATTTAATTTATATGAGTAATTTCAAAAATTTTCGACACTGTTTTTAGATGCCTCATATTTCTCAAAGTTGTTTTAATTGAGAGAAACGATGGATAGGGATAGGTAAAATATAAAGGGTGTTTTTTATACAGGTATAGAACTTTAAGTTGGCAACACTTTTTTAACTGGCGGCCATTTTGTCAGCTGTCCAGAAAATACATATCGCGCACTACGTCCAATTTACGGTCAACATAATCGTCCATCAGAGCTATAGATTCGATTAACTATGGAACGTTTTCACACAACGTTTACTCTAAATGATAATATGCATCCACAGAGACGTCGTACTGCTGTAGAGCGAAGCGTAGAGGAAGACCCCAATCAGTATATCCGTCAATGGTGACCGCTATTGAGCCACGATTACTGACTTTTTCGTTCATCAATCGAACAACCATGATGTGCAGGAGCTATGGATTCCACAAGACGGTGCAACATGTCACACAACTCTTGCCACAATTGATTTATTGAAGTGAACGTTTGGTAACCGTTTCGCACCCGTGAATTTGCCTCCAAGATCGTGCGATTTAACGCCGCTGGGCTATTTTCTTTGGGAATATGTGAAGTCGCTAGTCTACGCCGATAAGCCCGAAACGATTGACCACTTGGAGGACAACAGCGTTATTTAAATTAAAATGCCAGAAGATTATCTTTCGAATAATGTAAATTTCATGTCAATTTAAAAAATTCATCTTTGTTTCATTCCATTTCAAAGTTCTATACATCTATAAAAAACACCCTTTATATAATTTTAGATATGTTTATATATACAAATTATATATATATTAGGGTGTGGCGATTTAAACATCTTAATGGACGCTTCGCGTTTCTGATTCTTGGGATTGTACTGAGCAAAAAAGTCCACTAGACCATACGTCTACGGTGAAAATCGAGCTTCCAGATTTTGACTTTTTAGCCGTATTTTGTGAAAGTAACAATGTGTGAGATGGACATATCTCAGGAAGTAGAAGGATCTTATCCAAGATTATGGTATCAATCTCTTCTTTGGAAGATTCTCTAGCAGATTAATGCATCAATCATATTTGTGATTGTTGTTTAAGGGGCTAATTTTTAATTTCAAAATAGGGCTTTTTTTGCCGTATTTTGTGAAAGTAACAATGTGTTGGAATGAACATATCTCAGGAAGTAGGAGGAGCTTATCCAAGATTATGGTATGAATCTCTTCTTTGAAAGATTCTCTAGCAGATTAATGCATCAATCATATTTGTGGGTGGGGTTTAAGGGGTTAATTTTTAATTTCAAAACAGGGCTTTTTTGCCGTAAAGTCAAAATCTGGAAGCTCGATTTTCACCGTAGACGTATGGTCTAGTGGACTTTTTTGCTCAGTACAATCCCAAGAATCAGAAACGCGAAGCGTCCATTAAGATTTTTTTCCTTCCATACTAATTGCCCCACCCTAATATATATATATAATATTTATATATATATATATATACTAGCGTATAAGATGAGGACAATTGCTTCTATACACCGCATATTTCGGGGACAATTTTGGGCGTGTCCCTTAAGTATGCGCTGTACATATATATATATAAATTGTCTATTAATAAAATCAGTCAAGCGCTCTATGCATGTGTCTTTACACTCGCCAGTTTTGTTGGAATGGCGGGTTTCCTAAAATTACACTCAAAAAAATAAGTTAATACAAAAGTTAGTAAATCGTCTTGTAAATCAGGTATACTTTTTTTTAGCAAATTTTCTTTGTCTTTCGCTTTACTCTGTCTACATGTCTGTATATGTTTGTTTGCAATTTGACCACACTAGATTATTAATCTATTAACATTTATTATAGAAATACATTTAAATATTTTCTTTTGTCTTTTATTTTATTAATAGACAATTATTTTCACAAGCCGGTGACACCGCAAAATTTAAGTTGTTTTAATCCTCAATTTTGTTTTATGTATGAAAAACAGATACAAGTCATCCATGGTGGATTTTTTTATATGTCTTATTAGAGTTGTACTTTTTAGTATCATTTTCCTCTGCTCTACTACATCTTGACATGCCGCGACATCTGCTTATCAGCACATTTTTTTTTAGCAAAATTAATTAGTAAATCATTAGTATATTAGTAAAGCATTAGTATAAAACAGTTAAGTGCTGAATAAGTATAACAAAAATTTTAGCTGAAAACACGATTTTAGCAAAAAAATTTGCTAAAAAAAAAGTATACCTGATTTACAAGACGTTTTACTAACTTCTGTACTAACTTATTTTTTTGAGTGTAATTTTAGGAAACCCGCCATTCCAACAAACTGGCGAGTGTAATGACACATCTATTTTATGCATAGAGCGCTTGACTGAATTTCTTTTTAATTCAAAATTAATTTACAATCATATTACAATAAAACGTGTTTAAAAAAATCCTAAGAAAAATCTCATATAATTTGTCATTTTATTGAAATATAGAACGTCGTCATATGAGAGTAAAACTTGTGATCAAAAATTGCGTTGTATGATTAAGCGTTTGTGGGATTTTACAATCGACACACAATCTTAAATCAGTCCGTCCGCCGTCTTCTGCTTTTTCAATATTATTTGTTTATTATTTATACGTTTCTTTTGTTTATAACAGAGATTTTTGTTTTAATTTTGAACTTACTCTGAAATATTATTTTAACAAATTTATGTTAATTTTCGTCTGAATTTTGTTGGTTGTTCATATCATAATAAATTTTATTTTTTTATTATTATTTAAAAAGATATTGCAGTATTTTGTTTCAGGTTTCTTTTTTTTTTTCTGCCCAAGAAGACGTGTGGGCTTGGACGACTTTAACTCACACATACTCAAACCTGCTGTACAACGATACTTTTCGATATTATTTCATTCATTCTCTCTTGGAACTCATTCATTTATAAGTATTTATCAGTCAAATTGGTTTAAAACTAGTATTTTGTGGTGTGAGGAAGTTAAATTTTTTTTTTATTATTATTATTTTTCAATTTTATTAACAACTTTTTTTAGTTGCAAATTTTTTCAAACTTTTCTTTGATTGATTTTAAAATTAATGTGAACATACATGTTATATTTTATAATAAAACTAAATAATAAGTTTGATATAATTTTTATTAAAAAATAAAAATTATGTTTTTTTCGACCTTTAATTGCGCAATGAGTATGAAAATTATTCAAGTTCGAGGCCATACTCTATATTTCTTTATTAGGATATTGTCCTAACAAATAATCAAATAATAATAACTTTTGTGCGCCCCGGTAGGCTAGTTGGTAGCGTGCTGGCTTATCAGTGCGGGGGTCGTGGGTTCGATTCCCACCAGAGGCACTGGTCTGTTTTCGGTACAACGCGCCGAAGGCCATAGTAGCTAGTGCTCGGTTAGGGTAATAGTATATAATTTGTAATTATATGATTATTAATTAATAAAATAAAAAAAATAATAACTTTAGTTTGGTTTCTTTCGGAAACCAAATATTAATTTTTTGGCTTGATTGCATATTTTGGCTATTTTTATCGAATGCAATGAATTGGAAATACTTTGAAATCAGCTGTGAGAAATAGGGTTAACGAAATATTGGGATTGTCAGTCAATATAATAACAGTACACTAAGAAAAAAAATCTGTAATTTCTACTGAAAATTTTGCTGTTATTGCGGAGAATTTAACTATTTTGAGCATTGCGGTATTTTTTGCTAAATTTAGCAACCCATGTCTGCTGTACTGTAGTAAATTGAAATTAATAGAAAAAATTAATATTCGCTACTAAATTTTAGTAAAATTTCAGTAAACTGAAAATAAAATTTGCCAAATTTTAGTATATCGAGGGCCTATATTCAAAACCCTCTATCTTAAAAAACACAACTTTTCAGGAGAGCCGAAAAACTGTTTTTTCGCGTATTACTTAAGTTATTTAAATTCGGTATTCTACAATATTTTTTAAAGCAACTACTGAATCTCACATATAATTGGTTTTTAAAATGCTGCATTATTGGGGATTTTATCATAGATAAAGGGTTTTGCTTCTCAAATATATCCAATGTTTATGTATACAAATGATCAGATAGAGTGTTTTGCATTTTAATAAAAATAAATTATTTTGATTTCATTTATGCCATTTGTCAGTTTTTAAGGTGTTTATTTAAGATAACGGCTAGTAATACAACATAAGATAAAAAAATTAATAATAAACAATATGAAACAAAAAGTTATGTTTTTTTTTTTTTTTGCCTTTTTAAGTTTTTTTTGGAGTTTATCGTACAAATAATGGTATTCCGGTGGTATTACGCTCTTCAAATCTTGCAAATTCTTCCACTTATTTGGCTGAATTGATAGTGGACCAGAATATAGAGGTTTTGGTTCAATATGCCCTGTGTAAGGTTGTATACGAACAGGTAGATCAATGTAATCTGTATCAAAATCTAATTTATATGTTATGTTACCATCTGGAAGATATAAAAGAGATCTTAAATTAGACACAGTAGGATCGTTCTATACTCGTCCTGGTCTAATGGAAGAAAAACGCATAAGTTTGTCATCGTTGTAATTATTAAAGAAATCATAATTTAAATATTCTGCGTCAAACGGCTTTTTTACGATCTCATTGTTAATTTTAACAGTCTTTCTGACTTCTCTAGTAATTAAATAAAAATAAATAAAAATAAAAATAAAATAATTTCTGTTATCCGCCCATCCTCCATGTTTCCTTTGATGATGCATAATGGACTGATATACGTTGCAAGGAATTAAAAGCCACTTTATTTTTCTGTTCACACAAAATATCAAATGTTTATTATTAAAATCCAATTATTAAACTAAATTTTAAACTTACCATTATGTAAGTTTATCACGCGACAATAATATTTTAGTTATGATTTTTAATATCATATAAATTATTTTTTTTTTGACAATAATATCGTAGATGACACTTTAAAAGTAGACACTTTTTTAAGCAAGTTGCAAGTTTAAAATTTTATTTTTATGCCATGAACATTATATTTTCCAAAAACCAAAAGGTAAAATATTTTCATTTTAATTCAATTCAGAATCGGCTTTCGCTACGATTAAAAATGTAAAATTCATGTTCAGCATGCAAAAAAAAAAAATAGTAAGAAAACATGTATTGTAAGAAGAAATTATTCCAAAAAAATATTGGATAATTTATTATTTGAAAAGATAGAGGGTTTTGCATTCAGAAAAATTAATTGCGAAAGATAGAGAAATAACAAAAATGCAAAGAAAACAGCAAAAAAAAAATATTTTTGTTATGAAATTCACACCATATATGAGGGCTGTTTTACTGAACATTTTACCATCAAAAAGTAATTTTCGTGAAAATCAAAGATAGAGGGTTTTGAATATAGGCCCTCGATATCTAATAGAACTTCACAGAATAAAAATTAAAATAATATAATACAACGAGTTTGTTTTTCAATCCATTACACTTTTTTCCCAATTGATAAACATTATTTTAATTTTAACTCTGTAATGCAGAGTTGTATTTGCTTAAAATATGTATCCTCCATTCCATGATAGATCGGTCAAAATTTGACCGCGGGTCATTTAAATTCCTTTATATTTTGCACACGTATTCTCTAGGACTTCTTATAGTCACTGCAGTTTTCAGTTTTTGCATAATTTGCAAACTCGCTTTAATATTGCCGTTTTTCAGTTTTTAAAAATCGCAATCAATTTAAAAGTCGTAAACTTTGTAAAGTCATATTTCCTAAAGAAGATGGTATATTTCAAAGATTTAAAAAGCATACACTTAGGATTTAAAAAGCATACATGTAGGCAAAGACGACAGCAAATGCAGTCAAAAAGAAATGAAATTTCACTTGAAGAAAGGACGACTAACATTTCATTAAATTTAACTTACAGTTGTCATTTTTATTAACTATTCAAAAATGACTAACAATTGTAGTAAAAATGAACCACATACACTTCGGTTCACTTATTTAAAGGCACTAAAAATTCCATATTCAGCAGCCTGTATCTTTTGCAATTTTTAACCGATTGCAGAACTATAAAATGAAAATAGAAGCTAGACATCTTGAGATATAAAAAGCATCCTGGCAGCAGTAGTTTCTTACCTAAAGATCTTTTTTTGAGCAATTTATCAAAAAAGTTAAAAAATTTGCTATTTTTTTTGGTTCACTTGGATAAAGGCATTTTAATTAAATTTAATGAAGATCGGTTTTTTCTTGTTTTTTTAATTAATTTTGCTTTATTAAAGAGTTTTTAGAAATGGTAACTTCAAATATACGGTTTTCATTGACATATAAAGCGAATTAATGTAACCCAACGAAATTTGATTCCAAGCATCCTTAATGGCCTGAATTAGTGACTCCTTGTCATCGAATTGTCTTCCTCCTTCATAGACTCTACGAGATAACCAACCCCAGACATTTTCAATAATGTTTAGATCAGGAGAATAGGGTGGCCAATCAAGAATATTTACATTCTGGCTTGAAATGAACTCCTTAACTACTCTCGCGTTATGTATAGGAGCATTATCCTGCTGCAATATCCAAGATATGGGACCAAAGAGTTCACTGAACTTCGGAAAAGCCGATTCCAATAACGTATTATAGCTTGCACCAGTCATTTTTGCACTTTGAAATTCAAGATTGATGGTGCCATAGTACGTAATAGCACCCCACACCATAATGCCGCCCTCTCGGCTGTGATGTCGGTTCAAAAATCGCTTTTCTTTCCGCAGATCATGGAAATAATAGTTGTAGCCATCAGGCCCATCTAAATTAAACTTCTTTTCATCCGTAAATATTACGGTTCTCCAGTCATTTACATGACCTCTTTGCTGCACATCCCATACCATGTAATCTCTTGCGAATTGAAGCCGCTTTTCCATACGCGGAGCATTAAGTGGCTGCTTTTTTTTTTTAATTTCAGGTATTTTAGATACTCACAGCTCTTTAATACTCTGCGTACTGTTGACTTGCTCGCTTTCACTTTAACTTGAGCTCTTATTTTTGATAAGGATAAGGCAGAATTAGATGCAATTCTTATGATTTTTCTTTTCTCATACGCAGATAAAGACAACGAAATCCTTCCTTTAAATTTTTTTCCATACCTTTCGGGGTCCTTAATGTAATTGTCAACAACTGTTGTGCTTCGTCCGTAATAAACAATCGCTCCCTACGAAAAATCATCGCTTACTTTAAAAATTATAAATAAATAATAAAGTGCCTTTATTCAAGTGAATCAAAAAAAATAGCACTTTTTTTTTAATAAATTGCTCAAAAAAAAGTTGTAAAGGTAAAAAAACACTATTGACATAATTTTTTTATATCCAATTCTATTTTATGGTACTACAATCAGTTAAAAATTGGAAAAGATACAGGATGATGAAC
Source organism: Delia radicum (assembly GCA_021234595.1). Taxonomy (NCBI): domain Eukaryota; kingdom Metazoa; phylum Arthropoda; class Insecta; order Diptera; family Anthomyiidae; genus Delia; species Delia radicum. The sequence goes on along the minus strand of CM037854.1, from coordinate 13,434,594 downwards.
ACAGATTTTTTAATGCCTTTAAATAAGTGAACCGGAGTGTATGTCACTTGAGGAAAGAGCGACTAACATTTTATTAAATTCAACTTACATTTGTCATTTGTTTTTACTGTTTAAAAAATTACTAACAATTGTAGTAAAAATTATCCACAAATGTTAGTAAAAAATCAGGGACCGTAATCATTATGAGTTTTATAATAAAAATTACACAATATTTTCTTCAATGGTAATGATTATTTTTGAGTAATAATAAAAAAAAATCAGCAATAATCATTATTTTTGAGCAAAAAAAATAAAACTCAAAAATAATCATTATTTATGATTTTTATTTTTTTTCGCTCAAAATAAAACTCACTTTCATGTAGGTGTAAATATATATACATATTAGGGTGGGGCGATTAGTATGGAAGGAAAATAATCTTAATGGGCGCTTCGCGTTTCTGATTCTTGGGATTGTACTGAGCAAAAAAGTCCACTAAAACATACGTCTACGGTGAAAATCGAGCTTCCAAATTTTGACTTTACGCCAAAAAAGCCCTATTTTGAAATTAATAATTAACCCCTTAAACCCCACCCACAAATATGATTGATGCATTAATGTGCTAGAGAATCTTCCAAAGAAGAGATTGATACCATAATCTTGGATAAGCTCCTCCTCCTTTCTGAGATATATCCATCCCACACATTGTTACTTTCACAAAATACGGCAAAAAAAGGCCCTATTTTGAAATTAAAAATTAACCCCTTAAACCTCACCCACAAATATGATTGATGCATTAATCTGCTAGAGAATCTTCCAAAGAAGAGATTGATACCATAATCTTCGATAAGCTCCTCCTACTTCCTGAGATATGTCAATCCCACACATTGAATGTGAGTTTTATTTTGAGCGAAAAAAATAAAAATCATAAATAATGATTATTTTTGAGTTTTATTTTTTTTGCTCAAAAATAATGATTATGGCTGATTTTTTTTTATTATTACTCAAAAATAATCATTACCAATGAAGAAAACTTTAAAAATCAAAAATTTAAAATCATGACGGATATGCAAAGATTGTCAAAAAATAATAATAATGGTGCAATAATTTTTTTTTATGTCTCTTCTAAGTGATTGATTTTTTGATTCAAAAAAAACGAGCAATAATCATTATTTACGGTCCCTGTAAAAAATAAACAAACTTTTTTTTTTTTTTTAATTTTTTAAATAACAAAAAACTATTGTTAAAAATTAATATAAAATCATAAAACAGTCATTTGATGTGGTTTGTTTTTTAAAATCAACTACAAGGTTAGTAAAAAATTAAATTTGTTCTACAAATGACTGACATTTACATTAAAAATAAAGAAATTGTATTACAACCACATATTTTTAAAGCATAAGTTCCCTGAGTGTATGAAAGCTTCAATGTTAAACTTTACGATTTGTTGTTAAAAAATAATCATAACAACTTTGACATTTTTGGGACCGGAATCGTTAACATTTTTAATAATTTTTTCAAAAATAGCGTTCTACGTTTTTCCATATAAAATTTTTTTTTTTTGGTTTTTTAGGATTTCAAAGTTTTTTTTTATAAAAAATCATTACAGCACTGAACTTGGAAGAGCATTAGCTTGTAAGGAATATTGACTATTTCCACAATTTAAAAATCATTTGAAAGCTGTAGTTGTCTAGTTAACGATTTGTTGTTCAAAAAATCTCGGTTTTTTTTCTTAAATGCATTTTATCTGCAAATCCGATTTTTTAATGAACGTTGCATTTAAAATGCATTTTTGAAAAAAAACCTTATTTTTGTAAACAAAGTCGTTAAGTAGACAATAGCCTTCAGACTCATTTTAATTTATTGACATAGTCATTATACTTTAGAAGATAATGCTATTCAAAGTTCAGTGCTGTTATGAATATTTTATATAACCAAAAATTTAAAAAAAAAAAAACTTTAAAATACTAAAAAAAACTGTCAATTCCCAGCAAAAAATAACCTCGATTTGGTAAGCAGGTACTTCTTTTGTAGCGCTTTATCGTCATGCATACAATAAAGCATTTAAGGAAGGCATTTTGCTGTGCTTTCTTAAATGCATTCATTGGTAGACGTTTTTCATCACAACTCAATTTAAAGTTTATATCTTGACAAATAATACGTGATTTTTTGAGATTTTTTGCAATTTTTTTTTTCAGATTTTGAGATTGTTTGAGACGAAAAAAGCGTAAAGTGCTCCCTAGTTTCTTGTATTTTTGCATTGCGAAGTTTTTTTGAATTTCAACTGGCAACAGACATAAACATTTATTAATTAATGAGACATAAAGCTAAATTTATACTTGAAAATATTTAAAACTTCAATTCGCTTGCGCTGGATGGGTAATTTTTTTTAGCGGGCTCAAATTTTCAGTATATACATTCCGAAACATTTGCAAACTTGTAGGCCTGGTACCATTTTGAAATTCCAAAAAGATATAAAAAAGAACTATGTACCTTATTATACACACAGAAAAAAATTTAGCTATTTGCCAACTGAAATTCGGTTACTACGTCTCAAATTCGGTTATTACGAATTTCAGTCGGTTGGTACAACTAAACATTCGTAATCACAACAAAGTTCGGTTAATTCAACTAAATTTTAGTTGCAACACCCAAAATATTTAGAAACCGAATGTAAATATCGGGTTACTAACAGAAGTAATAAGTTGTTACCACTAAAATACACTTTTCAATTCGGTTGACACTTTATTTCTCTGTGTGTACATAAATAAAAAGGAAAATATATGGAATGTAGAGTGGAAAAATTTGTTTTTAATTTGTTTAAAGGTTTTTAATGAAGCTGAGGGCCTTGTATGTAAAACTATATAAACAATTATAATGCAGAAATTTTTTTTCGATGTAATTGTACCTATACATTCTAATTCTTTCTAATTTCTTTCAAATCACCAACACATTCTCATGCGAACAGCTTTTTTACAAACAAATTTCGCCTTGTAACAACTTTAACGCTGCATTAATTCCGCCAAAAAGTACAAAAAAAAATATTTAAATGAGATCAATACTTAAATCGAAAAGGCATCAACAAAATTTAAGAACTTTAAATTTTATGGAGCAAACAAACAAAATCATAATTCTAAAAAGCAACAAAATTATAAAAAAATTTAATTTTGTAAAAGTATTCAAACCCGATCAAAAAAAGCTACATCTCAAATACAAAATCAGATCTCATTTGATATAGATCGATATTTATTATTATCCAAGTTTATCTCAAAATTGTGGTATCCAGTAATATCCGCTTAGATCCTTCAAATGTATTACTGGATTAAATAAGATCAAAATTTATTGGGGCATCCAAAAATATCTAATTTAAGATCGTGATGGATCCTAAAATATCCCATGGGATATAATTTATAATTTAGATTTACTTGTATCTAATTAGATCCAAAAATATAAGTAATTTTTTGGTGGATTCAAAGAGATATTTTTATATAAAATTAGATTTTCTCACAACATATTATTTTTAATAGCATTTAAACAAAAGAACAATAATTAAGACATCTGCGCAGATATAATTATGTATGGTGTTATATATCACAATATATAACCATGTTTTATATACATAAAAAAAACATATATAATCATATCTCAAACTAAATTGTCAATATTTTGCTATATATGGAATCTTACATAATTATATCTGACATCATTTAATGTCATATATAATTATATCTTCGATTGCAATATTCATGTGGCACCATATATAAGCATATCTTATATCACACACCCAAAATGTTTTTTAATAAGACAGTATATATTATTATATCTTAAATTATATAACATATATGATTACACATTGTGTTACATATGAGAATGTATTATTATATATCACAAAAGATCTACCATATATTATTATGCATAGCATATATGTTTAATATCTGGTTTTATAAAGGTCAATATATAATAATATATCGTTATATATGTTTCCACATAAGAATGGCCATGAATGCCACCAATATAAAAAACATAAGACCATATATAATTTTTGTACTCGGGTATAATTTCCTGCAAATAATAACTCTAAACCCAACTAAATATCATTAAGCCAGCAAAAATGTATGTTTTCCAAAATAATCTGTTTTCTACACTCAAAAAATAAGTTAGTACAAAAGTTAGTAAAACGTCTTGTAAATCAGGTATACTATTTTTTAGCAATTTTTTTTGCTAGAATCGTGTTTTCAGCTAAAATTTTTGTTATACTTATTCAGCACTTAACTGTTTTATACTAATGCTTTACTAATATACTAATGTTTTACTAATTAATTTTGCTAAAAAAATTGTGCTGATAAGCACATTAATAATGACAAATGATTGAAAGATATACGCAGAATGAAGCAGAGGTCGCGGCATGTCAAGATGTAGTAGAGAAGAGGAAAATGATACTAAAAAGTACACCACAACGCCCCAAAATTTGTGGGCGTTGTCGTGTAATGGTTAGCGCGTTGGACTGTTACACAGATGATCCCGGGTTCGATTCCCAGTGACGACATCAATTTAGAAAAATAATATGTATGAGTTTTCTATCACTTATATGTATCGCTGCTCCCACCTTCGGTGTTCCTATAGCACTTAACCCCACCGAAGTAAAATAATGAATCAGGGCTATGAAACAAAAGCTTCAATAAATTCGCCAACTCTACATCAGGTGGCGACCAACAATTGTTCTAAGACTTATCATCTCGCGCAATTACAGTGCTGCCATGTTTGAAGCCCTTCATCTTTCACCACCTTTCATCTCTCCATTATCCCCTTTCCAAAGAAAGCAACACATTAATTAATAGGAAGAATTTCCCGAGTGTTGCTTCTCTTTAAAAAAAAAAAAAATACATAAAACGAAATGGAGGATTAAAACAACTTAAATTTTGCGTTGTCACCGGCTTGTGAAAATAATTGTCTTTTAATTAAATAAAAGAAAAGAAAAGACCTAACCACGTGCTTGATTACTAAGAAGACAAGAATGGAGCAAAATTGATTATTAATAGGTTTTTTGTTAAAGTTCTGCCTATTATGGAGGCTCTAACTTTTCTAAAACTTCGGGTTCTGATGAGATCTTTAGCCAGATCGAAATACTAGTATCAACCTAGCTAATATGTTTGATTTGCTTTATTTTTGTAAATATACGGAGGTTGAAAGCTCGTTATAAATTGAAAATAACATAAAAATAATCTCGATGTATATAAAAACAAAAAGCTAATATAACTGTATAAAATATTTAAATTTAATATGTATTTCTAAACCAAATGTTTATAGATTTATAATCTAGTGTGGTCAAATTGCAAACAAACAAACATATACAGACATGAGAGAGTAAATCGAAAGACAAAGACACACATCTTAGGTAGATTTTTATGGTTCCGTTTTCTTATTGCAAAAAAAGGGTTGTTTTTTTCGTTTCGTTTGTTTTTGTTTATTTTTTTCGTTTCTATAATTATCTTCGGCAGTTGCGTTCTTTAAAAGAAAGCATCATTTAGACTACCATTGATGTAAGTATTTGAAAGAAAATTTTTGTTATGTTATATATATTTATTTCTATATATTTTAAGATATTAAATTAATTCATGTCGTCAATGTGGGAAAATGAAAATTTTTATATTTCGTTATTATTGTAAATTATTTTTAAAAGAATCACAAAAATATGTTTTATGATTTTCAGCAAATATATTAACTAAATTATAATTTTTTTACAATTTTTTTGCGTTTTTTCAGTCTACTAAAATTCAGCGAAAAATTCATTAATTTTTAGCAAGGCATTTTTATTTCTAATCCACTAAGTGTTAGCAAAACTTTTGCTGAATCTACTAATTTTGTTGCTAAAAATCAGCTCGCTGATTTTCAGCAAAAGATTTTGCTGACATTAGCAACTTTTTGCAAGCACCCTCCTGACTAAAATTTTGCTGACTCATCAAAATTTTTTGCTTTTTTTTTGAGTGTATTTAAGTTCTAATTAATATATCACAAAATAAATTTTTGAGTGTATTTTTATATTTTTGAGTGTAATAAATATTTTGAAATGAAACGAATATCGGTATATATCCAAGAATATCAACCGAAACAAATATCGGTAACAATTTGAGTACTGGTATAATTTTGCTACTTTTTTTGGATATTTCCATCGGTTTTTAGTTTTAATATGTATTTTAGCGTTTACGGTATCCATCCTTGGATTAAAGTAGGTCAAATTGTTAAAAAAATTTTTTTTTTTTAATTTCAGACAAAATATATATCAAAAGTTTGAAAATCTTGAGCACATTTTGAGAAATACATTTTAAACAGTTGAAGACCAAATTGAATTTCGCATTCAACGGTACATTTCCAAGCATATGTTTTTGAAACGGTTTTAAAATGTTAAAGATATTTAAGCGATTGCGGTTGCCAGCCCTGCTACAGACAATATGTCCAACTAAGTTGATAAGAATGAAGATAGACACAACGTATGTAAGTGCTTAAGACATGATTTTGCAAAAATTTTGACACTCGATATTTAATTGACTCGTGTACTAATGTTATGAACAAATTTATTGTCATGACAATTTATATTAATATTTAATAAATGTTCTTCAATCGATCATTATTAATGTTCGATTGAACGTATTTCGCACAATTTATAATACATCTTTTTTAATATTTTGTTATTATAAATAAATTAACACTTAAATAAGCTGAATATATCAAGTTGACAAAGTTGATAATAATGATAAATAAACACGTAAAGGCATTTAACATAAACAGGGCAGTGACTTCCATGTACTAAAAAAAAAATTAAAAAATATGAGCGTAAAATATGGAGTAAAACAGCAAATAAAGCACTTAACCTTTAACCCTTCACCTTGCTTGCCTAAGTGTTTTTGGCACTTATAATTGTTCAGATAAAAGATAGAGTAAATATGTACAAAGGTAATTTGTAATGTAGGGTTGAAGCAGCAAAAATGTAGTGGGCGGTAATTCTCTATCTGGTCCTATTTACCCGCTAGAAGCTTTCTAACTTGATCAAAAAAATTTATTTAAGAAACAAAATAACGATTTTTGTCGAGCGAAATGGTGGTCCAGGAGGGGATTTAGGAGCGATTATAAAATTATCAAATTTTTTACGAGATCAGTGATTTAAAACTTAAATCCATTATAAATATATTGCATGCAAGTCGCTGCCCTGATTATAACATTTTAAACTTAATACTAGTAACTAGTAGATGGAGGGAGAAAAAACTGATAATTGTGAATAAAACAGTACAATCAAAGCTGTCAACTATAAAGATTTGTCTTCATTTTGAGGATTTTTAAATGGAAATCTAATAAGCGATTTTTTGTGAAAAAAACACTCCAAAAAGATTTAACCGAAAAATGCGAACACCAGAGATATGTTTTAAATTTGAAAAAAAAAAAAACTATGAGGGATACTTATAACCAGAATCATTCCTCAGGGAAAATGCAATCGATATGTCGCTCACAGAAAAAAATAAAAACGAGTTTCTGTTAAAATATTTATTGATACAACTAAAAGTTTAATTGAATTTAGGTCGTATAATAGAAATTGTGGCATCAACTAAACTTAATTCATATTCATTTAATTCATATTATTTTCAATTAAAATTTTAATCATATCTTTCAAAATCTTAATTGAATATTATTTCTAATTTTTAATAAATTTTTAGTAGATACTATTAAAAATTCAAATAAAATTTTCCAAAAAAAAATGGGGGAAAAGCAATAAAATAAAAAAAATCGCTAAAATTGGAAAAATGGTAAAAATGGCCAAAATTACAAAATTTTAAAAATCACCAAAATTGTAAAAGAAAAAGTCGACGAAATTGAAAAAAAAAATCATCAAAATTAAAAAAAAAACAAAGTTGAAAAAAATCGCCAAAAATTAAAAATCGAGTTATATGAAAATTGGAAAAAATCGTTATAATTTGAAAAAAAAACGCAAAATTTAAAAAAAATCAACAACATTTAAAAAAATTGTCAAAATTATAAAAAAAATCTTCAAAATTAAAAAAAAAATTGCCAAAATTAAAAAAACCCCAAAATTGGAAAAAAAAAATTAAATAAAAACATGTAAAACAATTGTCAAAATTAAAAAATCGCTAAAATTTAAGAACCGCTCAAATTGGAAAAATCGCCAAAATTTCAAAAAAATCATAAAATCATGAATGACACACTCAATCAAGACCTTTCTACAATCTCTGAGTGGGGTCGCGCGAATAAGGTCGATTTTAATGCACGCAAGACACAATGTTGTATGTTAACCCACAGACGGGCTGTGGAATTAACATTGTCATCTGTAGCTATGGATGGTATAGGTATTGAGGAATCGGATACTCTTGATGTTCTGGGCATGAGAATACAGTGTGATGTCCGTTGGAATTAGCACGTATTTCAAGTGTCGAAAGAAGCATTCAAGTGTCTTGGTTTTCTGAAACGGTGCAAGACTCACTTCACTCAATCCGATCTCCTTACTATTTATACCAGCTATATCCGGCCAAAAATGGAATACAACTCTCATATATGGGCAGGGGCTTCAGTGTCTATTCTGAAGCTTCTGGACCGTGTTCAGGGGAGGGCGGTGATTCTCTTGATTCATTGGAGCATCGTCGGAATGTGGGTTGTGTGACACTTTTCTATCGATATTACCATGGGAGGTGCTCATCTGAGATAAGTGAACTTATTCCTCGAGCCCGAGTTTTTATTCGGAATAATCGCTTATCTAGTAGAGCACATCCGTTTGTAGTTGATTGTCCTGTGTTTCGCACAACGCATTACAGAGAAATTTAGTTTTTTAGTCGAACGATTCGTATGTGGAACAAACTTCCCGCAGAAGTCTTTCGTTACTTACAATTTAGAAAAATGTAAATCAAATATCCACAAACACTACTCCCTCTTTCCTCCCTCCCATACCCTATTTTCCTGATCAATACAATGCACTGCATGAGTAGGGGGCATCCCCTGAGTATTGGTTAAAATTAAGAAAAAAAAATATCCCGAAAACATTTTTAATTTTTGTATTTCTTTTTTAATTTCGGCGATATTCTATTTCCAATTTTGTTTCCTGGAAGAAGTTTTACAATAGGGAGCTTTTAGGACCACTTTAAAGTACAATAGAATGAAAACATGTCAACTCAATCACCATTCGGATCGGTTACATCCGATTTCAATGAAAATCTCAATAACTGTCGTACTCGACAAGAAATCGACGAAAGATAAGTTTCATGTCCCGGAAACTTTCGGTTTCCGAAATATTACGTCATGAAAGTTTGCAAAAAAACGTTAACAATTTATTATACTTAGTATTCTTACAATTTGGCATATAATTTTTAAACTATACAAGATACAAAATTCGTGTTGGCCTTATTTTTTAAGTTAAAATGTGCTCTGTAAAATAATATGCATATCGTTTTTTTTCATGGAAGGGTCGCAGGTAATTTTTTAGGGTCTTGAGTTCAAATGCCTTTATCTCGACATGCGCATTTTTTAAATTTTTGAAAAGAATATATGCTTAACATAGGTTTAAAGTTAAATTTTACCTTGTTTTAACTGAAACTCAAGCTGTTTTTAGTTTGACGATTTTTTCTACATAAATGGGTTGGCAACATTGTGTATAATTGTGATTGTTTCATTGTTTATAAAACGATTTAAATTACTGAGGATAAATTATAAAACAAAAAAAAACATTGGGGCAATTCCATATGAAAGTACACCTTAAGTGACAAAAATAAAAATTAATTTTTGGGAACAAAAATACTTTCATACGATCATATGATAGTTATACTTTAAGAATTTGCAATGAAAACAAAAATACTTTCATACGATCATATGATAGTTATACTTTAAGAATTTGCAATGAAAACCCTAATTTTTATTTTTGTTTTTTGGCAATACTGACATATACCATATGACCTTGTTTGCATCAGCTGATTGTGCTATTAGTTTTGAATAGGAACTGCATTTTCTCGGTAAGTATTTTAAATTGTGAATAATTAATAATTATATTTTGAAAAGTAAAGTATGAACTTACTGACGAAACAGTTTGCTATTAATGTAACATTATGCGTTTAAGAAATATTCAAGTAAAAAGAGTGCACCATAAGGTTGTAGTGTAACTCACAATATAAACACAATTTTCTTTCTGATTGCTTCAAATCTTATCGTACATCATTTAAATTTTAAATTTTCTTACTAGACAGCATTGCCTATATAACGCCATCCTCAAAAATCAAAAATCTTTATCCATAAATAGCAAACTGTTTTACACATGTGTATAGTGTAAGTCACAATGTAGTGTAAGTCACGGCGTCGTAATCACATGAAATGTAACGTTTTGATGGTTTTTTTAGTCATGGCCAAAACATCGGCTCAGAGAAAACAAAAGCAGGTGGAGGCATTAAAGGAAAAAGAGCTTTTCGGCAACTTTAAGAAAAATGAAGCCATGAAACATAGTAGCATGAAGCATAATTTTAAGTTTACCAATTTTTGCGGTTGTATATGAATTATTTTTTATTTTTACGTTTGTATTTTCGTTATATTTACTTATTTACTTTGAAAAATGAATTTCTTTGTTTTCATTACCTGTTTTTTTGAATAAAATTTTAAGTTTGTAAAATTGCAATAAAATTTCAATATAATGAAAATAAATATAGTTTTATATGTTTAAAGCAATAAAAAGACTTCAGTTTTGAATCCTGTGTTTTCAGTTTTGGATGTTTAATGGAAAAAGGCTAATTTTTTGAATGGCAAAATTATGGTAGTGTAAGTCACGTTTTGGCCTGTAGTGTAAGTCACAATTCATTTTTGTTGAAACTTTTTTTCTAAATAAGTAAAGAATATCGTTTTACTAATTTCCAATGATTTATTTTGTTTATTATGGCTGAAGATACAATTTATTGTCATAACAGTGCTAACGAGGAAGATTTTCAAAGTTCAAAAAGACTCTAAAAACCGACTTCCTTTTGCATGTAGTGTAAGTCACAATCACAAATGACTGAATAAATCCTATCTCTATTATGACAAGTGTGCAAGTTTTTATAACAACATGTAAATTGTATTATTTTCTGTAGATCTTCGATAAAATTAATATTGTTAACATCTTGGTATTCATAAAATACGATGGAAAAGGGCAAACATTTTGTGAAATGTAGTGTAAATCACATATGGAATTGCCCATTGAGTTTCGCCGATTTATTGAATTCAGCTAAAATATTCGTTAGACAATAACAAATGCAATATTTAGACTGATTAAAGATAAAGATTTCAAATTTTTAACAAGTCGAATCTAAACACAATATTTTTCTAATATTTTCATTTAAAAAAGAACCGGCTTCTTTCGCATCGAAAAAAGTTTCGCAAAAAAAATGTAAAATATAACCCTGCTTTGCTTTACATAGGGTGAGTCACAGGCAATAAAATGTAAGTCAATCAAAAAAGCCATTCAAACACTGCTCTCACGTTATTTCTCTTTCCATTTGTCCCCAGTTTTAAAAGTAACACTAAAAACGTGTTCAACTTGATCATCTCTTAACTCTTAACTGGCCATGAACTTCTCGATGTGAGAAAATAAATACACACATTTTTATGGAGCAATTATTCCTTTCTGCGATACCAATTTAGCGCGTTTCGCGCTAGATTTCTGTTAGCGCTTTTATAAAAAGGGAGCTAGGTTGGTGCTTTTAGCAATTTTATTTAGCTCTTTTAGCGCCTTTTCAGTTAAATGTTTAACTTAATTACAATTTTTGCAAAATTTTATGTTTTTATTACAAAAATACTTTTTCATAAATTTTTTAATAATTTAATATTTTTTGTTTTAATTAAAGCGTTAAAATTTTTTATCGAACATGTTTTTTGTAATAAACTGCACTAAAAACACAAAGTTTGCTAAAATTTCAACATTTTCAAAGCAATACGAATGTAAAATTTAGTTATTTATTCATAAAATAATGCTGTTTAGCGCTGTTTCGTGGAAGAAATAAGTTGATAAAGTACATATTTTGATTAAATGTATCATCTAGCGCTATTTTAGTGACCTGACTGCGTGTTTTGCTTTAATAGAGTTGGCATCACAGTTTCTAATGAATAAAAAACACATTTTTAAATATTTCTAGCGCTTTCTATTTTATTTTCATTTAGCGCTTTTTGTTGTAACCTTCTGCGCGTTTGGGGCGTTGTGGTGTAATGGTTGGCGCGTTGGACTGTTATACAGATGGTTCCGGCTTCGATTCCCGGTGACAACATTAATTTAGAAAAATAATGTATATGACTTTTCTATACCTCATATCCATAGCACTTAACCCAACAGAAGTTAAATAACTGTGCGCCCCGGTAGGCTAATTGGTAGCATGCTGGCTTATCAGTGCGGGGGTCGTGGGTTCGATTCCCACCAGAGGCACTGGTCTGTTTTCGCTACAACGCGCCGAAGGCCATAGTAGCTAGTGCTCGGTTAGGGTAATAGTATATAATTTGTAATTATATGATTATTAATTAATAAAATAAAAAAAAAAAAAATTTAAATAATGAATCACAGCTATGAATCAAAAAACTTCAATCAGCTCGCCAACTCCCCATCTGGTGGCGAGCAACAACTGTTCTAAGACTTTTCTATACCTCATATCCATAGCACTTAACCCAACAGAAGTTAAATAATGAATCACAGCTATGAATCAAAAAACTTCAATCAGTTCGCCAACTCTCCATCAGGTGGCGAGCAACAACTGTTCTAAGACTTATCATCTCGCGCAAATACAGTGTTCCCATGTTTGAAGGTATTCATCTTTCCCCACCATTCATCTCTCCACTATCCCCTTTACAAAGAAAGCATCACATTAATAAATAGGAAGAATTTCCTGAGTGCTGCTTCTCTTTAAAAAAAAAACAGTTGGCATCACTGATTCCATTCGCTTTGTAAAAATTTTAATGGGACAAATTTTAAAAACGTTCGAATATTAAATTTACGAAATTTCTATAAAAAAAAATTAAATAGAGAATGAAAACGCTCATCTGAGTGATAAATTCAATCTACGAAAAACTTTTCCATTTTGAAAAATCACACCTTATAAATATTTATTTTTTTTGTCGATAAATTTTCTTCGGTTTATTAAAAGGTTTAAAATACATTCGGCGGGACAACATGTAAATAATTAAGAACATTAACCGTACAAAATGGGGGGTTTTTGGCATCAAAAATGTCAGTTTATTTATTATTTTTTGCTTTAGAATTCTGTTGATGATAAATTTACTGAAGCATGTCATGTTATCGGTATGGAATACAAATGAAAATAATCGTGTGTAAATATGAATTTGTATTTGCTTTTTTTCAAACTAAATTCACATGTTTTATTACTTTCAAAATTTTATTATTTACGGTAAGTATAAAAATTGTTGTTTTTTTTTTAATATATCTATTTCGCAAAAAATGTTGTCACATTCACGCGATTTCTTTTTTATTTAATTTTTTTATTTTTTTTTTTTTTTTTTTTGTGTAAGATAATGATCATGTGATACAAATATTTTGGCTAAATGTTATCTAGTGGTAAGTACAAAGAGTTTAGAAAATAAAGAGATTGCAATACTCTCACTTACTGAGAAAAAATATAATTTAATATAATTATTAAATTGACTTTTTTAATTTTGCTACTGATAGTTTTCGAAATATTTGTTATGATTTGAGCAAGCATTTTTTCAATTTATGTTTGGTTTTTCTTAAAAACGGCATGTTTGATGTTTGCAGGCACAATGTGTTAACAGAGGGTGAGAGCATTGCATAGTCATTGGTAAGTATACAAACACAGTTACTCTTAGAATTCGGGTCTTTTTAATCCAACAAAAATATTGATTAATACCCAAAAGATATTGGTAAAATTCCCGAAATTGAAATGAACATTTTTCCCAAAGGCATTATTATCAATAGTCCATAATACCAGTGGATTTCCATACTACTCAGTGTCGCTATATCTGCTCTCTTTTTATTATCTTCACTTCATTACTGAAGTGAAGATAATTCTCTCAGTGCACCATATTGCATTTTTGATAAAACTCAAACGAATTTCAAAAATAGCTGAAACACGTATTTACTTAAATCGACTAAGGATTGAAATATGTCGTTTTGACATTTAAATGACAAAATCCTGGTACAAAAAAAAAATAAAAAAGACAATTATTTTACAGATTATCCATGAAAAAAGATATATCTGAACATGCATTGACATGTTTTATAAACAGTGGGACGCAACTTAAAAAAAAAAATTTCATATGATACTAATATTATATACGTTGTCTTTAGTTAAAGTACAAAATTATTGTCTCGAGGTTTTCGAACCAATTTTTTAGACACATATCAGCAGAATGTGATAACTAATTTTACTTTTTTCCGAACAGGCGCTACGAAATAACCCCCAATGAAATAACCCCCAACGGCCAAAAATGAAATAACCCCCAAAAAATTGTGTAAAATTATTTGGGGTTTTTTTCTTTTTTTTTTGGGGATTATTTCATCTTACGGTTTTTAGATTATTTCATTATGAAGCAACCCCCAATGAAATAAATCCCAAAATTTAAATTCTTTGGAGATTATTTCATATGTAATTATTTTGGTGGGGTGCAATAACGCCTTACGAAATAAGGCCTTTAATGCTTTATTTCACTTCCACTTGAGAAAAAGGCCTTTATTGCGAAAAGGGCTTTATTGCACTATGAAAGTGACATAAGGCCTTTATTTTATTTTTTATTTTTATTTATTTATTTATTTGAAAAATAAACAGTACAACAAGACTTGATCTTATTTAATAGTACTGGGTAGATAAAGGCACATTAGATTTGAAATTTAGCCAATGGTGCAATAAAGCCTTTATTTTGTATTTTTTGATTCTTTTGTTACACTGTTCAGTTTTTCTGCGTGGCGGCCTGCGGCCGATCTTAGGGGTTTTCTCCTCCATAGGACGCGGCAGGTGGCTTCGCTGAATACAGTTTTCCTGCGCGCGTCTCATTATCTTCCCTAGGGAAAAAACCATTAAGAGCGGCCGTAGGCCGCCACGCACAAAAACTTTATAAAGCAAAGATTATTATTTCATTTCTTCCTTTGGGAGTTATTTTATTACGAAACAACCCCCAAATTTTGGGTGTTATTTCATTTTCACCTTTGGGGAATATTTCATTTCTTTTGGGTATTATTTCATTTTTTTTTTGTTGGGACTTATTTCATTTTTTTTGGGATTTATTTCATTGGGGGTTATTTCATTTTGTCGTTTGGGTGTTATTTCGTTGGGGGTTATTTCGTAGCGCCTTCCGAACATTGTTTACTGCTGTTTTTAACTTTCCATTTACATTTTTAGTGTCGAAATGATAAAGTTAAGTTCAGAAGATTATAAGTAACTCAAATTCGATGATGTTTCACATAAATAAAAAATATTATTCTTCAATCGTTAAAATTCTCCTGGTACACTGAGAGAATTCTTTGAATTGAATTTTTGCATTAGATCTATGAAATGTCCCTGGAACTCGTCCATTGAAACTTTTCATTACATTAATGAAGTTTTTCAAAAAATTAATGAAAAATTATGATGTGAGCAAGATTATTAAAGTTCAAGATCATTTGTTGTTTGTTTAACAAAAAACCGTGCAATATTTACTTATTAATAAAAAAATTTCTTGATCCGCTTATTTAAAGCAGACTTTCTCTACTGACAGGTCCTTACATGTTTCATTTCGCGTCACCGAAAATCCTTAGAGGACCAATGTAGAAGGGGTAGAAGATTTAGCCAAATTTTGATGGAAAAAGATCAACGCTTTACCCGTATTGTTTTATTTACCCGATGAGAAAAATAAAACAATACGGGTGAAGCGTTGATATTTTTCCTTCAAAATTTGAGTAAATCTTCTTCACATCATAATTTATGATAAAAGATCGAAAAATTAACTTTTGGTTTTAATTTTTTAAAATTTAAAAGTAAAACATTTAAATAAAGTAAAATTTCATTTTATTTACTAAAAGTTTCATACGACTATTGGAAAAGTTTCATTAAAAATAGTTTTATTAAAACTATGACGCTTTTTCAGAAGATTTAAGAACTTTTTCATTCACATTGTGAAGAAAAAATCAGTGTAGTGAAAAAATTCCATTAAAACTCATTCAAGAATTTCTCTCTGTGTACCGTTTTTCTTTGATTTGTGGATCTATTAAAGTTATTTCTTCAGTGATTTTGCATTTTAAGTATTAACTGGACGTTAAAATCTATTATTATTCGATCAAACAATCATTATTTTTTGTATTACATTTAAAATATTTAAATTCTTTTGAAAGTACGAAACTTAAGTGGTCAAATGTTTAGCTCAATGCAAAATCAAATTAATTTTCAATGATTGCACATGCGCCAACGCAATACCTCAAGGTTATGATCGTTTTAGAGAGCACTTAAAATAAGCATTACGAAAAGCCCAAATTTTTACGATTTAAATTATTTTGCAAATTGAAAATTAAATACATGAATATTTATTATCCGTACGAAACTCAAGTTGTTACGGTAGTATATAACGTTGTTTGTTAACTTCGTGTGAATTTGTTTTCTATACAGAAATATTTCTATCGATTTATGAAAAAGAAAATGAGAATTATGTGTTTTATTTATTTAGCGTAACAAACTTTATTAAAATCTAGGTTTTTATAAAATATTTAAGGTTAACATTTTTTCTGTAAACCGTTCGTTGAAGATAACAACTATTTTACGTTACTTTTGAGTTTTCCTTTAAAAAATGTTCTTAGGGTATACGATCAATTTTTAAAGAAACTGTTCAGTACAGTCATTTTTTTTTTTAGGTAACTATGTGCTTAATTTATTAATTATGAAGTTGTTATTATTTTATTATAATTTTAATAACAGTGCAATTAAGTTAAGTCAATATTTCATATAATTTTTTTAAATATTTTCTCGATTATTCAGATAAAAGATTTTATTTTTTTTTGGGCAACGTTTGTCAACAACATACCAACAACAATTAGTGCAAATTGGCAGGTGTTTTCAATTATTTCACTCATATTTAATAATATTTACTTCTTTTATTATTTATTAATATAATTAGGTATATAAAAAAGTGTTAATAAATATTGATTACTGTAAATTTACTTTTCCTTTTTTCATTCTTTTTTGTGTTTTAATTATTTTTATTTATTTAATTGTTTTTTTTTTAATTTTTTTTTTTCATTATAAATGCAATTTTTATTTTAGCATGAACTTACATATGTACATACTTTCAAAACCATTGCAAATACGGAAATATAAGCACTTTTGCAATGAAAGAAAAGCAAAAATAATACAAATATGCAATAAAGCAAAAAAAAAAAGAACAAACTCGTGTCGTTAAATTCACACAACTTTTGCATATTAAATGACAACTTTGACATTAAAGATTAAATAGTCAATAATTTTTATTTTTATTTTTATCTTTATTTTTACTTTTAAATCAAATTAAAAGTTCCACCGATTGTGCAACAACTATTAACCAACTACACCTTTTTTAATTGAGATTGCGAACATTTTAAATGAAATTGAGACTTTCCAATTGAAAATAAGAATTTTTTTTAATGAATTTTAGATTTTCCATTTTAAAATGGAAAAATTTCATATTTAAAATTAAAAACGTTCTGTATGAAATTTAGATTTCCATTTAAAATTATTAAATTTTCAAATTAAAATGAGATTTTTTATTTAAAATTGAGAAAATTCTAAATGAAATTGAGACTTTCCATGTGAAATTGAGACTTTTTATTTGAATTTGAGATTTTTTATTTGAAATTAAAAAAATTTTATATGAAATTCAGAACATTCCTTATATGAATGGAAAAAATTCCAATTGAAAATTCTAATTGAAATTGAGACTTTTCATGTGAAATTGAGACTTTTTATTTGAAATTGAGATTTTTAATTTAAAATTAAAAAAATTTTATATGAAATTCAGAACATTCCTTATGTGAATGGGAAAATTCCAAATAATATTATAAAAAAAATGGTACACACAGAGAAATAAAGTGCCAACTGAATTGAAAAGTGTACATTAAAAGTAACAACTTATAAATTCAGTTAGTATAACGATATTTGCATTAGATTTCTGAAAAGTTTGGGTGTTGGAAATAAAATTCTTTTGAATTAACCGAACTTTGCTGTGAAAACTAATATAAAGTTGGTCCAACTGTCTGAAATTCGTAATAACAGAATTTGAGTCGTAGTAACTGAATTTCAGTTGGCAAATATCAAAATTTTGTTCTGTGTGTATTAAAAATGTATTTGCTTTAAAAAGAAAATATTAAAACATTCTATTTTGGAAAGAATTTGACCGATTTTCGGAACTTTTTTTAGATCTATCACAGCAGTGATACAATTTGGCCAAAAATTTAAAAAAAAAATTGATTTTTTCAGAAATTTTGTTGCCAAACGAAAACTTATATTCCAAAGAATCATTATTGTGGGTGGTCTATATTAAATTGTATGATATATCAAAGTTGCAACTTTTCTTATATCGATTTCGTAATTAAAAAATTTAATTTTCAAACTATGAAAACGAAGTAGAATATGGCAATACTTCTGAATTTACGTTTTTATAAAATTATTTCTATATATTTCTAGAATTTGTCTTTTTAAGAAATAAAAAAAAGTAAAACTACCAAATTTTAATAAGCTCCAGAAATTTTTTTTCAGCTTCTTGGAGGTTGAGGCTTTACGTTACTTACTTAATGCAATTAGTGAGTTCTACAAATTTGAGCTCCTTTTTTGCCATTTATTTAGCTGGACGCATTTTTGTGAGTTCATATATTGCGAATGAATTATTGGAATCACAAAAGTACCAAAAAAAAACATTTGGAATGTGTTATATACATTCCGAATTAGTTATGGGCAAAACATTTCTTTGCATCATCAAAAAAAAAAAAAACCTCAAAATCGGTCCATGTAATGAGATAATATATGTACGAGTACAAATGTGAAAATTTATTTGGTTTCCATACATTTTCTAAAAATCTTTTATTTTTTGAGACTATCAAGATGATGACGCATTCATAATTCTTCTAAGGTGAAAATTATCCGATTAGATCAAAAATGCAAATTAAAAAAAAAAAAACAATTTTTTTTTTTTTATTTTAAAACCAATACATTTAATTTTTATAATTAACTAAAATATCGAGGGCTTATATTCAATATCCTCTATCTTACATTTTCACGAATGACAAAATATTCAGTAAAATATGGTATAAAGTTCATAGTAGAAGCATATTTTTTTGCAATTTTATTAGCATTTTGTTATTTCTCTATCTCAAACAAAGCATTTTTGTGAATGAAAAATTCTCTATCTCTTCATATAATAATACGAGGGCGGATCAATAATTCCGTGACTTTTCGAACTTCCCTCGTAGTTATATGAAATGCAACACTGCTCCCATCAAGTACCACCTGTTAATAGACTACTGTCAAATTTTGAGCAAGTTCCGTCATTTACTTTGCGTTTAACAGCTGTTCAAAACATACAACCTCGTGGATTTTTTTTTTAAATGGAAAAAAGTGAATTTCTAGTGCTCATTAAACATTATTTTCTGATAAAAAAAAAACCGTCAATCAAACCAAGGAAAAGCTGGATAAATACTATGGGGACTCTGAACCATCGATTTCAATGGTAAAAAAGTGGTTTACTGACTTTCGTTGCGGTCGAACAAGTACAAATGACGCTGAACGTTCTGGACGGCCAATTGAGGTCAATACACCCGAAAATGTCGAAAAAATCCACGATATTGTGTTGGCCGATCGAAGAGTAAAAGTGCGTGATATTGTTGATGCCATATTCATGTCGATTTTAAATGATCAGTTGGGTTTAAGAAAGATGTCTGCAAGATGGGTGCCGCGTTTGCTCTCAATTGACCATAAACGTAATCGTGTGACAACTTCAAAGGATTGTTTGTTTAACCGCGATTCGAATGAGTTTTTGCGGCATTTTGTAACTGTGGATGGAACATGGATCCATTACAACACTCCAGAGACCAAGCAGCAGTCTAACCAATGGGTTTCTCCGGGAGAACCGGCTCTGAAGAAGGCCAAGGTAAGTTTGTCGGCCAATAACGTGATGGTAATCCACATCGATTACCTTCAAAAGGGAAAAACAATAAACGGCGAATATTATGCCAACTTATTGGACCGATTTAACGAGAATTTAAAAAAAAAACGACCCCATATGGCCAAGAAAAAAGTTCTTTTTCATCAAGATAATGCACGGGTGCACACGTGTGCAGTCTCAATGGCAAAATTCAATGAATTGGACTACGAATTGGTACCTCATCCGCCATATTCTCCGGTACCTCATCCGCCATATTCTCCCCAGTGACTATTTCCTATTTCCAAACCTAAAGAAATGGCTCGGTGGAAAGAGATTTAGCTCCAACGATGAAATTATTGATAAAAAAAAAAAATGCCTATTTTATGGACCTCGTAAAATCCTATTTTTTGGAAGGGATACAAAAATTGGAGAAACGTTGGACTAAGTATATTAAGCTAAAAGGAGATTATGTTGAAATTTTTTTTTTTTTTTTTTTTTGGAAAAAAAACTGTGTTTCATTCAAAAAGTTACGGACTTATTGATCCGCCCTCATAATAATACAAACATTTTAATTTGAATTAACTCTTATTGCAGATCACGAAGCATGTAGGTCGTTTTTAAAATATCGCGGATTAGTTTTAAACGAAGAGTTTTTTTTTTTATTACTGACTTAATACTCGGGAATTAATTTTCTGTGTTTATAAATGTAAAAAGAACATAATATTACCTTTTATTTGAGTATAGTATCTTCAAGAAAATTTGAAGGACATTCTTGAAAAATCTGAAATTCTCCCATTTTAGTTTTGACTTTAAAACTTAAATATTTTCTCATGTATTTAAACATTTAAAAAAAAGAGTCTTTGATCAACAAAATCAGAAAACTTGCAATAGCATTAGGTACTTTCTTATAAATTTTTAGCATATAGGGCAGACTGGTTACCATTCGCCACTTTTTTGTTTGAAGCGCTTGTCTTTATTAAACTAATACATTTTTCGAAAATTAGTTTTAACCTAAAGATTTACACATTCTGGCTTTCATTTGAATGCATAAAATTCCCATTATTTTTATGCCTTTTATAATATTTTTTTAAAAATTTTCAGAGCAACCTAAAACGGCTAAACTGACCCACCTTGTGGGGCACATTCCACAATTGGATTTACTTTAAAAGTGTCCGTTTTAAGGCGAGTTTTGGACACAATTACCTTATAATTATTAGTTTACATTAGTTCAGAAAAGACAGAGGAAATGAGAAGCCATTTTAATCTATGTTTGTTTTGATAATTTCAGTTTACCAAACTTGTTCATTATAAAGAGGGTTAGGTGTAACGGTTTTTGATAGATCTTACTGTATTTATTTGTGAATCAACCCCATTGGAAATATTTCTAAAGAATCTGTTATGGTTGCAGGATGATGAATGTACCCCAGGTACAAACACTCCCACAAAACCATAGCTTTTTTAGACTTTTCCAAAACTTTTTGCAAAAACCCCATCGGAATTCTTTTTATTGAAGTAAGTAAAACCATTCGATGCAGTATATTTAAATTATGATTGTTTCCATAATTACAATGTGACAAACTTATACGTTTTTCATCCATTGGGCCAGGTCGTGCAAAGAACGATTCTACGGTATCTCGTTTAATATCACTTTTATATTTTCCAGATGGCAGCGTCAAAAATAAAGTAAATTTTGATATTAAACACATTGATCTACATCTTTTTATTAAACCATATAAAGATCACAATGAACCAAAAGATTTATATTCTTATCCACTTCCAATACAATTAAATAAATGGAAGAATTTACATGCATTGAATGTTGTAATTCCGCCTGAATACTAATTTTTCTACGAAATCTATCAAAGACAAACACCTTATGTTGTATTACACCGTGCAACAGTACTTTTTACACATGGACAATTCAATATATAAGTGAATCTACCGTACATATTGATTTTTCCGTGTTTAAATTTGTTGCAGGATGTTTTAGCTGTTAACTTCAATAACAAATTAAACTACTTTACAAAACCCTCTATCTAATAAAAAAAAATTTACACATCGATATTTTTCAAATGCAAAATCCTCTATATTGCACAAAATAGCCAATAATGAAAAATTTTAAAAATAAATTTTACGTGAGATTCAGTAGAAGCTTTAATAAAATATTGAAGAACACGGAATTAAAAAAAAAAACACTTTTAATAAGCAAAATAAACAGTTTTTATGGTCTCGTGTAAAGTTCTGTTTTTAAGATAGAGGATATTGAATGTAAGCCCTCGATATACTGTTTTAAAAATTTAATTTTTAGCCCTTTCAAGGCCACATTTGCTCTCGAATATTAGATTTGTTAGAAAGAAACGTGGACTTGAAAGTGTTATAAATTAAATTTAAAAAATATAATATTTTAATAAATTCCTTTATATTTCAAGAACATAAAAAATCTTAAAAAATAAATGTATAGTTTTTAAACGGCGCCTGAACAGTACATTTTTAAATTTAATCTTTTTAATTCAATAAAAAAAATTGTTGTTTTCTCTATGGAAACATTATACTAGCTTTTTTAAATAATTCAATTATAATATACAGGGTGGGGCAAAAGTCGCGAAGGGATTTGAAAAATTAATAACTTTTCTAATTTAATTTTTTTTTTTATTTTTCTTTTTAGGACTTGTAAAATAAATCTGGGAGATTAATTATGAAAGGTTACAACGTTATCCAGCGAACCAAAATCATAGAACTTTATTTTGAACATCATCGATCAATAATTCAAACTCAACGAGCCTATCGTCGTCATTTTAATGTGCGGAATTCACCATCCGAATCAATGAGTCGACGCTTAGTGACACGTTTTCAGGAACAAGGCTCAGTGAGGGATCTTCCACAAAGCGGAAGACCACATTCTGTAATTAGTGAAGCAAATATTCAACGCGTTCTGGAGAGTGTTGAGGAGAATCCTGAAACATCAACTCGAAGGCGCTCTGCTGAGCTGCAACTGTGTCGGCGGTCTTTACGCAGAATATTAAAGGGAAATTTACATCTTTTCCCATACAAGGTGCAGTTAGTGCAAGAACTAAAGCCAGGAGATTCCCAAGAACGAATAATTTATGCAGTTCGCTTCCAAGAATTGGCCAGAGAACATAATGATTTCATTCATCATCTGATAATGAGCGATGAAGCACATTTTCAATTAAATGGTTTTGTAAACAAGCAGAACTGCAGAATATGGGGTATTGAGAACCCAAGAGTGGTTCATCAGAGACAATTACATCCACTTAAATGTACAGTATGGTGCGCAATTACGTCCCAAAGAATTATTGGACCATTCTTTTTCGAAGATAACGATGGAGCGATATCGAGATATGGTCCAAAATTTTTTAAGGCCAGCTCTTTCTGACAATCGAGAGATGTGGTTCCAACAAGATGGGGCCACTGCACACACTGCTCGAGCCACTATGCAGCTCCTTAGGCAGATTTTTGGCGAACGTTTAATTTCCAAAAATTCAGCATTCAATTGGCCTGCCCGTTCGCCGGATTTAACAGCACCAGATTATTTCCTTTGGGGATATTTGAAAGAGAAGGTGTATATCAATAAACCCAGAACACTTGCACAGCTCAAAGAGAATATTCGAGCCGAAATAAGAGCGTTGCAGCCAGATACTCTGACTCGTGTCATGGAAAATGCTATTAAAAAGCTCAACTTTGCGAGGCTGAAAATGGTGCTCACTTACGTGACGTAATCTTTCACACCTAAATTTAAAAAATCTCCCAGTATCATATTTTATTATTATTTTGTAAAAAAAAAAAAAAAAATAAAAAGTTATGACTGTTTTAAACCCCTTCGTGACTTTTGCCCCACCCTGTATAAACCAAGGGGCCCAAAAAATAAGTAAAAATAGCATATTTACCAAATATGCATCTTTTTACAAATCAAGAGTGGCCAAAAAAAATGTTTTAAAAAAACCAACTGCATAAAAAATGCATTTCTTTTTAACGCAGAAAATATATTTATTATCCAATAAAAAAGTAGTGGAGCATACAATTCGAATGGAATTTAAATGGTGTTGATCCGATCTATATTAAGAAAATGCGAACATTTAAACTTACACACTTTTTGAACATTTCTCATAAAACCGTGGATTTTTCGAAATTTGAAAAACGAAAAACGCCAATCTTTAAGTGGCTCCATAGAGTTTATGATTTGGAAATTTAATTACACTCGGAAAACAAGAGGTCAAAAAATATCCTGTTTTAGGCGGTCTTCGGCGAAATGGCGGATACAGTAGAATCTCAGAAATTAGAACCACTTTGTACATCGGGCAGTTCTAATTTCTGGAGATTTTTTTTTACAGAAAATTATAATAGAACTAGTTATGTAAGCTTTATTTTAACACAAAACAATTTTTATTTAATAATATTTAATTAATTAAACATATTAAGTTCATAGAAAAACTTTAAAATTTTTTTTTATTATTAGGTATTTAATTTTGTTCAAACATATCAAATTTCAAATGCATATGACCGAATTGTACTCACCACGAATAACTCATGGATTCCCTGTTTTACTTTTACTTTATAGGCAAAAAAATAATTTGTAGTGAAAATACAAAACAAAATAAAAAAAAAACTTCCAGAAATTAGAACCACAGGTTCTAATTTCAGAAATTATACAAAAATATACCTGTGGTTCTAATTTCAGAGCGTACAATACATTGGAGCTTACAATACATTGCAAAAAAATAATTTGTAGTGAAATAAAAAATAAACAAAAAACTTCCAAACTTCGTACAATACATTGGAATGGCCGGTTCTAATTTCTGGACAGTTCTAATTTGTTAGAGTTCTAATTTGTGAGATTCAACTGTATATATTTTTTAAATTTTTATTTATCCATATTTGTCATCCTTAAGTTTTTCTATTTTATAAAAGCTGCATTTACAATTGCCCTTGAAATCCAGTTTAAATTCGATTTCCATCATACACTCAGGGAAATTCTTCTTTAAAAATATGTAGTTGTTTGGGTTGTAATACAGTTTCTTTATTTTTAATGTAAATGTCAGCCATTTGTAGAACAAATTCAATTTTTTACTAACCTTGTAGTTCATTTAAAAAAAACAAACCACATCAAATTACTGGTTTATGATTTTACATTCATTTTTACCGTAGTTTTTTGTTATTTAAAAAAAAATTAAAAAAAATGATAATGACATCTTTAGCCAGATCGAGTATCAACCTAGCTAATATGTTTGATTTGCTTTATTTTTGTAAATATACGGAGGTTAAAGGCTAGATATAAATAGAAAAAAAATAAATGTTTATTTTTTACTAACATGTGGTTAATTTTTACTAAAATAGTGGTACATTCTTCAAAACTTGTTTATTATTCACTTGCATGTTTAAAAGAAGCATGTTTAAAAGATAGTCCCAGCTGGAATTAAACTTGATAACAGTTGACAGTTTTGACGAAAGGTCCATTTTGGGGCAACAGACCAGTATAGGGAACATTCCCTTACTGTTTTTTTTTTTTAACAAATTCATTAAAGCCTTGTGTTATTGTATATTTTAATTGTATTTTAAAACGTTATTAACCTTTGGATTTATCCCTGCATATAAATTGCATTTTTTTTATATTAGTTTCCTTCAATAATGTCAAAAAGATCAAATAACTCTACCTTTACATTTTTTACAATTTATAATTATTACTATATTGAATTCTTACATTACAGGGGTGGGCACATACAGTGGTTTGAAGGGCCAAATTTGGGATTTTACAATCTTACGGATTGCCACACTATTAGTCATTCGGGAAATTGCACAGTGTTATTGGACAAATAGTTCTAGAGAAAATTGCAAAAATCAAGGTGTTCTCATATGGGGACAGTGAACGTGAATTGTTTAATTTAATTTAAGTTTAGTTGATTTTTATTTTGGGTTTTTCTTTTTTTGGTTTTGACATTGATTTGAGGCCACACGAAATTAGTTCTGGGGGCCCATGTCTGTTACATTAGAATATAATCTTTTAATATCGTCCGTTGTATTGAATATGAGTGAGCAGTAATTATGCAAACATTAAATTCAATTGGACTCAATTAAAGTTAGATAAATCAGTTGAACAAGTTTATCCTTATTTGGAATTTTCTTATATTTATGCAGATCATTAATAGCAGGTTTTTACATACATAATTCGAACACCTTAACAGTTAAGATCAAACGAATTTGTAGTGTTGCCAGATAATGGAATTTTTACTTTATTTTAGGGAAAATTCTATTAAAGAGATTTTAAAAACAAAATGTAAAACAGTTTTGGAGGATTTCTAAAAATTTTGTTTGATTTAAATTTTTTTTTTAGAAATTCTTAGTTATTGCTTATTTTCAAAATGAATTGTAGTCGTGAATCTGACCTTTACAAAAAATAAACTATAACTCTGATATACACAGTGTAAAAAAAACCATATTTAAATTAAATATTATTTCATATTTAAATTAATATCTCATTTTTAGCGAGAATTTTTAAATTAAATATGAATCTTATTAGAGTAAAATATAATTCTATTTAAAATAAATATCTTCGTATTTAAATTAATATTTCAATGTTACAGATGTAATTTACGGCTTTTAAAAATAAGTAAAGGGTCCGCCAAATAACTTTTTTTTTTGAAAAATGCTATAAAAAAAACTACTGAATATTTTCTCAAATTTCTTTTTTTATTTGAAAGTACAATCCTTCCGGTTAATAATGGAAAATAATTTCATTCAAATGGCTGCCTCGGCTGGCCATGCAGTAGCCTACACGATCGGTCCAATTTTTAAGCACATTATCGATTGTGTGCAGCTGTATTTCACCAATGGCTTCACGAATATTGTCCTTTAAAGCGTCAATTGTCTCTGGCTTGTTGGCGTAACACTTATATTTGACGGCACCCTACAAATAATAGTCCAACGGTGTCAAATCACAGCTCCGAGGTGGCCAAACGACATCCACTCTGCGGCTGATAATGCGATCTTCAAAAACAGGGCGCAAAACATCGAGTGTAACTTCGGCTGTGTAGCACGTAGCGCCGTCCTGTTGAAACCAAATATTGCCAATATCCTCCTCTTCAATTTTTGTGAACAAAAATTCGTTCAACATGGCCCGATAACGATCGCCATTGACTGTAACGGCCACTCCTTGCTCATTACCATGATTTTCAAAGTAATGTCGCAATATTTCCCAGCGTTATTCAAGCGTATACACAACCATATTCGTTCAGCGGAAGGATAAAAGTAATTATCTGTCAAATCAGACATGAGCTAAGTGTGACCATTCACGAAATAAGCACTAGTTGAAAAAAAAAACCTTAGATGGCGGACCCTTTAGAAACATATTTAAATTAAATAGAAAAGAAACTTTGTTTGATTTCGAAGCTGTTTCTATTTAATTAAATGTTGTTTCCATTTGATATTCTAATGTTTTTTTTTTCTGTGTGTAGAGATTTTGAAGACTTATTTTAGAAAAATTCTAAAACTCTTGCAAGTAAAATTTTCCATGCTAAACTCTACGATTTAAATACAATTTGGATATGTTATAATATAAATACTTCTCACGATAAGTACACTCATGAAAAAAGCCCGTACAAATAGTTAAAATTTCTTGAACTCCGACAACAGAAAATAGTACCTGAATTTGCGCCAGCAGAATTTTAAGAATCACAGGCTGCTAAATTTAGGTGACCTAAATCTAAAAGGAACTAAATATGATTTAACAATTGTAGAAAAATTAACTAAAAATTTAGCTAAATTAACAGAATTTTTAAGTCGAATCAACATAAAACACTGCCCAAGAGTTTCATAATAACTGAAGTGTGTATTAAATGAAAGGTATTTCAAAGACATACCCAACAAATTATATTTTTTATTTCTTCGGGCCAATACGATTTTTAGTTCTGAAGTTATTAGTTGAGACTTGAATTTGGAAAATTTTAAGATCATCACAGTGACCCTTAATCCTTTGACGACAGAACTTAAACCGCTGAAGATTTTTTAACGAAACTTCGTGAAGACTTGGGCGTATAATTAAAAATAAATGTTGTGTTGCTTCTGGCGCTTCACTGTTCCCCATTTCGGAGAAATATAGTACTAAAGCTAAATCATTAATAGGCTATCGCTCCTTAATGAGTTAAGATTTTGTCTAAGTTTTAATTTTTTATTTTGCTTTAAGTTATGCCTAATAAAAAAACAAAAACCAGTTTTGTATAAACTGAAATTTTAACATTATAAAACAAAAACTTAAAAAAATCATTAAAAACAAAAATCTAATTTTTTAACTTTGCGTTGATATTGTTAGGCTCGATACCATTAGGCTCGATACCATTAGGCCAAAAAGCCACATCTGTCTATTGTCATCACAACAAGTTTTATTTATTCGTCTAGCAGGTTCTCCTAAAATGGCAAAAACATATATATATATCAACCATTCTTCGTTAAAGGGTTAAACAAATAATTTGAACCCCGAATATTTTTCGTAGTAGGCAGAAACTCTTGAGTAGTGATTTATCCGGTTTTGTAAAATCTAAGCGCCAGAGAAAAAATTAAATTTTTTTGTTGTTTCCTAACTTCTTTTCAGGTTAAAATCCATTTTGGTAATCCCGCATTCCCCGTTGGCCCATAAGCATTCATATTACGCTTTTAAAGTTGCGATAATGTGGAAATGGTGAAAGGCCCTAATACATACCCTTCATCACTATGTCGACAAACAATGGACAAATCGACTCACAAATGAGGTATTCTGGGGCGGATTACTATGAATTTATATTTTTTTGTTAATTTGCGTTGGGTTTGAAAAAAAAAAACAAATGCAAACTGGAGAGAGTATATGAGAGAGTATATTAGATATTTATCTAGTGGAGCAAAACTAAAATTTCAACCCGCCTTCAAACCCATTTTCACACCCTAAAATTTTGATTAGGCAGGTATGTTTCTTAGCGAATATTTTTTAATTTTATCTCCACATATCAAAGTTTTATTTGGGGTTCGGTGGTCCGACGCAGGGTACTTTCCCTTTCAGAATTTTTTTTTGGGTCGATTTATTCGGACGTATTTATGTATCCTTGTAACTGGTCGTAATTCCAAAGATAATTGGAGGCGAGTAGGCCCAAGGACGAAACATTTTAAAAATGGTTGAAACTGGTTCATGTTTTTATCTGTCGTATGCCTCAATGCTATTTATAATTATCAAATTTTTTTTTTACTGTTTTCAAATGAAATACTTTTAACGTTAACAAAAATAGCAAATTCTTAAATATTTTTAAATGCAAATTTTAAAATGTACCCTAAGAAATACGCCCACTTTACATTTCAAACATAATATGGTACGATATATGTAAATAGGAATTATTAATGAAAAAATTTTGGTACACAAATGACGATATTGAATGGATTTTGTATGGGAAGGAAAACTTTGTTCACAATTAAGTACGTAGGTACATTGAAAGAAAACCGAAAAAATATTTTGATATTTAAAAATTAGACATCATTAGTTAAAAATAATATAAATGTTATATATCGAAATTGTTTATATATTGTTAATTAATAAAAATATAGAGTCATTCATCAGAAAATGGACACACCCATCGGATTCATGTCTTCCAATTTACAAAAAATTTTGAGTAAGTATTCTCCAGTAGCTTATTAACATTTTAATTTCTAGTTTTGTCATGATTCGTTGTAGTTCGTGTTTTATCGCAGCTTAAATTTAGGACTTTTTAATAAAATACATTTTGTTGAAAACATCATATCTCTTGAACGCTTAATCCAATCGTTATGAAATTAGTCTCATAATAAAGCTTAACCTTCTCAAAACGGGTTTGAGGACAAATAAATCTTTTTTTTAAAGGATATAAAAAGGATTAAAGGATTAAAATGTCCTTGATTTGCAAATATCTCAAAATGTGTATCCTAATTTTTTTTTTTATGTTTTGTTCAGATTTAAATTGACATGTTATCTACATCATATACAAATTTCAGACTGAATTCGAAATATGTTCCATGGAAATCTTAATTTTTGTAAACATACTTTTAATAACATATTTTTTTTTTTTAAATAATTCGTAATATTTTAATATAAAATTTTGCATTGTAGTTAGTTGATAAATATATTTTAATAATTATGTATTGCCAGAAGGATTATAGTTTTGGCATGGCCTTGATTTTCAAAGTGCAAATTGGACTGTTCCCTTCTAGAAGTACGGTTTAAAATTTGGCGAGTTTTTATTGGTTTTAACAGAGTAAAAACGTGTACATGTAAAAATGCATTATTGTATATAGATATATATGTTATTACATGCTATTATATGTAAATAGATATGTTCATGTATGTTTATATATACACTTTTTTTTCTCTAATTTGTTTAATATGATGTCACATATTATTAAATCTTATTACATATCAACCAATATATAATCGTAAATGGCATATATAATTATATATGGTTAATCTAATTATGTACGCATCCATGTATAATTAGATATAACACAGTTCAAAATTATATATCACAACATATAGTGTAATAATAACACAAACATTTATTTAATTTAGGATAAAACGATATCTTGACCTATTCATAGTTATATGTAAAGATATATCGTCCCATACCAAAAAAGTGTAGTTCTTATTTTATATAAAACTATATATATCTGCATTTAGAGTCTGATGGCTGTATATTAGTCTGTCCCGAATTTAAAAAATATGCGAATTTCGTCATGTATTTAATATCAGCTCAATAAGTAATTTCGTATTTTATAAATATATTTCCAAAAATATTCTCAGCATTACCGAACTTGATCCCAATTTTATACTAAAATCTAAGAAATACGAGTAGCTATTGAGTACTTCTACGTAAAAATTTACACTCTTGGGACACACTAATGTACATTAAAACTTAAAAAAGATTTATTCCGTAATTTTTTGAAAACCGCAAAAAAGCAATATAAGTCCACAGAAAGACTTAACGGATATGATAGGCTGAACATTTGTGTGAAATTGTGTATATTTTTATACAAACATATACAAAAGTGTAACATTTAGAGCAATTTTAGCAGACAAAATTCGGATCTAATTATATTTAGATGTATCAGTTAACTTACAATTATATCAGGTCAAAATCCGGATACAAACATATCTAGTTTTTATATAATTATATCTATTCGTATCAGTTTAGATATATACTGATACAATTAGATACAAAACTGATACAATCTAATACAATTCTATTGGGCCATAATACAGATAAAAATGTACTGGATATTTAACTAATTGCATCAGATTAGATCTAAGCACATACAAACAGTTACAATTATATGAGCCCATATTTTGAATGAAATTTAATAAGATTACATATAGTGTCACATAGAAATTGATTAATCGGGGACCTATTTTTCTGATGGATCGCCGGCTCAATACAAAAATAAATATTTACTTATTATTAGGGCTGACATGACTTTTTTAATTTTTTTATCTTTTTAAAAAAGATTTATTTTTTCCTGAAAACCGTTTTGGAAACGTTATATAAGCTTTATTATGAGATTAAGCTCACAACAATTGAATGACGCGTTCTAGAGATATACGCATGGGTTCTACATTCCGAAAATGAAGTGAAAGTGAAACTTCCGCTCGATTTGTGTTCCCAATTCCACATAAGTGATTTGAAAAGAAAAATTTCATTTTCATTTTGTTTCAAGTGGAATTAAAGTGATTTGATGTGTTCTATAAAACAATTTCACTACAAAAAAAGTAATTGTAAAACGGTATTAGTTAAATGAGTGAAAATCCAAACTTTTTAGAAAATAAAATTATTTTGAATATTAAACGTAAAAAAAAAATCAAACAATGTAAGTAAATGTGATATGTTGTTAATATACGGGAAAGCACATTTATCCGGAACAAGAGGCCCCATTTTTAACATTCATGGAAAAAAAATCTGGTTTGGCCAAAGGGTTTTAGAGGGGCGACAAAACAGTCGTGGAAGGACTTAGCAAGTACATTAAACAGCTTAGGACCTCCAGAAAACGATGCAACTGGTTTGAAAAAGGCTTGGGCTGATTGGAAGGCTGCCATTCGTAAAAAAATGGCCGAAAATAGAGCAGAGGTTACGGCAACAGGCAACATCCAAAGAAGATTCAGTTGTCAAACTTTCTGGCCTTTATACAGCAGTCGAAGGTGTTCCAGCTGCTAAATCATTCGGGACGACTAGCAAAGGGTAAACAACCAAAAATTCATCTACTGAATTGTCAAACTTAGATGGCACCAGTTCCGACAATGTAGTAAACGTGATTTTACAAAAATTAAATAAAAATGACGAAGGTACTGGAAATATAAAAAATGAGGAACCGCAACCGATGATTTCCCTTTTTGATTTCTCAATTTCTTCGCGACTTCTTTCAAATCTAATCCATTTTGGGCATATGACAGTTTTCAAAACATTACACATATTTGTTAAAATTTTTGACGCTGTACTTCTTTCCACTGCTAGATTGAAGTCTTTTGCGATCATTTGTTGGTAAATTCCTTGTCCGAAATAGCGTAGTGATGTGTCCAATTGCAAAATAATTGGAATGCTTGTCTTTTTAGCCATTGGTGATAATTCTTCTAAAACCATCATAAATGCATACTTATTTAATCTAAAATACGCAATAAAACTATTTTTTTTTATTAATTTTAAACACTTGCGACTCAGTTTTAATTATTGCCTCACGATTTTTCTGGTAGTTCCAAAGGATTTGAACAGTCACGAAGCCTTTTTCTATTTAGATTTTCCGTTCTTTGTTTTTCTTTTTTAATTAAATACCAGGAAATCACAATTGCGAAACTCATTTTATATTATTTTAAAAATAAGTATTTTTTTTTTTAATTTTTATTTTTGTTAAAAAATGCACTCTTCTTTATTGCAATTTCATTCACTTTAAAGTGATAATTTCGTTTTTTCCCGCATTTTTTTATGTTGTTGCTAAGAACAAAATAAAAATGAAATCGTCGTGAAAAAAACGATTTACTCGTTTTTCAGAACACAGCGGAATTGAAATTGTGGAAATAAAAATGATTCCACTTTCACTTCGTAGTGGAATATAGAACCCAGGCCATAATGTTTTGAACACCATGCATTTGACTAAAAAGCCCCAAATCTAAACTGCAATAAAACGCGAACTACAACGAATCTAGGAAAAACTATAAATTAAAATGTTAATAAGGTCCAGGAGAATGCTTGCTCAAAATTTTGTGTAAATTGGAAGACATAAATCAGATTGGTGTGTCGATTTTCTGAAGAATGACCCTCTAGCTATTTGTATTTATAAAATAATGATGCATGAATGTAAAATAATTAAAATTACATTAGAATGAAATCAAAAATTCGAATTAACTGTACAATAAACTATACAATGAACTTATACATATTATGGATGATTATTAATGAGAACGCGACAAACGGCGGCGACAACGGGTGATTATAATAAAAATAAAAAAAAATTTAAATAAATTGTGGTTGTTATTAAATAATTAAAATATCATCAGTTCTGGAATCGTACTGAGAAATGTTAGTATAGTATTAAATATTCTATATAATTATAGAAGTGATTTAAAATGACGTATTGTTTTGTGTTTTTATTAAACAATTGTGAGATTCATAATACGATTCGTATATTGTGTATAAGTACACAATACTTATTTGAAAATATGCGCCTTGTCAATTCTGATAGATTTTAGGACGTAGATCACAAATACGAACACCAAACTTTAATATTAGGTCCGGTTTTATGAAATATCTCGAATTTAACTTTTACCAAAAATCAAGTTTTTTCTTTAAAATTGTTTAGTAATTCATATACCTAAATAAACCACGAATAACTTTTAATATAGATTAAAAGTTTGGACTTTGAGCATTTAAAACCATATTAATTAATTACGGTTGTGTGAAGGATGAACGATATCCATGCAATTAAAGCGAAAACTGCACTTATTTTTATTTTTTGTGAAATTAAAAAGCATAACAATTTTCAATGTGAATTTTCCGTTTTTCCGAGATAAATTTACAAGTTATCCTTCATCCAATATTGATATAATTATGCTCAAATAAAAAGTAGTTTTATCTGTTTTGCTAGTACAAAAATAAAAAAAATTTAGGATAATTTTCAAAAAAAAAATTAAGAGGGAGAAAAAATAAAATCAATTTTTAGTACAAAATCAAGACACTGTTAGTCTGATTTCAAAAACTTTTAATAAATGATGGGTCAAAGTGGTAAGTGGTACAAGTTACTCAAAAAAAATTTTGGAATTTTTTTACTTATTCCCTAGTGTCCGAACGAAGCCTTCGGTCAGAAAATTATTTTTGTCGGCATTTAAAAGTATTATAGACAAATGGAAAAATGTTTATCGGGCTTATTAAAAGCGATTTTAAGTGTCAAATTTAAAGAAAAGACCAAATTTAAGCAATGCATTCAATAATTGGCCAAATCGATTACTTATTATTAAAACGGCTCAAAAAATATTTTTTCAGCAACAAAATTTGTCCACATTGCCTTCAAATAAAAAAAAAAACGACCAAATAACGGATTTCGGACGAAGTCTTAGGTCGGACACTATTATTCTCTCTAGGAGTCTAGCACAGCAAAACTCATTTAAGACTAACTCGCTTTAGATGAATCCTCTTATGAACTGTTTTTGACAGTGCCACAAACAAATTTTGATATATTCTTCCATTTTTAATATGAACATCCCAAAACTGGCCTAAAACTTGAATAATTTTAATTTTCATTGCACAACTAAAGGTCGAAAAAAACATAATTTTTATTTTTAATAAAAATTATATCAAACTTGTATAAAAAACAAAGTTCAGTCTAGTTTACTTCCCCCTGTGTTGTTTAGAAAATAAACAAAATATAAAAAGGAGAGAGAAACAAAAAACGTGTATTGAATATCCATTAGAGGAGGACCTTGCCCATAACAAACAAGTTTTCAATTTATTTTTTGATCAATGGTTATAATCTTTAATTTCAAACTCATATATTAGTTCTCATGTAGTGAGTAAACTAGTTTATATGAATGTTTGATGTTTGGCATGGTATTGTTACCGCTTTCAAAACGTGTTCTGATGATGGGAACCTAGAAAATTCCCGAAATAGATCTATCAACACATTCCTGAAAGGGTCAAATAATAAATTTGAAAACAAAAAACTCTATAGATTATTTGTTAGGACAATATCCTAATAAAGAAATATAGAGTATGGCCTCGAACTTGAATAATTTTCATTTTCATTCCCAAAAATTTTGAAAATTTTCCTAAATTTTTTTTTGGAATTTCAACAAATTTTAAACCGCGGACACAAAAATTATTTTTCAAATGTATCGAAAACTAACTATTTATGAAATCAAATGAAAGAATATTATAATTACGTTCACCAAATCAGGAAGTTTATACACTTAGCTAGACAAATTCTCATAAAGTTGATTTTGTATGATGTATGTAATGGTTCTGTTTGAGTTAAGCCAATTATCGTTTTCTTTTGCAGAGAACTGAAGATTAAGGTGATACCTATGAAACAATTGTATAGTCTATCATGAAAATGATCGAACTTTTTGAAAGCCAACAAATAACATCTAATGTGACAATATCATATTAAATTTTGGGCTTGAGGTAGAACAATATTCTAACTAAATATATGAAAATATAGAAAGTCCGAAAAATATTTTTTAATTTCACAACATTTAAAATAGTTAAAAAAAAATTAATATTTTCTTGACAAAAAAAAATATAAAGCAATTTTACTCCAGTAAATACGAATATCGATTATTATAAAGAAATTTTACTCCAGTAAATACGAATGTCGATTATAGCGAATTAATTTTGCTGGTCAGTTATCTTCAGCTGCGTCAAGATAAATTTATATAGGTAGTGTTACTAGAACAACAACTACAACAAACAACTACAAACAATACAAAAACAACAGGCATTTTGTTGTTGCGTACAGTACAAAGAAATGTCAAAACCATGTAAGAAATGTCAAAACCAGGTAAGAGAAAGATAAACAGCTGGGCTACTAGCACTACCTATATAAATTTATCTTGAGCTGCGTTCTGTATTTCGAAGTGGTTTCAAATCGATAGTGAAAATGAAATCGATATTAGTTTTTCACTGTGTCACAAAAAACTAATGAAATGATAATCGATTTCATATCTCATCGATTTCACTTCAGTTTTGTTTCAATCAACAGCTGTTTTCTTCTACATTGTCATTCTTCTCTTTTTCTTTATATTTGACACTTGAAAAAAAAAATTCAAACGAAAAGCAACCATAAATTTCATCCGTTTATTCTACGAATTTCTAAAAATATAATTTTTTGTTAATGTTCGTAAATGTTAATTTTGCATAGCACAAACTTGAATAAATTACAAAAAAAAAGGTTCTGTAATTTAACAAAAACTTTCAGTTTAGCATATTACCCAAGCTTTTTCGCCTTTATATTGCTCTCAGTTCCACACTAAGGAAATTGTGCAAGGCCAGGCTTTTAGAAAAACACACAAGCTTGTTGGTAAAATTTAAGTCACTTTACTGGACTCTTAAAATAAAATTTCTGATATTGACTAGAAAAAGAGACCAGTTTAACTGCAACGGAGTTAGTTTATTTTAACATATTTATTTGGAGAATTTTGAATAAAAACCTAAAAAATAAGCTGATTTTAGGAAAAAAATATTTTTAGGGTTATTTTTTAGTAGTAGAGTTTATCTAGGTTTTTTTTGACAATTTAGGTGGATTTGTAGGAAAAAATACAAATTTCACACAGCCAACTGACAGTGATTTGAAATCACGCAAAACAACACAAGCTTCGAATTGCATGACATAGTATTTCACTTCAATTTCGATAGGAACAAAATGAAATCGATTTCAAATCACTTCTTCGGAATTTGGGAACCCAAAAGAGGTGAATATTTTCATTTTCACCCAAAAATGAAATACAGAACGTAGCTGCTTAATCGGGTTTTACTGTATTTGTTTTTAGTGACGTTTTATTCATTTTTAAAATTAAAATCCATTTTGTGTTTGTTTCGCTACTTTTGCATTTTTTTACTACATTAAAAAAAATTTTTGTGATACCGTAAACCATTGTCTCAGGGGGTACGTGAAGCAAAAGTTGATGGGAACCGCTGTTATAAAGTGTACTACCCAACGAATATGAAAACCAAGGAAAACCAATCAAAAAAATAAACCCCTTTAAATTTGTTGGTAAATTGTTAGATAGATCTTTAAAATACCAATTTTTGTAGTTTCTTTGGAATAAATGTAAAAAAAGCAAAAAAGAGCAACACTGTAGCTGTTTTTGAACCCATTTTTTTAACACTCAAAAGTAAGACTGGTACGACAAAGAATTGCGCTTGTTCGTTAGTTTAATACCCTTTATTACATATCCAAATTTAATCAAAATCTAAAATAAAAAAATTTCCTAATGGGTCTTTTTTGGTCGAAAATGGAAACATTAACCCTATGTGGATCTACTTATAAAAAAATAATTATTTTTATCAAGTGGACACTTTTTTATCAGTTTAAAAGCTTTGCAATCTTGTAGTCATAAATAAAATAACGTTCCATGGGTCGTTTCTGTCCCCAGGTCAGTTAGGATTAAAGCTTTTTTAAATAAAAGTAAAGATAATTATAGTCTCAAAGTCTGAAAACTTTGAGGAAAACTTTTATTAAATTTTTGACAAAATAATTAAAATGTCCTGAAAATGACGAACACAAACACGATCTATAATTATTTCAGTTTATTTTTTTTTTTTCTTTTTAACTACACCTTTTATATTATACAAATAGTAATCGACATCTCCAAATTAGGCATTTTAAAAAATCTTTACAATTAACTTCCAAAAAAAAAACGTTTTTGCAATTTTATCAAATTTGTGGGTAAATTGTTATTCCAGGCTAAAGTGCGTAAATGATATACGATGAAGTCAGAATTCCGTATCTGACTAATTTTGAGTATATTAAATGAATTAATTAAATGAAAAATTAAATTTTTAAAAAATAATTTTTTTTTAAATAATTTTTTTTAAAGGCCATTTTCGTTTGCAATAAAACTGGTTGTGTAATTACAAATCTTTTTCTATGGGACACTCTAATGCATTATGTCAAAATTTGTATGGGATTTCGTAACAGGAACAAAACAAGCTTACTAATGTGATAAATTAAAAAAACTATATTCACAATAAAGTTGGGAATTATAGTTCGCAGCTCATTTAGTTCACTTTTATAATTGAACAAGTTCGATCTTAGTTCTCTCGCTCATCCGCCAATCTATAAGATTATATTGGTTAATGGATTGTTTTACAATTCCGAATATAATGAACGTAAACTAAAAAAAAGTTCATTTGAAAAAGAACTAGTTCGTGTACGAACGAAATGAACTAAAATAAACTAAAATGCCCAACTCCTGCTCACAATGTATACAATATTACATGAATCCGTCTAATATACAAAAATTACGTGTAATTTTTATCCCAAAATATAAACATCAAGTTAGTCGACCAAATGTTTCGAAAAACAAAAATAATGAAACACGACGAATTTCAAGATAATTTCTCATATCATCATTATCTTTATTTGGATAGATCATGCATGATATTAAAAATAATACGCAGAATTAACTAAATAATCGTAAACAAATTTTTAAAAATATTTGTATTGAATATTTTTAATATCATTTTTTTTTGTTTTTAAATTGCATTTGAAGACAAATCATACGAGTACTTCAAAATCAATTGAAACCATTAAGGTAAATAAGTTTCATGTGATTTTAAGTCACCTAATGATGAACCAATAGATGATTTTTATACCTCATTTATACTCGTACCAAAAATTAGTAGTTTTTGCAAACTTGAGTTAAAATTTCTATGGAATTTGGCGAGAAAAAAAAAATAGTTTTTAAAAACTACTAGTTTTTGGTTGTAGTATAAATGAGGCATTAAATTAAAGTTAATTTGTAATTTTTAATGGGAAAATTAAGGTAAACAGTAGGGTTGTCATTTATTCGAGTTTTTATTTTGTTCGAATAAACGATCCAACAATTTTAGATTGTACGATTAAACGATTAATTTTTGAAAATTATTCGATTAATTAAACGAATAAAAATAATTTTAAAAATACATAAATAATTAAAGTGTTTTATCCTATCATTTCAAAACTTAACGAATTTTGGCATCAATTTGAAAACCAATTCTCTAATGCAATCATTTTAGACTATAGTTACGCCCAAAGAATTCTCAATCATACGCCATTTGGTGTACGACTGAAAAAATTACAGTTTTAAAAATCGTTAAAAAGTTAAATATACAGTAGTGGTCAAAACATTTGGAACTGAGATCGCATTTGTTGTTTTCATTGATTTATTTTTTTCAAATCACACTTAGTTACTAAAATTTATTTTTTTCATATTCTTCATACATTGTTTTATGTTAAACAAATAAAAAAAATAATTTCGTTAAATTAAAACAACAAAAAAATTAATAATAATAGATGTATTCAAAACATTTGCAACTCTCATTATTCTTACTCTTAACGAAACAATTTATACTAACAAATGCTAGGGTATAACGGTAATCGCATTCCTTTTTAATATGAGATTCACACCGTTACATTTTTTAAACAAATTTATTATAATTATTGTTCTTTAATAGTTGTAATAAGACGTTGGAAGCATAAACATCGTAAGAATAATTTTTGTAAAAAAATGGCATTAAATAAATACAATTCTGATTTCAAAACAAAAGTTTTAAATGATTTTCAAAATGTACTTTCCCCAAAAGAAATTTCTATAAAGTTCTCCGTTCCAAAATCAATGATTCGCGCATTGTTAATAGTGGTAACATCCACACAACTCATAAAAGTGGAAGACCCCGTATTACAACTGTAAGAGAAGATCGGAAAATCAAGAATTTTTTTACGAAATATCCCAAAGCAGCTCCCAGAGAAGTTTAAACTGAACTTTTAATAGATGCCAGTCTTCCCACCATTAAAAGAAGAGCCCGAGAATATGGTCTTAGAATTTATAGATGTACAAAAAAAACCGTTTGTGTCGGAAAAAAAAAACGAAAAGCTCGACTTGACTTTGCACGCACCCATTTGAACTGGACTCAACAGCAATGGAAAAATGTATTGTGGTCAGATGAGTCTAAATTCAACATCCGGGGATCAGATGGAGGAGAAAATGTTCGAAGACCACGAGGCGAAAAGTTTAATCCCAGATACACAACCGCCACAGTGAAGCACGTAGGTGGAAACATTATGGTGTTTGAGTGTTTTTCAGGAAATGGGATTGGCCAAATTCACCGCATTACTAGCACAATGACGGCCACAATCTATAGAGATCTTTTGAGTTCAGTTATGCTTCCGTATGCTGAATGGGAAATGCCACTCTCATGGACCTTCCAGCACGACAACGACCCAACCAACACGGCGGGGGTTGTAAAAGTTTGGCTGCAGGAAAATGAAATTAATATCATGTCGTGGACGGAAAAGCTCATTGCCTCAATGCCTAAGAGGTGTTCAGAAGTTATAAAAAATAATGGCTACGCTACAAAATACTGAGCGTTAAAATCATTGCTTGTATTTCCTGATATTTACTTTAAGAGTTGCAAATGTTTTGAGCACTGGACTATCGACTTATTTTGTTAAAATTACTTTTTTATTATTTTTGAGATTTGTATTTATTTGTATTTGTAAAATAATATACTATAACTGAATTTAAAAAAAAAAACAAAAACCTTTACCACAAATCTTTGTAATCAAAAAAAATTATAATTACCTAAACCATAATTTCAGTTGCAAATGTTTTGAACACCACTGTATATCGGAAATAGTAACAGTATATCGAGCTATTAAGATCTCATTTTAGTTACCGTAGAAATTACGTAAATGGGATTCACAGCTTAATTGCTATCGTTGTAATATAGCAAAATTTTTGATAGCTTTTTTATGGTTCAAACTTCAAAAATCATGATATATTACAACGATAGCACTTCATTTGTGAATTTATTCATATAGTTTACTTGAAAGTCAAATCATATATCTTTATATCATATTAATAAAGTGTTTCAATTTCAATTTTTTCTTCAAAAGAGCTTTGCTTTTACTTTGACCATTAACATTTTTTTATAAAAATTTGTCCAAAATTGGTAAATTTTCGAAAAAGTTTTATTTAAAGAAGTATTTTTTTAAATTATTCGTTTAATTTGATTAAATGCCAAAATTTATTCGAATTATTCGTTATTCGAAAATCATGTTTTTTAAATTGTTCGTTCGATATTTCTTTGTGATCGTTCGATTAATCGAATAATTTTTATTCAAGTGTGAACCCTAGTAAATAGTTTTTGTTATTCAATAATAAAATTGTTTTTTAATATTTTGTTTCCAAAGTTTTAACTATCTGTCAAAATACATAATTTCTTGTCAAATAGTTTGTATGTAGTTTGACGTTAGTTTTGTACATTAGGGACTTTTTTCTGCGTTTTAAATGACGTACAAATTTGTTTTTTTGTTTCTATAATTTAAGTGTGTTGTTTGTACCAAAAACAATCAAATTGTCCAAAAAATAAATACTTCGCAATACCAATTGATGATTGTAAATAATAGTAGAGTTATTCGAAAAATTTTCGAAACGGTCTTCGGATATGTGACTATTAGGGATGCCAATCGGGATTGATATTTAAAAATACCGGGATTCGGGATTTTGCAAATCCCGATCCAGAAATCTCGAAAAATCCCGAGATCGGTTATTGGAATTGCCGACTTTTTCGGGATTTCGGAATTTTTCGGGATTTGTTATTCAATTTAATTGGCAATAAATTCGATTGCCAGAACGAATATGTTTTCTTTGTGCTCCTTTCGCAGAGGAATTTCGGTAATTTTGATGGAAAAAATTATCTGAAAACAATATTTGTTATGTTCGGTAATCGAACATCTTAAATGTGTATTCACCAATATTTAAAAAAACAATTTTTTTGTTAGTTTTTTGTTTTTATATACATCGAGATTATCTTAATGTTATTTTTAATTTTTAACGAGTTTCCAACCTCCGTATATTTACTAAAATAAAGCAAATCAAACATATTAACTAGATTGATACTAGTATTTCGATCTGGCTAAAGATGTCATCAGAACCCAAAGTTTTAGAAAAGTTAGAGCCTCTATAATAGGCAGAACTTTAACAGAAAACCTATTAATCATTAATTTTGCTCCATTCTTGTCATCTTAGTAATCAAGCACGTGGTTAGGGTCTTTTCCTAACAAGCATCATGACGTTACTAAACTTTGAAGACCAAAAATGTTCTATTTATATAAAAAAAAATTAGTTTTTACTCTGGCTCAAGTATTTGTGTTTAAAGAATTTACATTTTGGAACTTCTAATAGTCACATTATTTAATCTTTTTTTTTTTTAATTCAAAAAAAATGTCGAGTGAAACCGAAAACCAGCTGGAGTGACATAGTTTTGCCTGCCCCTGTCTAACGAATCATCAGCTAATCTCGAATAGAAATTACTTGTGATACGAACACGATATCGATAACGACTAAATATTTCACAATATCGTGTATTCATTTAAAATTTTATATAAAAAAACACAAATTTTTAACAATTTTGCAATGAACTCATTGGGATTATTACGAGTGTAATTAAGGTGTTAGTCAGAATAAAAAACTTAAAAAAATATGAGAAAATTCAAGAAAACCAAATCCCGAAAAGTCTCAAAAAATCTCAAAGAATCCGGGATTTCCCGTTTGGCATCCCTAGTGACTATATATATCGTAGAAAATAAACACATCGACTACAAAAAAAAAATATTACTTTCGAGTTATGACGCATTATACAACATTAAAAAAAGCAAAAATATATAGAATATTTAAAAATAAATAGAAAATAATAACTAACTAAAATCAGGATAAAAAAAAAAGATTTTACTTTAAATAAATTCCTTTTGCCAAAATGGCTAAATATCGTAGAAACCCTTTATCTTTTAAAAACAACTTCCTGAGACTGGCATTTATTGTTTTGTACAGTCGGACCAAAGCGTAGTTTATATTTTTTTTTGCCTGCATCTTAAATTTTCAACTTTATCAAAATAATATTCATTTAGGTTAGGTCGAAAAGAGCATTCGGAGAAGGGAAAATGCTTCCCTAATTCGACTCAAGTAACTGAGGACTTACACTTAAGCCAGAATGTCGACTTGTTGTGTGCTCTAAACAATCGGTCCTATGTCACCTTTCTACCCCAGGAACTACGTCGCTCTGACGAAACTCCTCAACTTCTTCCATCCTATGCCCCTAAGATCCTCCAATGTGGATAATGGGTCACTGGATAGTATTTGGACCCGGATCCCGGCAAGTGCCGGGCATTCACAGAGATAGTGTTCCAAGGTCTCCTCGTAATCCCCACAGGCCCTGCACACTTCCGAGTCCGCCCTACCAATAAGGTGGAGATGGGCCCTAAGTGTCAAGTGTCCCGTGAGGATTTCCATCAAAAGACTCAGTTCCTTCCTACTGAGATTCAGAATTTCCCTCGTCTTGTCCGTGTTACCCCAGAGAATACTCGTAGTCCTGCCAACACCCGCATTCTCCCAGATGGTCCTATGCATGGTGTCAACCCAGTCCACCAGCTCCGCCTTGAGAGCGCGAAAAGGTTTAGCGTTCCCCAAAGTGACTAATTCCAGGGAAGATCCTCCCCTAGCCAAATCATTAGCCACTTCGTTCCCCGCTATTCCATTTAGAAATTGTTTTTAATTAGTATATTTGTTTTATTTATATTTTTTCAATATTCACAATTTGTATGTGCACATGCGTGCGTTTATTAGATTTGTAGTACACAAAAGAAAAAATTAAATGAACGAAATCAATCTCGCTTGCATTTTGTGTAAGTCGTATAATGGTTGTGTTTGTTTCTATATATTTTTTCTCTACTTCGTCCATACAAGCTGCGACATATACATCTAGTCGCTTTACTTGTGCTATATGCTATTAATGTGTTTATCAGCACAATTTTGGTAGCAACGTAAATTAGTTAAACATTAGTTCAAAATTAGTTTTTTTTTTTTTTTTTTTAAAAAGAGAGGCAACACTCAGGAAATACTTCCTATATTTAGTGTGTTGCTTTC
The DNA here is from genome assembly GCA_021234595.1 of Delia radicum. Classification (NCBI taxonomy): domain Eukaryota; kingdom Metazoa; phylum Arthropoda; class Insecta; order Diptera; family Anthomyiidae; genus Delia; species Delia radicum. The sequence continues at coordinate 13,390,351 of CM037854.1, read as the reverse complement.
TTTGGAAAGGGATAGTATAGAGATGAAAGGTGGGGAAAGATGAAGGGCTTCAGACATGGCAACACTGTAATTGCGCGAGATGATAAGTCTTAGAACAGTTGTTGCTCGCCACCTGATGGAGAGTTAGCGAACTTATTGAAGCTTTTTGGTTCATAGCCCTGATTCATTATTTTACTTCGGTGGGGTTAATTGCTATGGGAACACCGAAGGTGGACATTGCGATACGTATGAGGGATAGAAAAAACTCATACATATTATTTTGATGTTGCCGGCACCGGGGATCGAACCCGGGACCTTCTGTGTAAAAGTCCAACGCGCTAACCATTAGCTGAAAACGCGATGTCAGCAAAAAAATTGCTGAAAGTGAGTTAAATGTTTTAAATAAACGTTTAATTAAATTTTTAACAAATTTTTTTTTTAGTGTATTTATTTATTTATTTTTTCCATAGTACGCTTTTAAATACAAAAATCACAATGCAAAGGACGAAATTTAATATTAGCACACGAACTAATCATAATTTCATTCAAAAAACTCTTGAATAACAATGCGCTACAAAATTGACTCCTAAAATCGAAAACAAGAGCACTGAACATTGATCCTACATATTTCGGCTAAATACGCTTATTTTTATGGCGTTCGCAATTTTTTCAGTTATGGGGCAGATTTTTCACAAATTTCCTTTAAAGTTTAGCATGTCTTAATGAGATTTTTTAATCAAACAATTTTCAAAATCGAATATTTTATCTTTGTGTTTTATGGTAAGGTAAATACATAAAAGACCTTCATCAACATTAGGGTTTCACATTTGGTTAATAGATGTTCAGCATTAAGAAGTAAATCCACGTGTTTTCTAAATTTTTACTATTTTTGCACAATTTATCATACCACTTCGCAATAGACCAAATAATTTTTCTGCATAAGCTTAAAAACAAATCTGAACAATTAGTTCGTGTAAAAAAGAAAAAAAAAGTGAGCTCATTGGAACTATGCGAAATGTGCCAAAAATTTATATGACAGCATAGCGAAAAAGAAAGACATAAGAGTTCAGTATGATATGTAAATAGCTTAAAAAATTATGTTTACTAAAATGCAGCTAAAAAGTTTATATTTGCAGAAGTTATTTTAACAAACACTCTCATTACAGTGAATGTCTTCAAAATATTTTCGAATTTGATTTTCAAAATGTTCACATATTTAAATGAGTCTTAAAATTAAAATTTTAAAATATTTGGTAGACATTTATTGTAGTGAGGGTGTTAGTTAACATAACTTTTGAAAATATAAACTTGTTTGGCTGAACTTTGGTACACTTAATTTTTAAGCTACCCGATCAAAAAATGTCTCAAATACAAAATCAGATCTCATATGATATAGATCGATATGTATTATTATCCAAGTTTATCTCAAAATTGGGGATTCCAGTAATATCCGATTTGATCCCTCAAATATATTACGAGATTAAATTAGATCAAAATTGATCTCAAAATTACGGGATCAAAATTTAAGATCCTGAAAGATCCCAAAATATCCCATGGGATTAATTTAGAACGAATTGGATCTAATTAAATCCAAAAAGATAACTATTTTTTGGTGGATCGAATAAGATATTTTGAGATTAAATTGGATTAACTTAAATCCCATCACATATATAATTTTAATAAAATTAAAAAAATATATTTAAGAAAAATAATTTAAAGATCTGGCGAATATATAATTATGTGTATTTATATAACAATATATAAGGTGGCGCAAAAGTAATCCTCCTATCAGAAAATGCTATACATAATAAATACATAATAAAAAAAAAACATCGGAAGGTTATTTTTGCGCCACCTTATATAATAATATATTATATGATGTTGAACTATGTATTATCATATGTCAAACTAAATTTGTTTATATTGTGTCTTATATGGAATCTTACATAATTCTATCTTACATCATTTAATACCACATATAATTATATCTTAAGTTGTATTATACATGTGTTACCATATACAAGCATATCTTACATCACACACAAAAATATTTTTTGTAAGACCGTATGTGTTATTATATCTTAAATTATATAGCTTACATGTCAGCATATATGACTACATATTACGTTATATATGAGAATGTATTATTATATATGACAACAGATCTCCCATATCTTATTATGTATATCATATATGTTTAATATCTACTTTTTAAAAGGGAAATATATAAAAATATATCGCTATGTATGTTACCGCATAAGAAATATGTTATAAGATATGGCAATGCATGACACCATATATAATCACATATTATAATATATTTTAAGATGAACAAACATAACACCATACATAAATTTTTTTACTCGGGTATTTACATATTATACTAAAAGATGAACTCATACACAGAGAGAATTTCTTGGACAAGTTTAAATGACATTTTTTCACTAAACTAATGAAGTTTTCTCCACAATGTGAATGAAAAATTTCTTTAACTTTATGAAAAAGTTTCATAGCTTTAATGAAACTATTTTCAATGAAACTTTTTCATTGGTCGTATGTAATTTTTATAAATAATAAGAAATTGTATCTTATATTTTATGAAAAACTGCATTAATTTAATGAAAAGTTTCAAGGGACGAGTTTCAGTGACAATTCATGGATCTAATGCAAAAATTCATTGATATCATGCAGATAATTCTCCCAGTGTAGGTCGTCCTTTTTCGGAATGCTGTCATATAAATTTTAGAAACATTTCTCATTTTTCCCACGAACCGCACTTTATTTTTGATACGAAATAATTGCTCAGATTTGTCTTTTTGCTTATGCATAGGGTTTGGGGTTCGGGAATTCCCGGGAAAATTTTGGCGGGAATTCCCGGGAAAAAAAATAACGGGAATTTTAAAAAAACTAATTTTTTTTTTAAAGTTGTGTGTTTATACAACATATTTTTTTTATTTTTAGTCATAAAAAATATTTTGAATACCAAAACTAAAACTTTTTTGTTAAAAACTCTTAAAATAAAACAAAATTGTTTCATAAAAACGGCAGATTTTAATTTATATTGTGGCCACCATATCATAAAGAAGTTCAATTAATTCTCGACGTCAGAACTAGATGGAATAGCATGGTTGGAATGATAGAATCTTTTTTGAAAACAAAAAATTCCATCAAAAAAACGTTAATAGATTTTAGTTCCACAGACTTTTAGAAGTTTTGGTTGAAGGATGCTGTAGAGGCCCTAAGTCGACGTGACTCTAATCTTTTAATTGCAGATGTCATAATAAATAAGCTATACGAGCAGCTTTTATCTACCAATTCTTCACTTTCCCGAAAGCTGGTTGACACAATTAAAACCAAAATTAATGATCGTCGTGACAATAATATGGTATCATTAATTAATTATTTAAAAGACTGTGAATATATTAAAAAATGTTCAAATAAAAATAGTTTAAAAATATTCGCCGAACAAATGTATAAACGCCTGCTTGGGCAATGTGATAAGGAAGTATCATCTAGTATTGATGACGACGTTTCCGAAGTACAAGCTGATAAAACTTCTAAAAATAAATTAAATAATGCAATTAACAATACGAAAGCTATACCCAAAATATCAGCAGGAAAAAATAAAAATATTTTCAAAAAGGAGTTGGCTCTTTTTGAAACTTCTAACCACCGTACCAAAAATTTGGATAAACTGTATAATGCTCTAATAACAATAAAGCCAACATCAGTGGAAAGCGAACGTGTTTTCTCAGTTGCTGGAAATCTTGTAACAAAGATTCAAAACAGAATGTCAAATGATTTGTTAAATGCATTGATAATTTTAAAAGCTGGTTTTTCGAAAACCTAATGTTTTTACATCACTGTATATATCTTTAATACTAAGTGATCTCAAATTTATGAAATTTAATTTTTTTTTATTTTTTTTTTTTAATTTTATTGCTCAACAGACTGAATTTGTGTATTTTTAATTTGTTTTTGTTTAATAAACCATAAAATTTTTACCAAAAATGTACCTTGTAAGTAGTTAAAAAAAAAAAATCATAAAAAAATTTCCCGGGATTCCCGGGAAACACATGTTTTTATTCCCGTTTCCCGGGAAATAAAAAAGTCCGGGAAATCCCAAACCCTACTTATGCACAAAAATGCTTTGATCGATTGCGAAATCGGATGATAAATTTTGCTAAAATTGTAAAATATAAAAAAAAACTGAGAATAACAAGGATTTACTTGTTAACAATATTAATAAAATAAGAAAATAAGAACAGAAAATAGCAATTTACTCTGCAAAATTTGGAAAAACTTTTACTAAATATTTTTAGACTAAAAATAGCAAACAAAAACCGCAATATTAACAACATTTTTGCTATATTCACCTCAAATTTTGTAGAATGCTAATAACAGTTTTTTTCGCTAAAATCAACATAAATTTTGATAAAAAATTGTAGATTTTCAGAAGGGCAGATTTTTATTCGCTATAAAAAAAAATAAAAAAAAAACTTTAAAAATTTCACATTTTTAATGATTTTTTTTTTCTACTAATACTTAGTAAATTGGTTTTTGCTGATTTTACCAAATTAATTTGTTACTTTCAATTAACTAAAATTTAGCTCAAATATAACTAAATATTTGCAAATTTAACAGATTTTTTTTTGCTATTCTTATATTACAAATATTTATTAAAAAAATCTGCTAATGTAACAGTTTTTTCTGCAACGTAATTTTTAACTAATTTTTAGTAGTTAATCTTACAGGTTTATTTCCATGAGTGTAATGATGGTCTTTATGTATTTACCATTAAATGTTGAGATAAAATATTTGGTTTTTAAATTTTATGTATAAAAACCTGCAGTCAAACATGCAAAACTTTAATGCAAATTTACGAAAAATCTGGCACATAAGTGAAATAACTGGGTACGTCATTCAAATCAGCGTCGCAGAAATATTTGGTATCAATGATCGGTACTCTTGTTTTATTTTTCGAGTTGCGCAGTGTAATTCTAACTAATTAATATTTACATAAATAATAAATTAACAACGTAGTAAAAATATTAAAAAAAAATATATTCATTGATAAAATTTATAGAAAATCATTGTAAGTTCAAAGCAGTGTTGCCACGTATTTTTTTTACAAATCTCTCTAAATTGTTCATAAAACCTTTCATCATCCAAAATTATTGGAAAGTTTTTTTTCATAAAGTTTTTTCTCATTTGTCTGCAGTTTGTTGGTATCTCTGCCAATTGATTTTTACTATATTTGGGTATTGCCTTCTTCTGGTAGTGTTTTATTTGTAGTAATTTTCTGCGAAAGTTTCTTTGGAAACGCGAAATTTTCTGGCCAACATGCGAGTTAATGCCCCAATTTGATTAACCGCCAATTTTTTTAATTTAATAAGCTTAGCAGCTGTAAATTTTTGTGGACGCCATTTCTTTTTTATCCGGTTTGATACCACTCCATTGTAAAACCGTGTGGAATATATTGTGCTACGTGGTACTTGTGCCTTAAGGAAATGATTTAGGATACCGTACAAGCTAGACATTTTTTCTAAGACTGTTTTGTTTAACCACTTTTTTAAATGGCAGGTTTTTTGTGCTGCCTAGAGTTTCCTAAAGATTCAAGCTACTTATAAAGCCAATCATCTTATTAGGCGAAATATTCACAATATCGGAAGGCGAAATGAGGGGATCACTCAGAAACCTAAGTCTCCTATCACAAAGGCTAGGACATTCGCAGAGAACATGCTCCGAAGTCTCAGACACCAACTCACAAATCATACACACATCGGTGTGCGATAGACCACTTTTGTGTAGATGGTACCTGGGATTACAGTGTCCAGTCAGGTACGACGCCGCGGTCCTCAAATCCCCGCTTTCGAATGACAAAAGTTGTGTCGACCCCGCACTTTAAAAACAAATCTATCTTAGCCTGGCACTGGCCGCCTCCCCACCACAGAATGGTTCAGGGCCAACAAAGGGCCGTCACACAGTGGCTGAAAATCATTTTTCATTGTCCAAAATTCTGTAACTTTTGAACAGATCAAAATATTTTAATATTTTTTTTTTTTAAGGACAGGTAATTAGTTGAACTTGGCTCAGTTTTAATTTCATTAAAATTGATTGAGCACTTCTTCAAGGTCAAAGTTGAACTTTTGATTTTTTTTTAACATTTAGAGTGAAATATAGGTTTTTTAATTTTTTTATTTATTAAAAAATGCCATATTTGGATTTTAATAATAATTATAAACATTTTTTGCGATAATGGGAGTTTTAATGTTTACACTAAAAAAACAAATAGTAAAATCAACTGAATTTTGCTATTATTACTTAAAAACAAACCATTTTTGCTGTCAAATTTGCAAATTTGTTTATATTAAAAAAATATCTACACTTAAAAAAACGTTAGTAATATTATCTAAAAATGTTGCTATTACTACAGAAAAATTTATTATTTCTGAGAAATTTGTTAATTTTAGCAAAATAAATCTGCTGAACATTAGCGCAATTATTCTGATTTTTTTTTTTTTAATTTTGATATGAAAGTATGGGTTTTTATTTACTGAACCTTTCTTATTTATTAAAACATTTCCTACATATGTGGATAAAAAAAACCTTTTCAAAATAAAAACTTCAAATTTGAATTCAAAAAAGAAACTCATGATGCCGTTAACAAAGAAGTTAAAACTATCAACGACCATATCAAAACACTACAGCCATTACAATTACTGTTAAATGGACAGTAATTGTAATGGCTTTGTGGGCTTTGTGGTGTAATGGTTAGCGCGTTGGACTGTTACACAGTTGGTCCCGGGTTCGATTCCCGGTGACGACAACATCAATTTAGAAAAATAATATGTATGAGTTTTCTATCACTTATATGTATCGCTGCGCCCACCTTCGGTGTTCCCATAGCACTTAACCCCACCGAAGTAAAATAATGAATCAGGGCTATGAAACAAAAAGCTTCAATAAATTCGCCAACCCTACATCAGGTGGCGAGCAACAACTGTTCTAAGACTTATCTACTCGCGCAATTACAGTGTTGCCATGTTTGAAGCCCTTCATCTTTCACCACCTTTCATCTCTCCACTATCCCCTTTCCAGAGAAAGCAACACATTAATTAATAGGAAGAATTTCCTAAGTGTTGCTTCTCTTTAAAAAAAAAAAAAAAAAAAAAAAAAAAAATTACCTTTTTCTGAAATTAAAAAAAAAAAAAAAAAACAGTTAAGTTTGACAGCATGCCATGACCACAATTAGCAATAGTTTGACTTAATTTTGTTGCTACCTTAATTTGGACATACTAGCTACAAAATGGGCCAATTGGACTTTTGGCCAGTGAAATCGAATTTTAAGCCACTGTGCGTCGGGCCCCGCGGTTGGCAAGGCAATCTGCCCTCTCGTTGCCCTCATGCTCCTCATGGCCATTAATTTACCCCAAGGTAAGAGAGTTGCACCTACCAAGCCGATCAAGAGTCCGAATGCACTACATGACGAACCTAGATGACACTTCATAGGCCATTAAAGACCTCAATGCCGCCTGACTGTCAGAAAGAATGTAGATACGAGATCTGACCCTGGCCCTTCGTAGGCACTCCTCCGCACATACACAGATGGCAAAAATCTCCGCCTGAAAAATGAACGGATATTTGCCCATAGGTAGCGCACGTTATAAACCGGGTCCAAAGACACCCGCACCCGTGTCCCCATTCGCCTGCTTCGAGCCTTCAGTGAACCACTTCTGAGAACCACGCTCCGGCTGCCAAACAGCATCGCATCAAAGTATCTGTCAAAGATCCACTCCGATGACATCCTATCAGCAACCCTCGAGATCAAGTCACCCATTAAGATGCTTGCGATCCTTATGTGACCACTTAGGTCGCCCAGATTTGTATCCCCAAAATTTCCCCCAAACTAATTTTTACCCCCTAAAATCCCAATAAACGACTAATTCAAGGGGAAAACCCTAACTTGGCACTTCTGGTACAAAGTACTATTAATCATTTATGCCAATAAATACTTATAAAGATCGGGAGAAAAAAAACAAAACAAAAAATATAAACAAGGAAAATGAATTTGCTATTTTTGTAGCAATTGTATTAATTTGATAAGGGTATAATTAGTAAGTAGATTAATACATTATCAAATAAATATTTTATTTTTATGAATTTATGATAGACGTTTAATTGGCTGGGCATTTGACAGGGAAACACTTAATTTTTAATCGGTAATTTAAAGGTAAGAAAAATACTGACGCACGACGCAGACAATTGGTAACAAAATTGTAAATTAATAAAAGAAAACATCGTGATAGATAACAATATTACAAAGGAATTTCTACTAACGAGGATTGTAAAAGAAATAAAACAATAAATTTAGAACGGTTTCGAAAGAAAACCACAACAAGGAAATTCCACCCATATTGGTTTAGGGGTGATAACAAAAATAAACAGAAATAAAGTTACAAATACTAATATAAATCCAATTTATTGTAAACATCTTCAGGGACGCATTATACAATTTTAGCTGAAAAGTGATTTTAGTGGAAACTGCTCTTCATGAGGTGGTTTGCCACGTTGAGAGATCATTTGATCTTCATATGTATGTGTACTTTGGCTATATTTATTGATATAGAGGAAGCATTTAATGATGTCTCGACCGAAACACTTATCCGGTCCCTAGACCAGTTTGACATTGACCGCGCTCTTGTAGACTGGATCAGTCATATGCTAGGGAACCGATGAATTAATTGCGAGATCAATGGCATCGGTATTAGAGACAGGGTGTGCCGTGGAAATACCACACCCAACACTAGTGCAATATATCACAACATTTTTGGAAATAATTCGGCCTTGCTTAAAGGTCCTATTGCAATGAAATTTGGAACAGGCATAAGTGACTTAACATCAAGCTAAAGTTAATGCCCCGGGGCGGCAATATGACCCCCAAAGTAGGTCACTTTTTGCATAAAAAATTTTGATTGCTCGCCATTTTCTAATCCAATTTTAAAATATTTGTAATCTGCTACAAGAGACTAACAAAAACCATGCTTACTTGTGTTATCTCCTATTGTGTTATCTCCTATAGTTCTCGAGATATTTCCATTTGAATAGAGACCTACTTTTTGGGGTCATATTGCCGACCCGAATGTTCTGGAAGGTTCAAAATCAAAACTTAAGCTCGATATTGCGTCACTTATGCGTGTTCCAAATTTCATTGCAATCGGATAACTAAGTAAGAAATGGCCGAATTATTTCTAAAAATTTTGAGATATATCCCACTATATTATGGATGACCACCATAAACAGTCTCGTAAGGATTTTAGACAATGCGGGTTTCCAACCTGTCTGCTATGCAGACGATGTGGCGATACTCTTAAAGGGGACAAATCCTAGAGGTCTGAGTAAAAGCGATTCTTAACGTGAACACGGACAAAAACTGATATATGCCTATTCACTCGAAAGACGAGTGTCATGATTATGATTAACCTCGTCTTCTGGGCAAATCTATTAGTGTCTATAAAGCGGTGAAGTATTTAGCGTTAATTCTTGACAAGAAAATATACTGGAAACAATACGTCGAGAGCAGAATCACTAAGGCCTACCAAGAGTGGGCCATATATTAAAATCCATTTTGACGTGTGCGGAAGTAGTCTGGTGAACATCAATGCGGTGAAAGTGCAATATCAAACCACTTCAAAAATACAGCGCCTATGGTGCTTGTTTATTGAAGACAATCTTGTTCGTACATCGTACTTACAGGCTCTAGCTTTTGTAAGACTTCAGGTACTGATGAGATCTTCAGCCACATCGAAATGCTAGTATCAAAATAGCTAATATGTTTGATTTGCTTTATTTTTGTAAATATACGGAGTTTGAAAGCTCATTAAAAATAACATAAAAATTATCTTGATGTATGTATATAAAAACAAAAAACTAATAAAACTGTTAAATCACTACTTTTTTCAATTTTCGTAATCTTTCGACTTTAACACAACTTTTACGGAATAGTGAAAATAGTTATTAATATGTTTGTTTTCTCGAGTATTTTAATACTGCGTACAGAAATACCTGAATTTCTTAAATTTTAAAGATGTTTTAATGCAAAAATATTGTAATTTTTTACCTAGTTTCCTTGTTAGTTTTTATTTAAATAGCCCAAAAAACCAGGTGTAACAAAAATGCCTAATTCCGCGAATTTGCAACAAAATGACATCTATTTGTTGTGCTTCTGCAACCCTTAACCCTGTTATTTGCCAGATATTTATATTGGATTTTATTTTTAAACCAACGATGTCAAGTAATAAATCGATTATTAAATATCCAAAAAATTTAACTGCTTATTTTTTGATTTTTATTGCATATTTTTTATTGCATATCTATTAGATTTTAGTGCATATTTAAAGGGCACATTTGTGATTTTTCACTGCATATTTTAAGCACATATTTTCAACTTTTTAGTCGATGCTTTGGTTATAACCCATCAATTGACTTTTATTTATGTTAGAAATCATGAAAATTAAATATTTATGTTTACACATATATTTGATAATGTTATTATCGTGATTAATAAGGCGTTTGGAATTTAAACACGATTATTTTACGTGTTTAAAGTCAGAAAAATATACCGCAAAAATTCCACATTTAACGCCAAAACACGATTTAAGGTGTTTAACAGGTACACTCACAATAGTTTGTTGTTAAAATCAAAGGAATATGTACTTTAAAACTACTAAACATATAGTTAAAAACCGGTCTATTCACGTTTCTTTTAAATCAAATGTATTTTTTATTTACTTTTAACTACTAAAAAATTACCTCAAAATCCGTAAAAAACGATTTTATTTTATTTTAACTATCAAAAATCAAAAAAAAAGGAGTTTTTCTTTAATTTTTACTATCATTAACTTTTTGGTTCAACGAAAGGATTTTTTGTTAAAAAAAATGTTGAAATGAAAATTGTGGGCATTGTGGTGTAATGGTTAGTGCGTTTTACTGTTACACAGATGGTACCGGGTTCGATTCCCGGCGACGACAACATCAATTTAGAAAAATAATATGTATGAGTTTTCTATCACTTATATGTATGTATCGCTGCGCCCACCATCGGTGTTCCCATAGCACTTAACCCCACCGAAGTAAAAGAATGAATCAGGGCTATGAAACAAAATGCTTCAATAAATTCGACAACTCTTCATCAGGCGGCGTGCAACAACAGTTCTAAGACTTATCATCTCGCGCAATTACAGTGTTGCCTTGTTTGAAGCCCTTCATCTTTCACCACCTTTCATCTCTCCACAATCCCCTTTCCAAAGAAAGCAACACATTAATAAATATTAAGAATTTCCTGAGTGTTGCTTCTCTTTTTTTAAAAAAAAAAAGAAAATATTGTGAAGCTCACAAAAATTTATTGGATAAAAAAATTCGTATATGGAGGGGATAGTGTTAATATTTTTATCAATAAAAAATTAATCTACAAATGCTTGGCACACTTTTAGGCATTAAGCAAATACGCAAAAAGAAGGCTTGCCAGATCTTGTCCCCGAAATGGGAATTTCAAAGTCGATTTGAGACAGTCGACATTTTTTATTTTCAATAACTTATACTATGTTTTCACTTACGTGTTTTGAGCAAAACATGTGTTTTGGTGGAAAAATAAAAATTATGCGAAAACATGTATATAACATGTTTTATTTCAAAACACGTTCAGAGCACGTCCAGTGCAAACTTAGTATTAATTTATATATTTTCGAATATAGAAATGTTACTATTGAACGGTATTTAAAAACAAGAACATTGTAAAAATAAAATCCCAAATCCACTCAGAATTAAACAACTTTATTTAAATAATCTTTATATGTTTAGTTTAAAAAAAAATCTATTATTTTCCTATTAAGAATACTTAGATTATGTATGGCCTTATAAAATAATAACATTTCGTTTTAAATTTTGTAAAAGTTTGATCTAAAGATCCTCAGCTTGTAGTTTTTTTTCTTAATGTAAAATCTTACAAATTAAACAAAAAATTCTATAAAAAACTACTGTCTTTTATTATTATCTAACTTTGGATATTTATTTTCGGTATAATTATTCCTGATTCAAGGAAATTTTAATTTTCAGAATAAAAACTTAAGATAGCATGTTACTGGTAACACTGGTACACTGCGTTGCAAAACTATAATTACACATTAATTTCACTGAAGAGTTAAACCGGCAATAAAGTAAAACCAATAGAAAACTTATAATATTTAACAAAAAAAAAAAAAAAAAACAACTAATTTATTTTTTATTTTACTATTTAAAAAGGAATAAAAAAATCAATTAGTGTTTCATAACTATAAATACACTTAAATTAATATATCAAAATTAACAAAAGTTTAAGAAAAATATTTCAAAGGAGCAGTTTTAAATCAACTCGAAAATTCGATCAGACATAGTGCCTACCAGATTTATTCGAAGTTCTTCCTTTATAGATCTCTACACATTAATAACTGCTTCTTTCAGGTGAAAAACGCTTTCATATTGACGGTTTCATGCGTAAACTCGACGGGTTAATACTCCCTAAATATTCTTAATGCTGTTTTGATCCGGTGAACATGCGGGTAATTCCATTACGCTTATATTTTTTGATAATAGCCATTCAATAAATGCCTCCAATTTCTCTTATAATACCGTAATGTACTCAGAATAATTCATGCTGGTGCTCGGAAATGCCAAATCAACCATACCGTCCAAAAAAAGGGCCAAAAACCATGAAGAGCCCGCCTTCTAAATTTCTTCTTTTTGAGATATATCGTGGTTTCTTACGTAGGTCTCTCCTATACAACTATCTCGACCATCAATATTGAAATTTTTCTCATCAGAACAAATTATTTTTAAAAGAAATTCATGTTTAAACAGTCCTACCAATAACAGCGATTATTGATTTACCTTTCTCCGGTTGGTTTGAAAATTCCTTTTAGCGAATTCAAGCAGTTTTGTGGCGGGGTAATAACCTTGGTTCAGACATCATATTTTTGGGTGTAATTCTCTGGGCATCCATTAAGAGCCTACTTATGACTGATTTGGACACATTTACCTTACATTCAACGATTATCTGATTGAGACTTCATTAATTTGCTGGCAGGCACAGTTGATTATTTTACGCCGGTCTTGATCAGAAAGTTTTTTTCGGTCCTCCTGTTTTATTTTTACCATAAGCACTCGGATTATTTGCAAAGTGGCAACCAGATGTTAACGGTTTATTTTTCTAGCAATTTCCCGAAAACTTAAGGCACTTTTTAAATAGCCTGAAATTTGCTCTTTATCAAAATTACTTAGATATGAAAAACTCAGCATTTTATTGCAAATTGACTTTAATTGCATAAAAACACAAATAATTCTTTAATTTTTCTTTATCTTCTTTATTTACTATTCTTCTTTGTTTACCGTTATATGTAATTATTACACTTAGAATGCTATGTAGGTAAAGACCACTGCAAATGTAGTTGAAAACAAATGAAATTTCACTTAAAGAAAGGACGACTTACATTACAGTAAATTCAACTAACATTGTCATTTGTTTTTTTATGTTCAAGAAATGACTAACAAATGTAGTAAAAATTAACCACAGGTAGTAAAATTTAAACAAACATTTATTTTTTTTAATTTTTTTAAATAACAAAAAACAACTGTAAAAAATGAATGTAAAATCATAAAACAGTCATTTGATGTGGGTTGTTTTTTTAAATGAACTACAAGGTTAGTAAATATTTTAATTTGTTCTACAAATGACTGACATTTACATTAAAACTGAATTACGACCCAAACAACTACATATTTTTAAAGCAGAAGTTCCCTGAGTGTAGAGTTCGTCAGAAAAGTATAAAGTTTCTTTGTTTTTGGGGATATCATCACATTTTAAAATGTTTGGCATCAATTAAAAAATGTTGTTATTTTTTTAAAATTCCAATTCCTTCAACAAACAGAGCAAAAAGAGTTTTTAGTTTTTAACACATTTACTTCAAATTGTATACACATTATATACTCCAGCCAAGGTAGATATAAACGTTTCAAACGCCACGCCCCTCTCACGCCCCATATTGTTTAAAAGTTTTAATCTTTTTGTCCTCTGTACAAATGTATTCCTTTCAACGGATTTTTTTTTTCAAATAATGTATATGGCAATTCATTTCACTAATTAAGAACGGTTATGATTGGCTGTCTTAAGAATAAATACTATTTCACCAAACGGGAGCTATGTTTGCAGCCATTCAAGTTTTAACTTTGATCGCGTCTATTTGACTAATTACAATAACGATTCCGATTGGCAGGTTAAAGAAAAACTATTCTATTTAAGCAAGCGGGAGCTTTGCTTGCATGCTTTGCATTTATTTAACTATATAAACACTTTTTAATACATTTCATAATGATGGGGTAGCGAAGCACACCGGGCTCAGCTTTTTATTATAAAAAAAATATATCATTGACACGAAATTTTTACTTAATTAAATCGAACCCACAACCCCCGCACTGATAAGCCAGCACGCTACCAACTAGCCTACCGGGGCGCACGCACTTACACAATTAGAAAGCATTTTTAGCTGAGAAAAATTGTGCAATTTTTTTCGCTTTATGGTAACACAGTTAAAAGTTATTAAGTTTTGGCTGTATTTACTAAAATGTAATATTTTATTAACAACTTTTTATAGGGCCGCGAGATACCGAAAATGTTTGTGGCATTTTTCTAAGCTAAAAATACTTTTTTATTGTGTGTGCTAAAAAAAATATTTTTATTATCTTTTACAAAATTGATGTTGTAAGGTAAACTTGTTAGCGGCTCGCGATATGTAAAAAATTTTAGTACCACTATTCTCAGTTGGAAATACATGTTTATTGTGTGAGCTTAAAAAAATTGTTTTTAAAATTTTTTAAAAACAGAGTTTTCCATACACACTATTGATTAAACGGTGCACTTTAAAAACGAGGAAAAAAGTTTTTTTAATAATTTTTGGCGTAGAATCGAATTTCAGGTTAAAATTTTATATCAATTATCCCCTTTTTGGTCTGTAGTAAAAGTAGGGTTGCCATTCGTACTGTTTTAAACAGTACATGTACTGTTTTTTGAAAAATGTACTGTTTCATTCACAACACCTAAAACAGTACGCAAAAGTACTGTTTTTTTGGATTTGTACTGTTTTTGTACTGTTTTTTTTTTTTGTATATTTTACATATGTTTATATAAACAAGTTTTTTTGCGTGTACAAAGAATATATATTTTTTTAACCACGTTTTTTTTCGTGTGTACAATAGTTTTTTTTATAAATTTTTTGAATCTCCTTGTATTAATTCCACTTCGTTTCTTTGTACATATATAAGTTTGGTTTGTTTACTTTTCAAGCAGTGGATGTTTGTAAACACAATTTTTTTCATGACACTGCCCAATGCAAAAAGTAATGGCGTCCAAACTAATAATTTTAGCCAATTTGACGAAATTTAGTCAATTTGATGAAATTTAGTTAATTTTACGTCTTTAGAGGATGTAACCTTGACAAAATTTTGTTGATTTGAATAAAATTTGTTAAATCTTAAAAAAAAAAATTGACAAAATTTCGTTAAAGATCTACAAAACTTTTTTTGTTGATTTTACCTACGCTATTTGGTTCGGTGTATTAACTTATTTGAGGTAAATATGTGATGTATTGAAGTAAAAGTTATGTTAACAATAAATACAAAAATGTACTGTTTTTTTTTGAAAAGTACTGTTTTTTTTTTCATCAATGTACTTTTTTTCACTTTTCAAATATGGCAACCCTAAGTAAAAGGAACCCTAAATTATCGTTGTTTGCCACCTCGCGTCTATGGAAGGAGTTGAAATTTTAAAAAAATAATAACACCATTTTTTTATTGATGCAAAAGCCGTAAAAAATTTTGATATTCTAAAATCTAATTTTTGTGATGAACTCTAGGGATTATAGTTATGAAACACTTAACAAAATATTATTACACAATTTTTATCTTAAATCAATTAAATAATCTCTTAAATTCTACACAATAAGAGATCAGCTATTACACTCTTAAAAACAGTTATAAGTTTTAAAAAAATATTTGTAATAGTAGAAAAAATACCAAAAAATCCTTTGTAATTATAGTTATGCAACGCAGTGTATAAAAAGATATCATTTGGATAAATATTTAGAAGAAAAAAACAACTTCATTAGAACAAATACGTAATCCAAAGTTAAATACATCTATTTATTATTTACTTTTACTTAACAATCACATTAACAAAACTCTTTTCAAGAAAGTAGTAACATCAAATACATAATAATATTGTTTAAATATTATTTTTTTTTTTTTGCATTTCAAAAAATAATTGACGTCAAAACGTGTATAAACTTTGAAATTATTTAACTAAAAATAAAAAATATATTTACTTAAGAATACATATAATGCAAAATATAACAAATTCAGCACCTACTAACAAAAGTTTAAAGAGCAGAATTAATAGCAAACATACAGATTTTAAATTGTTTACTAAAGCTATCCACTTAACGTGTTTTGAACCAAAACACCGCTTTGAACATGTTTTCCCACATAGTTATGTTACCTAAATGACATGTTTTACCCAAAACACGTGTAGTAAAAATCACAAATCAATGTTTAGAATACAATTACGAAGTAACTGAAGTAGAAATTAAATGTGAAATTAATGTGTATTTGTTTCTGCGTTACCATCGACAGGCAAATATCGAGATTTTTATTAAAATATTTAAAAAAAAAAATCACAATAACTTGAAAAATTTTAAATACATTAATTGGAGACAGTTTCAGATTAACATGGATTTAAAATATGTTTGATGTTGCTGATTTGCTTAGTAACTACACTTATAGAAATTAACCTGTAAAAATACAGAAAAAACTACTAAAAACTTGTTAAAAATTACGTTGCCGAGAAACTGCTGACACTTTGCTTAGTCTTCATTCTTCATACGTGTACGGTACACAGATGCGAATAAGGATTTTTGATTTTCATCTTAGGATTTGAATAATAAAAAGATAAGCTTTATTTAAATTACTCAAAGAAAAGATTTGTATTAGAGTTCGCTACGAAAATTTGATTTTGGTATATCATCACTTTTTTTTACGGTTTTTGCATAAATAATTATTTTTTAATTTTAATTTAGAGTCCCTTTTACTACAGAAATTATATATAACTGATCAAATTAGATATGCCCATTTTTCGAATCAAATTATATCAAATGAGATCCCATGGGATAATGTAGTCCAATAAAATTTACGTGATATGTATCTAATCTGTAAATTTCCTAGTCAGTCTTCTTTGGCCAAAAGTGTAAAAATTAACCCTATATAGATCAAGTTAAATAAAATAATTATTTTTATCAAGTGGAAATTTTTTTTATCAATTTAAATACTTTACAATCTTGTAGTCATAATTGAAATTAATTTCAATGGGACTTTTTTGTCCCCAGCAGACTTAGGGTTAAAGGTTTTTTATATAAAAGTAAAGATAATTATTATTCAATCAAATTTAAGTGAAAATTTTTGTTTTACAAATTGCAATTTAATCTACTAAAATAGCCAAAAATTTTGTTTGATATTAGTAAAAAAAAAATGTTAAGTTTCTTTGTTTCGATTTTTTTAAAACTAAAAAATCTACCTATTTGAAATCAGCAGTCTACTACTTTTTAGCAAATATTTCTGTTGATTTTAACAGGATGACTGTTTTTTGCATTTAATCAAATTTGACTGAAAAATATATAAAATTTTGGAGATACGACTGTTGCGTTTTTTTTTGTCTAAAAATATTTAGCAAAATTTTTTTGCTTAACTAACTACACTGAGAGTATTATCTGCATGAAATCAATGATTTTTTGCATTAGATCTATGAATTGTCACTGGAACTCGTCCATTGAAAACTTTCATTAAATTAATTAAATTAAAAATACAAAACACCTTTAATTGAATTTTTTCGACCTTAAATTTAATTTAAACAAGTGTAAAAATAAAAAGGAGAATAAAAACAAAAAGCGTGTACTATATATCTACCAAAGGTAGAGCTTGCACATAACGAAGAAGTTTTCAATTTATTTTTGATCAATGGTGACAATCTTCAACTTCGAGCTCATATATTAGTTCTCATTTAGTGGGAAAACTAGGTTATATGAATGTTTGATGTTTGCATGCGATTGTCACTTCTTTTAAAACGTGTTCTGATGATGTAAACCTAGAAATTTCAGAAATAGATCTATCAACACATTCCTGAAAGTGGTCAATTAATAAATTTGAAAACAAAAACTGTAGATTATTTGTTAGGACAATATCCTAATAAAGAAATATAGAGTATGGCCTCGAACTTGAGTAATTACTTGAGTAATTTTCATTTTTTCATTATTTAATGAAAAAATTTATTTTATTTATTAAAAATGTAATACAACTAATGAAAAAGTTTCGCTAAAAATAGTTTCATTAAAACTATGAAGCTTTTTCATAAAGTTTAAGAAATTTTTCATTCATTGTAAAGAGAAAACTTCATTAGTTTAATTAACAAATTTCATTAAAACTCGCCCGAGAAATTCTCTCTGTGTAAGCAACATTTTAAATTAGTTTAACGTTGTAGTACGACAAATACGTATTCTTAAAAGCTTTGCATTTTTCGTATTACAAAAAATGGCTTTTTCAATTTATAATATTCACTGGATTTTTTTTTTTGCTGAATTGTGGATTTTATTTTTATAATAAAGTACCTTGTATTTAAAGTAATTGACACCTTTCGATATGTGGCCAATGGACGATGGCCTATTTACATGGTGTAATTAATTGCTTATATTTTTCTTTTTTTTTTTGTGTTTTTGTTAAGAATGAGCAGGTTTTGTGCGAATATAAATGATTTTTTGAATCAAAGCAGACAATAATTGAAACTTTGTTAAAATTCACACACCGGTACACACTTATGGTATCGTATAAATTTAAAAAAAAACCCCGAATACTAATACAGACTGTTCCATAAGTTATGGAAAAAAAATAATTTTATCATTATTTAAATACTTAAAGATATTTAAAAATAATTGGCGAGAAAAATTTCTTAAATTTGCAGAATTTTTTTTTTTTTTTTAAGAGAAGCAACACTCAGGAAATTCTTCCAATTAATTAATGTGTTGCTTTCTTTGGAAAGGGGATTGTGGAGAGATGAAAGGTGGTGAAAGAGGGGGCTTCAAACATGGCAACACTGCTATTGCGCGAGATGATAAGTCTTAGAACAGTTGTTGCTCGCCACCTGATGTAGAGTTGGCGAATTTATTGAAGCTTTTTTGTTTCATAACCCTGATTCATTATTTTACTTCGGTGGGGTTAAGCGCTATGGAAACAACGAAGGTGGGAGCAGCGATACATATAAGTGATAGAAAACTCATACATGTTTTTTTTTCTAAATTGATGTTGTCATCTCCGGGAATTCTGATTCAAATTAATAAAGTTATAGTGCCGCAACTACCAAAAACTCATTTTTGAGAAGAAGGTACTCAAAAGAAAACTTTTAAGTCATCTTTTCCCCAAATTTATATTTTTATAAAAGCGATTAACAATTTATGAAAAATAAAGATTTTTTTTATTTTGCGATCCCTGTATCACTATTTCCAAAAAATAAAACAAATTTTTCAATCAAATTGTAATAATTGTTCCCTGAAGAAGTCACATTGGGGAGACGAAATATTGGAAATAAATAGATTAGATTAGATCAGAAGGCACTATGCACCGCGACCAATGTTGGTCTTTTGTGCTGCCTAAGGTTACCTACAGATTCAAGCTACCTATAAAGCCAATTATCCTATTAGGCAAAATATTCGCGATGTCGGAAGGCGAAATGAAGCGATCACCTAGAAACCTAAGTCTCCTATCACAAAGCCTGGGACATTCGCAGAGAACATGCTCCGAGGTCTCAGACACCATCTCTCAAAACCTACACAAATCCGTGTCCGATTGACCCTTCTTGTGCAGATGGAAATAAATAATTATAATTAATAAATAAATGATCTTAAGTTCGTTTAAAATAAGAAGAATTTTACATTTTGTTGTTGTTTTCTTTAATTGCAACAACTTAGTTTTGATTGTATCATAAAATAAAGAGTTGTTATTGTATTATAATCTAAAAACAATATTGCAAATTTTACCAACAAATTTGTTGTCTTTTTTTAACTTTAAATTGTGTTACGAAGAAGTGACCCTATTTTGTTGCCCATAAGTGTATGTATATAAATTCAGACAGGTTCACACCAAATGAATTCAATATGCTCAACAAAAGTGAAAAATAGCTGGAACCGAATAATGTAATAGTGCATGCAACTACTAAATTTCGGTTGGCAGCAAATCCGGTTGACACGACGAATACGTTTTTTGTGTGTATTTAAAACTTACCTTTAAAATTAAAAGAACCCATAACATTTCCATTCGATATGACTTCCAATATAGGTGCCGGAGGCATAAATATAGTTGTTGTCGCATTGCTATTATCAATAACACCAGCAGTGTTTAAAACATTTATTGCACTACTAGGATTAATATTACAGAAATCAGGATCATCAACATCAAAAAGAACACCATCTTCCCATTCAGAAACAATGTTGGAAGTAACAGCACGATTTTTCATTTTAAAAAGATGTTTATTTATTTTTTTGCTAAAAATACAAAATGTTTTTTAAGTTAAATAATTTGTTTGTAACAATCATACGGGGGACTAATGAATTAAGTGAACTAATGAAATTATGATTTCATTACCATTGCATTGATTGAATGGTAATGATATTTTATATTCATTATCATTATTTTAATTACTGATAATGGCATTTTTAATGATTTAAGAGGGTGATTAATGAAAATGCTTTTTAAATTTCATTACCATTAATAATGCATCAATCAAAAAAAAAATAATTACCATTAAAAAATAGGCTTTTAAAATTGTGAAACATCGCTCAAATCAGTGATTGAAAGCTTTCGTTCAGACTCATAATTATTTTAAATAATTAATGAGCCCGAAATTTCTGAAATTATAGAGACATTAATTTTCAGTCTGGTTTGTAGCCAAGTAATGTTGAAGTAGGGTTTTTTTTCCGGGACGGGAAATCCCGAGAATTTCTGTTATTTTAATTTCGCGATTTTCCTTGATTTTTTTTGAAATGAAGTTTTAAATGCAGTTATTTATGCACTCAATCTAACTCGGAAAATACTTCAAAATATTCCATAAAGAAAGGATTCAACTAAACATTTATAATCCAAGTTCGACTAAAAATTTGCGATTAAAGTTGACTTGTGTAGTATTTTAGTGTTTCTTTTTCTCAACTTGTAAACAAGTTATTATTTAGAAATAATATTATTTCTTTGGAGCGGGGGAACCGGAAAAGAGCGTGAAAATAAAACCATATGTAGAACAAAATGAAATTTAACGAGTGGAATTGGAACACAGAGAACGAAATGGAATAAAACGGAGAACGAAATTTGAATTGGGAGTAAGCTTATTAGTATTATCATTTGTCCAAAACAGAACAATGTGGAATGGAACAGGGAACGAGTAGA
This sequence comes from Delia radicum, assembly GCA_021234595.1. Classification (NCBI taxonomy): domain Eukaryota; kingdom Metazoa; phylum Arthropoda; class Insecta; order Diptera; family Anthomyiidae; genus Delia; species Delia radicum. Next base: position 13,368,811 of record CM037854.1, on the reverse strand, counting down.
ATTGAAACACTTGACACATTTGTATTATTGGAACTCGTTACTCGAGCAAAGTTTTGAAAACATTTCGTCTGTTTTGCGATATCTCGCTTAGTTTTCGAGATAATAGCCATTTTAGAAAATGGCCGGTATCTCCGAAACTAACAGAGATAGGGCAAAAACAAAATTTTTTCCAAAAGCAATTAATTGCCGATCCAAGTTGACAATACTGTAATATATGATTGGGTGAAACTGGTGAAACCAAAATTGTGGTGTACTAAAAAGTGTTAATTTGGGTGAAATTACCAATAACGTGACTATAGTAATGTTGATAAAACATTGACTGGTTGGTACCAGATATATTATGTAACTATAAAAAAAGTAACATAACATCAAAGTGTACTGAAGCAACTAGGGCCGTTGCAGTTGAAATTGTAGCTGGTTCAATGGTTTAAAACAGTTAGCAGTGGATGAAAATATGGCAATAAGTGCCAAAGGATTCAGTCCCTTGACTGCTACAAAGCGGACATAACACTGAAGGAATTTTATCTGTACCGACTTTCTGACTGTAGAAATGAAGACGTAACACTGCACTGGTTCAAAAGAACTGAATACGGAACTGCAAAACTATTCTATTTAAACTACCCCTGTAACATAACCCATTGCGCCTAATGTGTGACTAGTTTTCCTTTAAAAATTTTTCCGCCAATCCCACGACACGTACACCTATATCAGTCATGTGATAATTATTTTCCCACTGGTCCTGTTGCATATCACATCAATCCTAAAATGATCCTACTTTAACACTACCTACTTCTAACTTCCCGTAGCTTATTCATTTCAGTCGGTACGGTGATAGGTAGCCTTCGTCAAGTTATTCGTCACGTGACAAGGGGCTCCAAATGTTGCAATTGCCACCTCCTATGACAAGCCCATGTTAAAATTACCGGTCACTTTCATATAGCAGAACCGAAACTAGGATAGGTTCATACACACAAAGTTCTAGTCACGTGACTTTACCAGTGACTGATACATTTGCCGCAGTGTTAATACACCCTGAGAATAAAAATAGGCTATGGCCGAGAAAGATCCTGACGATTCCATAAGCGGGTACATAGCGAATAAACCTAATTCGAGTACGACGAATCCAGCCATGCTAGCCGTTTTTCTGGGTTAGCGCTTAAAAAACTAGATATTTGAGTTTGAAAATTATGGTTTGAAGTAACACGATTTTCAGATTTTTCGACTTTTTATTTTTACCCACATTGTTTTGTATTCTTCCATGTTCAAAACTATCAAAATCAGCCAAGCAGTTCAAAAGTTGTGAATGAAAATGTGAGGACACCTTGAAACTTTCTGCACAAAATGGTACATTTTATTATTTTGCTTAATTGCATTTTTGTATGTAGAATTTGTTTAGACACGAATATGCAGCTAGTTTTTATAAATTAATTTAACAATAAATTAATCTTTAATATCATGTATGTATGAGCGAGTAGCTACGTGTTGCTAATATTTAAATTACTTAACGAAGTTTTGACACGCTGCAAAAAAAATTAAATTTTTCAGACAAGTATATTTTAAATGCGCTAACAAAAGCTTTGAAGCTAATAAAAGATTCAGAATCTGCACTTAATTCCCTTTCCAAAAAGGTATAGCACTCCTACGTTGTTAAGTTCAATACCTTAGATGTATTCCTTTGCATATTTTACAATTGCATGTCTTTTAATCGTTTTAAATTTGGTCGTAATTTTCAAATATTAGTATTAGCAAAACATACGAGGGCGGATCAATAAGTCCGTGACTTTTCGAACTTCCCTCGTAGTTATATGAAAAGAAACACTGCTCCCATCAAGTACCACCTGTTAATAGACTACTGTTAAATTTTGAGCAAGTTCCGTCATTTACTTTGCGTTTAACAGCTGTTCAAAAAACATACAACCTCGTGGATTTTTTTAAAAATGGAAAAAAGTAAATTTCGAGTGCTCTTTAAACATTATTTTTTGCGAAAAACAGTCAATCAATCCAAGCAAAATCTTGATAAATACTACTCTGCACCATCGATTTCAATGGTAAAAAAGTGGTTTGCTGACTTTCGTTGTGGTTGCACAAGTACAAATGACGCTGAACGTTCTGGACGGCCAATTGAGGTCAATACACCCGAAAATATTGAAAAAAAATCCACGATATGGTGTTGGCCGATCGAAGAGTAAAAGTGCGTGAGATTGTTGATGCCATAGGTATTTCATATGGCAGTGTGGTTTCGGTTTTAAATTATCAGTTGGGTTTAAGAAAGCGTGCCGGGTTTGCGCTCAATTGACCATAAACGTAATCGTGGCCAATAAGTTGACGGCAACAGTTTTTTGTGATGCACACGGGATAATTCACATCGATTACCTTCAAAAGGGAAAACAATAAACGGCGAATATTATGCCAACTTATTGGACCGATTTAACGAGGATTTAAAAAAAAACGACCCCATATGGCCAAGAAATGCCTATTTTATGGACCTCGAAAAATCCTATTTTTGGAAGGGATACAAAAATTGGAAAAACGTTGGACTAAGTGTATTAAGCTAAAAGGAGATTATGTTGAAAAATATTTTTTTTTTTTGCAAAAAAAACTGTGTTTCATTCAAAAAGTCACGGACTTATTGATCCGCCCTCGTACAATATTTTTCAATATTTTTGTAGTTTGACATCTTAGCTTTAAAATTTTTTGGTGTAATTCTAACATTTGTAAAAACTAATTATGAGGTGGTCTTGCACTACACTCACAATATTTTTTCCTGAATACACACATTAAATTAATTAAAAATCAGTTAAAAAAAACGACTACTCACTTTTCGTTTAAAACAATTGTATTTTTGAGTTTTTTTCAACTGTTGAAGAATTAATTGACAAAATCGATAAAAAAAAACAATAGATTGTTTTCGTTTATTTCAATACTCAATATAATATAACAACTTTTTGTTATAAAGAGAAAATTTTAACTGAATATTTTAACTATTACCGAAAGTCCGTTTTTTTTGTTTATTGAATAACAGACAGAAAGTTAAAAAATATATTTCTTTGTTAATTTAACTGTATAATCCATTGAAACAACTTTACCGATTAACTTTTTAAATAACTGTTGAAATTTTATGGAAAAGTTCTTGTGAGTGTACGATTTTCCACAGTGCGTTGAAGGGTATTTCGGTAAAACAAAAACTTGGAAAAAAAATTTCAACGCAGGCGCTTTTTTGTACCTTCAATATCTATGTTGTTCATGCAAGTGTGTGCATTCAAAAATAGAAAATCAATAGTGTTTTTGAATAATACAAAAATTGTTGCATTGTTGAAGAGTATATACGAGTAGTTATGCATTTGGACTTGTTTTCATTTGCTCTTCAAAAAATTAAATGTTGGTCATGGTTAAATGATGTAACTAGGGAGATGGGTGGTTGAAACTGTCTGTGACACTGTGTGATGATTATGGCTAGGAAGCTCAGTCATTTATAATCGTGTGTTTTATGTACATTTTGGGATATCATCACTTTTTTCTCAGTTTTTGCAACAATAAAGAGAAAAAGGCGTAGTTATTTTTTTAATTTCAACTGATTTAGGATCGCTTTCCTTATTCCTTACAGAACAAAAGGAGCAATAATAATGTGGAATTTTAACTCAACATTCGATTCTACGCCAAACATTTTATAAAACAAAAAACTTTTTTTTTACAGTTTTTAAAATGTGCCACTTTTTCACACAAACTTTTGATTCACGGACCCCTTAAGAAACTTATACTGGTTCACTAAAAAAAACTTGTTGTCAGATATTAAAAAAATGCAAAATTAAAAACAATGTAATTTTTATTTTAAAAATAAAAAAAAAACACTACAACAACCAAAGACAGTAAAATCCGATTAAGATAAACTCCAAGCGACCAAAAAACCTAATAGATATAATCGAGATTCGTATTTATGTACTGGAGTAAAATTTCTATAAAATTTTTTTATTGTCTGCAAAATTCATTCATTACATTTGTGTTCAGTTTAAAATTCGCTAAAATTCAAAGAAGTTTTAGGAAAATTTGAAAAATTTTGGGAATTTTGTATAAAAAATGGAAAATTTGTTTGTGGGATTTTCAAAAGCAGTTCAATTTAACCGATCTTAAGCAAGTTCGTATTAACAGATGTTACATTGGAATTGATACCAAAACGTCAGTCAGGACGTTCAAATTAGTTCGTGATAACCGAGGGTAAATCTAAACCGAGTTCGTTTTAAATGAGTTTTACTCTGCGTGCAAGACTTCTGCAAAGAATCAGCAAAAGTGTGAATAATATTTGTATATTTTTTAAAACAATTCAATAAATTCCAAAAAGTGTTTAATATTAGAGCATTAAAACTTATAGAAAAAAAAGTTTAATTTAATTTTGAATTATTTGAATTATTTATAAAATTGTAAAAATTATTGAGAATTTTTTTAAATTACACTCAAAAAAATAAGTTAGTACAAAAGTTAGTAAAACGTCTTGTAAATCAGGTATACTATTTTTTAGCAAATTTTTTTGCTAAAATCGTGTTTTCAGCTAAAATTTTTGTTATACTTATTCAGCACTTAACTGTTTTATACTAATGCTTTACTAATAAACTAATGTTTTACTAATTAATTTTGCTAAAAAAAATTGTGCTGATATGCACATTAATAGTGTGGACGACAACCAGATTGAAAAATATACGCAGAATGAAGCCGATGTCGCGGCATGTCAAGATGTAGTAGAGAAGAGGAAAATGATACTAAAAAGTACAACTCTAATAAGACATATAAAAAAATCAAACATGGAAGACTTTTGTATCTGTTTTTCATGCATAAAACAAAATTGAGGATTAAAACAACTTAAATTTTGCGTTGTCACCGGCTTGTGAAAATAATTGTCTTTTAATTAAATAAAAGACAAAATAAAATATTTAAATTTAATATGTATTTCTAAACTAAATGTTTATAGATTTATAATCTAGTGTGGTCAAATTGCAAACAAACAAACATATACAGACATGTAGACAGAGTAAAGCGAAAGACAAAGACACACATCTTAGGTACATTTTTATGGTTACTTTTTCTTATTGCAAAAAAAAGGGTTGTTTTTTTCGTTTCGTTTGTTTTTGTTTATTTTTTCGTTTCGTTTCTATAATTATCTTCGGCAGTTGCGTCATTTAAAAGAAAGCATCATTTAGACTACCATTGATGTAAGTAGTTGAAAGAAAATTTTTGTTATGTTATATATATTTATTTCTATATATTTTTAAAAGAATCACAAAAATATGTTTTATGATTTTCAGCGTTTTTTTGCGTATTTTTTTCAGTCTACTAAAATTCAGCAAAAAATTTATTAATATTTAGCAAGGCTTTTTATTTCTAATCTACTAAATGTTAGCAAAACTTTTGCTAAATCTACTAATTTTGTTGCTAAAAATCAGCTCGCTGACTTTCAGCAAAAGATTTTGCTGACATTAGCAATTTTTTTGCTAGCACCCTCCTGACTAAAATTTTGCTGACTCAGCAAAAATTTTTGCTGACTTTACAAACTTTTTTTTTTTGAGCGTAGTTTTAAAAAATCATTTTGTCGGAACTTTTAGTTGGCTTCCTTGAATACTCATACGGACATTCATTTGGGAACCGTTGATTTCGTCAATAGAGTGGTCGGAAAACTCTCTTTTTTCAAAAACTTTTAAAAATTATATTTTTAATCACACGCAATAAAAATTTTCGATATATCGCGACTCCCTAAGAAGTTATTAGATTATCAATTTTGTAAAAAAAAAAAAATAAAACTTTTTTGTTCCACACCCAATGAAAAAGTATTATGAGCTAAGAAAAGTTTTCTATATATCGCGGGCCGTTAAAAAGTTGTTAATCAATAAAATATATAATTTTATTAAAGACAACATTTCAAAAACTTAACAAAAGTTTTAAAGGCAATTTTTTTAATGGTTAAGCGCTAAAGACATATTATTGCACAACTTGTATTTTTCTATATTCTATTACCATATGTGGTAATAGATCAAAGAACAAAATCGGGAAATTGCGCAATAACCTTTACGGTAAAGGTACCCATCCTAGAGTTTGGTACCGTTTCTGATTGTGTGTTATAAAAAAATTACAAACAGCCCAAAATTTCTTATATTTTTCAAGTTTTTTTTCTAAAATTTGTTTCTAAAATATTTTGCAAATATTCGGTTGTCACAATGAATTTATTTTCTGTGTAGGTGGTAAAAAAGTGTTTATAATACTTTTGAACTGAATTTTATATTTGTTTATTTATTGGGTTTCAAGAATTTTACAGTTTTTCTAAAGTTTTGCCATTGTATTAAAAACCATAACCTACAGTTAATCTTGTTATATACAAAATTTAAATTAAAAAAATTTGATATTGAAAAAGCTTTCCGAAAAAAATATTTAAAAATTTCAAACAATAAACCGGTACTTAAGTTTTTTTTGTGTATATTATATAAGATCTTTACCCAAAAAAAAATAAAAATATGAAAGTCGGATAACACATTTTTTTAATATTTTATCAAACTTCGGTAATTTTTAAAATTTTGTCTAAAAATAAGGTATACTTTAAAGCAGGGGTGCCCACCGCCTATGCGCTTGGTGCTCATTTGTTTTTGTAAAAACACTTAGCTATAGGCTGTGTGTTTTAATACACATATAGAGCGCTCAGCACTAGCAATACGAAATACACAAACAACTTTGTCTTATTAGTTTTTTTGTCGTTCTTCACTGTATACACGCAAGCGCAAAGCAACAACACTTTCGTATGCTTTGCTGGTAATCATTGAAATATTTTTTTCTTTGTATGCATTGGTTTTTAAAACAAAAAATATTGAATAAAAATTAGTTTTTCTTTAAATGTATTGGTGTTTGCTCTTCCATAAGGAACTTTTGGGCACTCCTGCTTTAAAGCTTATTAATAAAAAACATTATACTTTTCTGACCAAGTTTCTTTTTTTTTGAAAACATAGATAGTTCAGACCATTCTAATAAAAACTAAGAAAGCTACAAATATATTCATTAATCGCAAAAGTAGAGATTTTAAAAATATGACAAAAATGATACATTGAAAAATAGACTTCTGAAAAAAAATATTTAAAAATTTCTAGTGAAAAATCGGTTATAAACTTGTTTTCTGTTATAACCCTACGGGAAATGAAGGGTCGATTGATCTAAAGTGACGATTCTGTGATATGTGATTGGGGAGCACGTCACGAAACTGGTGAAACCGAAATTGTGGTGTACCAAAAAGTGTTAATTTGTGTGAAATAACCAATCACGTGACTATAGTAATGGTGACAAAACATTGACTGCTTGGTACCAGATATATCATGTATATCATGTGGCAATTAATGCCAAAGGATGCATTCCATTGACTGCTACAAAGCGGACATAACACTGAAATAAACTTATTTTAAAATTGATTTTTGTTGTACCTTTTTGAAGGTTTTGTGAAGAGGTGCTATGACACACTGGTTTGGTGAAGTACAGCGACTGGTTAAGGACGAGCAATTAATCAACCCCATATATAATATGACACACGGTGAATAACAATTAACAGGTTATTTGCTAATTACTTTTCGCATACCCGGCGACGTGTACTCCCTAGACTAGGGAGTACACGTTGCTTAATTGCTCGTCTTTAACCAGGGAGTGCAGTGGTACTTCACAAAGCTATTCCATTTTAACTACCCCTGTAACAGCACAAATAGCGCTTAAAATGTGACTAGTTTTCCATCAAAAATTGCTCTCCAGTTCTACAATACGTACAGCTACACCAGTCACGTGATAAATATTTTCCCAGTAGTCCTGTTGCATGTCACATAAATCCTAAAATGATCTACTTTAGCACTGCCTACTTTTAACTTGTCCCTTAGATTATTCATTTCAGTCGGTACGGTGATAGGTAACCTTGGTCAAGTTATTCGACACGTCACAAAGTGATCCAAAGGTAGCAATTGCCACCTCCTATGACAAGCCCATGTTAAAAGTACTGGTCACTTTCATATAGCAGAACCGAAAGTAGGACAGGTTCATACACACAACGTTCTAGTCACGTGACCATACCAGTGACTGGTCCATTTCCCACAGGGAAATAAGAGGAAATTGTTTACAAAAAATAAAAATGTTAAAATCAGTTAACATATTTATTTTTTTGAGAATTTTTTTATGTACACTCAAAAAAATAAGTTAGTACAAAAGTTAGTAAAACGTCTTGTAAATCAGGTATACTATTTTTTAGCAAATTTTTTTGCTAAAATCGTGTTTTCAGCTAAAATTTTTGTTATACTTATTCAGCACTTAATTTTTTTATACTAATGCTTTACTAATATACTAATGTTTTACTAATTAATTTTGCTAAAAAAAAATTGTGCTGATAAGCACATTAATAGTGTGGACGACAACCAGATTGAAAGATATACGCAGAATGAAGCAGATGTCGCGGCATGTCAAGATCTACTACAATGATACTAAAAAGTACAACTATAATAAGACATATAAAAAAATCAACCATGGAAGACTTTTGTATCTGTTTTTCATACATAAAACAAAATTGAGGATTAAAACAACTTAAATTTTGCGTTGTCACCGGCTTGTGAAAATAATTGTCTATTAATAAAATAAAAGACAAAAGAAAATATTTAAATTTAATATGTATTTCTATAATAATGTTAATAGATTAATTATCTAGTGTGGTCAAATTGCAAACAAACATTTACAGACATGTAGACAGAGTAAAGCGAAAGACAAAGACACACATCTTAGGTAGATTTTTATGGTTACTTTTTCTTATTGCAAAAAAAGGGTTGTTTTTTTCGTTTCGTTTGTTTTTGTTTATTTTTTCGTTTCGTTTCTATAATTATCTTCGGCAGTTGCGTCCTTTAAAAGAAAGCATCATTTAGACAACCATTAATGTATGTAGTTGAAAGAAAATTTTTGTCATGTTATATATATTTATTTCTATATATTTTCAGATATTAAATTAATTCATGTCGTCAATGTTGGAAAATGAAATTTTTATATTTCGTAATTATTGTAAATTATTTTTTAAAGAATCACAAAAATATGTTTTATGATTTTCAGCAAATAAATTAACTAAATTACAATTTTTCTACAATTTTTTTGCGTTTTTTTTCAGTCTACTAAAATTCAGCAAAAAATTTATTAATTTTTAGCAAGGCATTTTTATTTCTAATCCACTAAGTGTTAGCAAAACTTTTGCTGAATCTACTAAGTTTGTTGCTAAAAATCAGCTCGCTGATTTTCAGCAAGAGATTTTGCTGACATTAGCAATTTTTTTGCAAGCAACCTCCTGACTAAAATTTTGCTGACTCAGCAAAATTTTTTGCTGACTTTACAAACTTTTTTTTTTGAGTGTATTGCCAATCTTTTAAAAGTGCATTTTATTTTGAATTGTCAGATTTAAGGTCATAATTAAATGTTACTATTACAAGTACAAAACACTAATTGTTAATAAATGTAAGATATGATGAAAAAGGGTATATATATCAACCAAAAACAGAAAATCGGTGATGTTAATTGATTACCCGAACAACATGAGTTATTTTCGTCTTTTTTTTACAAGTTTAGCCAACAGCTTTAAGATTTTTATTTAGCAGGGTTGCCAGTTTAACTGCTAATGTTACCATTACTGGGAACGAATTTTGAATCCGGCATGATATAGTGGTAGGGTTAGTAGGGTTACCAGATCAGGCAGTTTATACACTAATGTAGACAAAAAGATTCTCATAGAGTTTATTTTGTCTGGTGTATGTAATGTCTCGGTTTTAGTTAAGCCAATTATCTTTTTCTATTCCCGACAACTGAAGATTTGGGTGGTGCTAATGAAACAATTGTATTGGCTATCATGAAAATGAACAAACTTTTTGAAAAGCAAAAAATAAAATCTAATATGACAATATCATGTTAGATTTTTGGACTTAAGGTAGAGCAATATTCTAACTAAATATATGAAAATATAGAAAGTCCGAAAAAACAATTTTTGTATTCGAAATACAAAAATTAAAACATTTTTGATTTTCTATAAATTTTAAAAATTTTATTAAAATGACGTTATAGTTATAAACACTTAATGACTTAATAATCAAACCAAAAAATACAACCTACAAAATAGCAACTTACTATGTTGCATCAACCGAAAGCGAAGACAGAGATCAGTTCATCTTCTTAAGCCACTTAACGATCAGTTCAGTTGTTTAAGATATAATTGCAAAACTAAATGGCGTTATAGGTATGAAACGCAGTTTATAAGTCAAAATGAAATCATGTTCAATTTTCCAATTCATTGATTTAATTTTTTTTTTTTTTTAATAATTTGGAATGTGAAACAAAATTAAAGCTCGATTTCCAAAGAATTTTATGATGACTAAATTGTATCAAATTATATATAACTTGATCAAATTAGATAGACCCATTTTTCAGATCAGATTATATCAAATGAGATCATATGGGTTCTCATGAGATAAGGTTATGTATGCCATTTTTCGGATCACCTGATGATATATGATGTGAAATGGAATTATATATATGACTACATATACCCATATTGGAAAAAAGTTTTTATATATTCATATACAACTTGATATAATTATATATAATTATATATGCTTATCTTATACTTAGTTTATGCAAATATTTTGATAAGGCGTAATATATCGACATACATCATTGTATCGCATGTTATATATTAACATATCTTGTATATCTGATCATATGAAATAGATATAAATATATATATCACCATATATTCTACCATATGATCATATGTAAGTGTATATGGAACAATTAATCAAAAATAATTCTATCACATTTATATATAATTATATATGGGAAAACATATCATTATATATAAATATATATAATAAAATTTAATGAAAAAATTCTATCACTTTTTTATATTTTTTTAACATTCGAACATAAATGAGGTTTAAAATTTAATGCAAAAAAAATTAAAAACTACATTTTTCTTTTGTAATGATTATTAATATTTTTTTATTAAAGTACTAAAAACCAACGTTAAAATTATTACATTTTAAGCAGGGTTGGCATTAATTAACATTTCATAATAACGATAGTTGGCTTTTTAAAAATGCCATTCCATTAAGAACATGTTTTTTCTTGTATAACCGGTCCTTTTTTACTATTTTTCCGGTTTGATTTTGAAATATTTTAAAATATATCGAAACACCGATTTATAACGCTATTTTGTAGATATAATAAAATTTAATTTGTAATATTTTGAAATAAACCCATTGATATTAGAAGGCACATGCCAATATTGGAATCGTAGTTGAAAAATGTTTATATCGGTATTGAGATAGGCGTTGAGATAGGCGTGGCAGACAACTGGTGTTATAATGAAATGGTAGTGTTCTCCAACCATGATTTTAAGCCAACGATGGACTAATAGACTAAAGAAGAATCAAGGTACTCAACATCTGTTAAATTTTATATGTCAACTGCTTTTAAGAGAAACTGTTTTTTGAGGTTTTTTAATGCATCTTTCTAAGTATATATATACCAAATTTTGTGTTAATTATACTTATGCAGAGATAAATTATTCAGAGAATACATTAAACAACACAAGTTAACTTTAAAATTTAATTAAAATTGCTCAAAAGCCTGAAAATTAATTAAAAGTACTTATAACACAGTTTTTACGAAACTCTCTTAAAACCAGTGCAGTTTTTAGAAGAGCGTTGGAAACGGCTAGTTTAAACAAATGAAACACCCTACCCTTATAACATGAGTAATGGATTCCAAATTTTCAATTTTAAAAATTAAATATTTGCAATCTCCTGTTTTATGGTAAACAATTTGATATTGCTGAAGTACCAAATGTTTTAGTATTTTCGTAAACAACTACCGAAACAGTAATTTTGTAGTAAACAGTTAATTGTTGTTAGTTATTTAAAAACAGATTGTTCATTTTGATGAACAGTGAAGAAGCCCCAACTCTGACAACACTTGATATTGCTGAAGTACCAAATGTTTTAGTATTTTCGTAAACAACTACCGAAACAGTAATTTTGTAGTAAACAGTTAATTGTTGTTAGTTATTTAAAAACAGATTGTTCATTTTGATGAACAGTGAAGAAGCCCCAACTCTGACAACACCTGCTCAAGCACCATCTCAAAAACTGAATTTTTCACCCTCAAATAATGGCAGTTTTGATAATTGCTACCCAACACGTGCAAAACAACCCACCAAATTTAAAAAATGTTCTCAATGTTTTAGTTTTGAACAAAAACCCACCCAAATATTGAGCGAAGAGAAAAGCTCGCAACCCACCATAATACCCGGGAACCGAGAAAGATCGCTACCCACGGAAACTTTAACCCAATTACTCGCAATACAACAAAATCGAAAAATGCACAATAATATTTCGGAAATTTCATTATGTTGTAAAATGTTGGGCAATTTAAATGCGTCCACAGAACCCAATGAGGCCGAATCTCACAGGTCCACTACCCCACCCCTAACCCTAACCTCACCCACCCCACATATCAAGATTGAGGTAGTCCAAGATTTGGACAATATACAGATTTTAAAATCTGATGTTCAAAATGAAAATTTGAACAATACTTTAAGTCAAGATACCCAGTTTAGTAGGATCTTGACTGGACCTTGTGAAAACCCTAACCCAACCTCCGTACAGATCACACACCCGATCACTACCCAAACTTTGAAAAATATTAAGTACGTTGAGGATATTTCGGCTAGCTCGCCCACCCATAGCGAAGATAAATGTACCAAGTTACCCGGAAAATTTACGACCAAGGAAAAGCCATTTTTCCATAAAATTTCCAAATCGAACCAACATACATTTATTATGGTTTCTCGAGTTTTTTCGGGGCGGGGATGCCCTGCCGCTAAATTTTCTAAGGGAGGTAGAAAACAGCGCCAGAAACCACTCAGATATGATAGAGGTTTGGTTGTGTCTAAAAATGGACTACACAATGGAAACCGAAAGTTTATTCATCATATAGAATTATTCTTCAAAAGATCATTTAGAGCAAGAATAAAAAGCCACAAATCCTGTATAAGGGGATTTGCAAATTTAAACAACACTTTTACCCTATGTCAATTTCGTTTTGGTACATTCTCATATCCAAGACGCAAGTGGAAGTATAAATTCCATTGGTTCAAATGGAGGAAAAATATCTCGTTGAATTTTTGCCAATGACTATGATTTTAACGCGACTTACAACGCAAGGTTGTGGTCCTACCCACCCACAAGTCTAACACTTAGACGTATCCCCACTTGCGCATTACCCATTTTACACATACCCAAGAATCAATACCCGAGATTAACACACGAATTCATCAACGGAATGTTTCCCCAGAATTATTTAGCCGATTCCGAACTCTACACAAATTTACCCGGAGCAACAGAACACGCTGGTCATCATCACATCACCATTCTTTAACTCAATGAGATCCAAGTTAATCGAAGAACACTGATAGCCCAATATTACACTATTCGCTGGTTGGTTACGGAGCCCATTGCAAACTACAATACCCCATTGACATACATATTTATAATACAGTCTCAACACCCTACTCTACCCTTTATTTCATATTTCGACATATAAAAATAATTGTCTTTTTGTTCACAGGTTGCCTGGCCTGGGAGGATGTTCATTTTGATGAACAGTGAAGAAGCCCCAACTCTGACAACAATAACACCCTCTAGTGTATAATTTAATATCACTGCAGCCAACACAGATTATATCGAGTTTTTAAAACTTCTCGTTTAGTTTTTATTTGCTTTTGTTGATATAAAAATTTCAATGGATCTCCAACGCATTAAAACATCATAACTGGAGTACGATTTGGAATTTTGACTTTGCATTTTAGGGACGATATAGGAAAAACAAATTTTTATTGTAATAGAAAGAAAAAGATTTTTGTTATATTACTACAAATTGTTTGAAGTAAAAAAATTTGCAGTTGTTTTTACGACAGTTAGTTGTTTTTACTACATTTGTAAGTTGTTTTTCAACGGTTTAAAACAACTACAGTTTTCGTTATTTTAACGGTAATTACCTTAGAATAGCCACAACGAGAAGATTAATTTTAGGTATTAAAAAAATGTAAGATTTATGATTTATTCTAATTTACGTTGATTAAATGTTTATTCGATTGAATAGTATGTTTCATGATTCAATTTACGAAATATAAATCAAATTAAGAAATTGTAATTGATATGATTTGTTAAGGTTGCATCAATTCGTTTGATAATATTAAAGAATCAATAAAAACTAAAGTAGAACATTTTTCGAACAACAAAGAGTTTTTCGAACGGAATCGTTGAAAATTAAATCAGATTGAAAAACTGGATTTATAAGTTGTTGATAAAGGTCTGGAAAATAGTTAAATTTACAAACATTAAAAAAATGTTGGGATTTTTTTTTAAATTTCACCAATTTAACAGTAAAACACCTTTTGAGCCGACTATTCAGCCGCCGCAGTTTCATATACATGAACGCCGCCGTAGTTAAATTGATTGTGCCGCCGCAAATACAGGGTCGGTGTGGGTCTCTGGGTGTGATACCCGTTATACAACAAAAATTATAAAAAAAATCTTAGGCCGAGTTTTTGGAATTTCAGTTAAACTCGGTTTAGTTAAGCCGACAACGAATTTTGTCTGCCATTTCCACTTTATTTTGTTTAGATTTTTTCCATTATTATTAAAAATAAACCACATTTCAGAAATAGTATTTCATTTACAAACTTCGTTAATCTAAGTTTAAAGATAATCCACATCCCTAAAACTGGGCCTTAGGGGGAAGGGGATGGTACACAAAGATAAAAATAGATGCAAAAAAAGATAGTATAATCTAAAAATCTTAAAAAAAAATATGGCTTTGTGTTTCACAAAATACTTACATATTAATGACAGATCTTTAATAACGTTTTAATTGTAAATTTTCTTAAAATATTGTTGCAAATTTGTTTTACACAAAAAAATACAGGATTTTTTTTTGTTCACATAAAAACACACACAAACACAAAACCTTTTAATGACTTTTGCCCTATAAGAACAATTTTATTAAAAACGTTAATTAAAACTTATCAATTTGCTATTTATTGCAAATAATTTATATAACAATTATTTTTTTAACATTTATTATTAAAACAATAAACTTTAGTAAAATTAATTTACGAAAACTGAACGCGACACACGTCAAAAATTTTCTTCTCAACAACAATACACCTTTTTCTTAATTTTTGCTATGCACTTGAAATGATAACTTAGATTTTTACCAGTGATGCCACAGTTTTCGTAAAACAAAATCGTTTAGCACAGACTCAAAGAGAGTGGAACTTCAAGAGAAACAAATGTAACATCAACGTTTTGGACTCTCTACTTCAACAATATTTTATATAAGGTGCTATTAACACGCTATCCAGTCATATCTACTATTTCCAAAGTTGCCATTTTAGCCATTTACTGGCTAGATCTAGCGATTTGTTTTCCATCTAGTTATAAAAAAAAATAGCTCGATTGCATTCAGCCAGAAGATTTATATATTTATTTTTCGATTTAGCTTTTTTAGCTATTTTTTCTTTATAAAAATTTTTAGTTATTTATTTTAATAATTATTTTAATTACTGGGCGTTTTTTATTTTAGTGTGTCATTAATGTGTCATTAAGATATTTTCCAGCTTGTGTTTATTTCATCAAGCCATACATACATTAATACCAGGTCGGAAAATCCTCTCCATTTTTATCAGGTGTTTTTGAAAATTTTATGTGTTTAAGTTTAGTTTAAGATTCTTTCACTATTGTTGCCACCGTATTACTTAACATTTTTTGGAAAATTATAAAACAAGAAGAATGGATAATCAATACACATTTTCATTTATAACTTCTTTATATTTAAAAGCAAACTTTTTATTTTATTGATGAAGGATACAAAGCAAGTTTTTAAATTGGTCTGCTCCAAGCAATTATAATATTTAAAATACCAAAAAAAATCCGAATCACTCACTTTTTGTTAAGATTCGATTTGTAAGCGAAATAATTAGCCGATCGATTTCTTATTTTGCACACATAATCTGACAAACATGAAAACAATAATGAAACAAATCGTAAAAAATAAGTTTTCAAATTTCCCATTAAAAGGAGTCCAAAAGTTTTAACGGAAAAAAGCTAACAGAGTTTTAAAGGAAACGAACACTGGGAAATTTAAGGGAAGTAGACTATTTAACACTTTTAGATTTTTAAACAAATAATATACATTTTCCGTTTATTGAGATTTTAGCGATTTTTAGGCATTTTTCTGAATGTTACACCTTTTGGCAAAAATGTATTTCATGGGGCGTTAAAAAAATATGACCCTCTCTGAAATTAAAAAAATATTTTTTATCTATCTTGGGTTAAGGAACCTCCAGGGCCCAAGAACTGGTACGCGTCGTAACATATAATTGTGGGTACTCAAATGAATGAAATTTCCTAAGGATTTAAAAAATTAATTTTGTTCATGGTCTTTGGGGCCCTTTAGATCCGTTTTGATGATATTTTAGGTACAAAAATAGAAAAGGAGTCAGAAAATTGTAGAAAATTGGGTGATTTTGTATTTAGTTTACTTTCGGTTTTCTTTGTTAAAAATACTGCAAAATTTATGACTTTTTGGTATAAACGCCATGAAAATGAAATAAAAATATGGCTTTTGGCATTATCCAGTGATAACTGTGTAGAGGTGATAGTACATAATTACTATAATTAATAATCGAAAATGTAAAAAAACGAATGATAATTTTAGTCTTTTAGAAGTAAGCGCCGCAGGGAAATATTTTTCAGTTTTTTTGTATAAAAAGCGAAATAGGGAAAACTGAAAAGTGGGAATTTTTAGTATTTTTAAAGTAAAAATTTTGTTTTCTTGTTTTAAAAATTGCACCTTTTGCATTTCCTGTATTATAAAGCAAAGTGTAGTTGATGAACGCGATTTTTTTTCAAATTTAGTGATTTTTTTAATTTTTAACAATTTTTTTCAATTTTAGCGTTTTTTTTTCAATTTTGTTGATTTTTTTCAATTTTAGCGATTGTTTTAATTTATGAAAATTTTTTTAAATTGTAGCAATTTTTTCAGTTTTGGCGATTTTTTTTAACTTTGGGGTTTTTTTTCAATTTCAGCGATTTTTTTTTTGCAATTTTATCGATTTTTTTAATTTTTGGAAATTTTTTTTTTTTTTAGCGATTTCTTTCAGTTTGGGCGATTTTAGCGTTTTTTTTTTTAATTTTCGGCGATTATTTCGAATTTTAGTATCTTTCATTTTAAACGATTTTTTCAGTCTTACCGATTTTTCAGTTTGGCAGATTTTTTTTTTTAAGTTTTGACGATTTTTTTTTTTAAATTTTAGCAATTTTTAACGTTTGTTTTAAATTTTTTTCAGTTTGGTCGATTTTTTTTTATTTGTTTTTAATTTTTGGCGATTTTTTTAAATTTTTAGAATTTTTTAATTTTGGTGATTTTTTGCTGTTTGGGATTTTGTTTTTAATTTTAGCGTTTTTTTTTTTATTTTTTGGCTATTTTTTCCATTGTAGTGTCTTTTGTGTACATTAGCCACAATCTTTTATTTTATTTCACTATTGATCATTTTTAAATACAAAATTCCCTAAAGTGGTTTGTAAAATATATGTTGTACTACAGTTATTTAAAAATACTTGTAGTACTACAGTTATTTGAGAACAAAAAACAAATACAAACAAATATTTCATGCAAAACCACAAATATCTGTTATTGGTTTTATGAGTTGGGTTAGTGTGCATGTGTAAAACCATACCATATCAGTTACACTCATTCTCTTATTTATAACATATATAACATGTATGTATCTGTTTTATTTGTTTTGCTAATACAAACAGTTCTACTGATGCACGTCTTTAGTCCACATACTTTTTTTTTAAGGAACACTGCATAAAGTGCCCACCTGTTTTTTCTGCGTCAACACATTTTTTTCTGTGTGCATATTTGTAAACAATAGTTGGTAGCTCTGCAATTTGCTGTTCAATGTTGCCATATTAAAATAAAATTTTTGACAGTTAAGAGTTCACGTCAAAAAAAAAAAAAAAAAAAAAAACAACCAGAAAAAACGTAGCAAAAAAAAAATAAGAATTTTTAAAGGAATTGCGTTAATGTTTTTTCAACTACAAATTGTTTAAATAATTAATATTCAATAAAGTTGTTAAAAAAATTGAGTTTTGTGCTAAATAGAAAGAAATAGTTATATTTTAGACATTAATTGCGAAATTATATGAGCAAAATGGATGATAATTTGTGGTAAGAAAACAAAAACAAAAGTTTTTCAATTTTTTTTTGTATTTTTTATCTCTATCTATTATGTTAGAAAAGATAATAATGTAATGTAAAAAAATGTTCCTTGGCCTAGAAAAATTATTAAAATGTTATAAGAAAATATGACTCACTTTTTCCCTTTACTACTTCTTACTTCTGTCGTTGTAGGCTCATAGAATTGGAGTCTGCTCTGTTGGACGATTGCAATGTCAATGACATTTATGCCATTTGCCAGGGCAAAGCCATACCAGAAGCTTTGCGACCCGACGTTTGGCAAGTGTGCTTAGATGTGCGCCACAAGAGCGATCAAATGTCATTGTTCAATGAAATCTATGATTTGCCCTTTCAAAATAAACTACGCGAGGATTGCCACAAATTAATCGAACGTATTGGTAATGATGACGAGGACAAGGTATCGGTCTTATCCGATTTGGAGTCGATACTGACATTTTATTGTAAAAATCGTAATCTACAGTATGAAAGCGAAAATGGTTGGATAGAACTGCTATTGCCGCTATTGGCTTTGAAATTAAATCGTTCCGATACTTATAATCTTTTTGAGGCCATACGCGATACTTATATACCAAAAGGTTGCAAACCTAAGGGCAATGTTTTCCATGTATTTCGTTTACTTATACTCTATCATGATCCAGAGTTGTGTACCATGTTGGATACGAAAAAGATTTCACCCGACTTGTATTCTCAACATTGGTTTCAGTGTATTTTTGCCTCCAGCTGTGGTTTATCCGTGATTTTATCAATGTGGGATTTATACTTTCAACATGGTGATCCATTTTTGGTGTTTTTCTTGGGCCTGATTATCCTGATCAATGGCCGTGATCAAATTTTAGCCATGAAAGATGCTCCCAAGGAGAGCATCATAAAATTCTTATCAAATATGCCATGTGCTTTGGATACCGATGATGTTGTGGATTTTTGTTCATTAGCCCAGTACTATTCGATGAAGACGCCTAGTTCATTTAAGACAGATTTCCTAAAGGCTTTATATGGCAAACAAAATGAAAAGGGTTTTCATGAGGAACCCTGTTTAGTATCACAGGTAAGAATACAAAAATTTTATTTCATTTATAATGAATTTGTTAAAATCAGCTCATAGTGTTGGTAGGATTTCCTTTTCATGTAATGGAATGAAAAAGGATCGTTTGCTCGTCTCGTACTTTTACAAGAGCAAAAAAAAAAGAAAACTTGTTTTAATGAGAGTATAAAAATTTAAGGCGGCTCGCCGCTGCTTGATATAACAAATTGGGTTTGGAAAGGTGTTCTTATAGGTACATTTTTGGTTTTTTCATTAATCAATGACAAACACGGAAACAAATCGTATAAATCAATTGAATATATGACGAGTTTCAAAAATGTTCGACACTGTGTCAAAATATTTAAAAAATTTTTTTTTTGACACTGTTGAATTACAGTTTTTGTTTAGATTTAATTAAAGTTACATCAATTTATAGATCTTTGTGCATTTGTCACATTTCAAAATATAAAATTACACCAGCCAAAAATATAAATGTACACTCATAAAAATTTGTTGCCATATATTAGAACTTAAAAGAAAAACCGCGATAATCTTGGAACACGCATTTTTATTGCAGGAAATCATATTAAATACTTTTAAATTTGTAAAATTCAAAATTTTTTATATAAGGATGCATTTTGAGGTTATGAAACTTAAAAGTTCTTAAAAATTAAAATTTGATATAATTTTTATTAAAAATAAAAATTATGTTTTTTCGACCTTTAGGAAATATAGAGTATGACCTCAAACTTGAATAATCTTCATTTTAATTGCAAAATTAAAGGTCGAAAAAACATAAATTTTAGTTTTAATAAAAATTATATCAAACTTGTATAAAAGACAAAGTACAGTCTTCTTTACTCCCAAACAAGTTTTCAATTTATTTATGATCAATGGTGATAATCTTTAACTTCGAGCTCATATATTAGTTCTCATTTAGTGAGAAAACTAATTTATATGAATGTTTGATGTTTTGCATAAGATTGTCACTTTTTCCAAAACGTGTTCTGATGATGGGAACCTAGAAAATTCCCGAAATAGATTTATCAACACATTCCTGAAAGTGGTCAATTAATAAATTTGAAAACAAAAACTCTATAGATTATTTGTTAGGACAATATCCTAATAAAGAAATATAGAGTATGGCCTCGAACTTGAATAATCTTCATTTTCAGTTCTTAAAAATGTTTAATGCCTTTTTGATTTTAGTATTAAGCTTATTAAAATCTTATAATTCATATTCTTTTTGGCGGAATTGATACAGCCCTTTAGTTGTCACAAAGCGAAATGTGATCCGCCGCTGGTCCCGCTAGGAATGAAATAAATTAAATATTTTTACACTTTATCAATTTAGTCCGTCGTGAAGTTTCACTCTATATACCTAACTATTCTCTCAAGCCATGTTTTTTTGTTTTATTAAAAAAATGCAAACAAGAATAATTAATTTCGCAAGATTATATAAAAAGTGCATACAATTGTTGAGTTTAAAATTTTTAACTCGGTGGTGCGTGGTGTTTACTGAGAAACTTAGTTGGCGCAATACGCTAATAATGAATTTACAATTCCACGAAATCTGGTTAAATCCAGTTAAAAATCACCCTCGTTTACGTTATAAGATTTGGCAGGCAAACTGGTTTTTGTCTTGACAACAACAACATTTTGTAAACAATAAACTCATATACAACATGATATCATTATACATTAGGCCGGGTCGATTTGAATGGGGGCAAAAAAATCGCTCAACGTTCAAGGAAAATCGTATTCTAGGGATCAAAATAAGAAACTTTGCCGAATGAACCATACCTCTAAAAAGAATTCTGATGTCCCGACTTTTGACCCGTAGTTTAAAATTTTGAAAAATTCCACTTTGACTCATTTAGAGTGCCCCAATCGAATCCAACCCAATCGAATATAATTTAACATTAATCTGATAGAGCGTCTTCCGGAGAAGAAATAGAGACCCTAATCTTGGAAAGACTCCTCCTACTTTCTGAAATATCTCTATCCCGAGATTTGCACATTTTGCTATAAAACACGACTAAAAAGGCCCTCTTTCAACTTAAATTTTAACCCCTTAACGGTCTCCTAGAATGATGTTTTATGCATTAATCTGCTAGCGTGTCTCCCGGAGAAGAAGTAGCTCCCATAATCTTGGAGAGATTCCTCCTACTTTCTGAAATATCAAAGTGGGCTTTTTCAAAATTTTACCCTACGGGTCAAAAGTCGGGACATCAGAATTCGTTTTAGAGGTATGGTTCCTTCGGCAAAGTTTCTTATTTTGATCCCTAGAATACGATTTTCCTTGAACGTTGAGCGATTTTTAAATCGACCCACCCTATTATACATATATGCCTATATGTGTGGCAATATATTACGATATATGTTCATATCGCACACTTAGTTTATGGAAATGTTTTGATATGGCTTATTATATCATTGTATCATATGTTATATGTTAGCAAATCTTGTATATCTGATCATATGAAATAGATATCGATATATACTGGGGTGTGAATTGAAATAGGGACACTTATATGCCACAAATTTAAAGTAAAAATTTTCAAATAAATCTTGGGGGAAACTATGAATATTATTTTTAGATTTTTTTTACAAAACAACTTTTTATTTATTATATATGTCCATATACTCTCAAATTTCGGATCCGAACATATATGATTTTATATATGAACTCATATATATGGCCATATATAACAATATATAAACAATTTCACCTGGGACGTTAATTTTCTTTTTTTTTTTTTCTTTTTCGAAATAAAATTTTTAACATTTTCTTAAAAAAAATTGTTTTTATTTCACCGTAGTACACAGAATATACACTTTTTGAGTCCACAAAGATAACTACTCTCTTGTATACTACTCAACTACTCTCTCAAATCAGTACGAATAGTCCTCCCTAATCTAAAGTCAGTTTCAACAGATGTCGAACATTTTTGAATTATAGCCTTTTTATTCTTAATTCATATTTAAGAGGATATTTTTATCTTTAAAAGTTTAATAATCAGTAAAACTATTGATACGATAAAAAAAACATTATTTTTTTGTTTAAGGCCCTTTGTCTTCCAGTTTCCGTTTATGAGTTGGTGGAAAATTCATCAATTGAACTAACCTCACCAGATGCAGTACGATTCTTTCTAGTCGATTGTCGACCAGCCGAACAATATAATGCTGGTCATCTTTCAACCGCTTTTCATTTAGATTGTAATCTAATGCTACAAGAGCCCGTAGCTTTTGCGACAGCTGTCCAGGGTCTATTATCTGCTCAACGTCAGTCTATTGATGCAAATTCTAATGCTGGAGGTGAGCATCTATGTTTTATGGGCAGTGGTCGTGTTGAAGAAGATCAATATACCCATATGGTGGTGGCTTCATTTCTACAGAAAAATACGCAATATGTATCTTTACTAAGTGGCGGCTATAATGCTATACATGATTATTTTGGTGATCATATGGCCGATTGTCTAGAAGATCATGATACTAAAAAGTGTATGGTATGCGGTAAAGGCAGCTCCACAGATATACACAGCGGTGGTGTACAAATGAGAACGAAAACTGCACAACAAGCTAAACGAGATGCTAACAGTAAACAAGGATCATCTTCAGATTTCTTTAATAGATTCTCACAAGTTATGAAACTTAAATCAGCTGAGGTTAAGGGAAAACTAACCGATATTATTTTCAATCCTACAAATGGTGCCACATCAACAACAGCGGCCGGTGAGGGTGGTGGTGGTGGTAATCAAGCAGCTGTGCAACAACGTCATGTTTCAGCCGCTGATCGTAATGGTAAACGTTATCGTAATGTAGCTCCCGTATTTAGTATTGATGATGAACATGATGGTGATTTAGAGGCTGGTAATATTTTACAAGATGACAATAAAGATTCACCAGCTAATGCCACATCAAAACTATCTGGCGACACTAAAGAAGTCGTTACTTTAAATAATTATCTAAAATCTCCCGATATAATGAATGCGTTCAAATGTCAGGAGGTACATATGAATGGTTATATGTATGATTCGCATTTGATTATCACACCCACACACTTAATTGTCCTGCGAGAATTGGGTAGAGGACAAGCGCAGATAATCGTTAGACGTCCCTTGGCGAGTATTGTTAAGATAACTGCCAAAAAACGCCATCGCGATTTAATAACATTTAAATATGGATTTCCTGATGGTGATGGTCTGCTCATTACTGATATGGATCGTTTTCTAATACCAAATGCTAGTGAGGCCACAGCTTTAGTATCGAAACATATTGTTCAAACATTGGATGGCACTAAATTGACGTAATCTTTATGTAATCATATATAGAATGTAGAAAATTACCTTACTTTAGCGCAGGAGAAGCTTTGCCAATTGTTGAGTGTGTAAAATTATAAGCTCTTATAGCATTTCGTTTTGAAATCCTTTTGTTAATATGAAATAATGACGTCAAGTAAGTATGTGCTTGTATAGATTTTTAAGTAAAATTCTTTTCAAAGTTTAAAAAAAAAAGACTATTGTCGTTATTTTATGATTTTTAAAAAATATATTTAAGAAAAATTTAAATTGTGTTTTAAAATTGTTTTACTTCAACTTTAAGTTATTTTAAATATTAAAATTTATCAATTGCAAGTCGAGTTTTTTCAAATTAATTAAATCTTATTTAAAATGTGTTTTTAACAAAATTTTCAATGAATTTAAAAAAAAAAAACCTATTTCATAAAGTTTTCCACTAAAGTGCGAACTTTTATAAAACGAACGAAATAATAACGTAAAAATGCTAATTTTAACTAAATTTAAAATTGATTCACACGCTAACCATCGCTTCTCAACTGTCGAAATGTAATTTTTAAAAGAGAATTTACAAAAATTTGGCAAATTAAATTCTTAATACTGGGTAATAGTTAGAGTTGTCAAACCCGGCTTTCGAAATATTCGATAAACCGTTTTTTTTTCTTTCTATTTTTCCATTTTTTAAACCGGTTTTTGAAAAAATGCGATTTTCGAGTTTTTGAGTTGAAAAATATTCGAAAATGCTGCTGAATTGTTCGAGACGAAAAAACAGTTCCTCGAATAAAAGGGTGTTCACAATAAAAGCTAAATCTAAAGGCGAAAAAATGTTCTCATACATTTTGTAGAAAACGCTAAAATTCGCAGGGAGAATTTTTTTTTCGAATATTTTTCAATTTAAAAATTTCAAAGAAATAACGATTTTTTACATAATCTGCAATGGTTTCTTTTAAAGTATAAAATCCTGAGAAAACGAATTAAATTTGTTTCTTTTGTGCTTTTTGTTTTGCTTTATTTAGATTATCCGATATTGAGTTTTTAAAACTTTTTCTTAAGATTATTTTTGAATTGCTTTTTAAACATTTTTTGACTCAAAATGTATTTTACCTTAAAGAAACTGTTGCCTTTCCAAGTTTTGAATTTAGATTGAATTTTGTTTCGTGTCTGCTCTAATATAATAATGATAATAGTCAGGGCAGCGACTTTCAGGTACTGAAAAATTCGTAAATATGCACTTTAAATATGAGGTTAAAATATGCAGAATATGCGGTTAAAACGAAATATGCACTAAAACAAAAAAAAAAAAATTTTTTGTGGATTTTTAAAACTTGATTTATTACGCCAGAGCGTCGGTTTAACAATGAAATATGCTGCAACAAATCGATGCCATTTTGTTGGAAATTGTTTGACTCGGAAAAGCATTTGTTTAAGTTCGATTTTGGGCTACTGACTGCAGACATGCATTTGCACGAAAATCGCTGCCGTGATAATAACTTAGAGTTTGGCATTGTAGTTCGCAGCTCATTAACACCTTTTTGCAATAAGGACATTTTAAATGAGCCGAAATCATCGGTCCCTGGTTTGTATGCCCGAAATGTGAATTAGATGATCCTGCATAAAATTTCTTTGTACTATGTTTTTATTTGTATACATATCGCACTTGATCAACAAGAGGGTATTAACTCAAAATTTTGAAAATATCACTTTTTTCAAGAAATCAACTATCTATTGTAAAAATTTGAACGTATTCCGATTACTCTTTCATCTCGAAAACCACTTTTGAGACCATTTTCATGATAATGTAGTGATTACCTTTATTTCAACAAAAAGGTATTATTTCGAGTTAATACAAAAGTTCAAATAGAAATGAATCGTATATTTTCATAAAAAAGGTATTATTTTGATTTGAGCCTTTATTTATGTTAAAAATAATTAAACTCTTTTATTTATATTTGGTTGTATTTTGAGTTGATACTGTTTTGGTGATAAAATTTGTTTTCTTCTATAAATTTAAATCGATAAAATTTCAAAAAAATGGTATTAACTCAAAAAATTGTTTTTTTTTTTGCAATGAGTGGTAAAATTTAAAACAAAAACAATGTATATATATTTTCAAATGGAATTTGCTTATTGTGATATGTTTGAATTTTTAAATTCTGTTAAAATGTGGCCATAAACAGTTTTTTGACTCTACTGAAAATTTTAAAATTTTGAGTTAATACCCTCTTGTTGATCAAGTGCAATATAATAAATAATAGAAAATTGGCTTTAAAATCATTACTTTGTTTTGATTTTTGAAATTAGACATATTTAGGGAATTTTAAAAAAGTGTCCATCTTGGGGCCACTTTTTTAAAATCAAAATTTTGGACAATTTAAAAATATGAATAAAAAATTGTGTTTTCATGTGGTACATAACCATGTCCATATTGCCTCCCCTTCCCCTATGTAATTTAACATTCAGAAAATATCATTTAAAATTCAAAATACTTTAATATATATTTAGAAAATTCAATTGATATTTAGAAAATTCAATTAAAATTCTGAAAATATCAAAAAAAAAAAAAAAAAATTCAATTGAAATTCTGAAAATATCAAAAAAAAAAAAATAAAAATTCAATTGAAATTCTGAATTTTTTAAATTTACGATAATCAAGGCTCATGTGTTTTTTTGAAAAGAACTAAGAATGCTGTTTACCGAGAAGAACTGTTTAATTTTAAATGTCAACATTTAATTTTTTTGATATTAGCAATTCAAAGCGATATTAAAAAAAACGAAAAAAACCGGTTATTCGAAACAGTTTTTAAGTTAAAAACCCGAAAACAGGTTTTTGAAAAATGCGCTTTTTAAACACTGTGAGATTTATCTTCACTTCAGTAATTTCTTCATAGCTTTAATGAATTTTTTCATAGCTTTACTGAAAATTGTCACTGGAACTCGACCATTGAAACTTTTCTTAGAATCTACAAAACAGGTTTCATTAAATTTTTTAATAAGAAGTTTCCCTGAATTAATAAAACTCTTCGTGCATGTCTTCAAAAATGCGTTGGAAGTCCAAAATTAATAAAAGGATACATTAAAATAACAATAAAGCACTTTATAAAATATGTTCAACACTTGAGAATTAAATCTTAAAACTAAACTTTGAAATGTGTATGAAAATTAATGAAATTATGATATTTTAGAAAATAAAAATATGAAAAATTTTCATTAACTTAATGAAGAGATAATTTATCAAATCAAATCAACTTTTTTATGAAACTATAAAATTCTATGAAAAAAAGTTTATGAAAAATTTCTTAATATCAATAAAATTTAACTTGGATATTATGAAATTCTTTATCGAATCCAGGAAAAAAATTCTATGAAATTGTTTCATTAATATCAGCGTATGTATTCGAAAACCCGGGTTTTCAAATAGATCGAATATGTTATTTTTATTTAATATTACTCAATTAAATAAACGAGCCCAAAGGTCCATATATGGCTAAGAAATAACTACTACACAGGACTACTACTTACTGTATTATATAAAAAAAAACATAACGCACACCCAGTTCAAAAGTGACTCAACTCAAAATTTTTAATTTTCAGAAATCGAAAAAAAATATTTGCACCAAATACCAATTGAAACATAAAGAAAGAAATAACTGTTTTTTAGTAACAGTTAACAACAACAAAATACACTGAAATTTGTTTTTATAGATAAACAAGTGTATTGTGCATAGTTTAAAAATATAAACCCGAAAAACTAAAATTTTGAGTTAAGTCACTTTTGAACTAGGTGTGCGATAATATTACTCGTAATATTATTAATAAAAGAAAAAAAAATTTGACAACTCCAGTAACAGTAGACAGAATAGAAGAAGTCGACGTGTGAATTGACTTTTAGATAATTTAAAAAAGTAATTGGAAAATTCGAATTTCTTTATTCATATTTCATAAATATTGTTTTTTTTTTATTTGTTTATCTTTTGTTTAAGTTTTTTTTTTTTTAATTTCTTTAGCTCCAGAGCTTCCAAAATATTTAAATTAATTAATATTTAAAAAATTTTAAGCTGCAAGCTGTGCAATATTCAGTATAGAGCAATTCCATATGAAAGCGATCACCTTTTGGACGACCCCTCTCCGATTTTAAAATAAATAGTCTCAATCGATTGCCCAGCAAAAAATAATGTACCTACATATTTTTTTTTTTTTTATAGTGACTGGTTTAGTGGTGGTGTGCACCACTGTCATGTGACAAAATTGAAGAATTCTTCATAAGGGACCTCATTGAAAGTTGTTTTACCTTAAAGAAACTGTTGCCTTTCCAAGTTTTGAATTTAGATTGAATTTTGTTTCGTTGTGTGCTCTAATATATATAATAATGATAATAGTCAGGGCAGCGACTTTCAGGTACTAAAAAATCCAAAATATGCACTTTAAATATGAGGTTAAAATATGCAGAATATGCGGTTAAAACGAAATATGCACTAAACCAAAAAAAAAAAAATTTTGTGGATTTTTAAAACTTAATTTATTACGCAAGAGCGAGCGTCGGTTTAACAATGAAAAAATATGTAGGTACATTATTTTTTGCTGGGCAATCGATTGAGACTATTTATTTTAAAATCGGAGAGGGGTCGTCCAAAAATTTGCCAATTTTGATCGTTTTCATATGGAATTGCTCTATATTAACTCAAAAACACACATTTTTTTTGTAATGTGCAATTAATTTTGTTTTATCATATGTAAGATATTTTCGCAATGATTCAAGTTTTTCGCCTACCACCACCCTCCCCTTTTCCCTTTTGCCAATTGTTCACTTCTATGTGTATTATTAATCATTCTTATCCCACAATCAATTCTCCCTTAACATGAATAATAATATTTATATATTAATTTTAAACGTGATAATAACAACAGAATAAAATGACTTAATAATATTTCAAGATACACATAAAAACACAGTATGAAACATTAAATTTAGTAATTGATATAATATTGAAATAATTAAAAAAAAAAAATAAAAATATTAATACAAATAATACCTATGTAGAAAAAAAAAAACTATTGTAGAGAAAATATAATATAAACGATAATTTATCAAAAAAAAAAAAAAATTTGGTGTTTGATTTATTTATAAAACTACCCAGCCAGAAATTGCCAATGGTCTGAAAAATCAAGCACTGGCAGAGCACTGTTTGCCAATAGTCCAACAAATAAAGTGCTGGCAAAGCACTGATTTACAATGCTCTGCCAACCTTAGTAAAAAGTGCTTTGCCAGTACTTAATTAACTAAATTTACAACAGTAAAAATAATAAAAGCACTGGCAGAGCCCTGGCTTAGAACGCTCTGCCAACGTTCGTAAAAAGTGCTTTGCCAGTACTTGATTTACAAAATTTACAACCGTAAAAATAAAAAAGCACTGGCACAGCACTGGCTTAGAACGCTTTCCCAACATTACCAAAAAGTGCATTGCCAGTACTTATTTCCAAATTTTACAGCCGTTAACATAATAAAAACAGTGGCACAGCCCTTGTTCACAACGCTTTCCCAACGCTGGCCAAAAGTACTTTGCCAGAGCTCGATTTACTAAATTTACAACCGTTTATAAAAACGAAATTTAATGCATGTACTTGTTATTAAATAAGTTAGCAGGTTTTAATAAAAAAACAAATAAATAGTTTTTTTTAATTTATTTTACATACTAATTTAAAATTTTACATTTATATACATTAAATTTCCAATTTTTAATTTAAATATTTGAATTAACCCAATTCACAGTCAGAATACAAATGTTCTCGCAATGATTTGAAAATGTTTTAAAATTATGGTTTTGGTACTGACAAAGCGCTTATTGCCAGTGGTTTGCTAACGTTTTAAAAAGAAACGGTCAAGCCCTGCCCGGTGTTATCATTTTGGGGTTGGCAAAGCACTTATCTTATCATTAAAAAAGCACTTTATTGGTTGTTCTACCAATGCTTTGCCAACGTTTTAAAATGATTGCTTTGGTACTGGCAAAGCGCTCATTGCCAGTGCTTTGCCAACGTTTTTAAAAAGGAACGGCCAAGCCCTGCCCGGTGTTATCATTTTGGGGTTGGCAAAGTACTTAAATCTTCAGAAATCCAACGCTCTGCCAACGCTCATACCACCGTTGAAAGCATTGGGCCAATGCTTTGCCGTTCGTATTTTTCTGGCTGGGTATCTAATAAATTTGGATAGGTGATATAAAAAACTCAAAACAAGTTGGAAAAAAACCGGTAACTTCTGGTTGAAAGTGCGTCCAAAAGTAACGATTTTCAAAACTGAAGCTGTATAATAAGAATGTGTTTGTAAAATGAAGAAACTTAAAATAAATTATGACTGTTTTTGTATAGTGTTGTTTGAAAAATTCTAAAACAGAACTAAGGGATAATAAAGGGTGTTTTTATACAGGTATAGAACCTTAAGTTGGCAACACTTTTTTAACTGGCGGCCATTTTGTCAGCTGTCAACTGACGTTATTGCCATATCGTCGGCTTATTATTGGTTTGACCCACCGACCATTTTTGAAAAAAATGAGTTAGGAATGCATT
This sequence comes from Delia radicum, assembly GCA_021234595.1. Taxonomy (NCBI): domain Eukaryota; kingdom Metazoa; phylum Arthropoda; class Insecta; order Diptera; family Anthomyiidae; genus Delia; species Delia radicum. Next base: position 13,338,583 of record CM037854.1, on the reverse strand, counting down.
GTATATAATGTAAATATCCTCTTTTTGATTTCGAAAACCGTTTCGCGTTATTTCGTATCATATCAGAGATATCAAGTAACAAATTTGACCTACCTGCAGATTTTGCATACAAAAATTGAAATAACTGCACCTTCTTTATCGTTTTTTCTCGATAACTACTTTTTGGCGTATGGGTCAAACCAATAATAAGCCGACGATATGTTGGAAAAAGTCATCGAAAATTGGACCTCCAGATTAAACTACGAGCCAGCCGTGGCAGTCATATATCAGAAGTCATATTTAAATTATAATGACAGAAGATTATCTAAATGAAGTAAATTTCATGTCAATTTAGAAAATTCATCTTTGTTTTATTCCATTTAGTATCATACTAGTACACTCAAAAAAATAAGTTAGTACAAAAGTTAGTAAAACGTCTTGTAAATCAGGTATACTATTTTTTAGCAAAATTTTTTGCTAAAATCGTGCTTTCAGCTAAAATTTTTGTTATACTTATTCAGCACTTAACTGTTTTATACTAATGCTTTACTAATATACTAATGTTTTACTAATTAATTTTGCTAAAAAATATTGTGCTGATAAGCACATTAATAGTGTGGACGACAACCAGATTGAAAGATATACGCAGAATGAAGCAGATGTCGCGGCATGTCAAGATGTAGTAGAGAAGAGGAAAATGATACTAAAAAGTACAACTCTAATAAGACATATAAAAAAATCAACCATGGAAGACTTTTGTATCTGTTTTTCATACATAAAACAAAATTGAGGATTAAAACAACTTAAATTTTGCGTTGTCACCGGCTTGTGAAAATAATTGTCTATTAATAAAATAAAAGACAAAAGAAAATATTTAAATTTAATATGTATTTCTATAATAAATGTTAATAGATTAATAATCTAGTGTGGTCAAATTGCAAACAAACAAACATATACAGACATGTAGACAGAGTAAAGCGAAAGACAAAGACACACATCTTAGTATGGTTCCTTTTTCTTATTGCAAAAAAAAGGGTTGTTTTTTCGTTTCGTTTGTTTTTGTTTATTTTTTCGTTTCGTTTCTATAATTATCTTCGACAGCGTCCTTAAAAGATAGCATCATTTAGACAACCATTGATGTAAGTAGTTGAAAGAAAATTTTTGTTATGTTATATATTTGTTTCTATATATTTTCAGATATTAAATTAATTCATGTCGTCAATGTGGGAAAATGAAAATTTTTATATTTCGTAATTATTGTAAATTATTTTTAAAAGAATCACAAAAATATGTTTTATGATTTTCAGCAAATATATTAACTAAATTACAATTTTTACAACTTTTTTGCGTTTTTTTTCAGTCTACTAAAATTCAGCAAAAAATTTATTAATTTTTACCAACGCTTTTTTATTTCTAATCTACTAAGTGTTAGCAAAACTTTTGCTGAATCTACTAATTTTGTTGCTAAAAATCAGCTCGCTGATTTTCAGCAAAAGATTTTGCTGACATTAGCAATTTTTTTTTGCTAGCACCCTTCTGACTAAAATTTTGCTGACTCAGCAAAATTTTTGCTGACTTTACAAACTTTTTTTTTTGAGTGTATCAACCTAGCTAATATGTTTGATTTGCTTTATTTTTGTAAATATACGGAGGTTGAAAGGTCGTTATAAATTTAAAATAACATAAAAATAATCTCGATGTATATAAAAACAAAAGACTAACTAATAAAACTAAAGGAAAAATTTGTTCAATTCCAAATTATCATTAATATAAAAAGTTAAATAAGGTACCCTCAAAAAAAACAAGTTAGTAGAAAAGTTACAAAAATGTCTTGTAAATCATTTATACTATATTCTAGAAAATTTTTTGCTGAAATTATGTTTACAGCTAAAATTTTAGTTACACTTTAGCACTTAACTGTTTTGAACTAATGTTTTACTAATATTTTTGCTAAAAACAATGTGCTGATAATCACTTTAAAATTATAAACTACAACCAGATTGAAAGATATACGCTGAATGAAGTAGATGTCTCGACATGTCAAGATGTAGTAGAGACAAGGAAAATGATACTAAAAAGTACTACTCTTGTAAGACATACATTATATGTTGTTCATACATTATAAAACAAAAAGTCGCCAACAAAGTGTATCGTATACATACATATAAATTGCGGATTGAAAAAACTTAAATTTTGTGTTGTCACCGGCTTGTCAAAGTAATTGCATATTAATTAAATTAAAGGCAAAATAAAGTATTTAAATTTAATAAAGTCTAAAAGTGTATTTGTAAACTAAATGATTATAGTGACAATTAACGTAGTGTGGTGAAATTGTCAACAAATATACGTTCAGATAGACAGATTTATTTTGTATATTTTGTATATTTCATATTTTGTTATTTCGTTTAGTTTCGTTTCTAGAAAAATGGCATCATTTAGACAACCATTGATGCAAATAGTTGAAAGATAATTCATTTATGTTATATATAATTATATCTATATATTTTCAGATATTAAATTAATTCGTGTAGTCAATGTGGGATTATGAACATTTTTTATATTTTTTGTATCGTATTACAAATTGTTTTTAAAAGAATAACAAAAAAAAAATTTAATATTTTCAGCAAATAAATTAACTAAAGTATAATTTTTCTACAAATTGTTTTACTTTTTTTTCAGTCTTCTAATATTCATCAATAATTTTATTAACTTTTAGCAACGATTTTTTAATTTTGAATCAACTAAGTGTTAGCAAAACTTTTGCTGAATCTACTGAGCTTGTTGCTAAAAATTATCCCGCTAATTTACAGCAAAAGAATTTGCTGACATTAGCAATGCAACTAAAACTAAACTTTGCTGACTCAGCAAATTTTTTTACTACTACTAACTTTTTTTTCTAGTGTAATACAAAATATATGACTTCTTCACTTGTAGCAGTACGCAAATTAAACAGGTAGAAATGATTAAACATTACAGTTAAAATAACTAAAAATGTAATTATGAAGGCAACGACTGTATTTGTAATAAAAGTTCAATAATTGTTAACTACTAAAAAAAACAACTACAAATGTAGTAAAAACAAACACTAAGAACGGTCAAAAAAATAACTAACGTACAATTAATATCAGATTTGTAAAAACAATTACAAGAGTAGTATAAACAACTAAATGAAATCTACTACAAATACACATCAAAAAGTTTGATAGTAGAATCTACTGAAAATGACAGTTAAAACAACATTAATTTCAGTTAAAAAGGCGACAAAAAGGTAATTATCGTTAAACTAACAAAAATTTAGTTATCTTTAACTGTTGAAAAACAACTAAAAAATGTAGTAACAACAACTGACAATGTCGTAAAAATCATTTTTGTTACTTCATGTATTACAAATGAATTATTGGTAAAGGCATCACAAAATTAACAAAAAGTACACATGGAATGTACTATATACATTCCGAATTTTGGGCAAAACATTTTTTCGCATCATTAGATATTTTAAATAAAATTTCATCAATATCGGTCCATGTACTAAGACTATATTTGTGCAAATGTGAAAACATTTTTGGTTTTAATACATTTTTGAAAAATCATTTAATTTTTTAAGACTATCGTATTAAAATGATAGTATTAATAATCCTTTCCAAGGTGAAAATCATGCGATTAGTTTAAAAATGCAACTTAAGTTTGATTAGGCTACTTATTATTTTTATTTTTTATCACCTACCGAACTAGGTCCAAATAATATATATACCAAACTAGGTCATAATAATAAAAGCGTATGAAAGTTTTAAGAAGTTCATACTTTTACACATAACTTCTGAATGCATGGAACGAATTTAATAATTTTTGATATCGGACATAAAGCAATATTTATAAATAGTTTGCCCTACTATCAGACAAATTGCGAAACATTTAGCGCACTTTAAATACATTTTGTGTCCATATATTACGTTCATACTAACTTGGCCAACCCCTGCATTGCACTCAAATTAAGGTGACAGATTAGAAAGTACATTCTTTATTCATGTACCAAATTTCAGTTATTTAAATTAACATACAAAGAAGTTATAGAGTTATGACCATATTTTACCACTGTGCCCAAGTGGTACAAACTATCAAGCAATGGCATACTACTACACTCAAATAAAAAAGTCTGTAAAAGTTACAGAAAAATCTGTAATACAGATAGTCCAACGTCGTTAGAAATTTTGTTTCCCCAGTGCTTTTCCGACACTTTGAACAGACGGACCGTACCTTATGTCTAATGATGACATGGTGTGGCCCATTTGTCTATCTGACTGGGGATGTGTCTTTCAACTATGCCATTGTTTGTTGAGATATTTCCTAAAATCCTAGACACAAACCACAATTTAAAAAAGCCCTTTTTTATTTAGTACATGCAATTTTACGCGCATGCTTGTAAAGCCGGCCCACAATATTTAAAAACAAAAAAAAAAAAAAACTGCCGACTCTCCGTAATGCTTTGAAAGTTTAATCTGGTAAAGACGTAATCTCAAGATACTATACAAAGTGGTGAAAGAAAAGAAAAAGTAGCGGCTAATGCTCAACATTTGAGTACATCATAATATTGTGTATTTCCTATCAATGACGTAGATAAAGAACAAACAAGAGCAAATGAAAATAAAATACAAAATATAATTGCTTTTGTTCCTGCTGCTAATAGGGTTCTCACATATGCATTTGTTGCGATTATTGGGGCACTAGGTATCAAAGTTATTTAGTGTGAATTTGAGAATAATCGGAAAGCTTTAAACCTTGGCGCCCTGCGAACAAAGTTTTCGATTTTTGAAATTATTTCTTAAATAGCTTTAATAAAAATATGTCTTGCGACACATCATGGTATGTTTTCCTCTATTCTAAATTTTTTTTAAAAATTATACTATTTTTTTTTTGTTTGAACTAAAATAGTAGAGAAACCGAATTTTTATTTGAGCACAATTATGTCAATATTAATTAAAGGATAACTTGTAAATTCACCTACAAATATCGCGGAAAAAACAGAAAATTTACAAATTAAAATTGTTATGCTTTTAAATTTTACGCATATGATGATTACACTGCGCCTCTCGAAAAGTACCGACCATTGATAATAAATACGTCGGTGAAGTTGTTATGCTTTTAAATTTTACGCATACGATTACACTACTCAACTCGAAAACTACCCACCATTGATCCTAAATATTTCGGACACGCTGATTTTCATGGTGTACCCAGTTTTTTTCACATTTGGGCCATATTTTTTTTTCGCAAATTTCGCATGTTTTAACACTGTTTGTTATACATACAATTTTAAAAATCAAATATTTAAAATTTTATGTATAAAAATTCAAATATTTTTTTTTAGTTTTTTATTATTAATACATAAAATTTCTGCATTAACATTCGGGTATTAAATTTGTTAATATTTAATTTTTTTGCACCATTTATCATCACATTTCGCAATCGATTACGACATTTTTGTTCCTAAGCAAAAAGATAAATCTGTCCAATTATTTCGTTCAAACACAAAGAGAAAGTGCGGTTCATTGAAAAAACGCGAAATGTGCCTAAAATTTATATGACAGCATAGAGAAAAAGGACGATCTATGAGTTTATCTTTTCGGATCGGATCAGTAGTTTATAAGTTCTATATTTATTACCATTATTTTTAAAGTATCCCACTGCACCGACATGATTATACACAAATTATAGATAATTTTGTGTACATTTTTGATTTAAAAAAAATTCACGATTTTGCGATAAAATTTCGAAAAAGTAAGCAAAATCTACGAAAAATTTGGTATATAATGTAAATATAAAACCGCTTTATTTTGGATTCAGCGTATATAGGTCCATTAAAAAAATTTGTTTAAAAGCCAGTTATTTTGGTCGGCAAATAGTAATAATGTTTGGATTGCTGTACACTAGGTTTAATAGTTATGTGGTGCAAAATTTAGTCCATGGCGACCTGCAAACAAAGGCCTGCAATTTAATAACATTCATTCTTTGAAAGAAGACCAACAAATTGTCATTTTTGACCTCATGTCTTCCGATTTTCTTTATATTAAAAACATATAGTCTCTATTAAGCCTGTAACACATCTCCATACTCAACTTTTAATTTTTTTTTTCAACAACGCAAAATTTTTTCACGATTTTAATTAAAAAAAAAATCAAAAATCACAAAAGTTGTTATCGAATTTCGTTGATTGGAAAAGCGTTCGTTTTTACGATTTTTAAAAAATGCATTTCTTATGCAAATGTAATTCTTGGATGCATTTTCCAAATTGTTCTTCACTTTCAAAATTTTTTAAGACCTGAATAAAACAAAAATTTAACATTTTTTAGAAAACTAAATTTCGCTTTTTCTGTAAGGCGAATCTCTTCTAATTATCTCGATTTTTTTTAACTGTTTAGAAACCTGTTAAAAATTTGCAAATTATACAAAATGTAAAATTTTTTGTCTGGAAATAATGCATAAGTTTTTTTCTTTTTTAAAAAATCGAGAAAATTATATTAATATTCGCGTCACAGAAACAGTGAAATTTTATTTTATGTAAAAACTGATAAATTTTCAATTTATTAATGTAAAAAAAAAATTTAAAAGGGGGAGAACAATTTCGAGAATGTATTTAAAAAGTGCATTTTTTATATGTATTTTTTTGTTGTATAAGTGTGAAAAAGGATAACCATTGGGGTTGCCCCTCGTATAAATGATTCGATTAATCGATAAAATGATTCGAATAATCGAACGAATAAAATGAAAATACGAACGAACAATCTAAAATACATGATTTTCGAATAACGAATAATTCAAACAAATTTTGACGATTAATCGAAAATTTTTCGAAAATCTACCAATTTTGTGGCAATTTGTATATTTTTTATACTGTACAAAATAAAGTGAAAACTAATAAAATATCATGTATCGCAAGACATATTTTTATTAAAAGCAATATGAAAAAAATTTTAATGGGTGAAAGCTGTACGATTTTTGTATTAGACCTACAATTAAAAAAAAAAAGTTTGTAAAGTCAGCGAAAATTTTTGCTGAGTCAGCAAAATTTTAGTCAGGAGGGTGCTAGCAAAATAATTGCTAATGTCAACAAAATCTTTCGGTGAAAATCAGCGAGCTGATTTTTAGCAACAAAATTAGTAGATTCAGCAAAAGTTTTGCTAACACTTAGAAGATTAGAAATAAAAAAGCCTTGCTAAAAATTAATAAATTTTTTGCTGAATTTTAGTAGACTGAAAAAAAAACACAAAAAATTGTAAAAAATTTGTAATTTAGTTAATATATTTGCTGAAAATCATAAAACATATTTTTGTGATTCTTTTAAAAATAATTTACAATAATTACGAAATATAAAAATTTTCATTTTCCCACATTGACGACATGAATTAATTTAATATCTGAAAATATATAGAAATAAATATATATAACATAACAAAAATTTTCTTTCAACTACTTACATCAATGGTTGTCTAAATTATGCTTTCTTTTAAAGGACGCAACTGCCGAAGATAATTATAGAAACGAAACGAAAAAATAACAAAACAAACGAAACGAAAAAAACAACCCTACCTAAGATGTGTGTCTTTGTCTTTTGCTTTACTCTGTCTACATGTCTGTATATGTTTGTTTGTTTGCAATTTGACCACACTAGATTATAAATCTATAAACATTTAGTTTAGAAATACATATTAAGTTTAAATATTTTATTTTGACTTTTATTTAATTAAAGACAATTATTTTCACAATCCGGTGACAACGCAAAATTTAAGTTGTTTTAATCCTCAATTTTGTTTTATGTATGAAAAACAGATACAAAAGTCTTCCATGGTTGATTTTTTTATATGTCTTATTAGAGTTGTACTTTTTAGTATCATTTTTCTCTTCTCTACTACATCTTGACATGCCGCGGCATCTGCTTCATTCTGCGTATATCTTTCAATCTGGTTGTCGTCCACACTATTAATGTGCTTATCAGCACAATTTTTTTTAGCAAAATTAATTAGTAAAACATTAGTATATTAGTAAAGCATTAGTATAAAACAGATAAGTGCTGAATAAATATAACAAAAATTTTAGCTGAAAACACGATTTTAGCAAAAAAAATTGCTAAAAAATAGTATATCTGATTTACAAGACGTTTTACTAACTTTTGTACAAACTTATTTTTTTGAGTGTAGTGCTACAATAATCTGAACAATCAATTAAAATTTTTTGAAAACATTTTTTTCTTCATACGAAAAAATGCCACTGTAATATCCTAGGGACGTGAGTGCATATCCTTTCAGAATGTGTATATTCTAGAAATTCCTGATTCGAAAATTAACCAAATATTTCTATAGATTTTAGATGATTTTTATTCAACAAAATCATTTAAACTGCTAACCCTGGTTGCTCATATTGACTGGGATATGAATGAACCTCTACTATCATTTGATTGGATTTGTGTGCTGTGGCTGAAAATGGAAAAACTAAATTTCTATACATGTATGAGTGACTAGTAAGTATGATGTTTCAAATGTGATGGTAAAATAAAAACAACTACAATAACTAATATTGAATTCGGCTCGACGTTGCCTGCCTCCCCCCACGTAAATTTTACTTGTACGTTGAATGAAAGAACAAATACCGACAAAACTCTACAGCAACAACAATATAAAATTGAGGCCAAAAATACAATAAAAACTGTTGCTTTATTAAATATATTAACAGTTCATTCAGGACTCTGGTGCTGTAAACATATCTTGGAAATATTAAAAACAAAACTGGCAAATAAAAAAAATAAAAAATTTACAAAAAAGAAGTCAACAACTCAAATTTAAAAACTAAAAACTTAAGTTTTTTTTTAAACATAAAGTGAATTAAAAAAAGTGCAATTTTTTTTCGAACATTATAAAAACATTAAATTGTATATAAAATTAAATTTTATTATATATATAGTGTTATTAAAATTTATTAACTAACAATCACACTAACTATAATTCCTACAAAAATGAAGTCAGAATTTAATTTACGTTCCTTAAATGCTTTAAGGCTATTTTTATCATTGGCCTTAATTGCAACTGTTGCTTCAGTGCCAACATCTGTTTTGGTACAAAATTCAGAATTGGCTTCAAATGCTCAACAAAATCATAAAAATTCCAATAAAAACTATAACAATAATAATTTGATGACCAAAGGTATGTACAAATTTATATTATTAATATAATAAACTAAAAAAAAAATAAAAAAAGTAACATTAAACTTTAATAATGATTATGAGTTAATGAAATACACATTAAAATTACGAGATTATTAATATTTTCATTAATTCACATAAACATATGTTTCATTCATAAAAAGCAACTAGTATATTATTTTATAAGAGAACAATTAAAAAAAAATATATACCGTCGTATCATATTTTACAAGGATATTAGAGTCGGACTAAATATAAAGTTAATATCTCATTTTTGCAAAGAGTTTTAGGTAATATTCGGTACTTAACAAATTTTATGGCAAATCGAACCTTTTTTTTAGCATTTCCCTATTGTTATCGTTGCGTATACGTAATAAGAAATTAAAAATATTAATCATACGCTCAAAACTCACAATATATTTTTTTTGTAGATAAAAAAATATTTAAGTTATAAAATACAATAGCCGGATTCATGTAATTTTGTATATAGTGTAAAGAGAACAATTAAAAAATATATACCGTCGTTTCATAATTTAAATGGATATTAGGGTCTGACTAAATATAAAGTTAATATCTCATTTTTGCAAAGAGTTTTAGGTAATATTCGGTACTTAACAAATTTTATGGCAAATCGAACCTTTTTTTAGCATTTCCCTATTGTTATCGTTGCGTATACGTAATATGAAATTAAAAATATTAATCATACGCTCAAAATGGTACTGCACTCACAATATATATTTTTATGTCGATAAAAAAATATTTATGTTATAAAATACAATAGCCGGATTCATGTAATTTTGTACATTGTGTAAACATCGTGTTTTTATTACATTCATACAAATCAACTGGTATATTATTTTATAAGAGCACAATTTAAAAATATATACCGTCGTTTTATATTTTAAAAGGATATTAGAGTCTGACTAAATATAAAATTAATATCACATTTTGGCAAAGAGTTTTATGTAATAATCGGTACTTAACAAATTTTATGGCAAATCGAACCTTTTTTAGCATTTCCGTATTGTTATCGTTGCGTATACGTGTAAATATCGTATTTCTATCACATTCATAAAAAGCAACTAGTAAATTATTTTATTAGAGAATTAAAAAATATATACTTTCGTTTCATATTTAAAAAAACAATTAAAAAATATATACCGTCGTTTTATATTTGAAAAGGATATTAGAGTCTGACTAAATATAAAGTTAATATCTCATTTTGGCAAAGAGTTTTAGGAGTTCGATTATGGCAAATCGAAACTTTTTTTAGCATTTCCCTATTGTTATCGTTGCGTATACGTAATATGAAATTCAAAATATTAATCATACGCTCAAAACTCACAATACATTTTTTTTTGTCGATAAAATATTTAAGTTATAAAATACAATAGCCGGGTTCATGTGATTTTGTATATAGTGTAAATATCGTATTTCTATCACATTCATAAAAATCAACTAGTATATTATTTTATTAGAGAACAATTAAAAAATATATACTGTCGTTTCATATTTTAAAAAACAATTAAAAAATATATACCGTCGTTTTTTATTTGAAAAGGATATTAGAGTCGGACTAAATATAAAGTTAATATCTCATTTTGGTAAAGAGTTTTAGGTAATATTCGGTACTTAACAAATTTTATGGCAATCGAACCTTTTTTTTAGCATTTCCCTATTGTTATCGTTGCGTATACGTAATAAGAAATTAAAAATATTAATCATACGCTCAAAACTCACAATATATTTTTTTTGTAGATAAAAAAATATTTAAGTTATAAAATACAATAGCCGGATTCATGTAATTTTGTATATAGTGTAAAGAGAGCAATTAAAAAATATATACCGTCGTTTCATAATTTAAATGGATATTAGGGTCTGACTAAATATAAAGTTAATATCTCATTTTTGCAAAGAGTTTTAGGTAATATTCGGTACTTAACAAATTTTATGGCAAATCGAACCTTTTTTTAGCATTTCCCTATTGTTATCGTTGCGTATACATAATAAGAAATTAAAAATATTAATCATACGCTCAAAACTCACAACATATATTTTTTTTGTAGATAAAAAAATATTTAAGTTATAAAATACAATAGCCGGATTCATGTAATTTTGTATATAGTGTAAAGAGAACAATTAAAAAATATATACCGTCGTTTCATAATTTAAATGGATATTAGAGTCTGGCTAAATATAAAGTTAATATCTTATTTTGGCAAAGAGTTTTAGGTAATATTCGGCACTTAACAAATTTTATGGCAAATCGAAACCTTTTTTTAGCAATTCCCTATTGTTATCGTTGCGTATACGTAATATAAAATTCAAAATATTAATCATACGCTCAAAATGGTACTGCACTCACAATATATATTTCTATGTCGATAAAAAATATTTTTGTTATAAAATACAATAACCGGATTCATGTAATTTTGTATATAGTGTTAACATCGTATTTTTATCACATTATTATTATAAATGTTTTACCAACACTGGAAAGTTTTTTAAACTTGTTTTGTTTTTAATTTCTATATTTCAAATATTGGAAAAAATTAAAAATAGTAATTTTTTTGATTGTTTCTTAAACAATATTGTATTTAATATAAAAATTAATATTTTTTTATAGAAATTATGAAGAATATTCAAAATAATAATTGTAAACAGGGACCGTAATAATTATTCCTTTTTTCATAAAAGTCAGATGATAAAAGTTAGAGTTAGTTCAGATAATGCTTTCTCAACCCTCAAACCAGTTTTTTCTGGTGTCCCACAGGGTTCAATTCTTGGCCCTATATTATTTAGTTTATTTATAAATGATATTGTATACTGCTGTAAAAGTTTTAATATACACCTTTATGCTGATGATGCACAAATTTATCTTTCGAGACCAATAGGATTGATTGAGGACTTAGGATGTCGGTTAAATGAGGACCTAGGTGATATATTTCGTTGGTCTGTGAACAATAACCTTATGATTAATGTCTCGAAAACGCAAGCCCTTCCAATTCATAAAGGCATTTGTAACGATATTTTACCGGAAATTATTTTGCAAGATAAGTTGATAAATTATGTTAGTAAAGTGAAAAATCTTGGTTTTGTAATCAACACTGAGCTTAACTGCAAGGATCACATTAATTATACAATAATGTGTATGTATAATGTCCTCAGGAAACTTTGGCACTCTGCATTATATGTTCCTAATGATACTAAACTAAAATTGGTGAAAACCCTCATTATACCCATCATGACTTATAGTGCTATCGTATTTGGTAACCTTGACTCAGTGTCTAATAATAAATTACAATTGGTTATCAACAATTGCGCTCGATATGTCTTTAACAAAAGAAAATTTGATAGCATTTCTCATTACTCCATACGAATTTTAGGAAGTAGATTGACATCTTATCTAACATCCGTAATTTAATATTTTTACACAAGATTATTTACAAGAAAGAACCTGATTATTTATATAAAAAACTTAATCTTGCTCGGTCTAGTCGTACGTGCAATATTAATATACCTGATTTCAACTATTTATCGTCCTCAAGAATGTTCTTCGTTAGTACTGTGAAATTGTGGAATTATTTACCTAACTCACTTAAATCCGATCCCCGTGAATTGGTTTTCAAAGCGGAGGTTTTAAAGCTTTAAGAGTAGCAATTATTTTCTTTTTTTTTTAAATTTCACTTTAATTGTTATTTTAACTTTTATTGTTATTGTATTTTTAGGTTTTATAACATGTTATATATAATTTTATAAATTGATATTATAATGTTTATTTGTACCAAAAGAAAAGAATAAAATAAAAAAGTAATTTTTTGATTTTTATTTTTTCGAGCAAAATAAAAGTTTTTTTTGATTTTTTCGAGCAAAAATAAAAGTAGTTTTTTGATTTTTAATTTTTTCGAGCAAGTATAAAAGTCATTTTTTGGTTTTTATTTTTTTTTTTACCAAAAATAAAAGTTATTGGCTTTGTTATTATGATTTTTCAGTGATGATAGATATACAGCAAATATTTTGCAGTGTTATTTTTGTGATAACTGTATTCATATATCCCAGCAAAAAATTTCTAAAAAGGTAGGCGGGTTTGTAATCAAGCATTTTGCGCAGAACGCATTCCTTACTAGATTACCTACTCGATTCTTTTAACAGGGCGTGAAACTAAAATAATTGATTCTTTAGAATTGATTATTTTTTTTACCGAAGAACCATTTACTTTATATTTTTAAGAACTACATACATTTTTTAATAAAGAAATAGTTCCATTGTAAAACTACGAAGTACTTACACAAAAAAAATAAATAGTTCACTAGAAAAAATAAGAAGTACTTACATTAAAAAAAGGAAGTAGTTCCATAAGTAAATTCAACTTTTACTCACACGTGATACTCCTAAGTCACTCAAATATAACGATCAAAACTCATACGGAAATAAAATCCTAAAAAGTGAAACATCGAATTGTTATGATAACATGGGTTTGTCATAATTTTGGAGCTATAAACCACGAAAATATAAATTTTTCAAAAAAGAACAATTCAAAATTGAAAAACAAAAATATGACGTCAGTAATTTCAACATCCACTCACAATTTTCTGCTCACGTTTGCTTCCCTAATTTATACCTAACCACAGTTTAACAAAATTTAGGCAACATGCAATTTCTGTTTTTAGTATTATTTTCCTGCAAATAAAAATTTGTTTTAAAAAATATATGAGATAAATTCTTTAAAATTTTTTCAAAATTAGGAACTACTTCCAATAACGTCCTTGTATTAAGAAAAAGTATATGATAACTTCTTGAGTACAAAAAGTTATACATATAAGTTAATAGCATTGTTATTTTCTTTTAAGTAAATAATTACTTTGTAATTGAGTTCATTCTTTCTGGTTTAAATTTAAAGAATTGATTACAATACTACTTGCTTTTTTGACTCTATCGTTGGAATGTGTTTGGTATTGCAGTTACTAAATTTGGCAATGAGATATGTAAGCAAGTGTGGGCATCAGCTTTTTGGAATGTGTAATTTTTTCCTGGGATATTATACATTTTTTACCTACAAGACAAACATCTATATTTGTACGAGCAGTGCGCCAATTTTTGGAAACTAAAATCGTCATTTTTAAAACTAGAATTCTTCAAAAAAATCGTCATATTAAAAATAAGTTTTACTGTTTATAAAACTCGAAAATATTACAAAAGGCAACCATAAAATTTATATATTTCGTTCATACAAATATAACTACGATATTTGTTATTTATTCGTTATAAAAAGAAAAATTTATGACTTATGGAATTTCAACTTCTTCAAAAACAATTTTTATTTTTCTCAAAAAATAAAAACTAAAAATAATGGGAACCTAGAAAAACCTAAAAAATGATGGGAACCTAGAAAATTCCCGAAATAGATCTATCAACACATTCCTGAAAGGGTCAAATAATAAATTTGAAAACAAAACTCTATAGATTATTTGTTAGGACAATATCCTAATGAAGAAATATAGAGTATATGGCCTCGAACTTGAATAATTTTCATTTTCATTGCACAATTAAAGGTCGAAAAAACATAATTTTTATTTTTAATAAAAATTATAACAAACTTGTTTTACTTTTGCCCGAAAAAATAAAAATCAAAAAATAACTTTTATTTTTGCTCGAAAAAATCAAAATCAAAAAATAACTTTTATTTTTGCTAAAAAAAATAAAAATCAAAATTTTAAAAAAGCAATGCATTTTATTATAGACTAGTTCATAAGGATCAAAATGGTATACTTGAAACAGTTTTCCGACATTTACTTCTAGTTGCTTTTTTTTGTTTAAAAATTTGAAAATAACTGTTATTTTCGGTCCCTGATTGTAAAGGTAGTACCTGCAAATAAACATTTTGTGTATATAGTACAACGTATACAAGCCTATTGTGAATCCCCAAATAATTTTAATGTAGTCTATAATCTATTAATCTGAAAAATGGTGAATCGAATTATATTAAATGAGATCAGATCACATGAAGTATATATTTTTGTTTTAGTTCGCGAATTAAATTTAATGCCTTTATTTAATGAAAATTTCAAATATAAAATTAAATTTGCTTTAATAAATTAATGGGGTCATTCATAATACGCTCGTGTATAAATGAATGTGTATCGCATATACAATGTATATTTGCAGGTACGTACCTGCGTAAATTATTGCCGTAATTAAAATATTTTTTTTTTTATTAATTAATAATCATATAATTACAAACTATATACTATTACCCTAACCGAGCACTAGCTACTATGGCTTTCGGCGCGTTGTAGCGAAAACAGACCAGTGTTTCTGGTGGGAGTCGAACCCACGACCCCCGCACCAATAAGCTAGCACGCTACCAACTAGCACACTTTAAATATATTTCGTTCGTTTCGTCTTAAAATCCGGGATTATAGCTTTAGAAAATTATTCCTACGTATTAAAAAAAGAATATGTATTTTATAATGAACCGTTATAACAAATATTTGTTTTAATATTTGAAACAAAATAATAAAACTACAAAACAAAATGTATAAAAAACTTTCCAGAGTTGGTAAAACATTTATGATACAATTTAAAATACGATGTTTACACAATATACGACATTACATGAATCCGGCTAATGTTTTAAATGAAAATCAAGTTCTTTCAACGAGCTAAAACATTTACTATACAGTCAAAATCCGATGAGCGCCCCTGTTGGGGGCAGCGTTTTATTTTAATAGTTTTAATAGTTTAAAAGTAGGCCAATCAAAAATAAGCCATAGCTTGTTTTTTATTTGTAGGGATAGAACTTTTTAGTCGAAATACAAGTTCTGATCATTAAGTTATGAAAATTTTAAGCTATATTGTTAAGAGCTTTTTAAGCTTATTTTTTGGTATTTGCGTTTTTAGCTTATTTTGCAAATTTAAGCTTTTTTTTTGCTTTTTTTTTAAATAAGAGGTTTTTTTTTTCTATTTTTAAACCAATCGGTATTATGAAGTATTTTTTCTAGTTGAAAATTTAATGTTTAATGTTGTTGGTTAGCTTAGGAAAAACAATTTTCCTATTGCGCCTTTGTTTATTTGTCTGTTTCAAGAAACAAATTTTACACTAATTTCATTTTTAGTAACAATTAGAATAAAAAGTTATGCGGTTTATTTTTTTTGCCTTCTTAGCTTTCTTTTACGGAATGTTTTGACTTTTTTTCAAGCATTTAAGCATTTAAACTAGTAAAACTTTAAATTTTGAGTATTTGTTGTTAAAACAACTTATAAGAAGGACAAATAAGATAACAGATTTGAAACTTTGCTGCTAAAAAGACTTAAAAATTAACGATGAAAGAAGAAAATAACAAGGATTTTCATTTTAAAGCTTAACTTGAGGCCTATGTTAGGAAAATTTTGGTAAGACGACCTAAAATCTGAAAAATGGCTAAAAATGGTCAAAAATCGTTACTTTTGATCGACATTAATGGTTTAAATTACGTGAAATTTTTGAAAAAAAGTCAAAACATTCCGTAGAAGAAAGCTAAAAAGGCAAAAAAAAAACTAATACAGTCGAATAAAAATGTTTTAAATAGCGCAGACTTAGCTATATCCATGAAAAATGGATATATACCGATTTCTCAAAAACTGGAGCCAATCTGACACTTCCAAATGTACTTTCACACGCAGGGGACTACCCCCTAATAGTTTGAAAAGGATTCATCGCAGTTCATTTTTTCGACTATCACAGTGTAATTCGTTTTTTTTTTTAAATAGATTTTTTTATTTCATATTTCGATAGTCTTCTATATACTGTAAAAATTTTAGTGAAAAGTTCGCGGAAACTTAAATGTCACCGCTTTTTAAACACACTCTTTACGGGATATTTTATAACACCTAAACAAAGTTTATAACGAAATAAGTAAAATGTTTTATAACCCAATTTACAGTTTTTGTACTAATTTTAGTACAAAATAGCTTTTTGCTGATTTTAGCTAAATAATTTATTAATTTTTTAAAACAATTTGCTAAAATTAGCAAACATTTTTACTAATTTTTCTTCAATACACTAATAAAAAAAAGTTAGTGAACATGCGAGTCATTCCATATAAAAGTATTTAAAACTCTAATTTTAAGTTTTAGGTTGCTAGTAGGGTTGTCATTTATTCGGGGTTTTATTTTGTTCGAATATTCTGTTCACAGATAAAGTGCTATCGTTCATTTTTTAACTTTAAACTATACAAAACTATAAAAAAAATTTAGATATTTTTATATTTTTTTGAAGTTTTTTCAATAATAATGTTTCGATATCGGTTATACCGATACAATTTTAATAATTAAATGCCTTTAATTTAACATTTTTAAGCAATTCGCCCTTTACTGCATGGAGTTCTAGATTTCTCAATCGAATAAATATCTGTTCAATCAAATAAATATTATTGTTATCTATAATCAGTAAAGGGTTAATTTGTGAAAAATTTTAATTCAAAGGCTTTTAATTATTAAAATTGTATTTATGTTTAATTTGGTCATTATTTCGTTGTTAAATAATATAATCATTTTAGTTAACATTTGATATGGGTTTAGAAAATACTTCAGAATGGAACTTTTTTGAATTCAGGAAAACACGGGTTAAGTATTTCATAGCTAATTAATATTTTATGATTACAAAGTCATAGTCTCTACAGGGAAACAGGGCTAAGTATTTCCTAGATAATAAATATTTTATGACTACAAAGTCAAATACAAAATTTTAATTAAAATATTTTATTTCATAAATTAATGATTTTGGCCAGATATTTAAGTGTTAATGATGTCAACGTAATTTTTAATTTCATAATTTAATATTTACTACAGAAAGAAACAATGTTACATCAAAACTAAGTAAATATACACCCTTGTGTTTTTTAAGAATTAAATTTGAGATATTTGTTACCAAAACCACATTTTCTTGAAATCCGCTAATTTCAAATCGTTTCACACACTAAATGAAAAAAGGCATATATAAAAAAAAATTACATTTTTAAAGTCCAACTAATATGCACTAAAATAAGAAAAAAATGTATTTATATTTTGCATTTTTGTTTAAAAAAATTTAATAAAAATCAAATATTGGGCTTTGAAAAACATCTCAAATTTCTACGTTTTTTTTTTTTTTTGTGTTAACAATATACAAAAATCTTTATATTTTTAATCGGAGTATCTATGGGCAAATGAAAATCAAAAAAAGTTTTGAATTAGTAAAATTCATTAAACTTTGAATTATAAAATTTGGGGATTTTGACCAAAATCTCAAAACTTTGAACCAAAAGTGGCACGTTCTAGAGTTCTCGGATTTCGCTCAAACTTTCAACATTAACTTTTAAGACCACGCAGAACAACTTTCAGGAGCCCTGATTATCGACAAAATGCATTTTAACAACCACTCAGCAGAAATTTTGAAGCAGTAAAATTGATAACTGCTTCTTTTAAATTTATAACGAGCTTTCAACCTCCGTATATTTACAAAAATAAAGCAAATCAAACATATTAGCTAGGTTGATACTAGTATTTCGATCTGGCTAAAGATCTCATCAGAACCCGAAGTTTTAGAAAAGCTAGAGCCTCCATAATAGGCAGAACTTTAACAAAAAACCTATTAATCATCAATTTTGCTCCGTTATCGTCTTCTTAGTAATCAAGCACTTGGTTAGGGTCTTTTCCTAACAAACATCATGACGTTACTAAACTTTAAAGACCAAAAATGTTCTATTTATATAAAAAATTTTAGTGTTTACTTTGGCTCAAGTAATATTTTTTGCAGTTATATTAGTTTTTTGTTTTTATATACATCGAGATTATTTTTATGTTATTTTAAATTTATAACGAGCTTTCAACCTCCGTATATTTGCAAAAATAAAGCAAATCAACCATATTAGCTAGGTTGATACTAGTATTTCGATCTGGCTAAAGATCTCATCAGAACCCGACGTTTTAGAAAAGCTAGTGTCTCTGTTTTGATTCTTTTCTGCTTCTTCTGCTGCTTCCTTAGATTAATAACTTGCAGTAGTACGTTAAAAGAAACAACAGGGCTTTGTCTGCCACACTTTAACGCTTCGCAAAACACGAAAGAATGGTTATGATAACAACATTTACATGTTAAAATCATGTCTTTTTTTAGATCTGTGAAATAAGCGCATTTTGGATATCCAAATAAGTGCTTTCACGCGAGCTATCTCGAACAAAAATCATGACTTATATCACCAATAATGCTGTTCACTTCCCTGCCGAAACTGCTTCCAATCAAGCAGTGTTTTTTTGCTGGGCAATCAAATATTTACACTAGCGGGCGCTTTAAGGTAAACAAACTATTTGGGGCTTTGGTTGTAGTAAAATACATACACTGAGAGAATTCTCTGCATACTGTGCAATAAGCGCATTTTGGATATCAAAACAAGTGCTTTCACTCGAGCTATCTCGAACAACAATCATGACTTATATCACCAATAATGTTGTTCACTTTCCCTGCCGAAACTGCTTCCAATCAAGCAGTATTTTTTGCTGGGCAATCAAATATTTACACTAGCGAGCGCTTTAAGGTAAACAAATTATTTCGTCTTTGGGTGTAGTAAAATACATACACTGAGAAAATTCTCTGCATAATATGCATATAATGCATATAAACAAAAAAGTTGCACTACAACTCGTCCATTGAAATTTTCATGAAACTAATGCAAGTTTTCATATGATTTTATTATTTTTCATAGTTATATTATATTTATTAAAAGTTTCATTCACTCAATGAAAAAGTTTCATAAAAACCTGGTTTCATAAAAGTATGAAGCTTTTCATTAATTTTATGAAATTTTTCGGTAACTTTTTGAAGAAAAATTTAGTTTAATGAATAATTTCATTATTTTTCGTTCACTACAATTCTCTCTGTGTACTTATGGTTGTTTTGAGATAAATTAACAGGTGTTGTTTATTATTTAAGTCTTTTAATTTGTTTACCCTAGTATGTGTTACCGTTAGAAAAGTAATACAAATGAAGTTAATTTTTAAAAAGGTCAAAAGTTCAAATGAACTTATAAACAAATAAAATGCCAACTATATATTAATTATATACTCGTAGCTAAAAATAAAACAAAAATGTGACAGTAAATGTATTGTAAAAATTTGTTGACATCTATTACTTAAATGAACAGAAATAGATCTACAGGTTTTTGCTTTTGAAGACGATTAAAAGTTGAAAGCTCGTAAATGTTGGTAGAAGAATATGTTATTTATTTTTCGTGCCGAATAAGTGGTATAAATGTCATTGAAAAAAAGCTTAGGCCGGGTTAATTGCAACAAAAATGTATCAACATAAAAATATTTTTCAATGCCTTTAAATTTTTGGAAAACAACTAACAAGAAAACAATCCTAATAAGCTCTCTTCAATCTTAATGATCCATTTCAAAAAGTAAACCGTTTTTGGGAAAAAATCTTATCATTTTGCAGAAAGATTATAGTTCATAGTATTAGCAAAGCCTTAAAGTTTCATCAATATATGCTTAAGTTTAGGTGCGTTTTCGCTCAATTTCGCGTTTTTCGAAAAACGAAAATCGATATATCTTCTTAAGTAAAAACATAAAAATTTTTATTTTTAGACTGTAGTTGTATCTTGGTAAGAGGAATAATTTATGCCTAAGCTTATTAATTTTTATGGATTAGTTTTTGAGATTCTCTCTTGACCTATTTTTGACTCTATCGCCTAAAAGTAGCAACGAAAAATATGTTGATAGAAAAACATGTTGTTTATTTTGTATCAAATGTATCAAAATTAAAAATGGTTTCCAATGCCTTTAAATTTTGGGAAAACAACTAACAAGGAAACTATTCTAATAAGCTCTCTTTAATCTTAATGACCAATTTCAAAAATTAAACCGTTTTTGTAAACATTTGTTCAATAAACAATTCAGCCAGAAAAAGAATTGGTTGGAATTCGGTCGAAGCCATACAAATTTATTTGATAGGACGTTATTTTATTTGGAACTACCAATAATTGATTAATAAAGCAAAAATACTGTACTGGGAATTAAAAAGAAGGAAAAGGAACTAAAAAACAATCCATTTATCCAATTAGTGGTATTTCCAATCAACTTTTCAAATAAAATTCGGTTAGTAATTGTGTACGGTAGATTATGTTGTGATAAAAGAGCTTTGGTACCTTCGATAATCAAAAGTGGTTACTGCAAATACGGTATTCGCAATCAATTAGAGGTTCAGTAGTACCAACCGAATTGTGGACTGAATAGTTTATAGAAGCAACTAATGATTGGCGTTGGTAAATTAATTTGAGACAATGTTTGTTTTCATAACAACATATTTAAGTTCAAATTTAACACTCAACATTTATAAGTGTTTGTGATGTAGCGTGTATAGAGTTTGCCTTGTACTCCAAACTTCCGAGTTCAAATCTTGGAAAAGACAAACGCAAATTTTTTTTTTTTTAATTAAAATAAAATATTAAAATGCAAATAGCAAATAAGGCAATGAAAATAAAAAGTAATTGTGGTGCAATCAGTAGGACAGAGGACACGTTTCAATACCAGAAAAATCAAAAAAGTTTTTTTAATTTCAATACAATTTTGTGGAACGTAATAATATCTATTTTGAATGTAATATTGGGTTAGGCAACTGAATATTAGCTTTCAAGACTAAAAATATAATTTAACATTACGATAGTTGTCGTAACCGCCAGAATTCGATTGGCAACAAATTCGGTGGCCACAACTGAGACTGTTTTTTTGGGTGAATAAATATACGCCATATTTTTAATATATCCATGAGGAAAGCGATATAGAATTTAAAAATATTTTCTTAAAATTATAGTAAAAAATTTTTAAGATTTTGAGTGCGTCAGTCTTGCTTTACAAAAAAAAAGTTCCTAAATTCAAGAATCTCAACAAAATCTGGAAATTAAAAGTTGTTTTTCAATGTAAAAGTATCACTTTGCAAAAAAAAAACAAACAAAATTATGTTAATTATACAGCCCCCATAGGCCCCCCCTTGCATCCGTAACTGATATTTTTTTAAGATGTGTCAACTTTTGACTTTCGATATGAAATTAATAATTGATACCCAGAAAAAATTGCCTCTAAACGAATTAACTAAGAGGCAGTTCATACGCTATCCATCCATATCTACTATTTCCCCTTATTGGTGATACGAATTGTGAAATTATTCGAAATTCTCTTTTGAAAAGGACATTTCGTATCATTAATATTGGGAAATAAGCGATATGGGTGGGCAGGGTTGTTATGTCAATGAGAAAATATAAAAATGTCAATTCAATAATATTTTTAAAAATCTGACCGATCGGATAATGAATTTTTCAAACACAAAAAGTCGAAAAACTTTCGAAATTTATTCCGTTTTTACTTAAAACATAAATTATGGCCAGTTTTTTTTGAAAACTACTAAAAATGAGAAAATACGAAAATTTCTATTTAATAATGTTAAACAATTATAAAAAATGGTCAAAAGCCACGATATTTTTGCACAAAATTTTAAATATCGGATTACTTAAAATTTCATATTTTAGAAGCAAGATTTTTCTTTGAACTTATACTGTGTTTCAACTTACATGTGCTGAGCAAAACATGTGTTTTGGTGAGAAAAAATGTATGGGAAAACATGTACAAAACATGTTTTGTTTCAAAAACACGTCCAATACACCAGCATTAAACAAAATTAAAACATCTTAAAACGTCTACGATTTATATTCAGCCAACGTTTTAAATTTTACTGCTCACATGAGGGCGCTATAAGGCAAACAAATTAAAATACAATTTAAACATTGTTCTATATATCTGCAAAGCTTGTTTAAAAAATGTCCAGCGAATCTATGACGTGTCCTTTATGTGTTAAATAGTTCTTGGCATGTTAAAATCATTAAATATGCAAAAATTAAGGAAATCATTAGATATGTGAAATATTTCCTTAAAATATGAATTTTTAACTAAATTATACTTGAAATTAACATTCCTACGACTTGCCAATGTTGTTGATTAAATAAGGAAAACTAAATTTGTACACTCAGAAAATTATGTAGGTGGACTCAACTGCAAATGGAAGTTAAAATAGCCACATTTGCCGTACACTACATTTGCATTTAAATTAACTGCAGTGTTTAGTTATTATAACCGTTCAAAATTAACTGTCGAATGCAAAAAATACAACTGCAAATACAGTTAAAACAAGATTACCAACTTTTTAAAAAAAATATTTATTAAAAAACAAATTTTGGTAAATATTCTCAACTATATTCTTATTTTCATAGACTACACTGTTGGGAAACTATTTTTACTCATATTTACTATTATTTACGTTTCATAATATTTGTCCAAATCATTCTTGCAACATGTCTGCCAGCGTGCGTGATGTAGTATTACTTCTTTGATTTATTTTCATCAGATTGAATTAAGATGCAATTATTAAAGAGCTGAAAAAAAAAAGAAATACAATATTTACTTTTATTACAAATAATCTTTTATTACTTTACCTTTTTACCAAACATTCTTTTGATATTCGTTGCACGCATGTTTTTGTTTTTCTCAAAAAATTGTGCGTGTGTATCGAAAGATAGTCACACACTTTATTAAAAAGCCGAAACAACTTCATAAAATAATTGCTACCGAAATGCAGTAATTTTAGTAGGTTTAAAAAAAAAAAACAACCCTCGAAAACATTAATAAAAATGTAAAGAAAACAACTGCAATTGTAGTTAAAATATCTACAACCGCATTACTACTAGGGTTTTTCATTTCCCGGAATTGAACATTTCCCGGGAAAGCGGGATTCATTTTCTCATTTCCCGGGATCCCGGGAATTCCCGCTCTATAATAAAATAAAAAATTTTGATTTTTTAATTTATTAATTATATTTTATTTAAAAAAAAATCACATTTAATTCAAACTTTTTAAAAGTTTTTATGTTTAAACAAAAAAAAATAAACGTTTACAATACGTTAAAAACAACAAAATAAATAAATTCAGTTCTTTCATATACATTAAAAATGTATGTGTACATTTAAAAATAAAAAATTAAATAAAAAATTAAATAAAAATAAAAACTTATTCTTTTTGATTCTTAAAATAAGTTTTCAATACTGTTAGAGCATTTATGGTCTCATCAGAAAGTCTATTTCTAATTTTAGTTACCAATAGTCCTGTAAGAGAAAATACTCTTTCACTTTCAACAGAAGTGGGCCGTATTGTTAGTAAAGCGTCAAACAATTTCTGAATATTTTCAGTTTTTTGGCCAGATCCTTCAAAAAAGATTAAGTATTTTTTTATGGAACTTCTTTGTGAATTTGAAATTGATTTAGTTTTTTCGTTCGTATTTTTAATTGCAGCATTTAATTTTTCTTCAAATGTTATTTCTAATTCAATGTCACTTTCATCACTGTTTTCGAATTCATTTAACTCGGTTTCGCCACCAAAAAGACTTTACGGCCGTCTTTTTGGTGGCGAATGAAAAAACAGAGTCTTTTGAAGCGTTTGAGTACAAGTTTTCAAAATCGTTGTCACCATTAAATATATCCGGATTCTTCAAAAAAAAAAACTAATCAGGGTATACAAATTGGAATCTCTTCTGTCTTCAATTCGATTCAAACATTGATTTTCCAAACGAAGTACGTATTGATAAAAATTGTTGGCATAACGTTTGCACTACCACATCAGCTGTCCATAAATTTATATTAGTGCGACAAAGAGCATCAACAGCCAACTTAATTGGTTTTAAAACATCTAATAATTTCTTTAAAACATTAACATTGGCTTAGAGTTCGAAGCCTTCGACCCACAGCTCACCCATTTCTAAATCTATAAGTCTTTTTGATTTCATTTTTTAATAACAAAAATTTCTCCATCATCGGAACCATAGAATTCCATCTAGTTACTACATCCAACTCAAGGCATATTTCTTTTTTATGTTCCGAAACTACATATTTTTGTAAAGCAGAGTTTTTAGTAGGGCTTTTTCTAAATAATTTTACTATCCGGCGTGTTTGTTCTAAAACCAATTTGTAATTAGTGGTAATAACAAACATTTCATTGTCTACGTCATCTTCTAAATCGCTATCAAAATTATCATCGTCATCACTTGATTCCAAATCCACATTTGATGGTACAAAAGCAGGGCTTTCTCGAACAAATTTCTTCATCACGTTTGGACCATCAGTTATCGTGAAAACTATATGTCTATTGAAATCAATTTTGTACTCCTTTAATCTATTTTCCATTAGATTACGAATTTCAAGAGCTCCACTCTTTCCAGGCATATACACCATACCTAAGTTGTAAAAGGTCTTTTCATTTACATACAAACAGATATTTAGGTATCTTCTATTTTTAATGCTAGTCCACTCATCCATTACCAGCGAGAATCTACAATTATCTTTCAATTTCTCTTCCCGGGAATTCCCGGGATTTCGGGATTGGAAAATTGCCGGGAATTCCCGGGAATTCCCGTGAAAACCCCTAATTACTACACAAATAACTGTCATATAGTAACTGCAGAACTTTTCTGAGTGTATGATTTTCTTAACATTAATCGATGCTTTTTTTTTTTTGCCATTTACAAACAGCTGGAGGATAATAATATTAAAAAACTTTCAAACTACTACAAATTGTTTATTTATGTAGAGTAGTGGATGAAAAAAATATCCTAGCTGATATTACTTAAATTATGTGTAACAAATTTGTATAAATATTTCAAAGAAGCCAAAGAAGAAGTGCAAAACACAACAATATTTCACTTTACATTAAATTTATATGATTATAAGGTCGCTCATTATAATCATTATTAACAACATCAACATCAACGTCATTATCATCATAAATAGGGCAAGTTTTTTTTTATGGCATTATGCAAAATTGGCAATTTTAAAGTATCCTTGCCCTAAAAAGCCATATTTACGAGTTTTTTAGACTTTTTGCTTAAAAAATTCAATCAAACATAATTGAAACCTAACCCTTTTAGAAAAAATTCACAAATTTTGTATTTTTTTTTTTAAATACATAACTTCACCTAAAATCCAAAAGGCCGTACTTAACAAAAAATTCCAAATTATCCTTTTAATTGATTTTGAATAAGTTAACGAAAAAACATCTACCTACAAAATTTTAGACGTTTAAGTCAAAAATTCAAATCTTATTATCGAACATCAAAATGCCATAACTACAATTTCAATAATTTCATGAACCAAAAAGTTGTGTAGTACAGTTTTGTATATCTATCAAAGGTAGAGCTTGCACATAACGAACAAGTTTTCAATTTATTTTTGATCAATGGTGATAGATAATCTTCTACTTCGAGCTTATATAATAGTTCTCATTTAGTGGGATAACTAGGTTATATGATTGTTTGATGTTTGCATGGGATTGTCACTTCTTTCAAAACGTGTTCTGATGATGGGAGCCTAAAAAATTCCCGAAATAGATCTATCAACACATTCCTGAAAGTGGTCAATTAAAAATTTGAAAGCAAAAACTCTTTAAATTATTTGTTAGGACACTATCCTAATAAAGAAATATAGAGTATGGCCTTGAACTTGAATAATTTTCATTTTCATAACAGTTTTTCTATTTTTGTATAATGAATTATATTGATTATTGTTTCACCAATTTAATTTTATTTCAATTTCGCGACTTAAATTAATTAATATAATGAGAGTTTTCGAAAGTTTTTAAAAGGTTAAATAAATTTCGTTTTCAAAATATTAACAACAAGTAAGACGTCAAAGAACTTTTTTAAAAGCATTATTTTTTATCTGTAACTTTTGTGTTATTTTATGCATAAATTCATGTATTGGGTTTTTCGTTTCCGAAAAATCGAGTGCAAAAGGCTGTAACTAACATTACATAAAATCTACTGATGAATTCTCTCTTCAGAAACATCCCAAGAAACATTTTTACTCGTACGGAATCAATAAACCGGATTAAGCGGTACGTTAACGGTAAATAAACACGCATTCGTCAAAGATTGTATAAAAACGGAACATTAACAGATCGTATTATCTTATTTTCGAAAACAATACGTTTAGAATCCGTTTCCGTTCCGTTAAATACGGATTAATAAAGTCGTATATAGTGTAAACAAAGAATTTTAATAACATTAATGTCATAAATGATTTGCCAACCCTGAAAAGCTAATTATACAATTTGTTTTGTAGTTTTATTTGAATGTTTCAAACATTAAAAAAAGGAAAAAACAAATTGTTTTGACTGTTTATAATAAAATATTCTCTTAGGAATATTTTTCGAAAGACATAAAAGTGGAATTTAAGAAGAAATGAAGGGCAAGTACGCCTTGTGTCCTTATACAACAAATACGAAGCGTATTATGAATCCCACCAATGTTTCTCCCGATTACAAAAACAAAATGTAAAAATTCATACAAAAAGTAAACAAAAAACTCTAATTCTCCCTAAAGACTACCGTGTATTGTTATGACATGTGACATGCAAAGTTTCACTTTGAAAAGACTTCACTTAAAGAATTTAGTAGGCTCCTCAAAATGATTTAAAAATGTCCTTATAAAGGGTGTTTTTTATACAGGTATAAAACTTTAAGTTTGCAACACTTTTTTAACTGGCGGCATTTTGTTAGCTGTCAAGTGATTTATGTTTAGTTTGAACAACGCTTCAAAATTGTGCAAATTTATTTTGAAAATCATGGTTCTGTTCCCGATTTTCATAAGCGAATTTTGTTTAGCGATGAAACTCACTTTTGGTTAAATGGATACGTCAATAAACAAAACTGCCGTATTTGGAGTGATGATAATCTTCAAGTGTATGTTGAGACACCGTTACATCCAGAAAAACTGACTGTTTGGTGTGCTTTATGGGCTGGTAGAATCATTGGTCCGTACTTCTTTAAAAACGATGCTGGTCAGAGCCATTATTACTGAGTTTTTCGTTCATCAATTGAACAACCATGATGTGCAGGAGCTGTGGTTTCAACAAGACAGCGCAACATGTCACACAGTCCGTGCCACAATTGATTTATTGAAGGACACGCCCGAAACGATTGACCACTTGGAGGACAACATTCGCAACGTTATTGTCAATTTACGGAAACAAATGTTGAAAAAAGTCATCGAAAATTTGGTCTCCATGGGCCAAAAGTCATATTTAAATTATAATGCCAGAAGATTGTCTTTCGAATAAAGTAAATTTGATATCAATTTAATAAATTCATCTTTGTTTTATTCCATTTCAAAGTTCTATACCTCTATAAAAAACACCCTTTAGAAAACACTCAACAAACAAAACGTTCCGTTTTTGGGCCGTTTGCTGAACGGCATTTACGGAATCCGAATCCGTATACGCACCGTTTTCTGGATGCGAATACGAACTAGAAAACGGATTATAAGGAACATTGAACCGGATTCTAAACCGTTGAAAGTCCGTCTATGACGGACCGTTATGTCGTGTAAAAAACGGAAATCTCAAATTGAATGTTTGTATGAAATGGACCGATAACGTGGCATAAACGGATCGTAAAATCTGAGTGAATACCGTTTTTGAATGCCGTGTCCGGTCCGTATTCGTACAGTTTTTTTTTTAACAAAAACAGCATGCCAAAATACCTAAATTTACCCTCCTTCTTCTAATTGTTAACGCTACTTTTTTTTATAGATTTATTTAAAATTAATTTCAAGAAAATACCGATACAACATGTTTGATTAAATTTTAACACACCATTCTTTCTTTCTCCAGCATTTCCATCTGCATCATGTGCATTAAACATTTGCATGTAAAAAAACAAGCAAATGAATTAATTAATTGTCGTTGAAGCTCACACCTGTGTTTTGCCAGTAATTGCAATTACAATAACTAGCACACTATATACCATACTATAATTACCTTCTTAATTTTATCAATAGCTTCTTCAATTCCCGCTATATAAAAGTGCTTTTCCAATTAACCGCATATATAAAGAAATGTTGCTTCAAAACTTTGTTGGAAAATAAAATTGTTTATAATTAATTAAATTTTATATTTTGACAACCAACAATAAGAACAATTGAAGAAAACAAACAAAATTTGACAGGGAAACGAACATACCAAAACGTACTCACATCGTATTGTTTTCGAAAATCCGACTATGCGATCCGT
The DNA here is from genome assembly GCA_021234595.1 of Delia radicum. Taxonomy (NCBI): domain Eukaryota; kingdom Metazoa; phylum Arthropoda; class Insecta; order Diptera; family Anthomyiidae; genus Delia; species Delia radicum. Next base: position 13,309,297 of record CM037854.1, on the reverse strand, counting down.
TATTATTCCGTTTACGTACAGGCTTTGACGGATACGTGTTTACGGACCGTTAACAGGTAGTAAAAAACGGAGTCATGGCTCCGTTCGTGTGGGAGAGTCCGTAAAAATTTAAGAAGATTATATATATATTTTTTTTATATAGAACAATGTTCACAGGATTTGGAGATTAAACGAGTTGGATTTGATTTGTCGAAATTCTTATCCGTTTTAAATTTTTTTTATACCGGCTTTAAGTTTTGAAAAATTTTGAATAGAAAACCGTTTTAGCAAGAAAACACTCTAATTTTATGTGGTTTGTGACGATATAAATAATGGAAAGTTAAAAATGTTCCTTGAAATGTAGGAAGTTCCTCGCTGTATGAAAAAAATGCAAACAAAGCAGCTTTATCCACAGAAAAACTATTACACTCATAGAACTAAACCTGTAAAAATAGCAAAAGAAGCTACTAAAAATTAGTTAAAACTACATATCGCAAAACGAACATAAATTTGGCAAAACTTGAACACGTACGGAAATATGTAAAGTGTCCCAATTCCTCTCGTTCCCCGTTCCATTTCATATCGTTCCATTTTGGACCAATGTTTCATTTTATTATCGAAGTGTTTAAATTTGCATTTTCACGTACGTATATGGGTAAACAAATAATTAAGACACTCTGTGGCTGTTTCATTAAAAATTAATCCCTCGGAATCTTTCCCGGACCTAGCCTATTTGTATTGTCTGGGTTTTGCCACTGGTTTTCTTTATATAAAAACTTTTTATTTCTTAAAAAAAACTTTTCTTTTTATGTGCAAAAACTATTTAATTTATTTCTCCTTTTCTTGTTTGAAGATAAAAATGGTTTTAAACTTTGGAAGAAAATATAAATTTTATTTTTTTTTTTGTTTTTTTTTTTTTCGAAAAAAATCCGGTCTATGTTATATACTTTTGCCCGAAGCCGCTTCTAAAGTTGCCACATTTCTAAGGGAAATTTCAACTTTAAGCTACTGTCCAAAAATGTTGATGGCTCCAATTAGGTGGCGGAAGCGGTTGTAGGCATGGCAGCAAAAATTGGAAAATATCGCATTTTCAGAATTTTTTTAATATTGTGTGATTTGAAATCTTAAATTCTGACATTAAACTAAAATTTTGTCGGCTTGCCTGCAACTAGTGATATTTGTTTTTTAACAGGTTTTCAGGAGAGCGTAAATTCGGATTCATACTGTTCTCTTAAGATATTTTGCTGATATCATATGCCTTAATGATTCACGACCTCATTTAGTAAAATACTGCTAATAGAGCGGTGAGTGGTTTAAAAAAAAACTGCAAATAACCCCTTTTGAATTAGCATTTTTTCAAAATATGTTCATACCAGTTCATATACATAACACTTTTTGTTTATAGAAAAAAAGTTTTTTTTTGTTATACACTCACAATATTTTGTCGTTGAAAGCAAGGGAAAAAAAAATTTAAAAAACTCCCAAATCCGTACAAATACACGATTTTATTTTAACTATCAAAAATTCACTCTCAAGTAATTAAAAACAACAGTTTTTCTTTAATTTTTACTATAATTAACTTTTTGGTTCAAATAAATAATTTTTTCCTAAAACTGGTATTATGTGTAGTTTGTTTTTTTAATAAATGGTAAAATAAGTTAACAACATATTTCATTGTAGTTTAAATGTATATTCCTTAAAAAGCTAAATTTACTGATTCTTTTTAAATAAACTACAATCAGTTACTATTAAAATACGGTGAGTGTATGAGTACACGTAGCACTTGCTATCTTCTAAACGCATTAAGATATCGCAAAAACCGCTTGGTAGACATATGTATGATCAATAGAGTTTCTCCATGGTACAATACAAAAAGTTCTAAATAACACATGACACAACATGCAGGCTAGCCGACTACACAGATAAAACTAAAAACGGGCTTCAATTAAACAAATTTATTGAATCAATTAATATTTTAACTGATTTAGCACCTATCACGGCAATCAATTAAAACTTTTATTGAAAATTAAAAAGGAAAAAAAGTTATAAATAACTTCTACAAAAAAAAATATGTAACTCACAAAAAAAGTATGTGAACGATACGTTGGAATGTGTGTTTTTGGTAATGCTGAGTCTGTATGTGTGTGTGCTTGTTTTGTTTGTAAACTTCAAATGCATTTGGTATTTTATACAGAAAATTTTGTATTTAATCATATAGTGTATGAAAATACAATTTGAAAATTACTTCTAAAATCAAATATGTATTTATATATTTAAAAGTCAATTAAAATATTTATTGATTCAATTAAATATTTGTTTAGAAACAAATTTAATGCAAATCAAATCTTTAATTAGATATTTTAGGTCGATAATTTTTTCTGTGTATTTGTGATTTTAAAGTCCAATTAAGACCAAAAAATCATTTGATTATGTATTTTATTTCTATTTTAGTTTATATTTTATTGAATAGTAAAAATTTACACTTTAACTGAAACCGCAATTTTTATTTTCCTATCAAGAGTCCTCAATAGTGGTAAATGGTATTCTTTTGAAAAATGTCGAAATCTAGAGGTAATATTATTTTTTAACGATATGAAACTCTTTTATGGTATGTTTATAGCTATATAACAGAAAATCTTTAGAATTTATATTTTTTCTAGAAAATTGTTGTCTAGAGTTGCCAAGTTAAAAAGGTAAATTTTTGCCTTCTTTGATTGGACATTGTTCCAAATTTTTCAAATATATAAGAAAGAAGACTTCACTTTTCGATGGTCACTCGTATGTTAAGGAGAAAATAAGAAGCTTTATTTTTGTGCTTAAAATTAGTTCGTCAACTCTTTATGATTTTTCAAACCTGATCGTCTGAAGCATGCGTTTTTTAAATACAAAAATAAATGTCGAAAATATGCCAAAATTTATGTCGTTATCACTTAAAATATAAATACATTTAAAATACTATGCAGGAGACCACTGCAAATGTAGTTAAAAACAAATGAAATTGCACTTAAAGAAAGGACGACTTACATTTCAGTAAATTCAACTAACATTGTCATTTGTTTTTTAATGTTCAAAAAATGAACCACAATTGTAGTAAAATGAAACTCATATGTTAGTCAAAAAAAAAAACAAACATTTATTTTTCTTATTTTTTTAAATAATAAAAAACGACTGTAAAAAATGAACTTAAACTAGTAAAACAGTAATTTGATGTGGTTTGTTTTTTTAAATGAAGTACAAGATTAGTAAAAAATTTAATTTCTTCTACAAATGACTGACTTTCTATTAAAAATAAAGAAACTGTAAAAAATGAACTAGGCATTTGATGTGGTTTGTTTTTTTAAATGACCTACAAGATTAGTACAAAATTTAGTTTCGTCTACAAATGACTGTAATTTCTATTAAAAATAAAGAAACTGTATTACAACCCAAACACTTACATATTTTTTTAAGCAGAAGTTCCCTGAGTGTAATGGCTAGTTTATAATGCTATGAATAAACCGCTACATTTTAAAATATAATAATATCAGGGTTGCCATATGGCAATTTTTTTAAATTGTTTAAAACCACCATAGTAGGCTTGGGCATTTTAGGTATTTCTAAAGATCGCTCTTACAGTTCTGCTCCTTTCAACGAACTAGTTCGCTCTTCTAGTTCAACAGCTCTTTATCCTCAATAGAGCTGTGCGACACGAACTATTTGAAGTGATTTGAAACAGCTGATGCGAAACAAAATGTGTAAACAAAATGTGTAACTTTCTATTAAATTTACTATCGGAGAATAATTCAACACTTTAAAATATATTTAAAATGATTGTTAAATCATAAAATGGTACGTAATTATAAAAATTTTAAATTATTTCAAAAAAAAAAATTGAGCTGGCAACATTAAAAAAACTCAAAAGCAATATAAAGAAAAGAATTATTACTCAAAAGACAAAAAGAACGAAAAGAGCGAAAGACCTAAAAGAGCTGATGATTGTGATCCAGCTAACTAGTTCAAAGAAAAAACTAGTTCAATTGAACTAGGTCGTTAACGAACTACACAACTCTACACCATAGGTTGCAAAACAATTTTTTAAAAATCGGTTAACTCAAAAAAAAAATAATTTCTTATATTTTTGAAAAAAGATTTATTCATAAAATAAATGAACAAATTAAATATTTTGAAATATATTTAACCATCTAGGATTCATATTCTGTAAAAGTTTAAACTTTGGTTGCTCATATTTCTACTAGAGGGCGCTTTCAAGCTTATTTATGACGTGTTCCTAATGAGTTAACAGTTGTCTGTACGTGGATTTGTGTTTGTAAATATGTTGAAGTATTTATTTATTCAATCATATGCATACCATCATAAAAAATAACGAAAAAAAAGCAAAGAACTGGAAGAAAAAATACATTTATCCCTTTAGATCAAATACACATACACAGTCACTAAAACAGACTGTTCGTTAATAAACAGTTAAACGCCTCAAGCTTTAAAAAATCTAAAGTCAAAGTCAGTCAACTGTAGAAAATAAAATGTACCCACAAGTTATACTACACTCAAAGAAAAAGCTTCATCATGTTTATGAAAACATTTATAAATATGATGAATACTTCATAGTTTTTCGTTTAATGAAATGTTTCATTAATATTTATGAAAATGTGTCATAAAACTACTGTTGAGGTGATGCGTTTCAGAATTCTACTTGGAACTGGCTCAATTTTAATATCAAAGTGTAATAGTACTTCACTAGATGAACATTTTTTTCCGTTTTTTCCTACCTCTTTCGGTTTTTGAGATATAGGCCATTCCCATATACATATAATATGTATGATATTTTTCTATAATATGATGAAAAAGTTATGAAGTACAAGTCTCTCAATATTTATAAAAACTTCATAAATATTACAAATCTGTTTCATAAATATAATGAAATGTTTTTCTCTAAGTGTATACATTCCTTAACTTGTGTAGTTTATGTGTGTGTGCGTTTTGTTGTATTAAAAATAACAAATTAAAAATTTTGTTATTGTATTTTGCGTTGGCGTTGACGTTTACGCTCGGTTGGTTTATATGTATTTTAAATGATATTGACTCTTTCTCAATATAAATATAAATGCGATGATGGCGATGTTGTTGAGGTTTTGATATTCATTTTTATTTTGCGTCGTTTTCCAATTTTTTTACTTTAAATTGTTATTCTTATAAGGTCAATTTTTTTAAGTCAACATTTTTCTTAGAATTTAGTCTGAATTTAAATGTACGGCACAATGTACGTATGAGTAATATGAATACTTTGTTAGAACCACACTGCGTATGATTTATATGTATTTGATATTAAATATAAATCATACGCATTATGAATTCAACTGTTTTCTTTTTAATTACTTCAATATTTGAAGAATAATTGTAAAGAAATTATAAGTAAATATATTAACTAGAGTGAAGTTAGCCCACTTCATTATCCCACTTTTTCAGAACAAAAAAAAGTGGGCTAACTTCACTACAGTACACAGAAGATTGAAGTCGACCCACTTTTTTCTATTTAAATTGCAAACTTAAATTTGAAAAAAAAAAAAAAAAAAAAAATGGAAAGAAAATAATAAACAAACTGAATAATAACAGAAAACTAAAAAAAATTGAAAATATAGTCGGGGCATGTGGTGCCCTTTAAAATCAAAAGTGGGCCAATTGTAAAAATAGATTAAAATCTTAGGAAACTTTCCTCAATAATATGTAATTAAAATAGATATTAGAACGTTGTAAAAAAATTTCAACGACGAAATCATAATACAAGGACATCAAGCTAAAACATGGGGTAGCCTTCAAAACAGCGAAATTTCAAAAAAAAAAATTTAAATCCTAGGAAAATATCCTTACTTATATATGTTATCAAAGAAGATATGGCATATTTGCGATAAGAACGAAATCAGGATACAAGGATATCCTTCAAAAGAGGGAAATTAAAAAAAAAATAAAATACAAATCTTAGGAAAGTTTTCTCACTCCAGTTTTCATATATAATATTAAAAAATATATTAGAAAGTTACGAAAAAAATTTCAAGCATGAAATCAGAATACATGGACATAAAACTGAACCATTGGGGGTATCCTTTAAAAGATTAAAATTTAAAAATAGTAAGTTTGTTATAATTTTTATTAAAAATAAAAATTATGTTTTTTTCGACCTTTAATTGTGCAATGAAAATTATTCAAGTTCGAGGCCATATTCTATATTTCTTCATTAGGATATTGTCCTAACAAATAATCTATAGAGTTTTTTGTTTTCAAATTTATTTGTTGACCCTTTCAGGAATGTGTTGATAGATCTATTTCGGGAATTTTCTAGGTTCCCATCATCAGAACACGTTTTGAAAGCGGTAACAATTCCATGCCAAACATCAAACATTCATATGAACTAGTTTGTTCACTACATGAGAACTAATATACATATGATTTTGAAGTTAAAGATTATAACCATTTAAAAATCTTAGGAAAATTTCATCACTCCACTTTTTAAATATGTTATAAAAATCGATATCACAGATTTGTGAAAAAGTGTTCAATGACGAAATCAGGATACATGGACATCAAAAAAACTTCATCACTCCAGTTTTATGTATGTTATCAAAATGAAATCAGAAATTTTTGAAGAAACTCAAATACGAAATCAGAATACAAGGAAATTAAACTGAACCGTAGGGTATCCTTCAAAAGAGGGAAATTAAAAAAAAAGTTAAAATTCCTCACTCCAGTTTTTGTATATGTTAGGAAAAAACATATCGCAGATTTGTGAAAAAAAATTCAAGGATATCCTTGAACTTAAAAATTTTTATTTTTAAAAATATAAAAACTGGATTTTTAAATTTGCTTGAAATTCCCCTCTTTTGAAGGATATCCATATGGTTAAATTTTATGTCCTTGTATCCTGATTTCGTCCTTGAAATTTTTTTCAGGAATTTCTGATATATTTTTAAATAACGTGGAGGAGTATACCTAAGATTTTTAAGATTTTTTTAAAAGTTCGCTCTTTTTAAGAATACACCCATGGTTCAGTTTGATGTCCTTGTTTCTTGATTTCGTCCTTGAATTTTTTTCACAAATTTCTGAAATATTTCATTATTTAAATATATATCTAACTGTTTTTTTTTTCTTTTATTTTCCTTATTCTAAACGTGTTGGTACATGTTCGCTTTTTGAAAAAAGTGGGCCAGCAAAAGTGGGCTAACTTGAATTCGGTCTAAATTAAAAAAAAAAAACTCTAGAACTGACTGAATAGATATTTTAAATCCTTTTGCAATTTGTATTTAACCCATTTTGGCCTCTGTAGTTTTTGTGAATTGAGAGGAACGATGAGCATATGACATGTAAAGTTTCACGTTGAAAAGTCTTTACCTAATGAAATTATGATAATTCAAAAGTCGAAAAATTCAAAAAATTACTTGAAACTAAACATGAGTTTTTCGTTCATTTTATTTGTTTGCTCATATTTTTATTTGTCAGATCCGAACCAATACAAAATGAAGTCACTAGACTTGGGAGATAGATACATACATTCACTATAAAATAAATTTTCATATCGAGTTTGGTGAAAAGTGAAACCAAATTTTCCCGATTTTAAAAGTTTCGCTTTCGCAGTTTTTTTTAAAGGGGTTTTGAGCAGTTTAATGGCATTGAGTTTTGAGAAGAGCATTTGCAAAATAGTGTATTTTTATACAGTTCGAGGTATACCAAGTTGAGGTCAGCGCACCAATAACGGGACACGAACTTATAAGAAATTGCAGTAAGTTTTAAAAAAACGTATATTTTTTGAGTTTGACATTTTCAATCACATTTGCAATTATTAAGCGTATTGCGTGAACTAAATTTCTTAGTAAAAAAACAAATCCGAGTCAAAAAGGCATTTTAAAATATTTAAAAAGAAACATTTTATGAACTTTTTAAAAATTTTGCGAAATTTAATTACTTTTTAAAATTTTTATTTAAAAAAAAAAAAACATGACTTCAGAACATAGTAAGGTATCTGGAGTGAATCTTCTAATTTTTTCATTCCCAGCAAGTATAGCTGCAGTTTTTACCAAACACATTTCGCTTTGTGGCGACTAAAGCGCTGTAGCAAATCCGGCATAACGTACATCAAATTAAAGATTTCAATAAGCTTACTTTAAAAAAATCTAAAATTCATTCTGTGCGCCCCGGTAGGCTAGTTCGTAGCGTGCTGGCTTATCAGTGCGGGGATCGTGGGTTCGATTCCCACTAGAGGCACTGGTCTGTTTTCGCTACAACGCGCCAAAGGCCATAGTAGCTAGTGCTCGGTTAGGGTAATAGTATATAATTTGTAATTATATGATTATTAATTAATAAAAAAAATAAAAAAAATCTAAAATTCATCAACAAGTTTTAAGGACTTAAAATTTTATCGAGCAAACAAAATTTTCACAACCTTAGAAAGCAACCTTATTTCTTATCCTTATTTAATTCAAAAGTATTTGCTATGTTTTCATACAAATATGTAACCCTAAACCCAACTAACTTTTAAGTTTTAACATATGACAAACAAAAATTTGAGTTCATTTTTATATTTTTCGGTGGTGTGATATATATTTTGAAATGTGTTAAATACAATGAAATCTAAAAATTTGATATAACTTTAATTAACGTTAATTAAAACTGTAATATTTATATTTTTAGTCTGCTTTAAACTTAAAACCGCCACACAGTGGGGTATTTGAAAAAAATAATAGTAATAATAAATATAGAACTTCTAGAGCCACATTCACACTAGATTTCAAAACACGTATTTGAGGTCTTTATTCTATTCCAACCGTTCTTTGTTGTTTTCCACTCGTTTTGACAAAACACGTGTAATTCCACTAGTTTTTGGACATGCATCATACGTCAAGCATCGGTAGAAAAAGACTGAGAGTGTGTTAAAAAGTTTTCACGCTGGTTTCAGAACCGTTTTTGATTTCGGATTATGAAAGAAAGTGTTCTTAAGGGGTTTACAAGCTTTAGAAATCAATAAAAACTATAATATTTAAGCAATTATAAAAATAAATAAATGGCCTATTCAAAATTCGGACTACCATGGTAACCATTGTTTTATAGGCCCTTTTTTTAGGCAAAATCGGGTGCCATCGTGGAGCATTGGGTAGTCATCTGAGAAAAAAATTTTATTTTTGTTTTACACACGAATAAATTCTTTATTCCCTAACGTAGCCGGATTCTAAAATTTTTGATTTGCATTTAAATGGTACGTGGGTAAAATCAAAAATTAAAAAACAGCCAAAAAAATCGTTGTTTTTCATTTTTCAATAAAAATACTAGACAAAAATTTAAAAATGTCTACGTTAGGGAGACACCAGATTTTCAATATCTTAGTTGATTAAAATTCATCGATTAACGGTTAACCGATTGAATACCGTAGTAGATAATCAAAAAAAGTCAAAAAAGCTACGGTTTAATTTTTAAATTTAAATAAGTTTTAACCCTCTAACGGGTAAGGCTGCCTCAGGGCAGTCTTCATAAAATTTACCACAAATGCGTCAAATGAGCGTTTTATACTTAGAAATTAATATATTACGATAGAAAACTAAATTTGCTAAATATTTTGTGAAGAAACTATTCGTGCGCCGTCCACGGTTTAGAAGCGAGAAAGCTTCAAAATCAAAATTTCGTAAAATTTCAAAACTAATTATTTAAAAAAAAAAATAGTTTTCAAAAATCTAAAAAACCAATTTAAGTTGACTAAAAACTCTTTATAATAAAATATAAGTAAGATTGAAGCTTTATCTTTAATAATAAGTCCTTACTTTAGTCCAAGGACTCACAGGATTTTATCAGCATTCCTCTAAAGGACATAGTCTCAACTTATAAACTAAATGACGGATTTTTATTAAATTTTGCAGAAAGCAGACATTAAGTATTAATTCAAAGCGTTGAAGTTTGAACCTAATCGTGATATCTTCTTAAAAAGGAGCAGAAAAAAATAGTTTTCGAGCGTGGTTATATCTTGGTAAGAGAAATATTTTTTGTCCAAAACTTCTCTTTTATATGCTTAGTTTCAAAAATGCACCCTTAAATATTCGTATCGCCTAAATTAGGCAACGATAAAGTTGAAAGCTCGTTATAAATTGAAAATAAAATAAAAAAAATCTCGATGTATATAAAAACAAAAAATTAATATAACTGTAAAAAATATTAATTGAGCCAGAGTAAACACTAACATTTTTTTATATAAATAGAACATTTTTGGTCTTCAAAGTTTAGTAACGTCATGATGTTTGTTAGGAAAAGACCCTTACCACGTGATTGATTACTAAGAAGAAGCAAAATTAATGATTAATAGGTTTCTGTTAAAGTTCTGCCCAATATGGAGGCTCTAGCTTTTCTAAAACTTCGGGTTCTGATGAGATCTTTAGCCACATCGAAATACTAGTATCAACCTAGCTAATATGTTTGATTTGCTTTATTTTTGTAAATATACGGAGGTTGAAAGCTCGTTATAAATTGAAAATAAGATAAACAATTTTGTTGAAGAGCTTATTATTTGTTTTTCGAGTGGAGCACATGGTATGAATTTCGTTGCAAAACATCGTTTGCCAGTTAGAGGGTTAAACTAGAGGACATTTTCAACACGCCCCAAAAGACTTTTTATACACAAGGTAGTCAACTTTTACAACTTGAAACTACACCCTGTACTAAAACAGGGTGACCCAATTATAATATTACAAAAGAGTAACACCTCTTTGACTATTTACATGTTGATTCGTACCGATCGGCTCAGTAGTTAAGAAATTCTATATTTATTACCATTATTTTTTTCAAATACCCCACTGTGCATCATAATTTTTGCGTCGTTGAAGATGATTGATTAAGACGAATGGATTTAGCATGCCTAAACATCGGCTAACATATACATAAACGGTTATTTATGACATAGAAAAAAAATTTTGAAATTATTTTTATTTCCTCAGTGCCGAAAATTTTTGGAATTCGTCATACATACCTATGTATGTACATGCAAATGTGTAATAAAAATAAAAAAAAATGGTATTTATAAATAGCGCGTAATAATAATAACGTTATAACTGTTTAAAAATTTAAACATTATGACATTTTTTAGAATTACGTACTTCTATTGCATACAATGCCCACTACATTAGAAACGAATTTAGATATTTATGAATGTATGTATGTATAATAAATACATAAGTATACGTCACTAAAATAAATACAATGTTTTTTTTTTTATTTGAAAAAAGTATTTGTAGCACACATACACACACATTACAAACCCTTATAAAATGTTTGTCTGTATGCATGTATAGTGCCATGTTGTAAAGTATATCATATAGTCAGCGAATGAATGAAGTCTAAAAATAGAATTCAGCAATTTAATAAATGTATCTCTTGCTCAACACACACGGACTCAAACTACCAAAGGCTACAAACAAAAACTTTGCTTTAGAAAATGTTTAAAATGTTTAAAATTTCTTTTTAGTTGTTTCTTTATTTTATTTTAAAAAGGACCTGCATTGGGATGTTCCGAAAAAGAGCGTTCTTTCGAAAAGATGCATAAATAAGAGCTGAATACAAAAGGGCTATTGTCTTTAGATCCCAATTTAGTATTACTAGCCAAAGGTATTGCTGGGGACGCACTTTGGTCCAAAATCTACGATTATTTGCAAAAAAAAAACTTTTTAAGTAAAGCGAATGTGTGAATTTATTTTCAAAGTCTAGACACATTTAGCATTTAATAACTGAAAAATTGTATCAATTAAATGACGATAAAATATGGTATGGCTAGTAAACATCAAATTCAGTTAAATCATATAGATCATTATAATTACACTGTTCAACAAAATCAAATTTTTTCCAAAATTACAAGATCCGACCTATAAATTTTGATAGAAGAGACAAAAAAAAAGACACGTGTATCGGCGTTTTGAAAGTTTATATCTGGGTTTCATTTTAGGGGGAGGTAAAGTTTCCTCCAAATGCAAATTTTGTATTGTCAATCGGCATAGAAAATCGAGTAAAGCTTACGTTTAAAGTATAAGGTGTGTTCAGCAAATTTATGTAAAATGTTACGGAGAATATCTTTGTAGAATATGTTAACCCTCTAACTCCTCAAGGCAAGGGTCTTGTTTGTACTTCTTTTAAAAAAGAGCAAAAAATACCATTAAAACAGGGATTTAAGGGGTTAAAATGTTCCGCAAAAATATTATCCGTGAAATTTTACTATAAGTCCCTCAATACACCAAAATTAAATATTTTTGTAGAATATGTTAACCCTCTAACTCCTCAACTTAAGGGTATTTTTTGTCCTTCTTTTAAAAAAAGAGCACAAAACAGAATTAAAACCGGGATTTAAGGGGTCAAAATGTTCCGCAAAAATATTATCCGTGAAATTTTACTATAAGTCCCTCAATACACCAAAATCAAACATTTTTGTAGAATATGTTAATCCTCTAACTCCTCAATTTAAGGGTAGTTTTTGTCCTTTTTTTAAAAAGAGCAAAAAACACCATTAAAACAGGGATTTAAGGGGTCAAAATGTTCCGCAAAAATATTCCCCGTGAAATTTTACTATTAGTCCCTGAAATGTTCTCCGTAACATTTTACATAAATTTGCTGAACACACCATGTACTTTAAACGTAAGCTTTACTCGATTTTCTATGCCGATTGACAATACAAAATTTGCATTGGGGGGAAGCTTTACCTCCCCCTAAAATGAAACTCAGATGTAAACTTTAAAAACGCCTATACACGTGTCTTTTTTTTTGTCTATTCTATCAAAATTTATAGGTCGGACCTTGTAATTTTTTTTGTGTTGTACAGTGTTATAGACAGATAATATCATATCCCCAATCATGTTCAATAGGATGTCAATTAAAAACAGATTTGTCGATTTTTTTTCATTAAAACCCCAGTTTTATTGCAAACGGATCCAAATGGAAGAAATCAATTTTTTTAGACAACGTTAACTCATGCCGAATTTCGGCCGAAATTGTCCCATTTTTGAAAAAAGGTGTATTTTTAATAATAATTCCCAAACTCGAAATTTTAGAAAATTAAATTTTTTATTTCATTTATTCATTAAATATTAGAGCAGAATTCATTGAGTGAGTGTGCGTGAGTCAAATTTTTGCGTGAGTAAGTGTGCGTGAGTTGAGTTTTACCAAAAGTTTTTGGTTTCGTAAATGTTTTCTTTAATTTTTTCGCCGATTAAATATGTTTGGTGTTTTTAAAGCGCTAAATAAATGGCAAAATTACAGATTCATAGCAAATTTTAGGTAAACATTCACAATTTACCTTAATTTTAACATTTAATTTTTTACCGGTCAGGTTTTGTTTCGACAATCGACATCTTCAAATTAAACATTTTAAAAAAGTCTTTAAAAAACAAAACCGTTTTTGCATTTTTATTAAATTTGACCGACTTTCAGTTTTCCAAAACAAATCGATTTCCTCCATTTGGAATCATTTGTAATAAAACTGGGGGGTGTTATGAACATTTAAGTAATATCCTAATATACAGTTTGGTTAAAGCATTCGTAGAGCATCTTTAAATGACCAATAAATGTTTAACAATTTATACGAGTTGTAAAGGCCAGTTGGCCCATAGTGCATTATGAAGAAAAATATAAATATGACAGACTTTTACGCCTTCTACAAATATCCAACATAATATTAAACATCTGTGAAGTAGATCTCATTTTCTTCAAATTTTGTAACTCCTCTTCTGTCTGAAGGAATTTAGAAAGCAACAACATTCACGTTTAACCTCTGCTGTGTTATTAAAAAAAAGCTTTTTTTTCGTACAGTGACTTAAACGGAAAATCGGACAAAATATATAGAATTAAAGAAAAAACATTAATATCATTATTTTTTTGAAAATCTTTTCATATTTTCAAGACCATGTAATTGTAATTCTCTGCGTTTAACACTAACATTTTAAAGAAATTAAAATCGAAATAGAACATTTTTGGTCTTTAAAGTTTAGTAACGTCATGATGCTTGTTAGGAAAAGACACTAGCCACGTGTTCTATTACTAAAAAGAGAAAAATGGAGCAAAATTGATGATTAATAGGTTTCTTGTTAAATCTTATTTCTCTTTAGCCAGATCGAAATACTAGTACCAACCTAGCTAATATGTTTCATTTGCTTTATAAATTGTAAATAGCATTAAAAAAATCTCGATGTGTATAAAAACAAAAAACAAATAAAACTTGAAAAGAAGTCAAATTTCAAGTTCAAACGGAAAATCGGACAATGCGAGTAAAAAATTAATCATTATAACTAAGAACATGTTATTCTACGTCTGTAAAGTCAAAAAAATTAAAACCCCGCCTACAATAAGCACATCAAGGTAAAATTTCAACGTTTTGTTACAAATCGTGTATAAAGGTTAATTCCGTGGCGATTAAAGGAAAAAATGACAGCTAAATTAAATGTATCATTCAAAAAGATTACTACAAATATTATTTGTATTAGAAAAAGTGGTATAAAATTTAACAAACAATTCATTTTTATTACAAATTTTAAGAGTAACATGGCCCGTGAAGTAAAATGCCATTAAATGTAGTCAAAACGCATACAAATTTTCTAAAAAAAAAGTTACTGATATATGTGGTTTTATATTACGTAAATACGTTCCAATGACCATTACAGACATATTTCATAAAAAACTAATTTGCTAGGCCGAAAATCTTTAAATATATTCCTATGTTTGCATAAAAGTGGGCATTGTGGTGTAATGGTTAGCGCGTTGGACTGTTACACAGATGGTCGCGGGTTCGATTCCCGGTGACGACAACATCAATTTAGAAAAATAATATGTATGGGTTTTCTATCACTTATATGAATCGCTGCGCCCACCTTCGGTGTTCCCATAGCACTTAACGCCACCGAAGTAAAATAATGAATCAGGGTTATGAAACAAAAAGCTTCAATAAGTTCGCCAACTCTACATCAGGTGGCGAGCAACAGCTGTTCGAAGACTTATTATATCGCGCAATTACAGTGTTGCCATGTTTGAAGCCCTTCATCTTTCACCACCTTTCATCTCTCCACTATCCCCTTTCCAAAGAAAGCAACACATTAATTAATAGGAAGAATTTCTCTTTAAAAAAAAAAAAAAAATGTTAAAAAAACATCAGTTGTATGACACAAATGACTAATTTTTGGTCTGTAGAATTAAATATATAGTACATAAAAATAAATTCTTAAAAAAAATTGTCAAATATCGTGTAGTTCATCGAAGTTTTTGCAATGCAAAAATTCATTAATTACAAACACCAAATGCGTAAAATTGTTTTTTACACACTTTCATACACACTAATGCAAAACCAATGTGTTTTCAGTTACACTGTGCTTACAATTACACATTTTATGCCTAATATTAGTTCTCTTTTGATAAAAAAAACAACTTTACGCACACGTTGTGTGAATTTACCACCATATAATAATAATAATAAATACTCTGACATTTAAATACGAATAAATAAAGTGTGAGAAAATACAAAAATAAAAATTATAAATTGAAACATCTATAAGTCAGGTAAAATTGAAAATGACCCTAATTAATGAAAGCTGTAATAAATCACACAGAGAGAATTCTTTGGACGAATTTTAATGAAATTTGTTCACTGAACGAATTAAGTTTTCTTTATAATGTGAATGAAACATTATTAAAATTCATGAAAAAGCTTCATAGTTTTAATGAAATTATTTTTAATGGAACTTTTTCATTAGTCGTATGAAACTTTTAATAAATAATTTGAAATTTTTCATTAAATTTTATGAAAAACTGCATTAATGAAAAGTTTCAATAAACGAGTTCCAGTGACAATTCATAGATCTAATTTAAAAATTCATTAACATCATACAGATAATTCTCACAGTGCAGTTTAAATTTGTTAAATATATTTAAAATTCCTAACTGATAAAACATATATCGATGCTGCTCCAGCGAGAACCGTTATTTTATCGTTTCGCGATATATTTTAAATCTACCATTAGAAAAATTATTTTAAGAGAAGTCGCGAAAAGCCAAAATAAATTTTATTCAAATTGTTTCATGTTGACGTAGCGTCGATATTAAAATAAATTTTTTGTTTTACAAATTTCGTATTTTGTTTTTTTTTTTTTATTATTTATTTAAATAACTTTCGAGTACAATAATATTCAAAATTAACTGGGTCTCAGCGCCGTTGAGGCATTTTTGAGACTAGTTGACAATATACTAAATGTACTATTTATAATTCATATCTACATAAATTTAAACAAAATTTATTCGTTTTACAAATTAAAGAAAAACTAGTTTACAAAAGAAGCTTTTCTATATTTTCAAATAAGAATTTTTTATGGTTTTAACAAAAAAAAATGCATTGGTAGTTTGTTATACTCATTACTTCCCATATATTCAATACGTTGCTTATGCCCGTAATTTCAAGCAATACATACCTACCGGTGCTTAGATATCTACCGTGTGCACGATCAAAATCGGGTAGGTATCTAAGCACCGGTAGGTATCTATTGCTTGAAATTACGGGAATTAGTATTAAATGAATAAATAAATAAATTTAAAAATTTCTTACAATTTCTACGCACTTTTAATGTAAATTTACACATTATGTGTGCACAATCTTACACATAATGTGTGTATTTGTTTCGTTTGTACAGTTTACCTAAATTGGGTAAATTTTAACAGAAATTAATTCGAGTGATACACGCACAATATTTTATCGCTAAAATCAAAGGAATATGATCTTTAAAACTAGTAAACTCTACTCGCTTTTCTTTTAAATCAAATTTATTTTTAATTTTTCTTTCTTAACTATTAAAATTTTTTCTAAAAATCCGTCAAAATAAAAGATTTTATTTAATTTTTACAATCAAAAATAAAATAAAAAATTTTAAAAAACCCTTAAATCTGTAAAAATAAAGGATTTTATTATTATATTTTATTTATTATATTTTATCTAACAAACAACATTTTTTTTCAATGTTTACTATCATTAACTTTTTTGGTTCAAATAAAGATTTTTTTTAAAAGATTTTTTTAAATGAAAATAAGAACTGGTACAGAAAAAAAGTTTTTATATGTAGATTGTTTTTTTTAATAAATGGTAAGTTAAAAAAATATTCCTTTGTAGTGTTAATGTATATTCCATAAAAATAAAAGTTTACTGATTACTTTTTAAATAAACTACACTCAAAAAATAAGTTAGTAAAACGTCTTGTAAATCAGGTATACTATTTTTTAGCAAATTTTTTTGCTAAAATCGTGTTTTCAGCTAAAATTTTTGTTATACTTATTCAGCACTTAACTGTTTTATACTAATGCTTTACTAATATACTAATGTTTTACTAATTAATTTTGCTAAAAAAAATGTGCTGATAAGCACATTAATAGTGTAGACGACAACCATATTGAAAGATATGCGCAGAATGAAGCAAATGTCGCGGCATGTCAAGATGTAGTAGAGAAGAGGAAAATGATACTAAAAAGTACAACTCTAATAAGACATATAAAAAAAATCAACCATGGAAGATTTTTGTATCTGTTTTTAATACATAAAACAAAATTAAGGATTAAAACAACTTAAATTTTGCATTGTCACCGGCTTGTGAAAATAATTGTCTGTTAATTAAATAAAAAACAAAATATAATATTTAAATTTAAAAATTTATAGATTAATAATATAGTGTGGTCAACATGTAGACAGTGTAAAGCGAAAGACAAAGACACACATCTTAGGTAGATTTTTATGGTTCCTTTTTCTTATTGCAAAGGGTTGTTTTTCGTTTCGTTTGTTTTTGTTTATTTTTGCGTTTCGTTTCTATAATTATCTTCGGCAGTTGCGTCCTTTAAAAGATAGCATCATTTAGACAACCATTGATGAAAGTAGTTGAAAGAAAATTTTTGTTATGTTATATATATTTATTTCTATATATTTTCAGATATTCAATTAATTCATGTCGTCAATGTGCGAAAATGAAAATTTTTATATTTCGTAATTATTGTAAATTATTTTTAAAAGAATCACTAAGATATGTTTTATGATTTTCAGCAAATAAATTAACTAAATTTAAATTTTTCTACAAATTTTTTGCGTTTTCTTCAGTCTACTAAAATTCAGCAAAAAATTTATTAATTTTTAGCAAGGCTTTTTTATTTCTAATCCACTAAGTGTTAGCAAAACTTTTGCTGGTTCTACTAATTTTGTTGCTAAAAATCAGATCGCTGATTTTCAGCAAAAGATTTTGCAGACATTAGCAATTTTTTTGCAAGACCCTCTTGACTAAAATTTTGCTGACTCAGCAAAATTTTTTGCTGACTTTACAAACTTTTTTTTGAGTGTACATCAGTTTATGTTAAAGTATATAGTATATAGTATATTTGTTACAAAATAACTTATGGTCTTAATAATGCCCGTTTCTTAAAATAAGGCCGTAAAAACCGTTCATATGAATTGTTCTAATACATTGTGCAATTTTTTGCCTACTTTTCCATCGTGTTTCTTCACATCGAGGACTGTTTACCTCTTAAAATTGTAATTAAAATTTATTTTTTGTTCTTTCCATAAATTGTTTTGTTACTGAAAATTCAACTTGATATTTCTTATAAACAATAAATTGACTTTAGCATTTAATTTCACCTTTAATCGATACGGAATAAACTTTTCAGCACGATATTGTTGGCGTGATTTTCATTTTGTTCACTTTACAACCGTATAATAGCACGTTGTTAGTGATACTGATTACCTTTTTACTCGTTTTTTCATTTCTTTCGATATTTGATGTTATACACAGCGAAGACCACCACGGTCCAGAAAACATGTACCGCCAAAATAATTTTCACAAAAATTATAGTTTTAATGCAATGTCTTATATATATATATATATATTGTCCGATTATCCGTTTGAGTCACTGTACATGTTGTAATGTTGATTCATGTTAATGCAACAACCTACGCAATTTATATATTTTTTGTGTGTGTTTTGTTTTTGTATGGTACTTATTCACATTCTCCTATTCTACTTTGCATGCCCAACAGGAAGGATGTTAATATTTGTGTTTGTATGGCATGTGCACATGTAGGCCAGTATAATAGATACTAACTAACACAACAACCAATACACACTTACCCAGGTTAATAATGTTATTGTGAATGCTAGAGTGTATATAGTAAGTTGGTGTTTAAGGGTCATTTTCAAAGTGTTTTTGGTCGATTGGTTGTAATTATCATTCTGTCACAATTTATTTTGCTTTTTTTATTGGAAGGATGTGTATGGATTATAATTGCATATATTTTATCGTCTTTACATTTGGTTTTAATTAGTAATAATTAGTTTTTATAATGACATATTTAAGTCAACTGTTTTTGTAGGATGTGGGATTTTCAATTTAAAAATTATGATTTTGTTTTTTTTTTTAAGTTAATTGGAGGCATACGAATATATAGATAGTTACACTAATAGAAAAAAATTAGTACATTTTATTGCTAAAACTACTAAAAATTATTTCAAAATGACTTTGCAGCAAAAACTGCTAAATATTTAGCAGAATTTTTTTACTCAATATTAGTAAGATAATAATAGCAAAAATAAATCTGTTTACTCTACAAACATTTTGTCATTTTTGAGCTTAATTACAGCTACACTCAGGGAACTTCTGGTGTAAATTTTTTGCAGTTGTTTGAGTTATAATAAAGTAATCTTTATTTTTAAGTGAACGAAATTTAATTTTTGACTATTTATGTAGTTTATTTAAAAAAAACAAACCACATTAAATTACTGTATTATGATTTTACATTCATTCTTTACAGTAGTTTTGTGTTTTAATTTAAAAAAATAAATGTTTGTTTATTTTTTACTGCATTTTTTGAACAGTACTTGAAAATAATAAATTAATCGACTAAAAAAATTTGCTTGGTATTTGTAAAAAAAAATGTAAAATGTTCAGTTTTATTAGATTTTTTTATGCACAGAAAAAATGATTGTCAAACAAATTTCAATTAAACTTTTGTTTAATTTCAAACTCACTTTCAATTAAAAGTTTAATAATATCTATTAAATGTTTAATTGAAAATGAATTTGGTGCACAAAAAAAAAATGCGCAATTATTACAGCAAAGTTACAAAATTCGAAAATGTAAAAAAATAAGTTTAAAAAAATCAATTTATAAAAAATCGTTAAAATTTTAAACAAAACGGTTATGACTTTTTATTGTTACGTTTGTAATGTAAAAAGAAGGTTTTATTCTTACAGCAGGCAGGTTGTTGAAAAATTTATCATATAGAGACAATATGACAATTATTAGACACAAATAATAATACAATTTAAATGGAAAATCACTGATCAAAATCCCAAAAATTGGAAAACAAAATCACAAAATGTTGGTAATTTTTCAAATAAGAAACTTCGTAGTCTGATACAGAAAATTTAAAATTTGCAATGTAGTTATGATTTTTAGAAAATACACTCATTCTTCTCTACCACGTCTTTCACAATTAAAATTATTTTTAATTTCGTAAATTTTTTTAATTTGGTAAATTTTTTTAATTTTTCTATTTTCCAATTTTTTTAATTAGGTAATTTTTTTAATTTTGGTGATTTTTTCTTCCACTGATCAATTTTTTTTTTAATTTTGAAATTTTTTTTAGTTTTAATGATTTTTTTTTTTCAATTTTGGCGATTTTTTTAAACAATTTTTTTAAATTTTTTTCGATTTTTGCAAATTTTAATTAAGATTTTAATAATATCTATTAAAAATTTGTTTGAAATAAAAAATAACTTTCAATTAAGTTATTAATATGTACATAAGATTAAAATCTTAATTGAAAATAAAATCAATTAAATAGTTACAAATTATTTGAATTGAAACTACAATTTCCTTAATGGGACCGAATTCAATAAAACTTTTAATTGAATTAACAAAAATTTTAATTGAAACTTGCTTTTAATTTTTTTCTGTTTGCGAATAAAAATCTGACCAGCAGAAATCAGCAGTTAACAATTTTTTAGGAAATATTTCTGTTGAGTTTAGCAAAATTTACTGTTATTTAGCATTCAACTAAAACGAATGTAACTATAGCAAAAATTTTCTTGATATTAATGTTTTTGTTTGCTGTTTTTTATCTAAAAATATTTAGAAAAAGAACTTTTATTAATATTAAGGAAATTTATCATAAACTGTTTTTCATAAAATTTCATAGTTTCATAAAAAGAATTCATTCGATTTCATAAATTATCTCTTCATAGGTTGAACACTTGAGAAATTTTATGAAAAAAAGTTTATGATAAATTTCTTAATATTAATAAAATTTCTTGGATATAATGAAATTCTTCAATCTATTAAACAATTCTATGAAATTGTTTCACTAATACAGTGCGGTTACCTCTGAATCTATTCTAGAACATCTTCTTTTACCACCGGTTGCATGGAACCGGTTCTATAACAGGTTCCTAGCAGTTAAAATGTACGGTTTCACTGTCCCAGAACCAGTTTTATAACTGGTTCTAGAACCGGTTCGAAAGCAAAATGTTCTTCTTTGGAGTTAAAGAACATATTTCAAATAGGACAAACTCCATTCCAAAAGAATCGGCTGTAGAACATAAATTGGAACGTATGATAATACATTATAAGTTATTCTGCAACCAGTTGTTTGGATTTTACTATTTTACTGGGTAGTAATTAATTTTTACTAAAAAGTTAGTAAACTTAAAAAAAAAATTATTTTTTTTACTATACACTTTTTACCCAAATGTCTTTAAAGACACACCAAAGTGTGCTACTACAAAAAATTTATTAAATCATAAATAACAATAATTTTTCTGCATGAATTATTAGATTGGACTCTTCCTATTTTAAAAAACACATTTTTATGAAAATTTAAAACCATTTTCAATTCTTTTTTTTTGGAAAAAGTGCATAAAAAAGTGTCTTTTAAAAAAATGAAAAAAAAAAAAATTTTTTTTATTTTATTTTATTAATTAAAAATCATATAATTACAAATTATATACTATTACCCTAACCGAGCACTAGCTACTATGGCCTTCGGCGCGTTGTAGCGACAAGTGCCTCTGGTGGGAATCGAACCCACGACCCCCGCACTGATAAGCCACTACCAACTAGCCTACTGGGGCGCATAAAATAAATTATTTTTGAATAATTGTTTTAAATTTATTCAATAGAAAAAATGTGGAATTTTCTGAATCGGTAACATTTATTATTATAGGTTTCTAATTGTATTTTTGGCAATACTTTAAAGTTGCCGTGTCTTTATAGGCACATTGGTAAAAAAAAAATGGGTTAAAGATAAATGATTAATGCAAATGGACTTAACATCACTTTACCATCAGCTTACATATACACAAAATGTTATTCAAGTCACATAAAAAAAAAAATTTGAAAATATTTTACCTCTAAGTGTCGAACATTTCTGAAATCCCTCATATCTATTATGTGTAAACTCTTTGTACAACACTGCGTATGATTTTATATTAAATATCAATCATACGCATAGATATTTTTGTCTTAATTTACATACAATTCTGTTAACTAAAGTATTAATTATAATTCGAAACCTGTATTTTTATCTTTCGCTTTATTGATATTGAATAACTTTAAATATTTATTTCCGCCTTCCTACTCGTTTATAAAAAAAAAAATGATTCATAAAACTATGTGGGAGTTAAAATAATGGTTTCAAAAAAGTTCAACGATGTACCTTTCTACCACCATTTTTATATTTTTATAATACGATGCACGTATTTATATAAGTTTACGAGAAAAAAAAACCGCAAAGCTTGTTTTAAAGTTAAAAATAGAAAAACAGCAGCATAGTGGCGCCTAAAGTAAATAATATTTTTGTGCTAAAAAAATTATATATAAATATGCAAAAAAAAAAAAGGAATAAGCTTTTTGATAACCATTTAGATATTTTAAAACGGCAAATCCTATACAAATAAAGGAAAAATGAAAAGCTCACAAAAAGAAAAACAGATTTATGAGAGAGTGAGAGAAAGCATGAGAGGAATTATAAAGGAAGTACGTTTTTTTAAATAAAACAACAATAAAATGTATGAATTTGAACATTTTAACATGCGTCATTAATTGTCATGTAATTAAAAAACAAAAAAAAAAAAAAACATATTGTATGACAAAGACTAAAACTATTATGCGTAATTATAACGAAAATAATTATATATTAATAACTACATTCTCATTAATTAGGGTGTGTGTTCTAAGAAATGCCATCCATTGTTAAAGGAAATTTAGCACGTTTGAATAAAACCAGTCCCTTATTTTACAAAAACAATTGTTGTACTCACTGTTGCCACAAGAGAAACTCAAAATTACACATGACGGTTGTGAAAATTAAACAAAAATTTCCAAATAGCAAATGCACTCAAAAACGCAAGTGTTTGACAGTCGACTTTACTGAAAATTACAGTTAAATCAACAGTAAATTCAGTTAAAAAGGCGACAAAGGTAATTACCTTTAAAAAAAAACTAAAAATTTGAAATACAACTAGCAAAAGTAGTTAAAACAACTAACAAGGTCGTTAAAATAACTGACAATTTAATACTACAAAAATTTTGATACAACTGTACAATTGGGTGATAACTTTTTTTGGACAACATTCTCCCCAGGGGTTTTCTAATGGCAAATATTGTATTTATGATAAAAAAAACTATTTCAGTTCAATTTGGTAAAACAACCTTACGCACCGACAGCGATTTCTAAAATGCCTTTAATATATTAATATGTGAAAACAGATTTTTTTTTATATAAAAAACTGCAAAAAAAAATAGCGGAAATTAAAAGCAAAGTTGGAAGAAAAATATTCCATTGACTCGAAAACGGACTTTACTATTGAAATCAGCATGCCTTAATTATATAGATATGATGGTCAGACGTTGAGGCATCAAAAAAGTTTTTTGTTTAACTTTGTTTGATTCAAAACTTTAACGCGTTTGGTGCGTAACATTTTTTAACGATAGCGAAAAACTAAAAACGCAGTTCATAATATTTGTCCATGCCCTACACGGTTTTGTCTGGGGAGATTTGATATTTGCAAAAAATGCAAAAAGTTATTACCCTACTGTGCAAGTTCGTAAGAAACTAATATTTTTTAACAGTTATTTTTTTGGCACTTTAAAAATATATTTTAATAATGGTTTTGTTTCGATTGCAACAAATAATTTGTATTCCTACATAAAATGAAAATCCAAAATTCCAAATGGTACTTCAGTTTTGATGTTCTTATATATCAGAGGCAATGGAATTTTCTAATTATTAAAAATTCGACATAACTTTGTATTTTAAAACAACTAACAAAAATTAAATGTTTACTGCAAAATTACTGTTTCAGCAGCTGCTTCAAACAATACAGTATTTTTATGTATATTAATAACATGCAGATATGTTATTAATGAATTTTTGCATGGGATCTATGAATTGTCACAGGAACTCATCCATTTAAACTTTTCATTAAATGAATGCAGTTTTTCATAAAATTTAATGAAAAATTTCAAATTATTTATTAAAAATTTCATACGACCAATGAAAAAGTTTCTTTAAAAATAGTTTCGTTAAAACAATGAAGCTTTTCATGTTTAAGAATTTTTTCATTCACATTGTGAAGAAAACTCCATTAGTTTAGTGAAAAATCGTCCAAGGAATTCTCTCTGTGTAGTTGTTTTTTAAATACACTGAGTAAATTCTTTTTGTATGAGATATAGGAAATGTCACTCGAATTCGTCCATTGAAACCTTTCACAAACTTAATAAGAGATCAGCTTATGTATGCCATTTTTCTGATCAGATGAGATGTAATGTTTAGTTATATGTGATACTATATATAATCATATATGATTATATCGGAACTTTCGTCGAGAATTTAAAGATCGAATCAAGTAATTTCCGAACTTGTGAAAATGTTAATATCCAGAAAATTACTACATTTTCTTTTTTAATGTGAACAATTATCTATTTTGTTCCAAGAAACAAAAAAATTTTGAAATTGATTCGCCAGTGTTGCCATATTAAAGTTTCTATAAATTCTTTAAAAACACCAATATTTTTGAAAAGTCCTGAAAATCGGATAGATCAACTTCTGCATTATATTTTAAACGATATTTACATTAACAAAAAATAAAAATTT
Organism: Delia radicum; assembly: GCA_021234595.1. NCBI lineage: Eukaryota > Metazoa > Arthropoda > Insecta > Diptera > Anthomyiidae > Delia > Delia radicum. The sequence goes on along the minus strand of CM037854.1, from coordinate 13,284,150 downwards.
AAAATTAAAACAATTTGAAGCCGTTAAGTAAAAATACGAGGGCGGTACCAAAATTAGTCAACATAACAAAGAAACCACAACAAATTTCGGAAAAATTAGATTCGATAGTAAAAACTGTCTAGCTCCTTAAAATAGCCATCAATCGCATTCTCCACCTCTTCATTGTTGGCAATTTTTTTTTCAAGTTTGGAAATAGAAACCCAACCCAATATTTAATAATAGTAAAAGAAGAAGCAGACAACCCCGAAGTATAATCTAGATCGGCTTTAGTAATGGTTGTACTCAGACCTTTCAAATTAAAGTATTAAATTACATAACGTTGACCAATTTTTTCCATGTTTACAAATTCACTAAAATCGTTTATTTTTGAAGGCTCCAAAAAATACTAAACAACGTAGCGCCTTGAAACTAAAAAGATATGTTTTATAAGGATGTAACTTTTCACCAAAGTAATATTAACAATTTCGGTCTGCTAATTTTGGGACCGCCCTCGCATAGCGTCAAAGTATGATTTTAAATTACGAATTCTCAAAAATCTCGTTGAGACACAATTGCATCTTTGTACCAAATTTCATTAGAAAATTCCCACGAATTCAAGAATGGTATAAAATGGGTTGAAAGCATACAAAAATAGATTTTTATATTAAAATGCAGTCTTAGTCGTAAAATAAAATAAGTAAAATAAATAAATAAAAACAGTCCTCAGAAGTCTACAATTCCTAAAAAAAGAACGTGGTGAATATTTTGTGTATAAAAGTGGCAACACTGGTCGTACTAAAAATAAGTATGAGAGAAATTATAACATATGTTTGCTGTAAAGTTAAAAAACTCATACATACACAAGCGTTTATGAAAAGGATTAAACCCTAAAACAATAGAGGCAAAACACGGATTCCATATGTTTGACTACAAGAGTGAGATTATAAACTCAAACAATACAAATCATATCAACAAGTTGTTTGAGCATATTTTTGCTTAATGCAAACTGTAAATACAGTAAAAGCTTTTATAGAAGTTGAAAAAACTGAAAGTTTTAAAGGTTACATTAAACTACTCAAAAAAAATCGTTTGCTTTTGGTTTAGAATTCTACAAAAAAACTTTTTTAAAGTATTTAGATCTCGAATTCTACTAAAACTTTGTTTTGTTTGTATTTAGATCTCGTAAATCCGAATCTGAAGCTCAAAAAGTTTCAATGATCCTGACTGGGGGCCAAAAAAACTTAATAAAGGACTCTGTCGGGCTCTTTTAAATACCTTTAAAAATTTAATCGACATAAGACTCAAATTAAAGGCACACTAAGAAAAGTCGTTCCTTAACTACATGTCAAGCAACCATGTAGTCAACGGTAATAGTAAGTTTTAACTGTAAATGTAGTACTGTAGTACTTTTTCTATGGGAAACGTACGAGGGCGGTCCTAAAATTAGCCGACGTGACGTATGGCGGCAGTAGTTTCATAAAAATTACTTTGGTGAAAAGCGGCAATCTTATAAAACATATGTTTAAAGTTTCAAGGTGTCACATTGTTTAGTATTTCCTTTGGATCCTTTAAAAATAAACGATTTCAGTGAATTTGTGAACATGGAAAAATTGGTCACCGTTATGTAATTTAATACTTCCATTTGAAAGGAACATATTGGTTACCGTTGTGTAATTCATTACATTCACTTGAAAGAACCGAGTCCAAACAATACTAAAGCAGAGATAGATTCTACTCTGGGGGATTCTGCTCCTTCATTTACGAATATAAAATATTGGCAGAGTTTAAACGCGGCCGTACGAGCTGCCATGATGAACACCTTAGTGGTCGACAAATTGAGATGTCCACTCTAGAAACGGTTAAGAAAATCCACAAAATGGTATTGGATGATCGTCGGCTGAAAGCGAGTGAGCTGGCTGAAATGATAGGCATTTCAAAAAAAGGCTTAACATCGCATATTGACCGAAAATTTGGAGATGAGAAAGCTTTACGCAATATAAGTGCCGCGTTTGCTCACAGTAAAAGACAAAGCACCAGTTCACAAATCCACTATTGCGATGGTTAAAACTAATGAATTAAAGTTCGAATTGCTGCATCACTCACCTTATTCTCCAGATTTAGCGCCCTCGTATTATTATCTATTTCCAAACTTGAAAAAATGGGTCGGTGGCAATCGATTTGCCAACAACGAGGAGGTGGAGTCTGCGCTTGATGGATATTTTAAGGAGCTAAACAGTTTTTACTACAAACAGGGTATCGAATCTATTGAATATCGCTGGGAAAAGTGTATCGAGCTAAAAGTAGATTATGTTGAGAAATAAAGAAAATTTTTCGTGTGAGATTTTATTTGTTCAGTTTGAGATCATGACAAATTTTTCTCTAAATTAACAGAAAAATTATAATTTTTATATGATAATTTACTTTGACTATTAGAAAAAACACAGAAAAAGTTATTAGACACTAGCATGAATGGAATGCATTTTCTGACCCACTACGGTCTTCATCAACATTCTTCGTGCCATTTAGTGTTAATCGTAAATATCTTCTATTTAACTCACACGTTTTCCCTAATTTGTTGTTTTTTCTTTGTTAGCTCGGCTGAATATGTGACCACTCTCGTAAATAACTATTTTCGACAGTCATTAAAAAATCATCTAACCAAAAATACCGTATTTTAGTCACAGTTGTTTTGTGTAATTTTTTTTTTTTGGAAACTTCGCAAAAAGCTGTAAACAATTATGAAATGAGTGTTAAAGTAAATTTTAAATATTTGCATTGTTATATTTTTTTATTGCTTCCTCTAAGGCCGAGTTTTTAGCAAAGGTTGAAAAAGTTTAATTCTTTAATTCAATTTTCTAAAATGAATGAAATTTTACTCAAATTTCATTCTGAAAAAGAATTCTCCTCTATGGCCTTAAATAATATGAATGAATGCTATTTTGAATGAATTCTTTCTTTAATGATTCAAAACTTTCTTAATTCATTTAGTAAAAGGGGGAATGAAGAAATATTTGTTTTCATTCATTTAGTCAAATGATTAACGAAATTTATCATAATTTAACTGAAATATTTACATACAACAAAAGAAAGTTTCTTAAAGTTAGTCTACAACAAAAAAAAAAATATTTTATGCTTGTTATAGCTTCCCAGCAAAATAAGCGCTGAGGAAGAAGTAGTAAAAACACCACATCTACTGATCCGGATGTGGTGCAAATTTAGGTGAATCATTAATGATTTTAACATTGTCGTGTCATTGAGCGGATGGAGTGAATATATAACTTCTTTAGTAGCATTTTAAACATCGCATTGATGCTATTTTTCAATAGTTCATGGAAGGTCTTTTTCAAATATATATTAACATTTTTATTTAATAAAAATGTGCAGCATACTTTAGGGATGTTTCTTTAAAAAAAATCTTTTGGTGCCAGCGAGTATTGAACACACGAATCTGAGTTACGATCTGCTGTATTAAAGTAGACCGCTCTACCATTTGCACCAAAGTTACTTATGAAGTACAACAAACTTAAAACGAACTTATGTTGAAATTATTGATACATTTTTTATGAAAACAAGAAAAATATGCTACACAAATATATTATAAAAAAGATAAAATAATGATTTTAAAACATTTTTATTAAGTGATTTCGTATCACTGAGATATAAATTATTTTTTAAATATTTTTAAGTTTTGATGAGGTTAAAAAAAAATATTAAGATATAATAAAAATGCTCATTTAACCATTTTGAGTTTATTGCATATTTTAAAATATTTTTTTTAATAATAAATTTGACGAGAAGTGTCTTTAATAAGATAAAATATACCAGACAATGAAAAAAAGTATTGGAGAAGTAGTTTAACTACAGGTAGGGAAAAGTGGCCTGCAATGAAACTGGTCGTTTTTAAATTATTTAATTCTCTTAAAATACTCAGAAAAACTAAATTAAATAAAAAATACTAAAAAAATTAATTAGAATTAAAAAAAAAAAAATAAAAAAAAAAAAAATCTCCCCGGACCGGAATCGATCTCGCAGCCTTCTGATTGCAAATCCAACAACTTACCACCTCAACCTTCATATAAAAAAAAATATATATATGAACTTATGAAAAAGTACTTACTATGATGCTATTAATTTAGATAGCAATTAATTTATATGGTGATGCAAATGCTGTTAAAAATAACTTTAATTTAACATTTTTGGCAGTTGTTAACAACAACTTCTATTAAAGTGAAAAATTTGCGTATGCTAATGCTTTGGAAGTCAAGTTAAAGAGGTTCTTAAAGCACTACTTCCACTTTATTTTGCTGGGTTGTGTTTATGTAAAACTTATTTGTATTAAATGAATGATACTAAAATTTCTTGATTCAATTATTAAAATGTTGAATGAACATATAATTGAATTCAATCAAGTTAGGTATTCATTCAATACCAATTAAGGTTTTTGTAATGAAGCTAGTGAATGAATTCCTAGGGAATAATTAACGGAATGATATATAACATTTTTTTATTTCTGAAGAAATTTTTTTTTGTGAATTAAGCTCAAATTGAATTAATTGTTTCGAAGCTCTGAATTTTAGGATGTAGATTATCTTTTAACTTAGATTAAAGAATTTTTGATTCTAAAATGTGGTTTATTCTGTTGTATATAGTAAAGGAAATTATAAAACGGCAGAACTATTAATTATATTAAAAAGATGGTCAAACATTTTCCGAAGAATGTATATATAATAAGAGTCTTATTTTCCATTATAACCACTTTTTGGCTTCTCGGAATCGTCTTTAATGTTTAGTTAGTTGTATTTTATTGTTATGTCAGTTAATTTTACTAAAATTTCAGTTATTTTTTAATAGTAAATAATAATTTAATAATCTAAATAACAACATTTCGCTTCTACTCAAATAACTACTTGAGTGTAGTTTTGCGTAGGCCTTAAATCCAAGAAAAAACAAACATTTTTAAAGTACACTCAGAAAATTAAGAAGGTAGAAATGACTAAAAAGTACAGTTAAAATGACTAAAAATGTAGTCAAAAAAGCGCTGACTGTATTTGTCATAAAAATTACTAATCATGTAGTCGTTTTTAACTATTGCTAAAACAACTACAATGTAAGTAAAAACGATTATCGAGCAAAAACAAAATAAAATAAAAACAATGAACATAAATCGATTATACACAGAAAAAACTAAAAACGGGTTTCAATTAAAAATTTTATTGAATCAATTAATATTTTAATTGATTTTGCACCTACCACTGAAATGATAGTATTAACTAAAAAAAATTGCAGACAGTTTATTAAAACTCTTTCAATTAAAATAATAATAATATCAATTAAAAGAGTTATTGTTTTTCTTTACAACCTCAATTAAAAAGTTTAGTTAAATTGATTAAAACTTTAATTGAAACTTGAGAAGAAAACAATGGTAGTTTTTATTGAAAAATCGTATTTTTTATTTATGTTATATGCCCCCCCCATTAAATAAAAAAAGGAAATGTAGGTTTGTAAATTAAATTGACATATTATTTATAATAAAATTAAAGCTTTTTAATATAAAAATGTATTATAAGAAAACAAATAAAAGTAAAGACAAAATTTTTGTTTTGCTTGTCTTGAACTTTTTCTTGTAATTGAATTGCTTTCTTAAAAAAATCACACACAACTTTAAAATGATAGTTTAATGACACTTATACTTATTGAAAATTTAATTATTTACAAAAATAATAGTTTAATTGTCCTTTTTCGATAAGGTTTATTTAAATCCACATGTGCACTTTTATTACCACAGATAAAACACGAAACTAAATTAAGTTTTCGTGCGTACACGAATATCTCAACAAAAAGAGTGTTGCAAACTCTAGTGAAATAACTACGATTTCGCGTGTATTTGAAATCGGTAAACTATGCAACTTATTAAAAGTTAATCATTTGTTTTTTTTTTTCTTTTTATTTACAAATTAAACAATATATTGATATAATTAAACCTTTGTTTGATTATTTAATCTAAATAAAATAAAAAAAAAATAGTTTGCCAAATTTTTAAAAATTTTGTTTACATGTTGTCAAATTCAATAAATTTTTTAATTGAATCAATTAAAACAATTGTTTAAATTGCCATTGATATTCAAACAATCGATTAATTAGATATTTTTGGCCCATAATTTTTTCTGTGTATGGATATATTAGAAAATTCAATAAATTTTTTAATTGAATCAATTAAAAAAATTGTTTAAATTGCCATTGATATTCAAACAATCGATTAATTAGATATTTTTGGCCCATAATTTTTTCTGTGTATAAGTTGTAAGAACTGCTGTTTTTAACAGTTATTTTTTCGGAGTTTCAAAAATATTTTTTAATAAAATTAAATATTTTTTTCCTTTAAATACAATAAACATATGTATTTCCTGGCTCTATGAAACAAGACCCCAATGAAATAAGTCCTTAAACCAAAAATGAAATAAGGCCCCAAAAATTTCTAATAAAACAGTTGGGGTCTTATTTCATTTTTTTTTTTTGGGACTTTATTTCATAATGAAATTAGGCCCCAATATGAGAAATGAAATAAGTCCCCAAATAATATTTTTGGGGTGTTATTTCATTTTCTTAAAAATCAAAATTTTTAAGTAATATAAGCAAATAACCGTTATAATTACTGCATGAATTATCAAGTTATTAATGTAAATAGTTATTTGCTATTAGTAAGTGAGATTATACCGTGTAGTAATTTTGAAGTTTCTTTTATGTCGCACGCAGAAAAGAACTTTATTTCGCGAAGCCGCCTGCCGCGTTCTACGGAGGAAAAAAACCCCTAAGAGCGGCCGAAGGCCGCCACCCAGAAGAACTTTTTTTTCAAATCAGATGCCCCAAAAAATGGGGCGTTATTTCATTTTTGGTTTGGGGTTTAATTGGGGTCTTGTTTCATAGAGCCGTATTTTCTACATCCTATTTAAAATGCAAAGTCAACATTCCAAACAGCATTCCAGTTATGACGTTTTTATGCACTGGAGACATTTGCAAACTGTAAACATATCAGAAATAACTAATATAAACTAAACGAGAATTTTTAAAAACTCAGCATAATCTTTTAATTTTAAATAACTAACAAAAAATAACTGTTTTTTTTTTTGCAAAATTACTGTTTTGGTTGTTTTTTTTTATTAAAATACTAAAATAACTTCTCAAAACAACTGTTACTGAAGTACAGTATTGTTGGTTAGTTATGTTTTGAAATGACTGTCTAGGTCTGTCGTTTTTAGTTTTTTCATATAAAAATTACAACTATAGCAGTTAAAACAAATACTACTGTTTATTACCTGAATGACCTACATGTAGTTACTGTAAGAATATTCTGAGTATACTGTTCCACAATATTGACCCTAAATATGTAATTTTGAGAACATTTTAATATTATTTTTATAGAAACTATCCGAATGACAGGGTGATCAACGTTAAGAAATATTTTTATCTGTAAGTGTAGTTGTTGTTCTATGTATAAATATTAAATGACTATTTCTGAAAGTTACTAAACAAAGTAACAAATCAAAACTACTTAATTGGAGTAATAGTTATTTTGGGTAGTTGTTTTGGTGGGCGTTGTGGTGTAATGGTTAGCGCGTTGGACTGTTACACAGATGGTCCCGGGTTCGATTCCCGGTGACGACAACATCAATTTAGAAAAATAATATGTATGAGTTTTCTATCACTTATATGTATGTATCGCTGCGCCCACCTTCGGTGTTCTCATAGCACTTAACCCCACCAAAGTAAAATAATAAATCAGGGCTATGAAACAAAAAGCTTCAATAAATTCGCCAACTCTACATCAGGTGGCGAGCAACAACTGTTCTAAGATTTATCATCTCGCGCAATTACAGTGTTGCGATGTTTGAAGCCCTTCAACTTTCACCACCTTCCATCTTTCCACTATCCCCTTTCCAAAGAAAGCAACACATAAATAAATAGGAAGAATTTCCTGAGTGTTGATTCTCCTTAAAAAAAAAAAATATATATATATAAAAAAAATTGACTTTGATATTCTTACACAAGTTTATTTTTTGGGTGTAGCAACAAGTAAAACCTTGGTAAAATGTTACTAGTTTTCGAACAACTTTTGCGAATAAACTATATTTTTTGAAATACATGGCAATAATTTCTTGTGTGTATATTGGAAGTTGTTTTTAGTAGTTAAAAAAGTGGTTTTAATTTTGTTGTTTTCTAACGGTACATTACAACAAAGGGTATTTTTTATCTATCAATGTCGCACTTAATCACTTTTTATCCATATGGTAAACGTTTTTTTTTTTCTAATCTAATCTTATCTAATAAAATAAAATCAACAAGTTGTAATTTTTTTATTGAAAAAGAAAAGTGTGTGAAAATCAATAACAGTCCCCTCAATTCACTTTCACATACAAAAAACTCGAAATAAAAATTTATGAGATTTTTTCTGTCTATAGATTTATATACATTAGGGTGGTCCTTATTTTTCAACTTGCGATTTTTGGGGCTGCCCCTCTCTTAAAATATTTGTTTGGGTACAAAAATTCACCATGCATCGCCCTTGAAAATCCAGCATCGCCCTTGAAAATCGGGCCCCTTGCAAAAATGGGCATAATTTAAAAAAAAATTACAAATTTTTTTTTCTTCAAAATTAAAAAAATATAAAATAATTTTTGTGTTGGGTTTAATCATAACTACTCAGATAAAAAAATATTACTTTACCAGAAAATCGCTAACTTACCCTAACTTTGTGTCAAATAAATTAATAAATATTTTGGGGGTACCTCAAAGTGACTTTTTTGCATTTTTGAAAATTTTATTCAACAAAAATCAAAAACCTAGTGTTTGCTGTCAAGTAGTTTATTAAACACATCTCAAGTATTAAATAAGCCAAGTATTACGGATATCCGTTGGCAAAAATTTTTGTTAGAGCATTTTGATTCTAGCGGATTTCAACGTTTTTTTAAATTTGTATAGGCTTTTTTTTAACAAGATTTTTGTAATATTTAATCAATGTTATTGTGTATGCTATTTTATATAAATGTAATAACTTTATTATAAAGTATAATTTTTCGTGTTCATAGTTAACCTGTGTTTTCATGGGGTCACAATTGACCCTCGTATTTTAAAGAGTCAAAAATCACAAAGATGACATAAAATAAATTTTTGTTTATGCTTCTAATTGTAATTTATTTACATTTTAAAATTAATTAAAATTAATTATTTAGTATAAATTCAGATATTTGTATTCATATAAAAATTGATTTTTTTGTACATATTCAGGAGTATTTTTGAAAAACGTATTTTTAATTTAATAGTGTAATTTTTTTTTTCCTCAAAATTATTATTATGGAAAAGTTTTAAGTTCTAATTTTTACTAAATTGACCTACTCGAAGACTAGAAACGGTTAACGAAAATTTTTTAGAATAAATATAAATTGAATTATTCCTTTTTTTATTTTATTTATAAATTTTGCCACAAAGCTGCATTTTTCTTACGTGGGTCATATTTGACCCCAGGTTAACATGGGTTAACTATCAACGGAAAAAAAAGTATTTTATAATGAAGTTATTACAATCATATAAAAGAGCATATACAATAATATTGATGAAATATTATTAAAACTTTGTTTTAAAGTAAAAATGTATAAAAATAAAAAAAAAACCTTAAAATCCCCGAGAATCAAAATGGCCTAAAAAAAAATTTGCCAACGGATATCCACAGTACTTGGCTTATTTAATACTTGAGATGTGTTTAATAAACTACTTGACAGCAAATACTAGGGTTTTGATTTTTGTTGAATAAAATTTTCAAAAATGCAAAAAAGTGACTTTGAGGTACCCCCAAAATATTTATTAATTTTTTTGACACAAAGTTAGGATAAGTTAGCGATTTTCTGGGAAAGTAATATTTTTTATCTGAGTAGTTATGATTAAACCCAACACAAAAATTATTTTATATTTTTTTAATTTTGAAGAAAAAAAAATTTGTAATTTTTTTTTAAATTATGACCATTTTTCCAAGGGGCCCGATTTTCAAGGGCGATGCGGGACATCTTCCCGTTATGCTAGAACTCTAATTTTTTGCGTGGCGTATTTTGACACCCTAACAAATATTTTAAGGGGTGGGGGGGGGGGGGGTACAGTCATAATCTCATTTTTAGTTTTCGCCCATTCAACGAAAGACCACCCTAATATACATACAAACACTGTAAAAACATTGTTTTAAAGCGTTTTTCTAACGTTTGCATAAAGTACCTTAATACTACATCCTTTACAAAATATATATCTGATTATTTAAAAAAAACATTGTCAAAATATTGGTTTAAAGAATTTTTAAAATGTTCGAAAAAAGAGTTTTCCAAAACGTTTTTTTTTTCCAAGTTGGAAAATATAGGTTTGAAGGATTTTAAAACATAATTAAAATATATAATTATGTTTAATTTCTTTGGTAATTAATGCAATTTAAATTGGTATGCATTTTGTTCTTATAATATTTACTAAAATCATACACACAGAGAAATAAAGTGCCAACCGAATTGAAATTTGTATTTTAATGATAACAACTTATAAATTCAGTGCAACGATATATACATTAGATTTTTGAATATTTTGGGTTTTGAATCTAAAATTCAGTTGAATTACCCGATCTTTGTTTGCGAAAGCTAATGTTCAGTTGTACCAACCAATTAAAATTCGTAATAGCCGAATTTAAGTTGTAGTAACCGAATTTCAGTTGGCAAATGGCAAAATTTTTCTCTGTGTGTTAAACATGTTCAGTTTGGTCTATAATTTAACCATGAATCGACTTACAAACGAACAACGCTTGGAGATTATTGAATTTTATTATCAAAATTCATGCTCGGTTAGGAAAGTGCATCGTGCACTTCTTCCAATTTATGGTGAGTTTGGGCTACCTTCTGAGGCGTCTATTCGGAATCTTGTGACTAAACAACGGCTAACTTTTGGTGAATGGGCGCTGGCAAATTTGGATTAGGGTTCACTTTTTTATTGGAAAATTGTGTTCAGCAATGAAGCTCATTTCTGGTTGAATGGATATTGCAAGAACTGCCAATGCATCCCGAAAAAGACATTGTATGATGTGGATTATGGGCCGGTAGCATCATTGGAACGTACTTCTTCAAAGACGAAGAAGGCAGGAACGTGACTGTGATGATTACAAATTTTTGTTTGCTCAACATGGAAGAGCTGGACTTGGGTGACATGCGGTTTCAAGAAGACGGTGCCACATGCCACACAGCACGCGAAACAATGGTCCAATTGAGAGGTGAGTTCGGTAAACAGTTTATTTCACATTTGGGGCCGGTCAATTTTCAGCCTTGATCGTACTGTTTAACGCCTTTCGAATATTTTTTGTGGTGCTAAGTTAAGGCTCATGTCTATAGGGACAAGCCCGCAACGTTTGACGCACTGGAAGCCAATATTAAAGAATTTATTCGTGAGATACCGGCCGATATTTTGGAGAGAGAATGCCAAAATTGGACCCATCATATGAACCATTTGAGGCGTAGCCGCGGTCAACATTTACATTAAATCATCTTTAAACATTGAATTATATAAAACGTTTTATCGACTCAAATAAAGATTTCTAGTGTCAAACCGAACAGATCGGCCAGAAAATGCATTTGGTCTGTATTCTGTATTTTAAAGCTTATGGACAAATTTGGCGGATGGAAAAATGTTTATTGGGCTGATTAGATGCTATTTTGAGTGTCAAATTTGAAGAAAAGTCTGTAGTTAAGCAATGAATTTACTGTTCGGCCTCAGAAAGTTCGGCCAAATTGAAAATAGTTTGGCGCCGAACTTTTAACTTTATAGCTAAGTTTCGGCTTTTCTCTTAAATTTTATACACAAAATCGAATTAAATCGGCTCAACAAACATGTTTCCAATACCAAAATTTGTCATCATTGCCTCTAGATATCAAAAAACCGACAAAATATAGGTTTTTGGCCGAACTGTTCGGTCGGACACTAAAGATTTTATAAATTTCTCTAAATTTTATGTGTTTTTTGTTTTAAATCAAATCTGAAAGCTCTTAAAAAATCGCCCTTTATTAAAATAATTTTTTTCCATTATTTCAAGCACCTCCTCTGATATTTCCACAAATGTTTGGTGACCTAAATGTTTGGTGTACCAAAAAAATGTATATACAAATTATTGCATACTTTAAGGATCAACCAAATGTATTTTATGAAAATTTCATTTACTTAATGAATTTTCCATTAATATAATAAAAATTATTCATTAAACCAATGACACATATTTATTAATAGTACGAAGGAAGTGTAGATAAAATACTTTTTATGTTAAAAATTGTTTATCATTTGGGTCGTTTTTAAAACGCTTTTAACCTGTAAATCGAAATGTTCTACAACGCTTTCATGATTGTATGTTTCTACCTGGGTTATTTCTTAATTTGCTTTTATTTTTATATATTTCCTAACTTAATTAAATAAAATGAGACTACTTTTGGTTTACTTGACATTAGTTCAATCGGTGGGTGAGAGCATAATTATTTATAAATAAATTAGCTTCACTTCTTAATGCAATTTATGTATTTTATAGTGTCACACCATCTAATTTGTTGCTACTTGAAGTTATAAATAATAATCTTTATTTTATTATCACTCTGTGGGTAGCTAGATGGTTGGAGAGTTGATAGGTTGGACCGGAATGCAAAAAAGAAAATTTTAATTCTTACTAGTTGATAGTGTAAAGCACTCAAAAATGTCTGACAGTAGAAAATCTACTGAAAAATTACTGAAATTTGACAAAAAATTTGCATTAAATTGGCGGATGAAGAAATATTTTAATTATTAAATAAACATTGCACGGTTTTTTTGCTTAACAAAAATCAAATGATCTTGAACTTGAATAATCTTGCTCACATCATAATTTACGATAAAAGATTGAAAAAGTAAAACATTATTCGACAAAACTTTTAAACTTTGTTTGCTTTGCAGATGTAAGTATGTTTTTGTTGCATTGAATTCGTGATTTTCGATTCACCCTAAGATTCACTCTAAGAGCAGTTGTAAGTGGGTTGCTGCATCTTAACAATCATTGCGACAATTGCATTATTATTTACCACGTTTATTCGAACGAATTACTGCTTTATAGATGCACATCTTGTATGTGGTAGTTAAAGTATTTCATGGCTGTTTTTATTATTTAGCCACTTATTAAGTACTTAAGGGTTGTTTGAGTCAGTCAATTTCTAATTTCGTTTTAATAAAATTTTCTTATTTACGATGTTTTCTGAATGTTTTCTGATGTTTTAATGAATTATTACGAATAATTTTTATGGATGGTTTGTTATATTTATTGCAATTAGTGAAGGATTAAATGGATGGCATTTTTATAGAGATGCTACGAATAGTGTATTCGGCACAATACCGAATATTCGGTAGTCGGTTTAAACTGAATACTGGATATTTTGCGAATAGTTACTTCATACACATTTTCATATAAATTTCATATAAAATTACACTGTACTTTAGATATAGACAAAATTAAATAGAATAATTATACTTTTCTAGGTCGAACCATCATCTTAAACCTATACAAACAGTCGTATTTAACGTTTTAAAGAAAAATATTATGTGAAAAACTTGATTTTATCAATTTTTTAGATAAAAATACAGGTTTTCTGCCGAATAGTAAAAACATCACAAATATACCGAATAACGAATAGTAACCGAATATTGGTGACATCTCTACATTTATTTACTTGTGAACATTCAACAATTTTGGTTGCCTGGTTACACAAGAATCTAATAAATACATGTACACCGTAATTATTTTTGATGACTTACATGCATCACTTAGCCAATTCGTTTGGCCATTTACACAAAACTTGAGTAAAATTAAACAAAAGCTAATTGAGTTAATGAATTCATCATTAATTAAATTAAACAAAAGCAATTGAGTTAATGAATTCATCATAATCTAATAATGTTCAACTTTTTACAGAACTTTCCTTTGAAATACATATCCAGGCAGATAAATACAATCGTTAGAATGTTGGCAAAGCGTCGGCGACAGTCGGTTATGCGATGGCAGAACGTGTGATTAACAGTCTTGACTGTATTGTCCTGTTACGCAATTGGTAATAGTGGCCAACCGTTGGCTTGACGAACTCGCCACCGTTGTCAAAACGTTGGTAATTCAAAAAATTGTGTGCTTTTAAAATACCTTAAATTAAATTCATGAGAAATATCTATAATAAAACACATTTGAAAAGCAGTTGGATATTAGGCTTTCGTATTTTATTTATAAGTATGAAATATAATAAAATGTAAAAATAGATAATGCGTGTAATTGGTTGTAATGTTAGTAAAAACAATATTGGCAAAGAATTTTGCGGGTAGTATCGGCAAAATACATGCTTTGCAAACAAAATAGGGGTTTTCTAGTACAATATTTATTAATACGGTGGGTTTAACAAAAAAATAGCTGTGGTTTGCCAATACTATTTCTTTTCTACGGTGGGCAATTTCTCTGTGAGTATATTTTTAATAGACTTTGGTATGCTGGATCCAAATCGGTAAAACAATTTTTTTTTTATTTTAGAAATGTTGAGGTTAAGTAGAAGAATAAACGTTTTTCTTTAAAATTTATAAACACTATTAATTTTTAAATCAAACTAGACTAGTTTCTGCCTTTTTATGGACAGGCTCATTAGTGATTTTCCGTTTAAATTGTATTATTATTTGTGTCTTAAAATTGTCAGATTGTCTCTATATGATAAATTTTTCAACAACCTGCGGCTGTAAGAATCAAACCTGTGCTCATCTTACATTACAAACGTAACAATACCAAGTCATGACCGTTTAGCGATCACACCCAAGTATGGCCTCGAATATAAAGCAGCTAACTTGCAGTTTTCTTTCCTATTAGCTTTTTCTGTTATTGTATATTATACTCAGAAGTGACAACACTAACAACACAAATATTCTATTTTTAGATTTTTGTTTATTTTTCTAATCTCCTCCGTCTCTTTTTTTTTAATTTGCAGTTTTAGAAATATCGCGATTTTTGTATTCATATCATTCATAACATTTTTAAGTATATTTTACTTAATTTTTCGAAATCCATTTACAAAATATTATCTTTCATTTGGTGTTTGTTCGGAAATTATATGTTAATACATATGTTTCTGTATGTTTATTAGGAAGTCCCTTAAAATAACGATTCGTCGATTTCCTTTCATTACACCCCCAGTTTTATTGCAAGTGGTTTAAAATGGAAGAAATAGATTTGTTTTTAAAACGTTAACCCTTGCCGAAAATGGCCCATTTTGGAAAAAATTGTATTATTATTAAAGATTTTGAAAATTCGAAAAAATTTACTTTTTATTTCATTTGTTTATTTAATATGCTCAAAGTTATTTAGATATGGACTTTTGACTTCATCGCATATCATTAATCCACTTTAGCCTGGAATCCTAAATGGCCCACGAATTTGATAAATATGCACAAACGTTTTTTTTTAAATTAATTTAAAATATTTTTAAAAATGCCTAATTTGAAGATTGCTATTTTCATAATATAATAGCTGTTATTAAATAAAAAAAGAAAAAAATCGAGAAATGACAATGCGAGTTGGTTTTTGGAACTACTTCTTTCTAGGACATTTTATGAAAATAACTTATTTTGTGAAAAATTTAACATAATTTGAATGTTTTCATCAAAGTTTGCATAATTTTCGGAAAAATATCAATCATATTTATTAAGACTGTTCTTATCTTTACTGTTATTTAATAAATCTTTAACCCTGATGACAAAAAATACCCATGAAACTTAATTGTAATTATGACTACAAGATTGTAGAGCTTTTAAATTGATAAAAAAAAACAAAGAAAACACCCACTAGGAAATTTACAGAATAACACCGATCATAATTTCCGGAAAAATATAACTTAAATTGTATAAGACTATAATTATATTTACTTTTATTCAAAAAATAGTTAACCCTTAATGGTCGTGTACTAAAAAGACACAGGAAACTTAATTTAAATTATGACTTCGAGAAGATAAAAAACACATGATAAAAAATTATTTTGTATAACTTGATCCATATAAAAATTTACAAATTAACATCTTTCCGATTTTTATTAAATTCGGATATTCGATAGAGGGTATACAACTAACGAATAAGCGCAATTCTTTGTAGTCCCAATATTATTCTTAAGAGTTGTTTTTGACCCCACCCGTTTAACCCTCAAAAAATTTTATTCTGTACATTTTCTAGTGGTTCTTTTATGATGAAAAGTGACACAAAATAACAATTTTTATCAAGTGGACACTTTTTTTTATCCATTTAAAGTCATTTAAATTTCAGGTAAGGCTGTCCCTACACTGAATAAATCATCTTCACTTGAGTTCGGCCCTCGACCGGAAGTATCGGGCCTTACATCCCCTGTCGTCCGTGAGCTAGTCGAACAAGGATGGGCTTCTTCCGGTACGTTATGTCAAGGTTTTGGTGACAATATGAATTTCTTCATTGCTTTAATGAAAATAGTCACTGGAACTTGTCCTTTACTTTACTTTTCATGGAATCTATGAAACAGGGCTCATTAAATTAAATTTTTATGAAATGCTTTGCAAAATTCATGAAAATCTAAATAAAACTAACAAATCATTGCAACAATGATGCGTTCATAGAATTTGTAAAACAGGTTATAATATTACGAAGTTTCATTGAATTAATAAAACTCTTCATGAATGTGTTGAAAAAAAGTTAATAAAAATATTAAATTTAAAATAAAAATAAAAACGTTTAGTCTTTGAAACAATTTCATAGCTCTAAAGGTAATTTTAATTAAATTTCAATAAATAGATAGAGATTTCTGCATTATTTGTTTAAACAATACAGTAAGCAAAATTTTAATAGTCGCATATAAACTTTGTGGATTATTTATTTAATATGGTTGTAAATTTTTGATATTTTTTTATAGAATTAATCACTGAAGGGTAAAGGCTCCATTAGTCTTACCGTTCCGTGACGTTTCTGTACCACACACTCATTTTCATATATTAAAACCAAAAAAAAAAAATATTATATTTATAAACCTCATTTAACGGAACTTTTTCTAGTAAAACATCAAATTTGGAGCGAAATTTAAATAGACGCAGCTTTTAACTTTTAATTACTTTGTTATAGGTGTTGGAGGAAATTTAAAGTGTTTGGCATTTTTTAAGTATAGTAAATGCTGGGATATAACAAAAAAATATTTTCTTCGAAATTCAACCATAATTGTGGAATTTGCAATTTTACAGCACAAAGACTAATTTAACTAAGATATTTCATACAAAATAAATAATTGCACACCTTTACTACACACCTTTGCGTAAAAAAGTTACATAAAAAACTTAGTCTGAAGTAAGATTTTCAAAAATTATTTTTTACTATTATAGCTTTGTGTCCAAATCACAGAAAAGTGAACCAAAACTAAATAATTTCTTAAAAAAATATGTTTAACAGATAATAAACAAAGATTTTGAGCAAAATGACGCTTAAGATTTTTTTTATTGCTCTTGCTCACTTATAACGTGATACTAGTGTTTCCAAAAATGGTCAACCGATTAACCTAAAACCCGGTTTTTGGGCAAAAATTCGATTTTTTTCTGTCGGTTAACCGGTTTTTAATTTGTGTTAAAATCATTTTGGGAAACAAAAATGGTGCAAATTAAAATTTTTTTTCTCAGATGGGCACACAGGGCCCGATTTTGGATTTAAAAAAAGGTATATAATGAAATTGTTACCAGGGTTGCCATGATAATAATATTGTGTTTTTCTATCGCATTGTCGTTTTTATTGACTTCTAAAGCTACCCAGCCAGAAATTGCCAATGGTCTGAAAAATCAAGCACTGGCAGAGCACTGTTTGCCAATGGTCCAACAAACGCTCTGCCAACGTTAGTAAAAAGTGCTTTGCCAGTGCTTCATTAACAAAATTTACAACAGTAAAAATAATAAAATCACTGGCACAGCTCTGGCTTAGAACGCTCTGCCAACGTTTGTAAAAAGTGCTTTGCCAGTACTTAAGTTACCCAATTTACAACCGTAAAAATAAAAAAGCACTGGCACAGTACTGACTTAGAACGCTTTCCCAACATTGGCAAAAAGTGCATTGCCAGTATTTATTTACAAAATTTACAACCGTTAACTTAATAAAAACAGTGGCACATAGCTTGTTCACAACAAGAGTGGAAAAATTCAAAACTAAATTGCAATTTATAATTTGAATATATTAAGGTCTCCTATTATAGTCAGCACAAAGTATAGTTTTTGTACTAAAATTTTACTTAAGAAATTTATTTTCAAATTTCTTTCTTTAGTGAAATTGTAGTAAAAAATCGTGTTAACTTATCACAAAAATAACTTGATAAAAAAAATAGTCAGTTATTTTGTAACTTAGCTGAAGCAAGTCTATTGTTATTTCTGTTCAAATTACCAAAATCATTCAATAAGAAATAATACAACTATATACTGAAGTGAATTACTAAGTAGGACTTTATTGGTTGTTTTTGGTTTTGGTACTGGCAAAGCGCTTATTGCCAGTGCTTTGCCAACGTTTTAAAAAAGAAACGGCCAAGCCCTGCCCGGTGTTATCATTTTGGGGTTGGCAAAGCACTTATTATATTATTAAAAAAGCACTTTATTGGTTGTTCCACCAATGCTTTGCCAACGTTTTAAAATTATGGTTTTGGTACTGGCAAAGCGTTCATTGCCAGTGCTTTGCCAACGTTTTAAAAAAGGAACGGCCAAGCCCTGCCCGGTGTTATCATTTTGCGGTGGCAAAGCACTTAAATCTTCAGATATCCAACGCTCTGCCAACGCTCATACCACCGTTGAAAGCACTGGGCCAATGTTTTGCCGTTCGTATTTTTCTGGCTGGGTATTTATTAAACCCCTTAATCAGTATATACTATACTTAATATCCTATACATAATATAGTTACTATATTTTAGATCTGGAAAATATTGTTAAATACATGTCCATTAAAATTTTTTTTAGTTTTGGTACAATATTCCCTGATTTGGTCATTATGCTGTAATGGTAAAAATTATTCTTTCCCAATTTTTTTCAGGAAAAGTGTTTTTTATCCAATTTTTTTGTGCATGCATATCTGTGTAGTGAAGAATCCAACATATTTATTTTCTATGACATTTCTTAGTTTAACTATCCTTTAAAAACAATTTTTTTAGTCTGAGGTGTAAAATTTGGTTTTTAACTTTCAAATTCCACATTTATGGTTGAATTTCGAAAAAATATTTTTTTTCTATCCTCCAGAATTTACTAAGTATACATAAAAATGCCAAAATCGTTAATTTTACTCCAACTCCTTAAACAAAGAATTTAAAAGTTAAGAGCTGCGTCGATTTAAATTTCACTCCGAATTTGATATTTTTTTTACAAAAAGTACCTTTAAGCGAGGTTTGTAATTATAATATCATAATGATTAATCTATATATATATAAAACTCATTTTCTGTTTGTTTGTTCTCTATACAAATTTGTAATTCTCAACGGGTTTTTCTCAAATTTGGCATTTTTTCAACTTAGATCGTAGTATAGTTTTCATTAACCACGCCCACTTCTACGCCTACTTTTGACAAAAAAATGTAAAATTAACATTTTTTCACCTTTTTCAACTTTTTTCGTTTTTTTCGTATACAAACTTCTAAGAAAGTTTAAACGGATTTCTCTGAAATTACTCACATATATTCTACGTTTCATTACCATAGCCCACTTCAATACCGACTTTTGATCAAAAACGTCAAAATCAAAAATTTCCACTATTTTTAATAAAGCTTATTTTTTTAATTTGAAAGCATTAAATGCAATCAAAACATTTTAGGAAAAACCATTTCGTTTCTAAGAATTATTTTTAAACCCGTATAATATACCTACCCCGCAGGAAATGTCAATAGTGAAAAAGTATTGATTCACTATTGACTGTGTCACCATTACTACTAACCAAATATTCCCCAGGCAATGTAATTTGCTATAGACATTTAACATGTACGTGTCATTGAAAATCACTAGTAACATTAGAACTATTGACTAGGTATTGAATAGGTAGTTCTTATGGGACCATATGTAGACATTGGAACCAAAGATGCACTAGTGACTAGGTAGTTCTTATGGCACCATGTGTAGACATTAGAAACATAGATTCACTAGTGACTAAGTAGTTCTTATGGGACCATATGCAGATATTGGACCAAAGATTCACTAGTGACTCGTTAGTTCTTATGGGACCACATGTAGACATAAGAACCATAGATTCACTAGTGACTAATTAGTTCTAATGGGACCATATGTAGACATTGGAACCAAAAATTTACTAGTGAGTTAATAAAGTAGAAAGTATAGACGCTTAGTTGACAATGGCAACAAAATAGTAGACAAAAGTGGAGACTTGGAGACACTTGACCCCAAGCTTCCTGCAGGGTACTGATTTTTTCGCAATGTCTTTATGATTTAATTTTTTTTTAAATTTTATTTTTCCTTACCGTTTTTGGCAATAAAAAGTCCATTAAAAAAAAAAAAACAAATTTCTTTAAGGATAAACTTTTTCGAAACCATGCACTAAAATCAATATGACACATCTTTATTGATTAAGCACATTAATTTATAGTCGTGAATTGCTACTAAAAGCATCATTTTGTATTCAACATCTTTAAAGATAAAATAATTTTTAATTTTTTAATTTTATTTCATAAATTTCAAATGGAATCTTTAATTACAAGTTTAACGTTAAAATCCTAACTGATTCTGCAAAACACAACAGAATTAAGTCGTTTATTTCCTAGCTTAAAATTTTTTCTGCATTCAAAAATCACAGTTGACCCGGGAAACACCGGGCTCTTCAGCTAGTTTTAAATAAAACGATCAAAAATTGCGACTAATTAAATTTTCATGAAATTAAATTTTAAGATTTCCTAAAATACATTCAAAAAGGCTGTTCACTTGAACTGTGCAAACATAACAGCTAATTTTTTACCTTTGTCCATTGTGACTCAGAACATTTTGAAGAATATTGCATTTTTTGATATGTTTTTATATTTTGTCTTATCACCCTCTTTTGCTTTGACAGATAAATGTCAATAGACATAAATTGCAGTAAAAATATTTTTTTTTCTTTAAACTGGCACTTTTTTCATATTTTCACTTCCCCCCAAAATGTCTTCTTTAAAAAAATGCATAAAAATACAACTAACAAACAAACGAGTTGGTTGTCAAATTAATTGACAAATAAGTTAGTCCACTCATCACTCTGTAAAAAAAAATCCTTTATGTGGTCTTTTAAAGAGCTAGAAAAGCATTTCACTCCAAACTTTCCTACGCATTCACAATTTAAATTATGATTTGAGTGAAATTTGTTGACGTCAAAAATAATTTCGTATGCTTAAGCATAAATTTTTGCTGAATATCTTCAACAAAAATTGAATCTTAAATTTTTGTGCCTTATTTTCTTTTTTTTCCATTATGATGAAAACGGTGGTAATCAATTGAATTATAGTAGACAAAAAGCACTATGCTCTACTAAACTGCAAATTACAGGAAGTTCTTTAAAATACTAACAACAGACAGCAATCAAGAGTACGAAAAAGTTTTCCATTATAAAAGAAATGGAAAAAACCGAACCCATGCAGTATAAAACAGCCACTACAGCTAAACTACACTGAAAAAAAAATTAGTAAAGTCAGCAAAATTTTAGTCAGGAGGGTGCTTACAAACAAAATTGATAATGTTAGCAACAAAATTAGTAGATTCAGCTAAAGTTTTGCTAACACTTAGTTGATTAAAAAATTAAAAAAATCCTTGCTTAGAGTTAACAATATTATTGCTGAATATTAGTACACACAGAGAAACAAAGTACCAACCGAATTGATAAGTGTATTTTAATGGTAACAACTTATAAATTCAGTTAGTACAATGATATTTACTTTAGATTTTTTAAGATTTTAAGTGTTCCAACTAAAATTCAGTTGAATTAACCAAACTTTGTTGTGAAAACTAATGTTCAGTTCGATCAACCAACTGAAATTTGTAATAACCGAATTTGAGTCGTAATAACTGAATTTCAGTTGGCAAATAGCTACATTTTTCTCTATGTGTAGACTGCAAAAATACTCAAAAAATTTGTAGAAACTTTTGTTAATTTATTTGCTGAAAATCCTAAACATTTTTTTTTGTGATTATTTTAAAAGTAAATTAAAATAACTTACAAAAAATATACAAATGTTCATACTTTCACATTGACGACATGAATTAATGTAATGTCTGAAAATAAATAGATATAATAATACACAGCATAAACAAATTTATTGTTCAACTCCTTACATCCAAATGATGGCATCTTTTAAAGGAAGGCAAATGCCTTAGATAATTCTAGAAACGAAACAAAAAATAGCAAAATATGACAAATACAATAATTTTTTGCAATAAGAAAAAGGAAACATAAAAAATTACCTAAGATGTGTGTCCTTGTCTTTCGCATTAGTCTGTCTACCAGAACGTTTTTTTTTGTTTGCAGTTTCAAATTGCCAATTTGACCACACTACATTAATAACAGAGGCCGACTAGGTTTTCTAACCAATAATCAGACTATACTTTCCCAAAGGTTTTAGACGTCCTGAATCCGAATCTCTATCACGTGAGGCTTTCGAGATATTTTAACCTATAAGTGTACAAAAACACGTTTTGTGGTACATTTGAGGCTCTGTAACTTTTAACTTTTTTTACTTGATTTACAGGACGTTTTACTAACTTTACTACTAACTTATTTTTTTGAGTGTACATTAATGAATATCAAAGGCAAGTAACAGCTGGAAATTAATTTCCGTTGGCAAGAGAAGACAATGTCATTAACAACCTCAAACAAAAAAAATCGTAATCAAATAAAAAGTATTTTAAAAAGAATATATTACGATACCAAAAATATTTTGAGTGCTTAGAAATTATGAATAATGGATAATGTAACCAACTGTTGATAATGTAACTAAAATAATCACGATTTTCTTATTAAGTTGTAGGATATGACAAAAAAATGTTGACTATTTTTTTTTTGTTTGGTGGTGTAATAATATATGTTTTGAAATGTGATAAATACACTCAAAAAAGAAGTTAGTAGGAAAGTTAGTAAAACGTCTTGTAAATCAAGTTTACTATATCTCAGTAAATTTTTTGCTAAAATTATGTGTTCAGCTAAAACTTTATTTATACTTATTCAGCACTTAACTGTTTTGAACTATATTACTAAAATTTTCCTAATTTAATTTGCTAAACAAATTCTACTGATAAACACATTAGTAGTGTGGACGCCAACCAGATTGAAAGGTATACACAGAATCAAGTAGATGTCGCGGCATGACAAGACATATAAAAAAATCAACCATGGAAGATTTTTGTACCAGTTTTTCATACAAAAGAACGCTATTACATTAGTGGATTAAAAAAACTTTAATTTTGTATTGTCACCAACTTGTAAAAGTAATTGTCTATTAATTAAATTAAAAAAAAAAAATAAAATATTTAAATTTAATAAACATTAAATGTGTATTTGTAAACTAAATCTTTAAAGTGATCATTAATGTAGTGTGGTCAAATTGCAAACAAATATACGTTATAGGTAGACAGACTATAGCGAAAGACAATAAATGACACACATCTTTTTATGTTTAATCTTGTCTTATTGCATAAAAAGGGTTGTATATTTAGACAACCATTGATGCAAGTAGTTGAAAGATAGTTTTGTTTATGTTATTTACATATAATTATTTCTATATATTTTCAAATATTAAATTAATTCATGTCGTCAATGTGGACGTATGACCATTTTTATATTTTGGAACGTAGTGTAATTTATTTTTAAAAGAAAAACAAAAAATTTTTTCAGATTTTCAGCAAAAAAATTTACTGAAATATAATTTTTCTACAAATTTTTTGAGTTTTTTCAGTCTACTAAAAAATTACAGGGTTTTTTGTTAAACATTATTTATTAATTAAAAAATGACTTCATCAGCTAATTTAATGCAGACTTTATCTACATTTCATTCATTTCGAGTCGCCGAAAATCTTCAACGGACGAATGTAGAAGGGGTAGAAGATTTACCCAAATTATAATTTTTAAAAGGAAAAAGATCAACGCTTTACCCGTAATGTTTTATTTACTTAATGAGAAGTAAAAAACAAAATTGGAAGAATTGAGCTAATTCAAATCAAAAATTATACATTTTTATTTTAATAAACATTGATCGTGTACAGTTCGTGTAACTAATAAACATTGTTCGTGGATGAATCCATTTTTTAATTAATAAATAAACATTGCACGGTTTTTTGTTTAACAAAAAACAAATGATCTTGAACTTGAATAAACTTGGTCACATCAAAATTAATGATATAAGATCGAAAAATAAACTTTTGGTTTTAATTTTTTAAAATTTAAAAGAAAAAAATTTAAAAATACAGTTCTTAAAAACAAATCGATTTCCATGTGCAATAAAACTTTGGGTGTAATGAACTAAAATAGACAAATCGTTTTTTAAGGGGCATCGTAGTAATTACAAAATAAATTAATTCTAGGGCTGTTTTAGCGTATACTCTATAGATCTATATTTCCAAAAATTGTAATCTAAAAATTTGAACATAAAAGAAATTTTTTCAATAATTTTTAATAAGTCACACATTGCATTAATACTCGTAGATGTCATTAATACATGTAATAA
Source organism: Delia radicum (assembly GCA_021234595.1). Taxonomy (NCBI): domain Eukaryota; kingdom Metazoa; phylum Arthropoda; class Insecta; order Diptera; family Anthomyiidae; genus Delia; species Delia radicum. The sequence continues at coordinate 13,259,411 of CM037854.1, read as the reverse complement.
AATAATAAATGTTTATTTAACAATTGAAGGGCTTATTGTAAAAACTTGATAACCCACAATTATTGTATTATGGATTTTTGCAGGTTTCTAGACATCCATTGATTAATATTTAATAGAAATCTTGCTTAAACACTTATTGTAAGTACCTAGAGTAAAAACGTCGTGCAAAAGTAATTGTTTTTGCATCTTTTTATTCTTTAAAAGGCAAAAATAAGCTATACATAAAATGTGACTTATCAAGTTTTTACAATAAGCCCTTCAATTGGAATAAAACCAACATTTTGTTTCAAAATTAAATATTTAAAAACAAAGAACATAATAGGACAATTTTATAATAGAACGGACATTGTTACAATAGTACGCAGCAGGACCAATTACGTCAATGCATAAATAGTCACTCACTAACACTTGGATACTTGTTAAGTGAAAATTAAATAAAATCAACACGCATACAGGAAGTGTACGACTGACTACAAAACACATACAATTAAATGTGGAAATGTTTTGTATCTCAATTGTAGTGGGCATATTGAAGGGTATAAAATCAAAGAGTATATACCAATAGAGAGACTATACTTCCAACGCCTCTCAGCAACAAAATACCGAACTCAGGCAAGCACTAAAAAAACTGGGATGGTTGGCAATATTGCTAATATACCGTTATCGATTCAAAGCCCTTTCAAATAACTATCGTTATTCCTAAAATACCGTTACCGAAATAATTGAAAACCCGTTATCCGTAAAATACCTTTACCGATATAACTAAAATATTAATATCCTTAAAATACCGTTACCGAAATAACTAAAATACCGTTATCGCTAAAATACCGTTACCGAAGTAATTAAAATAGCGATATATTTAAAATATCGTTATTGAAATAATCTGACAAGATCTGAAAAGAAAAATCGCTGTAAATAGATATAGTTTGCAAAATGTTGATCATAAAATAGCCTGTCATTGGAAATCGGGCATGATGGGGCTAAAAATATCGGTGTGCATTGACATTAACTGAATAAATAAAATAACGTTACCCTTAAATAACTGAAATAACTGAAAAGCCGTTATCCCTAAATCAACGTTACCGAAATAACTTAAATACCGCTACCGCTAAAATATGTAAAATGCCGTTAACGCTAAAAAACTGTTACCGAAATAACTGAAATATCGTTACCCCTTAACTACAGTTACCGAAATAAAAGAAATTAGCGTTACCCTTACCGAAACCCGCATCGAATCGGTTACCATTCATGCTAAAAAATGATTTCAACCTGTTGACAAAATATGTTTGCTTAAATCCTCACTTTTATTTTGTTATTTTCTATTTAAAATTAATATATTTTAATTTTATCTTGCTGATTTTATCATTAATATTTGAAATAATTAAAAATTGTATTAAATTATTATTCAAAAACATAATAAAAACTAATTAAAACTTTCAAACTTCTGCAACATGTTTTCATTTGCTCGGCGCGAGTTTACGAATAAAAAGAGATCAGATTGACCTTCACTGAGTAGTATAGAAACCCACTGATAAAATGCGCTCAATAGGCATAAATGTATAACATCCGGTAACGGTACAGTTTTCACAAACACATACATACATATGTGCACAAATGGCTAAACAAATACATTTAAAAGTCACAACTACATCAGCAACAACTGGCATAAAATGTAAGAAATATTCGATTGAAGATGAAATATCAGCATTTTATTCTAGGGATGCCAATCGGAATAGTTTTTTATGCCCTCCACATACTGTGATGTGGGTATATGAGGAATTTAAAGAATTTTCAACTCATGGCAGATTATTTTCAAAATTTGTTCTGTATGACATGAATAAACTTTTGTGAATTTGTTAGCCGATATTTAAGCATGATAAATCCATCCATTATTTTTAATGGCACAAAAAGTATGGCGGTTTTAAGTTAAAATCCAATAAAAAATTAAAACACATTTTTTGCTTGGATTTACTTAAAATTTCATTCAATTTATAGATTTCATTGTATTTATCACACATCGAAATATATATAACACCACCAAAAAAAATAAAAATTTTTTGGAAAACACTGATTTTTATTGCCGGTAATATGATTTTTAATTGGGTTTTAGGGGTACCTATTTTTTAGTACACACAGAGAAAATTTTCGCCATTTGCCAAGTGAAATTCGGTTAATACGACTCAAATTCGGTTACTAGGTCTGAAATCCGTTGGTACAACTGAATTTTGGTTTTTACAACAAAGTTCAGTTAATACAACTGAATGTTTTTATTTTTTATATTTATTTATTTATTTATTTAAGTCTACGGGATAAATCTCTACAGACAATTTTCTTGAATATAATAAATTACAATAGTGTTTTAAATCTACGTATTTAGGAACAATATTATATTGCGTTTAATTACGTTAATATTTGTGGAAAAATCTATAAAATTATACAATTTATTAAAGTCTTCGCATAATCTTCTAAATGGATCAGCATTAGCATAGTTTACGCGAAAGTAATCAATATATAATGGACTGAAGTAACGTGTTGGATGTTGAGGAACGTTGAGGAACGTTTAATGTAAGATTGTTCACCAAAAATTCAGAGCAAACGCCGCCATTTATCAGCTTGATTAATAATGTTACATTTAGCATTTTTCTGCTGCTAATTAATGAAAGTAATTTAATTTAAAATTAAAAATTGTTTTTGAACAGACTCAATAAGATTACTGTTAACGTCGTAATACGGATCCCAGACAACGCAGCAGTATTCCAAAATTGGTCTAACAAGAGACGTATACAATTGTTTTGTAATGCTTTTATCAGTAAATTCTTTAGCCCAACGTTTAATAAAGGCAAGTACCCCTCGAGCTTTATTAGATGTCATAGTAATATGTTGAGTAAATGTCAGTTTTGTGTTCAGTAAAACACCGACATCGAGAAAAACATTTACGAACTCCAACTGATGTTCACCAAGAAAATTTTGACCAAGATCTCCAGAATTTCTAGAAAAACGCATGTACTTGCATTTACTTAAATTCAAAGTAGTGTTTTGTCCGTCGTGCTGTCAACACGTTTTTAAATTTGTCTTGTCGTGTTTGCGTTTGTCCCTATAAATTCCGTAGCTCGTTCTGTTAAAAAAAAAAACAAAAACAAAAACAAAAATTATTCAAATCAATAAACAAATAACAAACACAAAACATAATATAAAACTATAACTACACATCATCCATAAATCTATATAAAAAAACCGTTAAATAACAACTAAATTTAAAACAATAACAACAAGCATCAACATCATCAAATAAAAATACATTTAAATACAACTACATTAACAACAATAACAACAACCATCAACATCATCAAACCACAATACATTAAAATACACCTGATCCTCGCTATACGGCTCTGTGTTATATAATGACCAAGCAAGGGGCTTTTATGCCTCCTTAATAAGTGTCATTGTCATTGTCCTTTCCGATTTCATTGTCTACGGTGTATAGGGGGCGGGGAGTCAAATTGTTGTTTGGTTGTTTACTGACAAAGGTATAACACTGGTCATTAAACAACCAATTACAGCAACAATTTCGATTACTGTGCCCCATATACACTCGTAAGGAATATTGATTTTATTTTTTTTCTTATTTTGTTATGACAGGCAGATTTCGTATAGACTTCTGCAACATACGCGGACTGAGAGCGAATTACTTTTCTGTATATGCTCACATTCGTTTTCATAGGCCGGATGTTTTCGCCTTATGTGAAACTCAGGTTTGTGAGGATGCTGATCCACACGATTTTCACATACCTGGGTATCACCTTCTATCCCTTTTTTCTCTACATAGGGGCCTTGCAATGTACATTCGCGATGATGTTGTGTACCAGCATCAGCAACAGTTGCACTGTAATGATAAGGAATTTAGCTCTCTTTGGGTTAAATTCCAGATCAGGTCGCACATATTGCACTTCGGGTTTCTATATAGAAGTCCAAACACGGAATTGGCTAAATCCCTTGATGGCTTCGATGCCCTTTCCGATTCAATTTCGAAAATCTTGGAGAGTTGTCCGAATAGTGAAATCGTTGTTGCTGGTGATTTTAATATCCACAACTCATCCTGGATTCGCCATTCGAGTCATACAACTCCCGAGGGCCAATACGTTGAGCTTTTCGCCGCGCATAATGATCTTGCGCAACTTGTGAATGAGCCAACACACAATGTATGTGTTGAAGGGCAATCGCGGAACACTCTCGACCTCTTCCTCACTTCTCACCCTGAAAAGTACGAAGTGAAAATACTTGCACCTCTCGGCAATTCGGATCACAGTACTATTTCTGCATCTTTTTCATATTCTACTCTTCGTAGCGTTTCCAACTTAGCGCCAAAACGCTCTATTTTCCTCTATGAAAAAGCTCGTTGGGCCGAGCTCAACGATTTCTTTCGGCATTTTAACTGGAAAATCTGTTTTCTCGACGACAACGTCGATGCCGCTGCAGAAATGGTAGTCAATATTATTATGCTAGGAATGAAACTTTTTATTCCAACGAAGCATATTTCGGCTAAATCAAAACACAAGTGTTGGTTTAACCAGACGTGCAAAAATGCAGTCAGATCCAGAGAGGCAGCGTTTAGTAATTGGCGTTCGAATAAGAACGCCGTTACTGATCTGCACCGCAAAAAGGCGAGAACCGAGTGTGCCAAGGTACTTAGACGCGAAAAGGTTTTATACGAACAGCGTCTACGTGCCAAAGTTCTTTCTGCTCCTCGGGGCAGTAAGACCTTTTGGTCGTTTGTTAAAAGAGTAAGGGATAATGCTAGTTCTTCTATTCCAACTCTTTTAAAGGACGATCAATCATTCACTGACCCGGTTGATAAGGCCAACCTTTTCGCTGAACTTTTTGCAAGAAATTCTTTCTTGCCGGAAAGCGATCAACCACTGCCCGTTCTCGAAAGGGTATCATATACTATGCCTTCGATTTTCTTTCGGGCCCGGGCAGTCAAAAGGGTTCTTGCGGATCTCAACGTAAATAAGTCACCGGGGCCGGATGGCATATCAGCACTGGTGCTGAAACAGTGCTCTTTAACGTTGGCACGTCCATTGGCAAAACTTTTCAGCTCTTCGTACCGTGCGGGAATTTTCCCCTCATGCTGGAAGGTGGCCAATGTCCAGCCTATCCCTAAAAAGGGTGCGGCTAACAACCCTGAAAATTACCGCCCAATCGCAATTTGCTCTGCGCTCTCCAAAGTGATGGAGACCATGGTTAACCACCATCTTGTGAAATATTTAGAGACCAATTCACTTTTAAATGATCGGCAGTATGGCTTCCGTAGTGGTCGATCTACGGGAGACCTGTTGGCGTTTCTATCGGAACGTTGGAGCCGGTCAATCCACCGCTTTGGTGAGAGTAAAGTGGTTGCTCTAGATATTTCTAAGGCGTTCGATCGTGTGTGGCACGGGGCACTCGTGACTAAGCTAGTTGCTTTTGGTGTCGGTAATGTCTTCTCTCGATTTATAACGAGTTTTCTCAGAGACCGCACTATACGTGTTGTTTTAGATGGGGTCTCATCAAACGAGTTTCAGCTAAATTCAGGGGTACCGCAAGGTTCTGTTCTTTCTCCTACCCTTTTTCTTATTTTTATTAATGACCTTCTTGGTCAGACCATCAACCCTATCTACTCTTTTGCAGATGACAGCAACATTTGTCATTCATTTTCATTCGATCACAGGCCAAACTCTTTGGAGATAGAGGGCATGCGGCAGAACATGAATGACACACTCAATCAAGACCTTTCTACAATCTCCGAGTGGGGTCGCGCGAATAAGGTCGATTTTAATGCACGCAAGACCCAATGTTGTATGTTAACCCACAGACGGGCTGTGGAATTGACATTGTCATCTGTAACTATGGATGGTATAGGTATTGAGGAATCGGATACTCTTGATGTTCTGGGCATGAGAATACAGTGTGATGTCCGTTGGAATAAGCACGTATTTCAAGTGTCGAAAGAGGCATTCAAGTGTCTCGGTTTTCTAAAACGGTGCAAGACTTACTTCACTCCATCCGATCTCCTTACTATTTATACCAGCTATATCCGGCCAAAAATGGAATACAACTCTCATATATGGGCAGGGGCTCCATTGTCTATTCTGAAGCTTCTGGACCGTGTTCAGGGGAGGGCGGTGAAGCTTATCAATGACAGTAGTGTATCCAACTCTATTGATTCATTGGAGCATCGTCGGAATGTGGGTTGTGTGACACTTTTCTATCGATATTACCATGGGAGATGCTCATCTGAGATAAGTGAACTTATTCCACGAGCCCGAGTTTTTATTCGTAATACTCGCTTATCTCGTAGAGCACATCCGTTTGTAGTTGATTGTCCTGTGTTTCGCACAACGCATTACAGAGAAAATTCGTTTTTTAGTCGAACGATTCGTATGTGGAACAAACTTCCCGCAGAAGTCTTCCCTGTTACTTACAATTTAGAAAAATTTAAATCAAATATCCACAAACACTACTCCCTCTTTCCTCCTTCCCATACCTTATTTTCCTGATCAATACAATGCACTGCATGAGTAGGGGGCATCCCCTGAGTATTGGTTAAATTAAAAAAAAAAAAAAAAAAAAAAAATAACCAAAACTGTTTAAATCACGAAGAAACTGTTTAAATCACGTTGAAGGTAAGCTTGATCACCAGAATCTTTATAGCTAAGGAAGATTTTAACGTCAGCATACATAAGCACGTTAGAAAATTTAATTATAGATGGAACATCATTTATAAATAGAGAAAATAAAATTGAACCCAGGTGGCTGCCTTGCGGTACCCCAGAATTTACTATTATTTTCTTAGATGAGGTATTATTAAACAAAACACATTGCTCGCTAGCAGTTAGATAAGATTGAAACCAGTTTTAACAGTTTTTTGTAAAGTTTCAACACCCAAAATATTCAGAAATGTAATTAAAATATGGTTGTACTAACTGAATTTATTAGTTGTTACCAATAAAACATACTTTGTAATTCATTCGGTTGGCACTTCCTTTCTCTGTGTGTAAAAACAAATATTTTTTTTCTTTTAATTATGGTAAAAATTTGTATTTTCTACATCCTATACATATGTATATGCAAAGTACACAGAAAAAACTAAAAACAGGTTTCAATTAAAAAATTTATTGAATCAATTAATATTTTAATTGATTTTGCACCTATCACGGCAATGATACTATCAATTAAACCTTTTATTAAAATTAAGAAGGAAAAAAAGTTATAAATAACTTCTCCAAAAAAAAATATGATACTCACAAAAAAAGTGTGTGATCTATACGTTGGTATGTGTGTTTTTTGCAATGCTGAGTCTGTTTGTGTGTGTACTTGTTTTGTTTGATAACTTCAAATGTATTTGGTATTTTATACTGAAAATTTTCTATTTATGCATACAGTGTATGAAAAAATAATATGATAATTGCGTCTAAAATAAAATATCTATTTATATATTTAAAAGTCAATAAAAATATTTATTGATGCAATTAAATCTTTGTTTAGAAACAAATTAAATTCAAACCAAATCTTTAATTACATATTTTAGGTTGATAATTTTTTCTGTGTAATTTTTATTTTAAAAAGTGGTTAAAAAATTGAAAATTACTAATAGACCTCGTCAGAAAGTTAGTAATTTAATTTTTCTGTCATTTTTCTTTTCGTGACAAAAAAACAATATGTATATAGAGTGATTGAAAGTTGTGCACCATTTTGAGTTCCTCGAAATTGATATCGATTTTGGTATCAAACGACAAATTATAATTAAATAATTTAATTGAACCGAGTTATACTTTTTGAGTTATAGGCGCTCCTTCAATGTGATCGTCAACTGTTATTTAAAAGTACCTTTGTTTTGTATTAAATTTTTATCCGATTTTTATAAAATTTGGCATGTTATTGTAGTTTTATTTGATGTTTTCATATCTGGTTCCAGATTTATAAAATTCAGAACTACTGATGAAATACAACTTCCTGAATACAAAAAATTAAAAAAAAAACCAAATTAAACATGTTCTTTTCTTAAATAACAATTAAAATTAATTTTTAATATAATTTTTTTTTAGATTTTTAGTGCATATTATATGGTTTTTGAGCTTATTTAGATTTAAATGCATATTTTAGGCTCATATTTTGGATTTTTATTGCATATTTTAAGCGCCTATTTTCCTTTTTTAGTTACATGAAATCCCTTGCAATAGTAATTATACATATTTATATCGAGCTATATATGACTATACATAAACTTTTTTCGGCGGGTAATTTACATTAATTACCAGGGCAACCAGAAATATGTTGTATCATGTTTTTTCCTATGCATAGTATTGAAAAATTAATAAGAAAAATTAACAGTTTCAGAATAATTGACGAATTTTTGCATCGATTTGTTAAAGCATATTTTTGCATATATTGCTCTTAATAGCATATTTTTCAATACTATGATCTTAAAAGCATTTTTTAATGTGTTTAGCATATTTTTGTAGTTTCTAAAACAAACCTGTATTTTAAGAGCATATTTTTTACTTTTATTGTTTTTCCTTTATTTTTTCTTCGAAAACAAAACTTTTGATTTCGGATATTCAATACATTTTTTACCTATTTTTGAGTTTCCTGTTTTAATAATATACAGATTTTGCTATAATTAATCTTTAATCTCATTTTTGTTAGCAACTGAAATAAATTTCACAAAATTTACTTCAATTTTTATAAACAATAAATTTAAAAATACGAATTTTTAAAGAAAAATCTGTTTTTAAGAGCATATTTTTTAAATATTTTTTGTGATTTTTTATGTGCATAAAATTGATTTTTTAGAGCATATTTCTGGTTGCCCTGAAGAAAATAATCTTCTATTTTTAAGTAACTAACAAAAATTAACTGTTTACTGCAAAATTATTGTTTTGGCAGTTGTTTATTAAAACATTAAAATTACTGCTTCAAACAACTGTTAAAAACTGCAGTTAATTTCTTCAGTTGGTTTTTTAAATAACTGTCATAATAGTTGTTTTGTATTATTTCCTAGAAAAACATCTGTAATTGAAGTTAAAAACAACTAGCGTAGAAGGGGTAGAATTCGACACTTTTTTCTTAAAGTGCTGTCCCCAGTAAAACAATTTTGTGTTTTTAGAAGCAGCATAAAACAAATGCGCTGATGTAAGTGCTTACTAATAGATAACACAGAGAAGCAGCAAAAGAAACGAATAATTTTATTATACAAATAAACAAACAAAAATTTTGAGCTTATTGTTTTGCCTAACAAGGATGCATGTTGTAAGCAGCTTACCCTAATCCCTTATAAGGATGCAGGTTGTAATGCAGAAAGTTTCATATCGTGTATTATAAACGATCTGTACCAATTTTCCCGAGTTATTTCCGATTGTGTTTGCTGTTTTCGAGTATGTAATAAAAAATAATTAGTCATTTACTTGTTTCTGAAGAGCTAGCACGTGGAGCGGTAAAAAAATAAAATGATTATGAATATTATATGTCCAAAATTTTAACAACAAAAAATTGAAGTCTGTAGAATTTTATGTAAAATAAATTATGTATGGTATATTCATGTTATTACTTTTAATCGTAATAATATAGACATGAAAAATTTATAAGCGCTAAAATCAGCGCTTATTTTGCCCAAAAGTAATGCTTCCAAGTGGGAATTCGTCATATAAAAATCATGGCATATGTAAGCAGGTTTGTAAGAAATTCTTTTTGGCTTACTCCCTTACAAACCTGCTTGCATGTAAGCTGCGTTTTTTACTGGGGTCGTTACTCAACCAACAATTTTTTTTTGGAAAAACTATATTTTAAAATCTTACACATTTTAACATTAATTTGTATGTTTAACCAATTTTAAACCACTAATCGATTCTGTCGGAAATTTTTGACGAAATTTGGTACAAAGATGTAACGGTGTCTAAATAAGCTTTTTCTCAAGTTTTTGTACACTTATTGCGCCCTCTAGCGGTGGTATTCACAATTTAAGTTCAAACTTTGACGCTTTGTAAGTACTTAACTGGTAAAGATTTTTTTTTAAATTATAATTTTTATTTATTGCTAAAACAAATAACTATCACACTGCAATACACAGTTTGATCTATCGGATTTTCACGATTTTTGAAAATTTTTTAAATATATTTTAGGAGTTTTTGGACAATTTTTCAAAATTGTAATATGCCAACACTGGTGAACCAATTTTAAACATTTCTTGTTCGTTGGAAGAAAATAGCTAATTTTTTACAGTAGAATGGAAAATACAACAATTTTCCAATTTTTGCTGACGAAACTACCCCTCCTGGTGGTTAGGCGTATATGCCTTATGATCAGTTGCTTACATAATTTTATAATTTTTTACACTTTAAAGAAATAAATTTTAAAAAATTCGTGTTAATATTATAAATTAATATCAACGCATCGACGTCTTAAAGGGTATTTTGTTTTAATACACGATATGAAAAAGTTATCCCAAATATACTAGCTCTATATTATTTCTTTGGCAACCCAAAAAACACAGAAACATGTCTATTATAGACCACGTGTGACATGATCAATAACTGCACAAATTATGGAAAAGAACATTTTAATAACTCTTTTAAATACAGGGAAAATCGAGAGTGACATATGCGCCCCAGTGCCGGAACCTTCCCCTTCTAGCCTACTACTGATTACTACACAAACAACTGGCATGTAATAACTGTAAAACTTTTTTGAGTGTATTATTAAAGTTGTTTTTTTTTTCTATACCGAATCAAAGGATTCTTAAGAACAAATTTTTTTAAAATATCCCAGATTTCTTGTGGTAGGAATTTTTGAAATGGCATCCCTAGTATATACAGTGCCGGACAAAAGTATTCACACAGCAGCAAACTTTATTTTAAATCTTTTATATTTTTAAAATGAAAGCTATTAGCCGTATAAGGTATTCAACAAAATTGTTTATTAACTTATTAATAATTTAAATACAACAAAAAACTAACACTAAGCATGTTGTATTTAAAAAAAAAATTAAAAATTAAAAAAAAGATGTTACGAAGAAATTGGTCCATTCTATGCCAAGAAGATTAAAAGAAGTCATAGCAAAGAAAGGCTACTCCACAAAGTATTAAATCATGTGAAATTTTATTTTTTGTACAAACATTTGAAGCTGTGTGAATACTTTTGTCCGCCTAAAATAATACTTTGAATTACATATTTAGTTTTTTCTTAGAATATAACATAAGAATAAGTTTTTTGTTGTATTTTAATAATTTATAAGTTAATAAACAATTTTGTTGAATACCATATCCGGCTAGTGGGTTTCATTTTAAAAGATAAAAATAAAGTTTACTGCTGTGTGAATACTTTTGTCCGCCACTGTACATATCCATTCTACACTTAAGGATCCTTGAGGAGAAACTAAAACAACTGTTGTGTGAGTACGCCAAGAAACCGCAGGATGTCATTGAAAATAGTAAAATGTGGTTACTCGATATGAAATAATATTGTTACTTAAAGTTTTCTTTTCTTTAACCGCATTTTAAGGAATACTACACTGATAGAAAAAGATTTGTAACATTTTTTGCTAAAACTACAAAAATTAGTTAAAAATTACGTTGCAGAAAAAACTGCTAAAATTAGCAGAAAAGCTAATTTACATGTTTTAATCTTCATCTAATCTAATCAAGCTTTAATCTAAATAGAGTTTTTTTATTAAAAAAAAAACAGAGGGATAATTTTAAAAAATGTTTTTAAAACACAATTCTCGATTTAATCGCTACTATTATTATACAAATTTTTTAAAGAAAATCTTTTTTTTTTGTCTATTTTACAGTTAAACGTTCCAGTGGTGGTAATAAAAATGAACAAGGACACAATTCACCAGCTGCATTATTAAATAAAAAATCTAGTCCCGAAATTGTACCAGCTTCTTATACAGCTCCTTCCAAGCCAAAATCTATGTTGTCACAATTACAGTCGCAGCAGCAGCAGCAACAACAAAGACAGGATACAAATGAACTAAACTTCAATAACAATGCCTTGGAAAAGAATAATGATTTAATTAGTTCGGCCATAGCCGCAGGCTTAACTGCAGCGGCAGTGGAAGCTGCAGCGGTTGCAGCAAATCAACATGAACTTGAGCAATTAAGGAAACAACATCAATTGTATGATGATGATTATGATAATGATAATGATCAAGCGTCATCGTCAATTAATAAACGAGGAATAAGTGCTCAACAATATCCCTACCAGAACTCGGCTATTGGTGGGGGTTTAAGTTATGGCGGTAATACAGATTTTAATAATGGTGCCAGTGCCTACAATACCGGTGGTTATTTTACACCTTATGGTAGCTTCGATTCATTACCAGCTGTTGGCAACGATGTGCCAAAGGGAGCATGGGTTGATGAATTAGATCCTGGAAATGTTGTTTATACCGATATTGATGATTATGCTCCAGTTTCAAAAGGTGGGCTTAATTATAAAAAAAATATTCAATTCTTCTTAGTTTAAACGAGCTTAAGATCATTTATTTATTAATTATTTATTTCCAGTATTTCGTCTCCACGTTGGGTGACTTCTTCAGGGAACAATTATTACAATTACAAAAACATGTTTTAATAATTAAAAACTTATATACATATAACAATTTTTTTTTTTTTAATATATTTGTTATATGTAAGTTTTTAATTATCAAAACAAGTTTTTCAAATTGTAATAATTGTTCCCTGAAAAAGTCACAGAATGTGGAGACGAAATATTGGGAATAAATAATTAATAAATAAATGATCTTAAGTTCGTTTAAGCTATTGAGCTTTTATTAGGGCAAGGAATTTAATGCAAATGCATGTTTGTAGTCATAACCCAAAATCGATTTTAACCAAATACTTTTCTGAATCAAAGAATTTGCAACAAAATGGCATCGATTTGTTGTTAGATATTTTTGCATATTTTGCTAAAAATGCATATTTTATAAAATTTTTTGTTGCATACTTTGAATTTAATTTGTAAAAATTAAACTTAAGTTTTAACTAAAAATAAACAAAAGAGCAAAAATTTGTAACCCTGAACACAGCATCTAGTTGCCATTTGTTAGACATTTATATTGGCGTTCATGTTTAAACCCTGCGGGAAATGAAGGGTCGATTGATCCAAAGTGACGATTTTCTGATATATGATTGGGTGGCACGTCACGAAACTGGTGAAACCAAAATTGTGGTGTACCAAAAAGTGTTAATTTGTGTGAAATGACCAATCACGTGACTATAGTAATGGTGACAAAACATTGACTGCTTGGTACCAGATATATCATGTAACTGGAGAATAAGTAACATAACATTATAGTGTACTGAAGTAACTAGGGCCGATGCAGTTGAAGTTCTTACTGGTCATTGAACAGGTTCAATCGCGTTAGCAGTTGATGAAAACATGGCAATTAGTGCCAAAGGATTCAGTCCCTTGACTGCTACAAATCGGATATAACACTGAAATAAACTTATTTTAAATTTGATTTTTGTTGTGCCTTTTTGAAGGTTTTGTGAACACTGTTTTAGGGAAGTTTAGTGACTGGTTCCGGACGGACAATTTAGCAACTCGTATATAATATAACACACGGTGAATAAAAAGTAAAAGGTTATTTGCTAATTATTTTCGCATACCCGGCGACATGTGCTCCCTAGACCAGTGCAGTGGTACTTCACAAATCTAATCCATTCAAACTCCTCAGTAACAGCACACATTGCGCTTAATATGAGACTAGTTTTCCATCAAAAGCTGTTCTTCAGTTCTGCGATACGTACATATACACGAGTCACGTGATAATTATTTTCCCACTGGTCCTGTTGCATGTCAACTAAATCCTAAAATTATCCTACTTTAACACTGTCTATGTACTTCTAACTTGTCCAGTAGCTTATTAATTTCAGTCGGTACGGTGACCTTCGTCAAGTTATTCGTCACGTCACAAGGTGCTCCAAAGGTAGCAATTGCCACCTCCTATGACAAGCCCATGTTAAAAGTACCGGTCACTTTCATATAACAGAACCGAAACTTGGACAGCTTCATACACACAAAGCTCTAGTCACGTGACCATACCAGTGACTGGTTCATTTCCCGCAGGGAACTAATAATGCTCGCTTAATAAATATATTTTTAATAATCCAAAAACTGTACGTGCATATTTTTGAATTTTTAGTGCATATTATTCGGTTTTTTGTACATATTTCGATTTAAATGCACATTTTAAGAGTCCATTTTGGATTCTTTACTGCTATTTAAAGTGCCTACTCCCCTTTTTTTAGTTGCATGATATTCCTTGACTCATAGAAAAAAGTTAGTAGAAAAATTAGTAAAGCCGTTAGTAATCCAACTTTGCAAGTTTTTAACTAATTTTTAGTTATAACTGAGATTTTAGTTAAACATTTTGCTATTTTGACTTGCTGAAACACTAAATGTTTAACAAATTTTATTTGCTAATGTTTGCGTTTTAGTATTTGTGTATTTTTTATATAGTGTCAATCAGTATTAGAAAAATCTTTAAAAACATTTATACAAATGATTTTATTTTAAACTAATAAAAAATAAAACTAATAAAAATATTCAAGAGTTTTTTAACAAATTCAACGTCTGTAATAAGTAGCTTTTGTGTTTATAAAATAACTTATAATGTTTAAAATATTAATCAAATTATTTAAAAAATTGTTTTCATTTAACAATGAATTCATATTGAAAGCTTTGGAAAAATTAGCTCGTATTTAATGAAGGTTGAATATTCTACTAGAAAATGAAAAATAAATGAACTCCTCTGTCGGCCTTTTGCGATATTTTCACTTTTTACAATTTTGTTAGCAAAAAACCAAAAATATAGAGAATATATAAAATTCAAAATATTTTTAATTATTACTGCCTATAGATTTTTTTTTTTGAATCACCGTTTTTTTTTAATTTTTTCAATTTTATCGCTACGAAAATTTTATCGCATTGTTATCCGCATATTAGCTGTTTAATATTAAAATAGAGATGAGGCTTTATTGTATTTAATAAAAAATTTAAAATCTGTCTAGGTTAGGATAGGTTGAGCTGACCGGTCAAAGACTATCATGCATAGCGTTAACAGATAAAAAACGAATTTTGAGGCTTTCTCCAAGAGGGTGTGAGGAACTCTGGCTACCATCACTAGATTTCGGGATAGGTAGTCCCCTAGACATTTTACCATGATACGTGCAAGAGCCGGACAGTGCCACATTAAGTGCCCCATCGTCTCCCGGTACGCCATAGAACCTACAGTCGTCACTCTTCAGCCTTCCAGCTCTCTTGGCAAGAACCGCCGTCCAGCAGTGACCAGTCAATACACACACCAGAAGTCTGCAATCGCCCCTGAATATGGATCGCAAAAGTTCAGTCAACCTAGGATCGTAGGACTTTTACATGATTTTCGACAATCTGCATGTTTCGATGTTCCTCCAAACCGCAGCAGCCCTACCCATCATAGTATAGTCTACATCCCTTTTCAGAGACCGAAGTGACACTCGAACGTCCTATGCCGTTCATATGTCTAGGTTATTTATATCAGTCGCTGCATTCAATCAAATTACATTTAAATAACACCATGCAGTGAATTTTTACTTTTTTTCTATTATAAAATTTGCACAAATCAATGGCTCTTAGTTTTAATGGCAACAACTAAAAATTTAACTAAAAGGTAGTAGATTTTACAGTTTTTTTTTTCTGTTTATATTTTACTAATATTTAGCAAAAAGTTTCTGCTGTTTTTTTTTCGTTTTTTCTACAACGTCATTTTTAACTAATTTTTAGTAACTTTTTCTTTTATTTTTAAAAAATTCTTAGAATGTATGAGGCATTTATTTGGGGGTTTTCTCAATTTCTTTTGGATCCGCTTAAATTTTGAATTCTTAATAACAGTTATTTTCTTTTTTATCTCTTATTTTACAGTACCCTCATATCGTAACAAAGCTTATGATAATTTACAAAATATTTTAAATTCAGAATCATATTTGGATGCAGTTCCTTTGCCTTACAACAGTAATCGTTATTATAATTCACCTTCGGATACAGAACGTAATAAGAGAGCCTATAAAATCTTTAATCAATTGGCTAGCAAATTTCCTGATATGAGGTAAGATATTTTTTTCGTAACATCCCTATTATATGACTAACCAGCGAAATCTCAGTAATGGGGTGTCATTACTAATGTCTAGGACAAAAATAAAAGAAAGATATAAAAACAATATTTTGTGCTCTTAAAAAAACCTGATAAACAGTAAATGAAATAAATTGTTCATTAAAATCACAAGCTTTATTTAAGTTTTCGCCTAAAACTCATTTTGGTGGAGTTTGAGTTTTTTCCGAGTTAACGGATAAAACGTTCCACTGTATCTTGCTTTAATTTAATTAATAAATATTAATATTTATTTTTTTTAAGGGTGAAAAGCCTTAAATTTTTTTTTTTTATTTTTTATTTTTTTTTTGTCCCTAATTCTATATTATTTATTACGAATTGCAATTAGTACACTTGTCAAGTAATAATATGGTAGTAGAAAAAATATTTAAATTTATGTTCTTTTGTAACAAATCGTGCATGAATTAATTGAATGTGCTGGCAATAATAATAATTTTTAGTCATAAATTTGTGTACAAATTTAATTACCAAAATTTCATGAAGACAAAAAGTAATGGAATTATTACTTAATTAAAAAATTGTTAACAAGAATTAGAAAAATCGCAATTATCCCTTTGACACCCAGGCTGAAGCAAAAAGTTCTTGATTTTTTAAGTTTAACGTAAAATAATTTAAAAAAGCATTGCACTTTCCCTTAAGTTATACATATTTTATTAAATATAATTTAGTTAATACTATAACAGGACTTTTTTCATCTCAATAATTGTATTACTATTGGAAATATTCGCAGTTTTAGGAGAAAACATCAAAGCTCACAATCACACTCAGAATATTTTTACAGTAACTACCTGAATCATTCGGGTTGTAATCAGGAGTAGTTGTTTTAACTGCTATTGTAGTAATTTTTTTTATGAGAAAATGAAAAACGACTAATATACAAAGTCATTTCAAAAATAACTAACCAAAATTACTGTTCTTCAGTAACTGTTGTTTTGAGTAGTTATTTTAGTATTTTAATAAACAACTACACAGAAAAAATTATGGGCCAAAAATATCTAATTAATCGATTGTTTGAATATCAATGGCAATTTAAACAATTTTTTTAATTGATTCAATTAAAAAATTTATTGAATTTTCTAATATATCCATACAGTGTTGACAACATCTAAACAAAATTTTTAAAAATTTGGCAAACTAATTTTTTTTTTATTTTATTTAGATTAAATAATCAAACAAAGGTTTAACTATATCAATATAATTTGATTAATTTTTTAATTTGTAAATAAAAAGAAAAAAATCGCAAATGACTAACTTTTAATAAGTTAAATAGTTTACCAATTTCAAATACACGCAAAATCGTAGTTATTTCACTAGAGTTTACAACACTCTTTTGGTTGAGATATTCGCGTACGCATGAAAACTTAATTTAGTTTCGTGTTTTATCTGTGGTAATAAAAGTGCACATGTGGATTTAAATAAACCTTATCGAAAAAGGACAATTAAACTAATTTTTTTGTAAATAATTAAATTTTCAATAAGTATAAGTGTCATTAAACTATCATTTTAAAGTTGTGTGTGATTTTTTTAAGAAAGCAATTCAATTACAATAAAAAGTTCAAGACAAGACAAGCAAAACAAAAATTTTGTCTTTACTTTTTTTTGTTTTCTTGTAATACATTTTTATATTAAAAAGCTTTAATTTTATTATAAATAAAATGTCAATTTAATTTACAAACCTACATTTCTTTTTTATTTAATGGGGGCATATAACAAAAATAAAAAAATACGAATTTTCAATTAAAACTACCGTTGTTTTCTTCTCAAGTTTCAATTAAAGTTTTAATCAATTTAACTAAACTTTTTAATTGAGGTTTTAAAGGAAATCAATAACTCTTTTAGTTGATATTATTATTATTTTAATTGAAAGAGTTTTAGTAAATTGTCTGCAAATTTTTTTAGTTAATACTATCATTTCAGTGGTAGGTGCAAAATCAATTAAAATATTAATTGATTCAATAAAATTTTTAATTGAAACCCGTTTTTAGTTTTTTCTGTGTACCAAAAACGTAATTTCGCAATAAACAGTTAATTTTTGTTAGTTATTTAAAAAAAGAAGATTATGTCGAGTTTTTAAAAATTCTCGTTTAGTTTATATTTGTTATTATTGATATGTTCATAGTTTGCAAATATTAAATAGAAAATGTCATACAACGAATACAGTTTAAAAAATTGACTTTGCATTTTAAATAGAATTTACACTAAAAAAAATAAGTTGGTAGAAAAATTAGTAAAACGTCTTGTAAACCAAGTATTCTATTTATCAGCAAATTTTTTGCTGAAATTATGTTTTCAGCTAAAATTTTAGTTACACTTATTCAACACTTAATAGTTTTGAATTAATGTTTTACTAATGTTTTACTAATTTATGTTGCTAAAAAAAAAACTTTGCTAATAAGCACATTAATTGTGTGGACGAAAACTAGATTGAAAGATATTCACAGAATAAAGTAGATGTAGCGATATGTATTAGAGACAAGGAAAATTTTACTAAAGAGTACAACTCTTGTAAAACTTATAAAAAAATCAATAGTGTCCGACCGAAAAGTTCGGCCAAAAAACTATATTTTGTCGGTTTTTTGATATCTAGAGGCAATGGTGACAAATTTTGGTATTGGAAACATGTTTGTTGAGCCGATTTAATTCGATTTTGTGTATAAAATTTAAGAGAAAAGCCGAAGTTTAGCTATAAAGGCCAAAGGTCGGCCGCCGAACTATTTTCAATTTGGCCGAACTTTCTGAGGCCGAACATTGAATTCAACTACAGACTTTTCTTCAAATTTGACACTCAAAATAGCATCTAATCAGCCCAATAAACATTTTTCCATCCGCCAAATTTGTCCATAATGCTTTAAAATACCGAATACAGACCAAATGCATTTTCTGGCCAAACTGTTCGGTCGGACACTAAAAATCAACCATAGAAGATTTTTGTTTATGTTTTTCATACAAAAGGACGCCAATAATGTGTACTCATATAAATTGTTCATCTAATAAACTCAAATAGTGTGTTGATTCCGCATTGTCAAAGAAATGGATTATTAATTAAATTAAAGACAAAATGAAATATTTAAATTTAATAAAAAAATAAAATGTGTATGTGTATGTGTAAACTAAGGCTCTATGCAATAAGTCCCAGTGCAAAAGCTCCCAAGAAATATATTCTAAAAAAATTAAATAAGTCCCGTCTCGAAGAAGTGAAATAAATTCTAAAAAAATTAAATAATTTCCAAAACAAAAATGAAACAAATCCTAGGTTTTTGGTTGTTATTTCATCATGAAATAATTTCCAAAGAATAAAAATGAAATAACTCCCAAAAATAGTCCATGCATCACAAATGAAGTAAGGGCGTACCGTTATATTCCCCAAAATCGTATTGCCCAAAAACCAAAATTACATATTGCCCAAATGTCCGCATATCCCCCAAAATTGTGGATGTTAATATGTTATGACGACCAAATCAATGACAGAAAATCCAAAACTTTTTTGTTTGGGCGCTATGACGGTAAAAAAAAGAAGTTATTGCCCAAAATCATAATTTATTTTTTTTTTAATGTCATAAGACATAATGTCTTTTGTGTAGCACGCAAAAAAAAAACTTTATTTCGCGAAGCCGCCTGCCGCGTTCTACGGAGGAAAAAAACACCTAAGATCGGCCAAAGGCCGCCACCCAGAAGAACTTGTTTTTCAAGTCAGATGTCGAATCCGTTGAAATCTTATATTTTTATTTTCAAGTAACATTTATTTGACATGTCATAACTTTTTATGTCCCAAAATACCAACCCACACCAAGAGTTATTTCATTTTCAAAAATTCATTATTTTTTTAATATTATTAATATTCTAAACCGTTCCTATAACGGGATCTTTCAAATATTTTGACGATTTTCTTAAATTGACCTAACTTATTCTGTTCTTTAACAAATTTTGAAGGCGTAACGTTATATTCCCCAAAGACAAACGTTATATTCCCCAAGAAAAAAACGACATAGCGCCCAAAAAAAATTATATTTAAATTGTTGTTGTTAAAATTTTGGACGATGATTTGGACGAAATAACATTTTTTGTTGGGCGCTATGACGGTTTTTTGGTGAAGATTTGCAGAAACCCCTTCGGAGAGAAAGCAGAAATTTTAAATATTCGTTCTTTCGGATATGTCATAAACGTGGTAAAACATTGGCTAATAGGGGGGAAAGTCTTCACCTTGGCGGCCTGTCCAAATGACTAAAGCGAATAGGTTGAAATTTGGTAAGTGGGTACCTTATCATCAGTAGATATCTGTATAACGAACGCTTTCCACGGGGAGCGTCAAAAAAGGGGAAAATAATCCTAGGGCGATCTGGCCGAACCGTTAAAATTTGATAAATGAATTTCTAATCAGAGGTAGATGTCGTATTGAGCGGTTTTGGAAATTCTCTGGGGGAGTGGCATAAAGGGTAAAAGTTTCCCCTCGGTGGCTTGTTATAATCACTTTGATCAAAAATATTAAAATTGAATACTTTTTGGATTTCTGGCCAGGAACGTAATAAAAATAGGGGTTAATGTAGGAAAAGCTCTCCCCTTGGCGGCCAGGCCAAACCACTAAAGCGAGAAACTTAGAATTTGGTATATCGGTTCCTTGCCACAAGAAGTAGGGTCCTTGACAAACCGCTGAAGCTAGGATCTTAAAATGTTGTATGTGCGTTCCTTAGACATCTGTGTAATGCGGACATCTGTATTTGGAAATTTCCAAGAGGAGGTGAAAAAGGGGAAAGTCTCTGGTAGGTTAATGGTATTTTAAGTTATTTCGTTAATGTTATTTTAAGTTTAAAAATAGTTCCTTGAAACGGTATTGAATCATTATAGGTATTTTAGGGTTTGTGTTTGCCAACCATGATTTTAGTGAAATATTTGCGATACACAATATTTAACGAATATTTTCTACAAAACGAAAAATGTTATTGTAAAAAATGTCTTTAATTTCAATTTGTAGAAAAAGCTTGGTTAATATAAAACGAATTCACTGCACTGTTTTGCAAAACAAATGTCCGAACATTTTAATTTGATGAGATCTTTAGCCAGATCGAAATACTAGTATCAACCTAGCTAATATGTTTGATTTGCTTTACTTTTGTAAATATACGGAGGTTGAAAGCTCGTTATAAATTGAAAATAACATAAAAATAATCTCGAAATATTTGGGAAATATTTGTAATTGTTTGTCTTTTAATAAAAAATATTAAAATTATTGAGTCGAATAATGTTAGATCGATCGCATAATTTAAACAAATTTTTAGAACCTTCAATATTTTTGTTAATTTTTAGATTAAAACGTGATACAAAACTAACCCCAGCCGATATGCTAGCTTTGGTGGCTCTCGTCGAAGCTGGCGAAAGAGCACGTAAAGATACTGATGCCGATGCTGGTTATATTTATCCTTCCGAAAACTATGTACCCAAAACGTATGTTGGTCTACCTAACAACGTTAATACACAACAAGGAGTTTATGATTACCCAACAATGCCACAACTAGAAGATAATTTAGATTACAATAATGGCGGTGGTGTTGGCAGTGCTGGTACTTGGTTTGAACAACAACCTCAGTCCATGGTAGACTATTATGGAATGCCCATGAATATGGAGGCTATGAATAAATATGAATTACCACAAAGGGAAAATAAATATAATGATGGTTTTCCAATGATTACAAATGGAAATCGTAAGTTAAAATGTTTTAAAATTTAAAGAAATTTAAATAAAATTATTTATTTTTATACGTTTCAGGTTTTAATAATAAACGTTTTATGGTGGCCAAAAAGAAGAGATCCATTGCTAAACCCATAACACCATTTAAACAAGAAAAATTCTTTTAAATTTCAAGAAAATAAATTTTAAATAATATTATAAACATATTTTAAAAACTATTAAATAAATAGTTTTTAATTTGTAAGATACCACACCATAACATACCAAAAAAAAACTAACAAATTATAACAAATATTTAGTACTAAACTAAAACAATTTTAGATGATAAATGCCCCCAGAAAGTATTTTAGTTTAACACTTTTTTTTTTTCTTAATATAAATAAAATTTCATAAATCTAACGATTTTTTCGTGTCAAATTTTATATACAAAATTATAAATGTTAACGTGCAATTTGATATAAAATACACTTTATGTAAAATGCATTTAAACAAAAAATATCAACCAAATTACACAATTATTATGAAAAAAAAAAAAAAAAAAATAAAAACTAAAAGATAAATCTTTGAAAATGTTAACTACATGTAAAGTAAAGCAGTCTGATACTTAGATAAATGAAAAATATTTAAAATTTCTAGAGCTTTTTTTATTTGAATAAGTTAAGTCTCTGCCCTTTGCACATTTTTGTAATGCACATTTTAAGATTTTTGCTGCTTTAAATATTATCGATATGCCGAAAATAAGCCTTTACACTATTACATACAACTTTTTTTTTTTGTTTAAATATTTATATATAGTAGTATTCAAAATTCAAGGTAATTTATTCTTAGTCCAGTTTGCAGCGTTGCAAACAAATTTTAAACTTTTGTTACGATTTTGAAAAAATTGTCCAAAAACTTTTTCTAAACTTTTTATTATTTTTATTTCTTAATTATTTTTTTTAATTTACAACTTATAAATAGATTTTCAAAATTACACAGGAGGAAAAAATGTAACCTTTTAAAACCTAATAACGATATGACCATCAATTATATGGGCAACTTCAAAAATTTACGGCTCCTAGACATTTTTTTTTTAAGTTTTTTTTTTTTTTTGTCTGACATCAATGTCGATTTGCGTGTGTATAAACCGATATTTGAGCATGTGAAATCCGTTCGCGTTAATCATAACAAACTTGTTAATCATTTTTATTAAACGGCGCAAATTTTACGGCGGTTTAAATTTAAAAATTAAAAAAAAATATTAAAATTACAGTTTTTGTTAAAATTGAAAAATGATAACGCGTGTGGATAATATCCCTTAAGGACTTTCTTAGCACACTAAAATATTTGTAAAAGCTTCAATACTTTTTAAAATACACTGAAAAAAAAATAAAAAAAAATTTTTTTTTGATCGTGTATGCATATAAAAATTTATTTAAAATTGTTAAACATTGTACAAAATTACGGCTAGTATAAGACATAATTTGCAATATTTTGGAAAAAAACTATTTCCCTATCGCTAATGGTTTAAGAGATATAACCATTTAAACTTTACCACTCATGATTATTTATTATTTTGATTTGTTACCTTTGATTTTGTTACCTTCAAACATTCACAAGATTTTCCACATTCTTTGCAATTAAAATTGTTCTGCAAATTGGAAGCTGTAACTAACGTTTCGTTAGTTAAATCTTGGGTTTCAGTGATAGATTCTAAGCCGTTTTCAATTTTTTTTTAATCCGCAATTTTTTGTTTTGATGGCATTGTTTTTATTATTATTATTATTGTTATTTAAAACCGAATACCTAACTGACTTTCTTACACCAATTTGCGATTTGTTTGTTTTTTGTTGCTTTTTATTTTTTCAGATTGGCGATATTCGCGTCTTTTATCGGCTAATTTGTTTCGCTTCTCAGTTTTCCTTTTACGAATTTCACGATTTTTTAACGTGTAATCTGAAACCATTCTACTAATTTTGTTCACGCGCATAAATAAAATAAACTGAATTGAAACTCAAATATTTATTCTTAGAAGCATTCAGCAAAGGCTATTATGATCATAGAGTTTTTATAATAAAGCAAGTTCTTTAAGATGTCATTGCATCGGCGGTAATTTGGCGGTTTTCGCGGTAGTATGTTTTAATTGTTTTGTTGAAATTTGTTAAGGTGGCCCTCGTAAATCTTGTTTAAAAATATAGTCTCACTTTCAAAGGGTTAAAAAAAAACGCGTTTTTTTTTGCAAATATTGTTATTGGACCGATTATAAAATACTTGTTGGGTTTCTGGGTTACTTATTAACCCGAATTCAAGAATAATTCTTTTAAATTTTCAAAATCAAATATAAGGTGGCGCAAAAGTAATCCTCCTATCAGAAAATGCTATACATAATAAATACATAATAAAAAAAAAAACATCGGAAGGTTATTTTTGCGCCACCTTATATTTCATACAAGGATGCTTTTTGAGGTAAGAAACATTTTGTTTCCTCCACAAAATTTTAAATCCTTAAAATGTTTCGGTGCGTTTTCGATTTTAGTATCAAGCTCAGTAAAGTCTTCCATTCGATGTACGTTTGAGCGGAATTGATACAGCGCTTTAGTTGTCACAAAGCGAAATGTGTTTGGAAAAAACTGCCGCTGCACGCGCCATGATTGAAAAAAATTATTTTTTTTGCACTTTCTCAGTTTAGTCCGTCGCGAAGAATCTATTTAGATACCTAAACATGTTCCCATGCCAAGGTTTATTATAAAAAAAAGCTTAAAAAAAAATAGTTTTTTTTCAAAAATTTTCAAAAGTTCATAAAATTTTTGCGTTTAAAAATTTTAAAGTGCGTTTTCGCCTCGGAGGTGCACTTTACGAAGTTACTCACATCACGCAATACACTAGCCAACTTAAAAGATAATTCAGATTGTCAGACGCAAAAAAGATACATTTTCAAAAAATTTTGATAGAACAGATTAAAGCGTTGTTTCGCGATAGAGACATCAAAATTATTTTGTGCAGTATTATTGGTCAACTAGTAAAACTTTAATGTTAAAAACTTGAAAAAAATGCATTTTAAGGAAATGCACTTTATGCGGGAGGTTTTTGTTTCAAAATGGCCTGAAAAGCGATTTCTATTATTAATACATTATTTCCCATTACGTGCTAATAGGCAAAAAAAAAATCATAATTAAAATAAAAATCGAAAAACGCACACCTGGACAGAACCTGCCTCGTTTTTTGGAGGAAAAAGTCCTTACTAAATGAATGCTTTTCTATGGGAAAAGTGCTCAGAATCAAAAGATTATTTTACAGATAAAATTATGTGGGCTTTTCTATAGAAGAAAATCCTTAGAATTTCTATGAAAAAAACCTCACATTAAATACAAAAATTTTTATAGAAAATCCCTAAAAATACGCTTTGGTATTTTTCATATAGAAAAACCCTCAGACCAGATTTTTTTCTCTGAGGAAATCACTAAATTTTTAGGTCTTTTTCATAGCCCCTGTCATAGAAAAACCTTAATATCCTACTGACTTTTTCTTTTGAAAAATCCTATAGAATCTAAGGACTTTTCCATATAAAAATCTCTAGATTATAAGGACTGTTTTCTTAAAAAAAAAACTTCAGACTCGAAAGATTGTGAAAATCCTGTAAGATTTTGCCAGATTTTCTCTATGGAAAAACTATAGCATTCTAATGAAGTTTTCGCATTAAAAATCGCCAGTTTTAACTGACTTTTTCTTAGAGAAAAGTTTTTAGATAATCAGGACTTTTTCCTATTAAAAACCGATATTTTTCTATAAACAAAACTTCACATTTAGATAATTTTTTCTATAAAATTCCACCCCACAGGAGAATTTTCTTGTACGAATGTTAATGAAAATTTTCGCTAAACTTATTAAGTTTTCTTCACTAAGTCGATGTAAAATTTCTTAGAATCTCTAATAAAGCTTCATAATTTTTGAGAGAAACTTTTTCATAAGGCATTTAAAATATTTAATAAATTAAATTAAATTGTTCTTAAAATTAATGAAAAACTGCAATATTTCAATGAAAAATTTTGAGTTTACGAATTCCAGAGACACATCATAGATCGTATACAAATATTTATTGATGTACTGCAGATAATTCTTTACAAAAACAACTCAGTGCATTAATACACTGAGAGAATTATCTGCATGATATCAATGAATTGTTGCATTAAATCTATGAACTGTCACTGGAACTCGTCCGTTGAAACTTTTCATTAAATTAAATCAGTTTTTCGAAAAGTTTAATAAAAAATTTCATATTATTTATTAAAAACTTCATACACCTAATGAAAAAAGTTTCATTAAAATTATGATACTTTTTCATAAAGTTTAAAAAATGTTTCATTAGTTTAATGAAAAAATTGCATTAAGCCACACGTCTAAGATATTCTCTCTGAGTACAAAGTTTGCAAATAGACTTGCCGAAGAAATCCGAAATCGAAATAAATTCAATTTATTAACCTATAAAAATAATTTTTAAGAATCAATTGCTTTGAATTTACATACTTCAATTTTATGTAGAATTAAATATATCCCTCATACATTTGGCATTTAAAATTAATTGACTTCTAGCAAAGATATATATAACTATGTATAAAAATATATAAAATTAAAAACATAAAATGTTGTATTATATAAATTATTAACAAAAAAAAAACTTAAAAGTAGTTATAAAACAGAAAACTAAAAAAAATATTTATCAAAAAAAATCATTTTATGTATTTATGTAAAATCTATTATTCATTTAAATGAAACAAAAATTAAGTGGCTCATCGCATTATATTTAAAGAAAATATTTATGCAAATACAAAATTAAATCAAATTTTTAAAATTAAGAAAAGAAAACAAATATAAAATATAAAATAAACATTAATGACTGTTTTTCGGAATTTATTATTAACAAAATATAAAAATTTATATTATATTTAAAATAACAAAAATATACATATTAAAAATAAAATATTTAAAACAATTTTGAAAACGGCAAAGTGTTTGTCAAATTAAAACAAATTTCATGTGCAGATATTTCCATATTTTTAACATTATTTTCAAATTGTTCAATAAAAAACATATTTAACCACTTAACTGCGTATGAAGAGTTAACTTGTTCTGCCAATATATTAAATACGCAACAAAGATGCCTTTTCAAAATTTAAATCTGAGCGAGTCTGCACATTAGGGCACCTCAAGTACATGAAAGAAACTAACTGTGAGCGATAGTTGTTTAAAATTTGACTAAGCAGTTGAGTGGTTAAATTTAAAATACCAATGACACCTTATATCGTACATATAAATATAGAATATTTGCTAAAAAAAAACCAAAGTTTAAAAATGCACCAAATTATTAAATATTTGATCATCAAAAATATAAATAAAATTATAAAATTCATTTGACGGATGTGTAATACTGTGTAAACTCAGTTAATAAAAATAAATTATATTACAAAAAAATAGTATTCAAAATTAAATTACATATTTTATTTTTTCATTTTGTTAATAAAATTTTGTATTCTGTATTATATATTTTTTTAGATTAGTTTTTTTTTTTTTTATTTTATGGAAAATAATCTTCCTAATTTTTATCTTATTTACTTGTTAAAATTATTTTAAAAATTTCATTTCCAATAAAACAAGCTACAAAAAAAAAATAAAATGAAGTTTTAATTCTTACTCATTAACCCTTCTGTTGTCTTTAGGTCTATTTTACTATTTTTATTGGCTATAATCTTGTCAAATATGCAGTAAGAGCTTAAAAGCCCGATACTTCGTTACCGGTAGTTTTATGTATCGGAATTTATTAGGATGAAAAGTGAATTATTTTTTAAGGAATTTATTTAGCCGTATGTGGAATAAACTCCCCGCGGAGGTGTTCCCTGTCACTTACAATGTAGCGAAATTCAAATCAAATATTCACAAACACTACTCCCTCTTTCCTCCTCCCCATAACCTAATTTCCTGATATCAACACAATGCATTGCATTATAGGGGGCATCCCCTGAGTGTTGGTCTAACGAAAAAAAAAAAAAAAAAAATTTGTTTCAACAAGTTAGTTTATTCTTTTTAAGTAGATGTTTTTCTAGTTTAAAGTTTCAGATTTCTTCCCTAATTTAATTCCATAGGTCATGAAAATTGGAATTTCTTTCTTTTGAGTCTCATTTACAACAAGATTTAAAAAAAAACCCAAACGATATATTCAATAAGTTAACCCATACCTCAAAAAAAAAAATTTTATTTTAAAGTTGTTTACTTAAATAAATTAAGTAAGACTTCCTCTTTTTGTACCTCCCTGTAAAAAACTTGTAATACCCAATTTTAGCGGATTCCTGCACTAAACTACAAGTTCCTAGATTCCAAGTCAACGAACTCGCCTCTTAATTGGGTCATTGTTTCACATGCTGTACGGCATGTGGCACCGTATTGTTGATAACACATGTCACCCAAGTACAGCTCTTCCATTTTGGGCAAAAAAAAAAAAAATTGCAATCATCGCACGGTAGCGCTCGCCATTCACAGGAATGTTCCTACCTTCGTCGTCTTTGAAAAAGTAAGGTCAATGATGCCACCGACCCATAATCCACACGAAACGGTGGATTTTTTTGGAATGCATTGACAGTTCTTGCAATGCTTATGGCTGATCTTCACACCAAATACGTCAATTTTGCTTGTTCACGTAACCATTCAACCAGAAATGAGCTTCGTCGCTGAACACAATTTGCACAATTTTCACTTTCTTAACCGAGCATGAATTTTGATAATAAAATTCAATCTGCAAGCGTTGTTCGTTTGTAAGTCGATTCATGGTTAAATTGTAGACCAAACTGAACATGTTTAACAGAAAAATGTTACACGAAAACAGCTGAGCTGCCAAAAACAGTGTTGCCAAAAAGAAAGTTGCTAAAAAAATCAACCTTTAGTAAATTGTTATTCCTTTTAAATAGTAAAATAAAATTAATTACTATAAATGCAATTAATGTTTATCCCGATGAAAATAAATTTAAATAAAAAATAACTTAATTGTTTTTTTGTTAAATATTATGGCGGTTAAACTCTTCTACTTTTTTTTTACTTACGAAATTTAGTGAAATTAATGTGTAATTATA
Source organism: Delia radicum (assembly GCA_021234595.1). Lineage (NCBI taxonomy): Eukaryota > Metazoa > Arthropoda > Insecta > Diptera > Anthomyiidae > Delia > Delia radicum. The sequence continues at coordinate 13,230,439 of CM037854.1, read as the reverse complement.
GTTTTGCAACGCAGTGTATTGTTATATATAACTTCATGCATAATTGTATGAGCAGATGTCTAAATTATTTTTCTTTTAAATTTTTTTAAAAATAATATATGTCGGGGGATTTAAGTAAATCTAATTTAATCTTAAAATACCTCATTGAATCCACCAAAAATTACTTATCTTTTTGGATCTTATTAGATCCAAGTAGATCTAAATTAATCTCATACGAAGTTTTCGGATCCATCAGGATCTTAAATTAGATATTTTTGGATGCCCAATTTTGAGATTAATTTGAAGGATCTATTCGGATTTTTTTTTTGTATTATTTTTTTTATTCAGAAATTTTACAAATAAAGATGTTGCCTCAGCGTCGCTAGGACATTATTGAGGCGAGTTGACAAAAAGGTATATACTTTAAAAAACATAGCTTAAATTTTTATACAAAAAAAAAAAAAAAGGATCTATTCGGATTTTTTTTTTTTTTTTTATTATTTTTTTTTATTCAGAAAAAAAATTTTTACAAATAAAGATGTTGCCTCAGCGTCTCTAGGACATTATTGAAGCGAGTTGGCAAAAAGGTATATACTTTAAAAAACTTAGCTTAAATTTTTATACAAAAAGAAAAAAAAATAAAAATAAAAAAAGTTTGAAAAGAAAAGTTAAATTTTACAAATTCAATTCATTATTACAAAAGAACTTCAAAAACTTCTTTCCCATCTATAAAAATACTGAAGTTTAGGTTATCAGAGTAAGGCTTAAATCTTATTAACTTAGTTTTTTTCAGCATTTAAAACCAATTTGTTTAACCTTACAAACTCTGTTATTAAAGCTGAATCTCGTTCCATTTGCACCTTCAACGCAATTTCGTGTTTATACTTGTAAAAAAGACATATATCATCAGTATATAATAATAGATTCCCAAATAATCCCAGATCATTAAATCATTAATATAAATCTTAAAAAGTAGCTGGCCTAACACACTGCCCTGTGGGACACCATTCTCAACAACACCAATATAGCTTTTGCAGTTATTAATTTCCACATATTGTCTTCGAAAAGTTAAATAATTTTTCAACAACTTCACTGCTCGCGTGTTTAATCCATAATAACGAAGTTTATCTATTAAGATCTTGTGCTCTACAAGGTCAAAAGCCTTCGAAAAATCATAAAAAATACCAGCCACATCTTTAAAACCATTGTCTAATCCTTGGCAAATATTATTTACAACATTTACTACAGCTTCTCCGTACTACACCCCTTTTTAATCCCATATTGACATCTATACAGCAAATTATTTTCATCTAAATATGACGTCAGCTGTTTGTACAATATTTTTTTCAAAAATTTTGTCAATCAATGAAAGTAATGCAATTGGTCGATACTTATCAACTTCAGTGAGTGACATGACTTTGCTTTGGTATTGGTATGATTTTGGCAACTTTCAAATCATCTGGATAAACCGAAGAATCAATCATATTGTTAAAAATCTTGGACAAATAGGGAGAAACATCATCTTTACATTCAAAAAGCATTTTCGGCGAAATTCCGTCATAACCACAGCTTTTCGTTAAATCTAGTTTAGAAATTATCTCAGAAATTTCCGAATCGGTTGTATAAAAGAAATCAAATGATTGCTGACTTGTACTTAACGTTCTTAGCCCATTGCTAGATTCACCTGGTAAATATTCAATTTGCTGCTTAAGAGTCCTTGGAATTAGGATATTACTGGATACCTTAATTTTGAATAACTATCGATCTATATCAAATGAGATCTGTTTCATTAATATCATGATGGATTTTGCAATCAGTGGAGATGAGTTTCGACATATAAACAATAAATATAGTGATTTCAAAGAAGATTTCGATGTCCTTTACTTAAAATATTTTAAGTAAATGACCTCAAAATTAAACAATCAATAAATAGCTTATAGATTTTATACTGACATATTATTTTGAGAGTACTAAAAGCTTTTCGTAACAAAAAAAAGCTTTTTAACATTTACTGTTAAAATGTTTTAACAAAAACAAATAACATGGCTATAAGTGACGTTAACAGTAAATTAACTTTTCATACATAATTTAACAAATAAAATGTTCATTATTTGATTTTATTATTTTAAAATTTAAATAATTTAATAAATTTTTTATTATTTTGTATTATACATCCCAATAATTTTTGTGTAAACTATGAATAATTGAAATTTTAATTGAAAATTGTGAAATAAATGCACTTTCATTATCAATATTGAAAATTACATCATTAAAGAAAAAAGCAACAAGTTGTGTAAAATATGTACGTGCATTGAGGAACGTCATTTAACAAACTCAAATACTATGTAAAATGTGTAAAAAGTATGAAGGCGTCATACAAATTCATTCATAAATATAGTAGAAATAAAGAGAAATATTGAGTAATTTTTTTTTTTTTTAATTTCAATTGAGAATACGACACACCAAAGAGATATACAATTTAAATTAAATTGTTAGTAATAAATTGATTCCCGTTTTTACTTTTCAATAAAGAAATTTTGGAAGTGTATAATTAGGTCAATTAAATATTATGACTTTTTGGTTCCCAGCAAAAAATACAAAATAATGTCTAGTGTCCGACCGAACAGTTCGGCCAGAAAATGCATTTGGTCTGTATTAGGTATTTTAAAGCATTATGGACAAATTTGGCGGATGGAAAAATGTTTCTTGTGCTGATTAGAAGCTATTTTGAGTGTCAAATTTGAAGAAAAGTCTGTAGTTAAGCAATGAATTCACTGTTCGGCCTAAGAAAGTTCGGCCAAATTGAAAATAGTTCGGCGGCCGAACTTTTAACTTTATAGCTAAACTTCGGCTTTTCTCTTAAATTTTATACACAAAATCGAATTAAATCAGCTCAACAAACATGTTTCCAATACCAAAATTTGTCATCATTGCCTCTAGATATCAAAAAAACCGACAAAATATAGGTTTTTGGCCGAACTGTTCGGTCGGACACTAATAAAGTCCTTTCCTATAAAATCTCTTTTTAAATCAAAATTTTACAACTTGAGAAAATTTAGGTTTTTTGATGTGCAGTTTTATGATTTCAACTAGAGATGGGCACGTTAGCAGATTTTAACGTGATTTACGTGAATCACGCGTGATCATGCGTAAGTGTGAGTAAAACCTAATTTTACTCACGTGAGTGAGTGTGAGTAGCAACAAATTATTCGTGAGTGAGTGTGCATGAGTCAAAATTTTGCGTGAGTGGTTTTATTAAATATTTCTTTAACTTTTTCGCCGAGTTGATATTTTTAATTTTTAAAATACAATAAATTTTTAAAATAAATGGCAAAATTTCAAATTTCCAGCAATTATAAGTTAAACATTCACAATTTATCTTAATTTTAACATTTTTTTTTTTCGGTAAGATTCTATTTCGTGAATTTGCGTGATTCACGTTAATCACGCGTGATTGTGAGTGAAACCTGAATTTACTTAGTGCGTGAGCGTGAGTAAGTATATGTATAAAAAATTGTTCGAGAGTGATTGGGCGCGATTGGAACTTTTCGCTCGTCAGCGTGAGTGAGTGTGAGTCCAAATTCGCTCATGTGCCTATGTATGATTTCAACTACAAAGAATCTGGGTTTAAGCTTTATATATGTGGCCCTTTAAAAAAATTTTTTTGCTGGGTTAACTTTCAGCTTTATAAAAAAATCATCAAGTATTTTTAAATGGATATTTACATTAAATTAAACAATTTTATACGAGGACGGTTCCATAATTAGTCGACCTGACGTATAGATGGCGGCACACAGTGTTGTGTGCGTGACCAAATATAGTTTATTGCAATGTTAGAAATCAAACTAATTTTTAATAGTTTTTAATAAAATACACTTTAACTAAGAAGGAACAGAGAGATTTATGCAAAAATATTAATGTTTAAAGAAGATATTGAGACTTAAAGTTTAACTTTTTAGATCCCTTTAGCTATTTCTATGGAAATGTTCAAAGTGGAATGAACTACCAAATGGTAAGAAAACAAATTAATGATGTTTACGAAAAATAGTTGTTCTAGATTAGTTTGAACATTCAATATAAACAGCATCGGATACAGGGGGCAGACTAAATGTAAATTATCTGAAAAATGTAATTTTTTATATTTTTAATATTTAAGGATATATGGGAGGTAGACGTATTAATTTCAGGACATATGAAATACGTATTATTACCCAAAGGATATATGGAAGGTATACGTATCCTTTCATCGAATTGAGCGTGATTCTGATTATATATTCGCTGCTAAATACTATATATATATACCTATTTTCACTGGTTTTCAGCGTTTGGTGATTTTTTTTTTTAATAAACCTTAATTTGTTTAATTTGGACATATTTATAAATAAATAAAATTATGCCAAATTTCGCTTATGTACGACAACTCCTTCTATTTTTGGCCACTCGTTATATGAATTGACGACACTGTGCTGCAGTAGTTTGAAAAAAATTACTTTGGTGAAAATTGGCAACCTTTTAAAACATATGTTTTAAGTTTCAAGGCGATACTTTGTTTTTGTTGTGTTTTATTTGTTAGGTCGGCCAATTTTGGAACCGCCCTCGTACCCTTCTCAGCCACACTTTAATTTAAGTTAATTGAAAAAATACACACGCTTATTGTCGAATTTACCCCAATATTTTGATATTGCAAGATGACATTCAAAGAGTTAATGAATCGAAATAAAATAATGAAATTATTTAAACTCAATCATTTTATATTATAAATTTAAATTTGTTTCAAATTGCTGTTAACTCATTAATGTCATGTCATAGATCCGATGGACATTTTCCAACCAATCTATGCAGATATACAGAACCATGCTTTACTAAGAAATTTTTGTAATTTTTTTGCCTTAAAGCGTCCTCTAGTGAAATGGAGGACTTGAAACTTTGACAGGATATAAATCCTACACACAGAGAAAAAAATTTAGATATTTGCCAACTGAAATTCGGTTACTACGACTCAAACTCTGTTATTACGAATTTCAGTCGGTTTGGCACAACTTAACATTAGTTTTCACAACAAAGTTCGGTTAATTCAACTAAATTTTAGAAATATTCAGAAATCTTGTTTAAATATAGTTGTACTGAATTTATAAGTTGTTACTATTAAAACACAATTTTCAATTCGGTTGACACTTTATTTCTCTGTGTGTTTTAAAAAAATTTAATTTTGTATAATTCTGTAAACAAATCTTTATTCAAATACATAAAAAATTGTTTTTTTTTTTAGGTCAACCGATTTTTTTAAATATCTTGGTTTTTAGCATTTTTTGAAATTGTCATATGGCAACCCTGACATTATGATTTTTTATAGGTATTTAAATAAAAATAGAAATTTGTTGTGTTTTGAGTGAAAACGGAATAAATTTTTAAATATTTTAAACTTTGTGTACACTCAAAAAAATAAGTTAGTACAAAAGTTAGTAAAACGTCTTGTAAATCATGTATACTATTTTTTAGCAAATTTTTTTGCTAAAATCGTGTTTTCAGCTAAAATTTTTGTTATACTTATTCAGCACTTAACTTTTTTATACTAATGCTTTACTAATATACTAATGTTTTACTAATTAATTTTGCTAAAAAAAATGTGCTGATAAGCACATTAATAGTGTAGACGACAACCAGATTGAAAGATATACGCAGAATGAAGCAGATGTCGCGGCATGTCAAGATGTAGTAGAGAAGAAGAAAATGATACTAAAAAGTACAACTCTAATAAGACATATAAAAAAATCAACCATGGAAGACTTTTGTATCTGTTTTTCATACATAAAACAAAATTGAGGATTTAAACAACTTTAATTTTGAGTTGTCACCGGCTTGTGAAAATAATTGTCTTTTAATTAAATAAAAGACAAAATAAAATATTTAAATTTAATATGTATTTCTAAACTAAATGTTTATAGATTAATTATCTAGTGTGGTCAAATTGCAAACGAACATATACAGACATGAAGACAGAGTAAAGCGAAAGACAAAGACACACATCTTAGGTATATTTTTATGGTTCCTTTTTCTTATTGCAAAAAAAAAGGGTTGTTTTTTTTCGTTTCGTATGTTTTTTGTTTATTTTTTTGTTTCGTTTCTATAATTATCTTCGGCAGTTGCGTCCTTTAAATGATAGCATCATTTAGACAACCATTGATGTAAGTAGTTGAAAGAAAATTTTTGTTATGTTATATATATTTATTTCTATATGTTTTCAGATATTAAATTAATTCATGTCGTCAATGTGGGAAAATGAAATTTTTATATTTCGTAATTATTGTAAATTATTTTTAAAAGAATCACAAAAATAGGTTTTATGATTTTCAGCAAATAAATTAGCTAAATTACAATTTTTCTACAAATTTTTTGCGTTTTTTTTTCAGTCTACTAAATTCAGCAAAAAATGTATTAATTTTTAGCAAGGCATTTTTATTTCTAATCCACTAAGTGTTAGCAAAACTTTTGCTGAATCTACTAATTTTGTTGCTAGAAATCAGCTCGCTGATTTTCAGCAAAAAATTTTGCTGACATTAGCAATTTTTTTGCAAGCACCCTCCTGACTAAAATTTTGCTGACTCAGCAAATTTTTTTGCTGACTTTACAAACTTTTTTTTTTGAGTGTAATTAAAATTTTATCGGTCAGATTTTCATAAATTACATGCAATCGATGAACTAATTCTTAACAAATAATACATTTTCATATTTTCTTATCAACATAACAGTTAAAAATATTAAATATTATGCTTTTTTATATTTTTAAATAATTTTTGAAAAAGATCCCATCGAAAAAGATCAATAATTGATTTTTTCAAATAATTATTTATCAACTCTGGATAACAATCTACCAAAAATTGAATTCCGGATTGTAGTTAAGGCGTTGAATAATTTTAAGGTTTTTAAATAACTTAATTATATATTTCCAGTAATATATATATTAGGGTGGGTCAATTTGTTCGGGTGGTAAAAACGAGACAGGCGTATAGCAAAATCGAAATCTACACGAAATTCTGAGAAAATTACCCAAAGAAAGTATGGGTCTAAATGAAAACATGGGCAAGTTATTAAGCGATTTTGGATTTTTATACCTTTTTGAATACATAATATTATCATTATGTCAAATAATTTATCATTTAGAATAAAAACTATTACATTATTTAAAAAAATTTGCAAAAACTTAAAAAAAGTAATTTTTTTCCATATAAACGCATGTTTCGCTCTTCAAGGCCTAGTCGCTTAGGGAAGGCGTTGTCGTAGAGGCCTGAAACTACACATGAGTTATTTTCAAGTCAAATATTAAAAAAATTAGAGGGTACCGTATCAACATTTCCGACATTTATACTTAAGGGACACTCTAATGTACACTCATAAGAACTTTTCTATAAAAGTACAACAGTTATTTAAAAAGTTAATCGGCAAAGTTGTTTCATTTGAATATACAGTTAAACTACCAAATATTAATATTCAGTTTTTCTATTTAAAACAAAAAGTTGTTATATTATATTTAGCATTGAAATAAACGAAAACAATCTATTGTTTTTACTGATTATGTCAATTAATTTTTAAGCAGTTAAAAATAAACTAAAAAATACAATTGTTTTAAACGAAGAGTAAGAAGTCCGATTTTTAACTGATTTTCAATTAATTTAATGTGTATATTTAGTAGGCTTTACCGAAAAAATATTGTGAGTGTATATAAATATAGCCGATTAAAAGTATGTGGTCGAAAAAGGAACTGTGTGTCAATAATGAGTTAAACAATTTATAACTATTCTTTAGTGTAGATTTTTTCTTTATCCTTTATCTTTTTTTTGCCTACATTTACCTAAGTTTTTGCATAATTTATGATAAGAGAATACAATACGCACAGAGAGCTTCATCGATTTAATTCAAATGTCAATGCATACGGGCTCCTTATTAAAGAAAATATTAATATAAGAGAAAAAATATGATGGTACATGTTTATTGACACAAAATTATCATATTAAGATCCTTATTATCATATACATGATTCTGGCTAATCATATTATCATAACCGAGGATGATTTTATCGCATTTAGCATGTTAATATGTTTGATTTGATCATATTATGATTGTTACGCATTACAATCATACCATGATGCCCTTCAACTATCGTAATATGATGCTCTTTTTTCTGCACAAACGTAGTTTGTTAAATAGCAAACAAAAATCGGACACGATTTACAAGTTTTTTCTCACTGAAAAAATTCATCATCTTAGTGGGCGAAAATTAATAAACATGTCACTAAATTATAAAAACCTCTTTCACAAAGTGAACGAAAAATTTCTTAAAATTAATGAAAAGTTTCATACATTTTATGAAACTAGTGATTTAATAAAACTTCATCATTAAGCGAATAAAACTTTTAATAAATGAAATTATGTTTTTCATTAAATTTTATGAAAACTAATCTTAATTCAATGAAAAATTTCATTAATATCATGTAGATGATTCTCTTAGTGAATAGTTTTTTTAGTTGTTTTACACACTTAAAGTGTTATTCGTTATGATATTAAAGAAACACTTTCATAGAATTTTTTTATACATTCAATAAGAATTTCATTATATACAAGAAATCCAGTATAAATTGATCAAGCACGTCGTACGTATTCTAAAGGGTGTTTTTTTATAGAGGTATAGAACTTTGAAATGAAATAAAACAAAGATGAATTTTTTAAATTGAGATAAAATTTACTTTATTCGAAAGATAATCTTTTGGCATTATAATTTAAATATGACTTCTGGCAATATGACTTCTGGCATATAGACTTAGTCTAATCTGGATGTCAATTTTCGATGACTTTTTCCAACATTTGTGGCCGTATATTGGCAATAACGCGGTAAATGTTGTCCTTCAAGTAGTCAATCGTTTCGGTCTTATCGACGTAGACTAGCGACTTCACATATCCCCACAGAAAATAATCCAGCGGCGTTAAATCGCACGATCTTGGGGGCCAATTTACGGGTCCGAAACGTGAAACTATGCGGTTACCAAACGTTTCCTTTAATAAATCAATTGTGGCACGAGCTGTGTGACATGTTGCTCCTTCTTGTGGAAACCACAGCTCATGCACATCATGGTTGTAAGTCATTAAACAGTCAGTTTTTCTGATGTAACGGCGTCTCAACATACACTTGAGGATTATCATGACTTCAAATACGGCAGTTTATTGACGTATCCATTTAACGTGAGCTTCATCGACAAACAAAATTCGCTTAGTAGTGCGCGATACGAACAGAACCATGATTTTTAAATAAATTTGCACAATTTGAAAGCGTTGTTCAGGCGTCACTCCATTCATGTTGAAATGCCAAACCAAACAACACTTAAATCACTTGACAGCTGACATAAAGGTCGCCAGTTAAAAAAGAGTTGCAAATTAAAGTTCTATACCTGTATAAAAAACACCCTTTAATATGCAAAAGCTTAGGTAACCCGTACGCAAGAAAATATAATAGTTTGTAAAGGATAAAGGATAAAGGATAAAGAAAAAAGAATTTTTTCATAAACTTTTTTCAGAGAACTTCATATTTTCATAAAAAAAAAATCATTCGATTTTATAAATTTAATAAAAAATTTTTTTTAGAGCTATAGAATTGTTTCAAATACTAAACTTTTTTATTTTTTCATAACATTTCATAATTTTATTAATTTTCATAAATTCGACTTCTGTGATTTCGAATTCTATGAAATTGTTTCATATTTTATATGAAGCGTTTCATTGGCTTAATTTCAAAGCACTTTTTCAAGAAATTCATGAAGAGTTTCATTGTTTCAATAAAACTTCTTCATATTATAGAACTTTATGTAACTGTTTCATAAATTCTATGAACGCTTCATTGTCGGAATGATTTATTAGTTTTATGAAGATTTTCATTAATTATACGAAGCGTTTCAAAATTATTGACTTTAATGAAACCTGTTTAATAGATTCGATGAAAAGTTTCAGTGACAATTTTCATTAAAGCTATGAAGAAATTCATTTCTGAAGTGAAGGTAGTTCCCTCAGTGATGTGGATGGAGCACATTGCAAATATACTCTATTCTTTTCACAGATTGATCGGGTATTTACACACATGAGGTATTAATTCCTGGGTTAAGAGTTTAAAAAAGGCTCGGAAAGGTGAAGGACCTTTTTCGATTTCAGTTTAGAGTTTGGGAAACCAACATTTAGCTAAAACATCTTGTCGACTAACAAATTTTAAGTTGCAACAATAAAAAAAACTTACACATTTCAGCTGGTATTGTGTAAAAGTGTAATATTATTTTTAGATTTTTTTTTTTTTTTTTTGATATATCTAAATAATATTTGAAACGCCGTCATTACAATTTGTCTGAGAGTAAGTAACAAAGGAAAACATTAATAAAAATGTACAATAGAACGCATGTCATTCTGTAACATTTGTTTTTTGTAGAGAAATAATGAAATGCAACAAGTTCACTGGAACAGAACCAACCACCACAATAGTTGTTCTATTCAAAAAATTGAATTTAAACAAAATTAATATTCAAATAAACAATCATCGAAGTGTAACCAACAAACATCACTCTCACTCACTTACTCGCATTACATTGAAAAAGTGCATTGAACTTATTTCCTTTCTCTGTTCTTATTGGAATTAAATAGTTGGCCTGTTTAAAATATTGCTGGTAGCTGCGTACCTAGTAGGGTCATCGATTAGTTGTCATTTATCAAAAACCGGTTTTCGGGTTTTCCGAATAGTGGAAATTTAAGAAAAACCGGTTTCGGGTTTTGGAATTTGAAAAAAAAAATCCGATTTTTAAATACAATTATACTCAAAAATTGATTTTTTTTATTAATTTAAATGATATTAGTTTTTGTCTTGAAATATTATTTATTATTCATATAGCCAAATATAAAATGACAGAATAAATAACATTTTACAATTCAAAAACGACACAGAAAATTGAAATTTTTGAGGTTATAAAAGTTTTTATATGTGTAATTTTTAAGTAAAAAGGAGATCTTTTGCATGCACCACTTTAATAAAAAAAATAATTTTTAAGAAAGTTCTTCAGCGTATTCCGTTTTTAACAATGAACTATGTAAATTTACAGTTTGTATATATTGAAGCTAATTGAGGCAACATTATTCGAAAGTTTAACCTTTAAAAAAAAAAAAAATAAACCGACAACACAAAAAAAAACCGGTTGAAACCGGTTTTGAAAAACCGACTCATGACTCTAATGACCTAATGACTACAAAAAACCCATCCAGAAAACTGGCTCAAAAATGAGTCAAAAATAGGCTTAAAAAATTTTATTAAAAACTAAATTTTTTCTAGGAAAAGGGTTCATCCAAGAGGGCCTTCTTTTTGGACTCAAAAATTAATGAGTCAAGAAAAATTTCCCTCATAAATTGGAGTCATTTTTGAATCACTTTTGCGTCATTTTTGAGTCCGAAAGAACTAGTTTTGGAGTCTTGTTTGAGGGCTTTTGAAATCATTTATATATTTTGAAAATTTTACATTTTTATATATAAAGGGTCCGCCATCTAACGTTTTTTTTTTTCAACTAGTGCTTATTTCGTGAATGGTAACACTTAGCTCATGTCTGATTTGACAGATAATTAGTTTTATCCTTCCGCTGAACGAATATGGTTGAACAACGCTGGGAAATATTGCGACATTACTTTGAAAATCATGGTAATGTTGCAGAATGTGTGCGAAAATTTTGCCAAAAATCATCTTTTCAGATGAAGCTCATTTTGATATTGGCGGGTATGTAAACAAGCAAAATTGTCGCATTTGGGGCACAGAAAACCCGCACGCATACATTGAAAAGCCGATACACTCAAAACGAGTCACTGTTTGGTGCGGATTTTGGTCCAGAGGCATAATTGGGCCATTTTTCTTCGAAAATGAGCAAGGAGTGGCAGTTACAGTCAATGGCGATCGTTATCGGGTCATGTTATACGAATTTTTGTTCACAAAAATTGAAGATTAGGATATTGGCAACATTTGGTTTAGACAGGACGGCGCTACGTGCCACACAGCCGAAGCTACACTCGATGTTTTGCGCCCTGTTTTTTAAGATCGCATTATCAGCCGCAGAGCTGATGTCGTTTGGCCACCTCGGAGCTGCGATTTGACACCGTTGGACTATTATTTGTGGGGTGCCGTCAAAGATAAGTGTTACGCCAACAAGCCAGAGACAATTGACGCTTTAAAGGACAATATTCGTGAAGCCATTGGTGAAATACAGCTGCACACAATCGATAATGTGCTTAAAAATTGGACTGATCGTGTAGACTAATGCATGGCCAGCCGAGGCAGCCATTTGAATGAAATCATTTTCCATTATTAACCGGAAGGATTGTACTTTCAAATAAAAAAAGAAATTTGAGAAAATATTCAGTAGTTTTTTTTATAGCATTTTCAAAAAAAAAAGTTATTTGGCGGACCCTTTATTTAAATATTTTACAAAAAACAATAAAACCATGCGTTAAGGGTGTACAATTTTACATATATGTACATTTTGTTTTATTATTACCAACAACAATTGATTTTAATGCAATATAACAATTCACAACAAATATTAAAATAAAAACTTCCCAGCAAAAACATGGTAATGAGAGGTCATTACCACATAGATTACAAAGTAATGATAGGTCATTACCTGTTGCATTACTTTAAAATACAAAATAATGGCTAACTGATAGTACACTCAAATAAAAAAGTTAGTAAAGTCAGCAAAGAATTTTGCTGAGTCAGCAAAATTTTATTCAGGAGGGTGCTTGCAAAAAAATTGCTAATGTCAGCAAAATCTTTTGCTAAAAACCAGCTCGCTGAATAAATTAACTAAAGTATAATTTTTCTCCAAATTTTTTGAGTTTTTTTTCAGTCTACTAAAATTCAGCAAAATTTTATTAATTTTTAGCAAGGGTTTTTTAATTTCTAATCTACTAAGTGTTAGCAAAACTTTTGTTGAATCTACTAATTTTGCAAGCACCCTCCTGACTAAAATTTTGCTGGCTCAGAAAATTTTTTTGCTGACTTTACTAACTTTTTTATTTGAGTGTATATCTTTGTCTTTCGCTTTAGTCTGTCTACCTATTGCATATTTGTTTGCAATTTGACCACACAAGATTATTAATATATATAAACATTTAGTTACAAATACACATTTAATCTTTATTAAATGTAAATATTTATTTTGTCTTTTATTTAATTAATAGACAATTACTTTCACAATCCGGTGACGACTCAAAATTTAAGTTGTTTTAATCCACAATTTTGTTTTATGTATGAAAAACAGATACAAAAATCTTCCATGGTTGATTTTTTTATATTATGTCTTACTACAGTTGTAGTTTTTAGTATTATTTTCCTCGTCGCTACTACATCGTGACATGCCGCGACAACTAATTCATTCTGAGTATATCTTTCAGTCTGGTTGTCGTTCACACTATTGATGTGCTAATCAACACAATTTGTTTAGCAAATAAATTAGTAAATCATTAGTACAATATTAGTAAAACATTAGTTCAAAACAGTTAAGTGCTGAATAAGTATAACTAAAATTTTAGTTTAAAGCATAATTTTAACAAAAAATTTGCTGAAAAATAGTATACCTGATTTACAAGATGTTTTACTAACATTTCTACTAACTTATTTTTTTAAGTGTAGGTTATAGAAGTACTTATATGTAATTGGAAAATAATTAGTTACTGGTAATGGGTACATAAGTATAGATTTCATATTTTTTTATTCTAATATTGTATTTATTTAAATATGTTTACAATTACATTTTTTGAGATGAAGTTTTTTTCAAAATTTTTGTTATAGATTTCTTTTGAAAAAAAATAACTTCAAGGTTTTTTAATTTTTTAACTCCTAGATAACCCCTTATTCCTTATGTAAAAGTAACAATTTATTCTTTCACTACGAGTAATCAATCAGGTAATTCAATATTCTCACTTTTTTTTTAAGCGAGAGGGTAATGACCACCCATGAACTTTGGGACATCGCGAAAAAAGTATTTAAGCGAGTAAATAGCCTGGTAACTACACGCAATGTTTGTATAACTTATCAAAAAACTTATACAATATTTTTAGTTGATTTTACACTTTTTATTTTTTGTGGTAATGTCTGTTTTAACTGGGCTTAAAACAATAACTCTTTCTTCTTTTGTTGGCCCAATTCTTGACACACTCACCAACGGTGAATATTTTTTGTTGAATTCAGAATAATTAAGAGCGATATTGTGGAAAATCCGTGCAAAAAGATATTTTATTTTTTTACAAGAAAATTGACAAATAAAAATATTTTTAAATTTTTTTTATTCCAAAAAGAATCTTTTTCTTGTGGTATTTTGAATGGCTCAAAAATAAATGTCATTCCCCTACTTTTCTGGCTCACATTTGAATCATTATTTTGATTAAATAATTTCCCTCACATTTTTGAGTCATTTTTGATTCTTTTAAGAAGGCTCTTATTTTCGTCTGTCAAAAAGAGTGTTTTTTGACAAAAACATTTGAAAACCTCAAAACAAAAAGATTAACATTTGAATTATTTCGGATGAGGGGCTCCAAAATTCATTAGTTTTTTTTAGTAATTTTGGCGTCATGTATTTTGAGGCCTCCGAAATTTGCTGGCTGGAAAATTTAAAAAAAAAAACCAACTGAAAATTGAAAAATGTTTTTAAAACATTCAAAGAGGACAACACTAGCCGTATTCATATAATTTTGTATACAGTGTGTTATTTTTATCACATTAGTGTCAAAAATTGTTTACCAACCCTGGAAATTTTTTTTAACAAATTTGTTTTGTTTTTATTTCTGCATTTCAAAATTAAAAAAAGAAAGTAAAATAAATATTGTCTTCAAAATAAGCTAATTCGGCCTAAATTCAATTAATGTAAATAAAAACAAAATAAATAATAATTTTGATATAATTTTTATTAAAAATAAAAATTATGTTTTTTTCGACCTTTAATTGTGCAATGAAAATAAAATTATTCAAGTTCAAGGCCATACTCTATATTTCTTTTTAAGGATATTGTCCTCGCAAATAATCTATAGAGTTTTTTGTTTTCAAATTTATTATTTGACCCTTTTTAGGAATGTATTTAAAGATCTATTTCGGGAATTTTCTAGGTTCCCATCATCAGAACACGTTTTGAAAGCGGTAACAATCCCATGCCAAACATCAAACATTCATATAAACTAGTTTACTCACTACATGAGAACTAATATATGAGCTTGAAGTTAAAGATTATAACCATTGTTTAAAAAATAAATTGAAAACTTGTTTGTTATGTGCAAGGGCACCTCTGGTGGATATTCAATACACGTTTTCTGTTTTTCTCTCCGTTTTATATTTTGTTTAGTTTTGTTTTTTGTTTTTCTCTCCTTTAGTTTCTAAATAACATATAAAAAGAAGAGAAAAACAAAAAACGTAATCTTCTATTTTTTAATAACTAACAAAAATTAACTGTTTACTGCAAAATTGCGGTTTTGGTAGTTGTTTTTTTAAATTCTAAAATGACTACTCAAAACAACTGCTGCAGGAGAACAGTATTTGTGGTTAGTTATTTTTTTGAAATCAAAACAATTTTATTGAAAATTTTGTTGAACGTCTATTTAAAATATTTAACTAAAATACAGCAATTTTTCATTATGTTAATGTTGCGGAAGTCCTAACATTTTTATAAACATATATTTAAAACAATCACCAAAAAATTTTATTTAAATTTCCGCAAAATAAATTAACTAAAGTAAAGATTTTATACTAAGTTTTTTTTAATTTTTTTTCAATCTACTAAGCTCCAGCAAACAATTTTGTTGAAATCGATTTTCATTTACATTGAACTAACTGTCAGCAAAACATTTTGCTAAAAATCAGCTCATTGCTTTTCAGCAAAATACATTTGCAGATATTAGCAATTTTTCAAAGCTTACAATTTTTTTTTTGCTGACGTTAGCAATTTTTTTGCAAGCACCCTCCTGACTTAAATTTTGGTGACTCATTAAAATGATCGCGAACTTTACTGACTTTTTTTTATTGTACTGTTTATTACCCGAATGACCTGCTTGTAGTTACTGTAAGAATATTCTGAGTGTCGTTTTCAACCCAGTACTTTTAACGGCTATACTTGTTTACTGAATAAGGACAATCCTAAAATAATTCAACGGCTTGACCACAATCGTCAATAAAAAAATTTTAGAAAATGTTTATCCAGAGGCCAAATAATTATTTAAAAAAAGAAACAAATTTTCGCCTACAGTTGGAGAAGAATTAAAATTTTATAGGGAAATTTAAAATTCTATATTTTATAATCTATAATATATTTCGCGCATTAAAGGGTTAACAAATCGATTTCCATTAGCTCATTTTTGATACAGTGTTAATTCATTTTTGACACAGTGTTCCATATTTGGCACAGTGTTTCTTTTACAAAAAGATACCTAAGCGCTTTAAAAACCTTAAAAAAGCGATTTAAAAATCTTATAAAAATTAATAACAAATTTTAAAGAATTGTTATCCAGAGTTGCCATATAATTATTTGAAAAAATCAATTTTTGACCTTTTTTATGGAATTTTTTTAAAAAATTATTTAAAAATATATAAAAGCCTAATCTTTCATATTTTTGATCGTTATGTTAACGAAAAAATATGCAAATGTATTTCTCTGTTACAAATTAGTTCATCGATTGTATATAACTTTTTAAAATCTTACGGATCGAACGATGAACTTTTCAAATACACAAAGTCTAAAATATTCCTAAATGTATTCCGTCTCCACTCAAAACATAAACGATGGATGGTTTTTTTTTTAAATACTACTAAACTTGTAACAATTTTATAACCAGGATTGCCATATGATAATTTTAAAAATTTATCAAAAACCACGATCTTTTTAAAAAAATTTCCAAAATCAGATGATTAAAAAAAAAATATTTTTCATTAATGACACAAAATTTTAATTTGTAAATTATCTTTACCCGTCTAGGATGTATATATTAGAAAGTAGGGATACAGTAGGGTGGGGCGATTTAAACATCTTAATGGGCGCTTTGCGTTTCTGATGCTTGGGATTGTACTGAACAAAAAAGTCCACTAGACCATACGTCTACATTGAAAATCGAGCTTCCAGATTTTGACTTTTTAGCCGTATTTCGTGAAAGTAACAATGTGTGGGATGGACATATCTCAGGAAGTAGGAAGAGCTTATCCAAGATTATGGTATTAATCTCTTCTTTGGAAGATTCTGTAGCAGATTAATGCATCAATGATATTTGTGAGTGGGGTTTAAGGGGTTAATTTTTAATTTCAAAATAGGGCTTTTTTGCCGTAAAGTCAAAATCTGGAAGCTCGATTTTCACCGTAGACGAATGGTCTAGTGGACTTTATTGCTCAGTACAATCCCAAGAATCAGAAACGCGAAGCGCCCATTAAGATTTTTTTCCTGCCATACTAATCGCCCCACCCTAATATACAGTCAAAGTTTCAACTTTGGTTTGTCAATATTTCCCCTAGAGGGCGCAAACACAATTACAAATATTTCTTTATGAAGCATGGTTCTATATATCTGGGAAATTTGGTGTAAACAAGTCTAACAAATCAATGACGTTCCATTAATGAGTTAAGGATTTACTAAAATTTTAGCAGCGTTTAGTGATTTGTCCTACTACTTTTAATAATAACAATTACAGGCACGTTTTGATAAAACTAGCTAAAGCCACATTCACTCTATCTATATAAGTATCTATATTTAAGTATCTATTCCAAAAGTTCTTAATTTTTTTTCCACTCGCTTTGGCAAAACGGGAGTTTTGCATACTAATTGCCATATAAAGGCAACAAATGTGAACATGGGTTCATATTTGTTTTGCCAAAACATGTATTTATGCTGTTTATTCTATTACAAAAGTTTGTTATTCATTTCTACTCGTTTTGGCAAAACGCGTATTTTACGTGTTTGGTATGAAAGCAAATAAATGGTTAATTTTTCTGTAAAATTACAGATTTTTCATTAGCTTTTACAGACATATTTTTATTTGAGTGTACTAAGAACTATACTTTAAAAATACTTTCGTACATCTAACATTCAAAACTCGGTGTCAATTATTTTAATTGTTATAAAACACTTTTTAACCATTTTAACCCTTTCACAAACACATGGTTCTGGCCAGGCATATTCCATTTTTGAGCGTTAATTAAACATACTTCTAGTTTAGGTAGATACCTGTATTTCCCAGTAGCCGCCTAAAATATTGTTGGCTTTCTATCTGTAAAAAAAATCAAAAATATCGTTCCAACACGAAAGAAAAAAGTCCCCCCCCCCCCCCCCGAACAAACACATATGCCTGGCCAGACCCCTATACAACAACAACCATATTTTGGGACAACATTCAACCCTTTTGGCCACTGAATCTTTTTTTGGAAGGCCGTTGAATATTCCCAGCAACATGCTGCCTAACCAACAAAGCGGCCCTAGTACACTGAATTCCAGAAAAGATTGCAGAATTTGTCTTACGCAAGACGAAAAGCTGCGTAGGAAGACACGTTTTTACTGCACCAAATGCACTAATCCTGTGTGCCAACAACATTCTAAAGTTCATTATACTTGTTTTTCATGCATTCCACAAAATGAATAAAAATTTTTTTACATTTTTACCAAAATAATATACGATCATACTTCATTCAATTCAAAGTTACGGTACCCTTTTTGCCATACAAATGCATGAAAACGTTATAGGGGTCTGCCCAGGCATATGTGTTTGTTCGAAGGTTTCAGAATATGTGTTTGACGGGGGTTAAAGGTTATTTTACAGTCTTTATGTAACATTCCACCACAATCAGTTTAAATCACACATTTTTATAGCGAAAATAAACATTTAAACCTCATATTATAACTTTGTTCCCAATAGGAACCACAGGATATATACAATCAAAAAAAAAAGTTTGTAAAGTCAGCAAAAAATTTTGCTGAGTCAGCAAAATTTTAGTCAGGAGGGTGCTTGCATAAAAATTGCTAATGTCAGCAAAATCTTTTGCTGAAAATCAGCAAGCTGATTTTTAGCAACAAAATTAGTAGATTTAGCAAAAGTTTAGCTAACACTTAGTAGATTAGAAATAAAAAAGCGTTGGTAAAAATTAATAAATTTTTTGCTGAATTTTAGTAGACTGAAAAAAACGCAAAAAAATTGTAGGAAAATTGTAATTTAGTTAATATATTTGCTGAAAATCATAAAACATATTTTTGTAATTCTTTTAAAAATAATTTACAATAATTACGAAATATAAAAATTTTAATTTTCCCACATTGACGACATGAATTAATTTAATATCTGAAAATATATGGAAATAAATATATATAACAAAACAAAAATTTTCTTTCAACTACTTACATCAATGGTTGTCTAAATGATGCTATCTTTTTAAGGACGCAACTGCCGAAGATAATTATAGAAACGAAACGAAAAAATAAACAAAAACAAACGAAACGAAAAAAAAACAACCCTTTTTTGCAATAAGAAAAAGGAACCATAAAAATCTACCTAAGATGTGTGTCTTTGCCTTTCGCTTTACTCTGTGTACATGTCTGTATATATTTGTTTGCAATTTGACCACACTAGATTATTAATCTATAAACATTTACTTTAGAAATACATATTAAATTTAAATATTTTATTTTGTCTTTTATTTAATTAATAGAAATGTGAAAATATCACAAGCCGGTGATAACTCAAAATTTAAGTTGTTTTAATCCTCAATTTTGTTTTATGTATGATAAACAAATACAAAAATCTTCCATGGTTGATTTTTTTATATGTCTTATTAGAGTTGTACTTTTTAGTATCATTTTCCTCTTCTCTACTACATCTTGACATGCCGCGACTTCTACTTCATTCTGCGTATATCTTTCAATCTGGTTGTCGTCCACACTATTAATGTGCTTATCAGCACAATTTTTTTTAGCAAAATTAATTAGTAAAACATTAGCATAATATTAGTAATTAGTATAAAACAGTTAAGTGCTGAATAAGTATAACAACAATTTTAGCTGGAAACACGATTTTAGCAAAAAATTTGCTAAAAAATAGTATACCTGATTTACAAGACGTTTTACTAACTTTTCTACTAACTTATTTTTTTGAGTGTATATAATATTATAACTTTAAGAGAACTTGTGAAATAGTCTCCTAATAAAATTAAAAAAAAAATACATAAAAATCCTCGAGTGCCACCGAAAATCAACTCTTGAGTCATAGTTTTGGCAGTCCTGATGAAGGGTATCTCATTGTCGGGTTAGGACAACTATAATTTTTTTTACCATGTTTTATATAAAACTCATGTAGGAAAAGTTTTTGTTGTACAAAACAACATTTTAATGCGTAATAAAATATTATAAAAGCATCAACAATAATTTGATATTTATCATAATCAGTGTTGCCATTTTTGTTCAAAAATTTTCCAAAAAAACGTCCAAATCTTCATCATATCATATCTTAAAAAATCGTCAAAATCTTGTAAAAAAATCCTCAAAACAAAAATATGTTTTAGAAGTGGGATAAAGTTTTAATAAAACAATAAAAGACACTTATGTCATTCACATTTCAAGTGCTAACATGCTATCTTTGTAATATAACACGATTTTTTGCACTTGGCTTAAACTTCAGAAATCGTGATATTTTTCAACGATGGCACTTTTTTTTTTAGGAATGACAAATTAATATGTTTTGCTGACATTCTGTGTAAAAAAGATTAGATCTAGTCAGATCTAGTCAGATATGGTCAAATTTAATTAGATATGATTGATTATAGTTAGATCTTGTGCCAGATCTGACCATATATGATCAGATATGTCATTTGTGATCTACTTTATACCCTGATCAGATTAGATCTAGCACCAGATCAGTTCATATCTGAACGGATCTGGAAATTTCATAATTTTAAGTCCCAGATATGCGCAGATATTTTCATATAGGGTCTTATCTGGTGCCAGATCTGTTCATATCTAAAAATACTTTATGATCTCTGTGCAGATCTGGTAGCAGATCTAAGCCCTTTGTTCCGTTTTCAAAAACACCAAAATAAAAAGGCTTATCTTGTTTTATTGATATAATAACGAACATAATAATATGGTAAAAAAATTGCTTATATTTTCAGTGGGGTTTCCTTTTTTGTTGTTTTGATTTCATATACATATATAAATTTAAAATTTTCTTATTAATTTTTATTGTGTTTATTTTTTTATTTACCCGATTAAAAAAAAGTATATGGAGCTTTCTGTAGTCATATCAATTTCCATGTGACGCTATATAAAATCTTATTAAATTTCATACGAAATATGAGCCCATATAATTGTATCTGTTTGTATGCGTTTAGATCTAATCTGATGCATTTAGATAAATGTCCAGTACAATTGTACCCGAATTGTGGCCATTTCCAAGTTTATCAACAAAAAAATGTCGGAACCACTTTGTTTTTATTAGAATTTTGGTATTATTATAACTAAATAAAATTAACGACATTTCAGAAGCAGTATCCCTTTTACAAACTTCGTTAATCTTAGTTTAACGATAATCTACATCCCAAAAACTAGGCTAAATTTGTACTAAATGTTAAATGTTTGCATATGATTGTATGAAAATATGAATAATTTCATCCAAGAAAATAGTGCTTACCCAGAAGCATTTCTCATTATTTAATTATCGAGCGCTTCCGAAACAATTCCAGAAGGCATGATTTTTGTTAGCGATGTCCCACTTGGTATGTCTCTTTTAAGCAGGTGAAAAGCGCTTCTTTTATGTTAGTAAAGCGTGTTGTAAATCAGGTATACTACTTTTCAGCAAATTTTTTTCCTAAAATTAGGTTTTCGTTTAAAATTTTGTTATACTTACTCAGCACTTAACTGTTTTGAACTAATGTTTCATTAATAGTTTACTAATCTTTTACTAATTTATATTGCTAAAAAAAAGTATGCTGATAAGCACATTAATAGTGTGAACGACAACTAGATTGAAAGATTGAAAGTCGCGGCATGTCACGAAGAAAATTATAATAAAAAGTACAACTCTTGTAAGCAGGTGCGGTTCCTAAGTTCCCTCCCCGAAACCTTTTCCTGGATCCGCCTGCTTGTAAGACATATAAAAAAATCAACCATGGAAGATTTTTGTATATGTTTTTCATACATAAAACAAAATAGAGGATTAAAAGACCTTAAATTTTATGTTGTCACCGGATTGTAAAAGTAAAAATATAATATTAAAATTTAATAAAGATTAAATGTTTATTTGTAAACTAAATGTTTATAGAGATTAATAATGTGGTGTGGTCAAACTGCAAACAAATATACTTTCAGTTAGACAGCATAAAGCGAAAGACAAGGATTCACATCTTAGGTAGTTTTTTATGTTTCGTTTTTCTTTTGCAAAAAACGAGTTGTATATTTCACATTTTGTTATTTTTCGTTTCTAGAACTATCTACGGCATTTGCCTTCCTTTAAAATGTGGTATCATTTAGACAACCATTGATGTAAGTAGTTGAAAGATTATTTTTTTATGTAATATATAATTTTTTTTTTTTTTTTTTTATTTAAATTTATTTTCATCGAGATAAACATTAATTGCATTTATAGTAATTAAATGTGCTAAAGTCCTAAAACTTATTTAACAAATTGTGAATCAATCTGATGTAGGCGTGTCCCTATCCGGATTTCATTCCTGCCCAAGGAAATCTTCAGGGGACTTTGTTATTAGAATTTCTAGAGATATTTGTTATGTTAAATCACAAACTCAATGAGAATTTCTTGTCCTCGTCTAGGAGCGAGATTCAAAATTTAAAATATCAAAGAAAAAACAAAAACAACAACAAAATATTGTCACAATTGGCTTTGTCATCTTCCAAATACTACTCTGTTTTTTTGACAGACCTAGCAATGTAGTGACGTTTATTCAAGTAAATCAACAATAGAAAATCATATTGTTTCTATTAGTGTCAGTTACATTTAAATTTGCACAAGCACCTGCATATTTGTTATTTAAATTTATTTTCATTTTTTAGATATTACATTAATTCACGTCGTCAAGGAATTATTTTTAAAAGAATCACAAATGTTCATGATTTTCAGCAAATAAATTAATTAAATAAAAATTTTTGTACAATATTTCAGTCTACTAATATTCAGCAAAAATTTTGTTAACTTTTAGCAAGGCTTTTTTAATTTTTAATCCACTATATGTTAGCAAAAAATTTTGCTGAATCTACTAATTTTCGCTGATTTTCAGCAAGACATTTTGCTGACATTAGCAATTTTTTTGCTAACTCAGCAGAAGTTTTTGCTGACGTTGCTAACTTTTTTTTGAGTGTAGGCAATAAAAGACGCTTTTTTGTTGTGTTGACCACATTTATGCTTTATAATATGCATTCTTTACTGCTTCATTGTAAGCTTTATTCACTGCTTCAAAGAAGGCATTTAGTGAAGCACAACAGAATGCCTTCTAATTGCTTTATTGTATGCAAGGCGGTGAAGCGCTATTTTGGAAGCATATAAATGTAGTTACTGCTTACCAAAGCGAGGTTATTTTTTTGCTGGGATACGTCAAGTCCATAACAAAACATTAAGAAACATATTATTTGTTTGCGTTTTTCACAAAAGTTCCCGCATACACCTTTTTTAAGTTTTAATACACACTAGGGTGTACCGAAAGTTTACAATTTTACGTAATTGTGCTAAAACGATGTGTTGATTATGGAAAAAATAAAAAAATCGAGAAAACCTATGGTTTGCTAACCGCATTTTTTTTATTTATTGTACAAAATTGAGCTTAAATGTTTAGTATTGCTGAAAATATTTTTGGATTAATCTATGGAAATTTTATAAATATTTTTCCCTTGCTTAGCACAGCTAAATTTTTAAACTCTACTTTATCCAAGAATTTTAAAAGCACACTACGAAATCCGCAGATTGCAACTATAAGTAAACTAAAAAAAGTTTGGTTTTTATCCATAAACAGCTCAATAAGTTTGAGTACGTGACGAAAATTGCAAATTTTTTTAAATTCGAGACAGATACAGATTCGATACAGACATCAGATTTTAAATGCAGCAATATATAGTTTTATATAAAAGAAGATCTAAATTTGTTTGATATGGAACAATATATGCTCCCGAGTAAAAATGTTAATATGGAGTATAATATGATTATATCTCATTTGATTAGTTCCCATATACAAACACATGCAAATTGATCCGAAATATAGGTTATCTACATGCATCTAATTAGATATAATTTCATACAATTTTATCCGAGATTTGTCCATATCCGGAACATTAAATTATATCTAATTAGACGTAAATAAATCTGATTTTATATAATTTTAGCCGATAGTAGGTATGCTTTTTGTGACCAAGTTGCGCTTAAAAATATTTATCAACATTTTTAAAGACCCAATTTTTTTAAAATAAATCATAACGGAATGTTTAAAAATGTTCATGGAAAAATTGAGTGCGTATCAAAAAAAAATGTTTAAGTGGTTTCGTCTTTTAATATGTACGCATAGTTTTTCTAATATGATATTAGTGTCCGATGGAACAGTTGTGGGAAAAAAATTTTTAGATTTTTTGGTATTTGGAGGCAATAGATCAAATTTTGATATTGGGAAAATTTTTGTATTACAAAAAACATATTCTCGATATCAAGTCACATATATTTTAATATAATTCAGTGTGCGATCACATATAATGATATCGGTCAATTCGTATAATTGTATTACTACTATATGGCTTATGTAGTTATATATGGATTAAGATTTGGGACATATAATAATATCAGGTACCATATAAAAATCTCGCTTAAAAAATTATGAGATGTAATTGTATATAATGATATAAGTATTAATGTTATCACATTCAAAGTCAGATATAACTCAATCTCATTATATATGCCCATATATTACTATTTTTACTCAAGTTTACACATAACTACAAATAGGTCAATACATCGTTTTATCAAAAACAAAATACATTTGTTTTAATACTACACTAAATGTTATTCTATATAATTTTGATTTGTGCCATATCTAATTATGCATGTAGTCGTACATAATTAAGATTAACCATATACAATTGTATATGTCATATAATTAATTAATGTAATTATTGTAATGTAATTGGCATTGTATTAAAAAAAATTGAGGAAAAAAATTTTATATATAAACATACATAAAAATATCTATTTCCATATAATAGCATGCAAAAATATATATATTTATATAAAATAATACAAGATTATATGTAAATTCTTTTACTCGGGTAGTTTTCAAGTTTTGAAAACTTCGGGTAAAAAAATGTTCAGTAATTATATGTATGTCCTATAAATTGCTCTTGGAACGTAAAAAACTGCTGTTTTTTGCAAAAGAGAAAGGAGATAAATTAATAATATATTTAAGAAAGTTTAACAATGATAGTTTTTTTTTGCAGATGCATTAACAATAAAATGTGTAAATATGAATTCAAATGCAAGAACAGAAATTGATATTTCTCGGTATCTGACCACAAGAAGGAGACGAAGACGAAGGTTCCTCTGCGGATAAATTAGGTTTTATGAATACTCTAAGAAATGACTACGGAAAATTTTGGGATCGAACCGGCGAGCCATAGTCAAATTTCAAAAAAAGTTAAAATGTGACACGTGCGCCTGAGTTGATTTAAATAAAATGTGGGTGTTACTCCAATCTGAAAGCGGTTTCTGTTTCTAGTTGGTCCACAAACTATATTCCAATAAAAACGAAGAAATCTAGGTGGCGCTTTTTTCACGGCAAATCAAAATTTGGCCTGGGCTTAGTTTAGGGAAACCTCACCGATTTTGTAAAAAAAAAAAATTATGAACGATTCAGAGACGAGATATGAGTCTAGAATTTTATTTTGTTTGATCAGACATGCCTCTTTTGGAGGCGCCAAGACTTAAGTGTTAAATATTTTAAATTTCTTTTTACAGTTATATTAGTTTTTTGTTTTTATATACATCGAGATTATTTTTATGTTATTTTCAATTTATAACGAGCTTTCAACCTCCGTATATTTACAAAAATAAAGCAAATCAAACATATTAGCTAGGTTGACACTAGTATTTCGATCTTTCTTAAGAGTTTCAATTTTAAAATATTAACAGCTTTTTGTTGGTAGCGTATCATCCTTGATCTATTTGCCAACCAAAACAGTTAAAGGTACCCAGCCAGAAAAATACACGAACGGCAAAGCGATGGCCCGGTACTTTTAACGGTGGTAGCAGCGTAGGCAGAGAGTTGGATTTCTGAACATTTAAGTGGCTTGGCAACCCTAAAATGATAACACCGAAAATGGCTTGACCGTTCATTTTTTACAGCGTTGACAAAACAAAATAATAGGTGACCTAAAAATAGATTTTCCAAAATAAAATTTCAAAAAAATTAAGGTAAAATTTTGTTGGTCCAACCGGGATTCGAACCCTGGTAGATACATTGATAACCGAGAGCTCTACCCACTGAGCTAATATAATAATTTATAGCTTAATATGTAAATAAATCATAGCAGCTGGCTAACCTTTGGTTATGCTAATTTGCCAGCACTGGCATAACGTTTGTTGAAAGTAAGTTGCCAACGCTGGGAAATAAAAAACAAAAGTATTGGTCTAAACAAAATTTAGCTCAAGCATAAAAAACGCTATTTTACAATTTTGTTTTTAACAAAGTGACGTATACTTGTTAAAATCAATGCTTTAAAAGCACTTTATACTAACGTTGGCAAAGCGATCTAAAACAGGGCTTTGCCAGTGCTCCATTTTTTACGGCTTCATATTTTATGAATCAAATACCGGCAAAGCACATTTGCCAACGTTGGGAAAGGTTTCTCAATCAGGCCTTTGCGTAAATTTGAATTTCTGGCAATGGTATCAAAAATAAAGTGCTTTGCCAGTACTTGAGCATCGGAAATTTCTGACTGGGTAAGTTATTATGAGGCAATGGATACTGAAATTATTTTGGTAAGGATAAAGGTAGTAAGTTGAAAGATTTTGACTGTAACACATAAAAGAATTGCAAGCAAGTAATTGTATTTAAGGGCCATTTAAAAAAAAATTACTCATGGCGTCAGAGCAGTGATGCAAAACGTGGCACAATAGGGCCATTTGTGGCACTTTTGAGTGCTTGATGGCCCTGTGGTACTTTCTTATCTATTTTGGCCCTTTCAGCTCAAAATTGAACTAACTACTTTAAACCGGTTAGTTCACACTTTTATGAAATTGGCCTGATTTTTTTTTATTCGATGAGAGCATATGCTAGTTCCTTAGAGAATGACAAAAGGGGGGTTGTTTAATTTTTTATAAAAATCGCATTCAAAATCATATATTTTCGTACCAGGAGGTCAGGTTTTAAAATTTTTGAATGCAGGACGATAAATTTTTAAATCATTTTATATTTGTCCAAATTTTTAAAAGAAGTGAAAGGCTGCAACTAAATACAACATTTTTTATCCAAAAAATGAAAATGGGAAGTTCACTCGATTACTTGATTGAACAAATAAGATATGTTAAAGAGGTTCAACCTTACAACCTTCGGAATGGCTTAGATTTTAGACCGCAGCGAGCAGATACAAATGCAATGCAGAAATCGTTATTTTGCAAAGGATTGAAACTTTATAATATGATGCCTAGTGACGTCAAGAATGAAACAAATATAAATCTTTTTAGAAGAAAAACTGTAAACTTTATTAAAAATGTTAATTCTAATCAGAGTAATATAAAATGTCAATTTAAAGTATTTTAAATACTACTAATAAAACTAAACTAAATAGTACTAAAAGAGTCAAAGGAGTACCATGGTACTTTTCCGGATCAAATAGTACCAAAAAGTACTATAGTACTAACTTTATCATCCTGTGGCCCTATCAATGGTATTATGGCCCTTTTCAATAGTCAATTTGGCCCAAAACAAAAAAACTCAAAATGTATCACTGCGTCAGAGTACAGTCAATCAAAATAATAAAAAATATAACTCAAATCCAAGAGATACAAGAGCTCTATACTATAAGATACTAAAGGTTAGCACGAATGTCTTGCAAGACATTCGCAAGACATTTTTTTATACAACTACATTTTTTTTTTTTTTTTTGCCCTAATAATATTAATTACTGAAAATTATTAAAATATGGACAAAATTAAAGTATCCCATGTAAAAAAAAAAAACTTTTTTATGTGAATTAGTCTGTTTTTTTTTGCTATTTTAAGTATTAAAATAGGCATCACTGCACGAAAGAGAATATTTTTCAAAACATTCATGCTACCCTTTATAAGAAACACTCTTTAAGATACTGAAAGAGAAAACTATTGAAATAACGCATTTTAGCTTTAACATTATTCTGTACAGAGCCAAATAACAAAAAGCCCCAAGTTATCCAGAATTCAGTGGTAGTTGTTAATACACAGTTGGTGAAGATTGTTGTTAAACGGAAACATAGAAATATTTGGCGGCGCTACTTTTAAACGTGTAATAAATAAATGTTTAAATTTTGAAAAAGTGTTTTGGAAACATAAAAAATTTATGAATTAAAATATTAAGATAAAAGTACAATAACTTGAAAATATTTAAAAATGCCGAAGGAAATACCAGCTAGAGGTGGAATTTTAGGAAGTAAGTGAAATTTACTGAACATTAATGGAAAAATAAGAAAACGACGGCAGTGAAATTTTTTTGTTTTTTTTTTTGCATAATTAGGTTATACGCGTGTGACCTTATGCTAACATTTAAAGGTCATTACTGTAGACAAACAAATAATTTAAAATCCTGTAGGATATAAAGTTAAAAGGATACACATATTTCAAACTAAAGAGAGAGAGTGTAATGTTAGGGTGTAAGATGTCTAACAAATGTTTTGTTAAGATTTTCATAATTGAATTTTTCATAATTTAATATTTGACAAAAAAAATCACAGATTTCTAATACATATCAATGTACTTTTGGACAATTTTTTTATTAAATAAAGGTCGTTTGGAAGTCATTTTATCCAAGTATGAATAAAATTGCGCCTGGTATTTCATCATTAATGTAAATATTTTTAAATCTTTTTATTTACATTTTATTATGGATATTGTCGAATATTTTGTAAATTTAAATAATTTGTTTGGATGATTATTTTTAAACACAGACTTTTTTTCTGAAGAAGATACAAACAAATATGTACAGTAGAGCGGCGTTTAAATTTATTGTTCAGATTATTGTAGTATTAGGTCTAAAAGTTTTTTGGGGCAAATGTGAGAAAAATCGTATAGTTTTAACCCTTGGCGCCCAGCTAGCAAAGTTTTCGATTTTTGAAATAAATTTGCTTTATTACAAATATGTCTTAACTTAATATGTCTTATGAACACGAATATTTTGAATTCGAACTACCGGTTTTCCAGATATTGCGATTTGATTTTCACCAAAACATACATCTCTTTCCTCTAGTCTAATTATCTTAGAATGTTTTGTTTTTGCAGTTAAACACTACATAAAATATGCTTTCATTTGATAATAATTATGCCTGAAATTAGATATGATGCAGTGTTGCCAGGAGATTTGTTTTTAAATCCCTACGTTAATGAAAAAAAATCCCTTTTTCCCCTACAGACAGAAAAAATATTCCCTACATTTTTCCCTACATATGTTTTTTAATAAATGCAAAAATTTTGTTTTTTAGCAGTAAATTATATTTGCTTTTATTATAAATTTGTACAGTAATTCATTCAGGTACAATAGATTTCCATCAAACAAAAATAACAGAAAGTAAAAAATAACATAAAAACTAAAAATAAAAAATGCAATTTTTAAAAAATACTCGTATAAACACTTATGGCCTGTTTCTCGATTTCGAAAGAATGATTTTGGTTTCTCTAACTAAATTTCTATGCGAACGATGACTTGAAGTACAAGTCGAATGAAAACGTAAAAGTTTTCATACAAAATTTGGTTTCTCTATTTCGAACGAGTTGTCAACAGTGTGAGCGTAAATGTCAAAACCATTTTCATTTATGCAAAGCAAAGAGCACATGCAAACAATGGTGCAAAATATTTAAACTTATTTCTCATTTTTTTGTGCCACCAGTTTTGTTGGTTTTATTCTGTTACACTAAAAAAAATAAATGGTTATATTTTTCATTGCTTATTATAAATTATAAATAGAATAAAATTTTTAATAAAAAAATCCCTACAATTTGACTGAAAAACAAAATCTGTCCTTTTTTCCCTACAGATGAAATTTTTGGAAAAAATCCCTACGAAAAGGGAAAAATCCCTACACTTGGCAACATTGATATGATGTATCACAAATTATATTTTTTTAAATTAATTTTTGTTCCCATACCAGATGCTTTTTGAACAGGTCACCAAGGGTTAAGTAGTCCGATTTGCTTTTAATTTCGCACCACAAAATTATTGGACCTGGTGCTACCACAAAGCGTTTATTAATGAAAATCAAAAGTTAAAGTTAATATTCATTCAATAATCAAGTGTATAAAATTGAAAAGCATAACAATTTTACTATGTAAATTTTCTGTTTTTCCGAGATATTTGTAGTTGAATTTACAAGTTATCTTTCAACCAATATTGACATAGTTATGCTCAAATGAAAAGTAGTTTTATCTGTTTTTCTAGTGCAAAACTAAAACAATTTAGGATAATTTTAAAAAAAAAAATTGTAAAATGAAAGAAAAAAGTTAAATTTCAAGTTAAAAACAAATCTTTTTAGTTTAAACGAGCTTAAGATCATTTATTTATTAATTATTTATTTCCAAAATTTCGTCCCCACATTGGGTGACTTCTTCAAGGAACAAATATTACAATTTGAAAAAACTAATTTTTGTTCCCATATCAGACGCTTTCTGCGCAGGGCACAAAAAAATTAGTTTTTTCAAATTGTAATATTTGTTCCTTGAAGAAGTCACCCAATGTGGGGACGAAATATTGGAAATAAATAATTAATAAATAAATGACCTTAAGCTCGTTTAAACTAAAAAGAATAAAATAAAAGAAGATCGAAGAAAACTTAACATTTTTAAAAACAAATCGCAATATCTCGAAAACCGTTAGTCCGATTTCAAAAATCTTTAAATATTCGTGCTTGAAATGCCAAATTTAATTAAAATTACGTGTCGCAAGACATATTTTTAATAAAGCTGTTTAAGAAAAATTTTCATAAATCGATAAATTTGTACGCGGTGTGCCACGGGTTAATGTTATCCGATTTTTCTCAAATTCACACCATCAAACTTTTACACCTAGTTCCACAATAATTGCAACAATATTTGATAAAAAAAATAAAAGTTTTAAAAACATGCCGCTCTAATGTACAGTGTATCACAAAAATAAGTACACACAGAGAAATAAAGTGCCAACCGAATTGAAAAGTGTATATTAATTGCACCAACTTTTAAAATCAGTAAGTACAACGATATTTACATTCGATTTCTGAAAATTGTGGGTGAAACTAGTAATCAGTTGAATTAACTGTATTTTGTTGTAAAAACTAATGTTAAGTTTCGTCAACCGTATGAAATTTGTAATAACCAAATTTGAGTCATAGTAACCGAATTTCTGTTGGCAAATAGCTAAACTTTTTTCTGTGTGTATACGGCTGTGTAAATTTAATATTTTAATAAAAAATAAGCCTTTATGTTTTTTAAAATAAAACAATTTATTTTAGTTCAATAATAATAGTATGTATGCTCTATGTATAATATTTTTAAATGTAAAAAAAATGCCTGCGCTTTTTAAAACATTTTATGGAATTAGTATTTAGTGGGATACCCCATAATTTTTATAGCTTCTTGAAGCCGTGATTGCAATGAATCCACTAAACGTTGAGTCCCAGAACTGGGAATTTGCGACCATTCTTAAATTATAATGTTTCTGTGATCATTCCTTCCTATTATCTCCCGTTTTCGTATTTTACGATCAAGATGATCCCATTGGTGATCGATGGGATTAACATCTGGCGATTGAGGTCGAGTTTAAAGTTGATTTTTATTATACAACAGCCATTCAATGACAATGAGAGCTGTATGCTTCAGATCATTGTTCTGCTGAAATATGAATTAATCTTCCAGTCCGAATTGTTTGGCGCTTTCTTTCAAGTTGTTTTTTTTTAGAATATTGAGGTACAAGTATTTGTCCATAGTTCCGTCAGTAAAAACTAGGTTCCCGACCCCAGATTTCTCCAGACATCCTCAAACTAAAACCGAACCACCACCATCCCAGGAAAAAATTACACATTCCAAAAAGAAGGTGATGCCCACACTTGCTTACATATCTCATTGCCGAATTTAGTAACTGCAATACCAAACTCATTCCAACGATAGAGTCAAAAAACCAAGTAGTATTGTTTTCAATTCTTTAAATTTAAAACAGAAAGCATGAACTCAATAACAAAGTAATTATTTACTTAAAAGAAAATAACAATGTTATTAACTTCTATGTATAACTTTTTGTACTCAAGAAGTAATCATATACTTTTTCTTAATAAAAGGACGTTATTGGAAGTAGTTCCTAATTTTGAAAAAAGAAGTTATACAATTTTAAAGAATTTATCTCATATATTTTTTCAAACAAATTTATATTTGCAGGAAAATAATACTAAAATCAGAAATTGCATGTTGCCTAAATTTTGTTAAACTGTGGTTAGGTATAAATTAGGGAAGCGCACGTGAGCAGAAAATTGTGAGTGGAAGTTGAAATTACTGGCGTTATCGTGAGTGAGTGTAAAAAAAAATTTCGAGGGTGTTTGTGCGTGAGTCATATTTTGGTTTTTCAATTTTGAATTGTTCTTTTTTTTTGAAAAATTTATATTTTCGCGGTTTATAGCTCCAAAATTATGACAAACCCATGTTATCATAACAATTCGATGTTTCACTTTTTAGGATTTTATTTCCGTATGAGTTTAGATCGTTATATTTGAGTGACCTAGGAAAATCACGTGTGAGTAAAAGTTGAATTTACTTATGGAACTACTTCTTTTTTTTCAAATGTAAGTACTTCTTATTTTTTCTATGGAACTATTTATTTATTTTTTTTTTTTTGTGTAAGTACTTCGTAGTTTTACAATGGAACTATTTCTTTATTAAAAAATGTATGTAGTTCTTAAAAATATAAAGTAAATGGTTCTTCGGTAAAAAATATAATCAATTCTAAAGAATCAATTATTTTAGTCTCACGCCCTGTTAAAAGAATCTATTAGGTAATCTAGTAAGGAATGCGTTCTGTCCAAAATGCTTGATTACAAACCCGCTTACCTTTTTGGAAATTTTTTGCTGGGATGTTGTACAGTAAAAGTTCTGTTCTTTGGTTCTAGGCCTAACAACCTTCTGGAATACCGTGTTTTTCTTCGATGAGGCCAAAATAAACATTCATGGATTGGATGGGCTCAAGTTTGAAGAAAGCCAAATTCCAAACTAGCACAAAAGAACATGACTGGTACTGTAAAACATGTTAGTGGTTCGGTCTTAGTTTGAGCATGTATGGCGGAATCTGGGATCGGGAAACTAGTTTTTATTGACAGAACTATGGAAAATATTATAAAAAAAAAAAAATTAAAGAAAGAGCCGCACAATGAGGACTGGAAGAATCATTCATATTTCAGCAGGAAAATGATCCGAAGCATACCGCTCTCATTGTCATTAAATCGCTGTTGTATAATAAAAAGCCACTTAAAACTCTACCTCAATCGCCAGTTGTTAATCCCATCGAGCACCAATATGATCATCTTGATTGTCAAATACGAAAACGGGAGATAAGAGGAAGTAATGATTCCAAAAGGATTATAATTCCATAATGGGAGAAAATTCAGAGTTCTGGGACTCTACATTTAGAGGATTCAATGCAATCACGGCTTCAAGAAGTTATAAACAATATGGGATACCCCACTAAATACTTATTCCATAAAATGTTATTAGAAAACGCAGGCATTTTTATAACATGTCAAAATATCACACATAAGTTAGTGCACACTTACTTTTGTGATGTTAATTTCATACCTTTTAAACAGTATCTCATATAATAACATAACTACGAGAATGGTAGTAATTTTTTGTTGTTACTATTTAATACTATACCTAACTAGTTATTATTATTAAACTAAAAGAAATTGTTTTGTTTTAAAAAACGTAAAGGCTTTTCTTTTATTAAAATCTTTAGTTTATACAGCTGTATACTTATTTTTGTGATACACTGTATGTATGGACACAGGGTAAATATGGAAATTTTAATATTTGAATAGTCTGCACGTTTTTATTATTTATTATCTTAAATTTTTAATAGAGTGCCCCTTAAAAATAGATTTGTCGTTACACTCAGTTTTAATGAAAATAGTTCAAATGAAAGAAGACGATATTTTTGCATATTTTACTATAAATGCTTCTTATCATGCATATTTTAACAATTCTTTGTTGCATATTTTCAATTTAATTCCATTTTTTGTACATTTTGTAAAAATTAAAATTTAGATTTGATTAAAAATAAACAAAAGAAAACATTTTTAAACCTTTAAAATCATGGTTGGCAAACACTAACCCTAAAATATTGCTAACAATACCGTTTCTAGGAACTATTTTTAACCCTAAAATAATTCTAACAAATTAACTTAAAATACCGATAATTCTCAAAAACATCATTACTTAAAAACATGATTTGCAAACAAACACTATCTCTAATATACCGATAACGATTCAATACCGTTTCAAAAAACTATTTTTAACCTTAAAGCAACACTAACCAAATATTTTAAAATGTCGATAACCCTAAAATACCCTAACGAAATAACCGTTAACCTTAAAATACCCTAACGAAATAACCGTTAACCTTAAAATACCCTAACGAAATAGTTCTAAAGTACCGATAACCTTAAAATATCCTAACGAAACAATTTTTCTCTGTGTATAATTTATTTTCTCTCAAAAACATCATTACTTAAAAATTATAAAAAAAAAAAGTTTAAATGCGTCAATTTTGTAAATCATAAATACATACAAAAATACATGCAGGCATACATACATAAGGAACATTGAAAAATTATCATTTTGACCTCATGTCATCCGACTTTATTCATATTGAGAATAGGAAAACTCTATGGAGCAATAAAGACATTCCCGTTTATACTCTCCTAACAACTTGAGTTTCGTACGGGAAATAAGTATTCATGTGTTTCATTTTGAATTTGTTATAACTTATAAAATAGGCTAATTCATAATAATTTGGCCTTTTCGGAAAACTTATTTTAAAACAGTCATAACCTTAAAGAAGTGCGTTTGCGTTAGCGCATAGAAATTCGTCACCAAGTGAATTTTAATTCATAATTAAACAATAATATTTTTTACAGTTATATTAGTTTTATGTTTTTATATACATCGATATTATTTTTATGTTATTTTCAATTTATAACGAGCTTTCAACCTCCGTATATTTAGAAAAATAAAGCAAATCAAACATATTAGCTAGGTTGATACTAGTATTTCGATCTGGCTAAAGATCTCATCAGAACCCGAAGTTTTAGAAAAGCTAGAGCCTCCATAATAGGCAGAACTTTAACAAAAAACCTGTTAATCATCAATTTTGTTCCATTATTGTCTTCTTAGTAATCAAGCATGTGGTTAGGGTTTTTTGCTGACAAGCATTGACGTTACTTAAGCTTTTCTGTTATTTTTCATCTTTTGCACTTTACTTCATCATTTGGAAACTAAAAATGGCAATTCAAAGTTAAAAACAGCAGTAACTAAGATTTAGCTTCAGACGGAAACACCAGTGCCAAATTGTTCGTTTTGAGTTGTTTTGCAAAAAGTAAAATTTGTTATCAAATACTGCTAATATGTAGCTTAAAAATAGATTTGAAGACCTCAAGACAAGAATCCATTAAAAAAAATCATAAGATATATAATAATTCAGAATTATATATCTGAATAATTTGGAGTATATTAAAGGTATAAATAAAATAAAAAAATAAATTTAAAAAATTGGTAATTTTGGCTGAAATTCGGCACGGGTTAACGGTTTTCCAAAAATAAAATCGATTTATTCCATTTGAACCCATTTGCAATAAAGTTGGGGGTGTAATGAACGCAAATCGACAAATTGTTTTTTAAGGGACATCCTAATGTTTAATATAAACAATAAGTGTGAAATTTAAAAAAATATTGCCAAAAAATAATTACGTACACAGAGAAAACATCCGAACCGAACTTTTTGCCAACCAAAATTTATTCTATAATCGCCCTTAAATGCATTTTTGGGTAAATTGAAATAAAATGATTTAACCGAAATTCTATTGTATTACCTGATAATCGGAAATTTGTATAAATTGTTGTTTTAATAACTATAATGTTATGCTGTAGAATTTTCTAATTCAAAATCTAGTGCCTCTTGTAACTCGATTACACTTTTTTACTTGAATGTATCACGTAATTTTTTCTAGTTTTATTAAAAATAGTGTCAAACCACAAATCATAAAGTTTATTGCAGACCTGCAGAGTGTTGTTAATAACCAGGGACCGAAAGTTCATTCAAATGCATATTTTTTCCTTAAATCTGAGAATAGGGTAAACAAAATATATTTGCGAATTAAAGAATTTGAGTTAAAAAGGCATCGATTTGTTAGTGCATATTTAGCCATAAATGCATATTTTTGCATAATTTAGTATAAATGCTTATTTTTCTAAAAAATGCATATTTTTTTAGTTTTAGTGTAAAAAAAGAACTTTCAATTTCATTAAACATTTTTAAGTGATTTTAATTAAGCAACATACGGTGGAAACTTTTAAAAAAAACCTGAACTGGGATTTTGATATATTCGCAAAAATGCTTTTTTAAACATTCTAGTAGCCAAAGTTAACAAAATCTTCGTGTGTTACGTCTACAAAAAACAGCAAAGAAATCTTACGCAAAATGGAAAGCACAGCATTTTTTTTAACAAAATTTTTTTAAAAATTATGAATTTTTTTTAATTAAACACATTTTTATTGAATTTTAATTTACTAATGTTGAAAAAAAAATGATTTATTAACTTAATAATTATGTAAAAATAACTAATTCAATTTTTTCTAATGGCAATTACCAACTAAAGTATTCGATAATTTCTTAAATTTTTGTATTAAAAATTAAAAACTTTATTTAAAAAAATAGTTAACAAAATGCATTATTTTTTGTGGTATTCCTCGAAAAAAGGCACAGCGCAGGGTGGACCTCACATTTTGTGCACCAAAACCGAGACTCATTTCGAATATTTTTTTTTGCAGCATATACCACATTTACGTGCTGGATTTTTTTTTTAATCTCAAAAAAAAAAGAAACAAAGAGAATAATATTCAGTAATTTCAAAATTTAGTACATTTTGTAATATATACGGACTGCAATTTGGACGAATATTTACGTCTTTCGCAACAGAATAGGGAATTTGATCAAAATTAAAATAAATTATGAATAATATAATCAATTTTTTGTACAAACATAGAAACCCAGTAAAATTTTTTCGTGTTTTTAGAAGCAAGATAAACCAAATGCGCTGATGTAAGTGCTTACTATTACATAATATTGAGAAGCAGCAAAAGAAAGGAATAGTTTTCGTATAAAAATAAACAA
This sequence comes from Delia radicum, assembly GCA_021234595.1. Taxonomy (NCBI): domain Eukaryota; kingdom Metazoa; phylum Arthropoda; class Insecta; order Diptera; family Anthomyiidae; genus Delia; species Delia radicum. The sequence continues at coordinate 13,192,812 of CM037854.1, read as the reverse complement.
ACAAAAATTTTGAGCTTACTGTTTTCCCTAACACAGATGCAGGTTGTCATCAGCTTACCCTAACCCCTTACAAGGATGCAGATTGTAATGCAGAAAGTTCCATACCGTGGATTATAAACGATCTGTAAAAAACTTCCCGAGTGATTTACGATTGTGTTTGGTGTTTTTGAGTATGAAATAAAAAATAATTGGTCACTTAACTGTTTCTGAAGCGCTAGCACGTGGAGCGGTAAAAAAAATAATTATAAAATATGTCAAAAATTTTAACAACAAAAAACTAATATCTGTAGAATTTTATGTAGAATAAATTATGTATGTATATTTATATTATTACTTTTAGTCGTAATAATGTAGACATGAAATATGATTTTACTGAAACCCATGAAATCACTGCTTTTTATAAGTGCTGAAATCCGTGCTTGTTTTGCGAAAAAGTAATGCTTCCAAGTGGAATCATGGCATATGTAAAAAAATCATGGCATATGTAAGCAGGTTTGTAAGGGATTCTTTTCGGCTTACTCCCTCACAAACCTGTTTGCATGTAAGCAGCGTTTTTTACTGGGAAATAGGTAAAAAAATTAGATTCATTAAATTTTTTTACAAAAAAAAATATATTTTACAGCCATAAGTACGGTTTGCAATTAGGACGTATATACGTCTTATGCAAGGCTTCTCAAATAAAAAATTTGTTATATAAATATAGAAAATAGCTAACCAAATTAGATTTACAATTTTTTGTTTGGCAGCGATAAGTATTGTTTACAATTTGGACGTATATATACGTCTTATGCAACAGAATATGGTTTTGATGAAAATGCTAATAAATCCTAAATGCGGCCACTTATGCCAACGATTTTTTGTTAACATTTAAAAAGTTGCACACAGTATTTGATTTATTCGCTTTTAAAAAATAAAATAAAATTGTTCATACCGAATTGTAGAACTTATTTGAGCTGGACGTATGTCTTACGCAACAGAAGGGCTAATTGCATGAAGTTCGTGTCCCTGTTAATAATAAAAAAAATTTTGTAATACAAGACGGACTAAGAAAACACCCTTTACCACAAGTATGAGAAAGAGGTAAAAACAACAAAGTTATATTTGTAATTATTTTGAACGGCTCCAAAAGCCGCAATTCTAACGTTTTTGTTATTGCGGTATTGATGTTGTTTTTTTTTTTGTAATTTTTATAGGGGAATATCGTTTATACATGGAAAGAATTTTAGTGAACGAAAATTTATTAATACATTAAGTAAACTAATGAAACTTTTCTTCACAAAGTGTACGAAACATTTGTTAAAATTAATGAAAAGCTTAATACTTTCAATAAAACTAGTTTTTTAACGAAATTTCTTTCCTGAGTGAATGAAACCTTTAATAAATAATATAATATCTTCATAAAATTTTATGAAAACTTTAGTTTAATAAAAAGTGTTAATTGACGAGTCAGTACAACTTCATTGCTTCTATGAAAACATAAATTAATAGTAGACAGTTAATTCTCAAAGTGTAAAGTATAACAAATGTCCACTTTTTGGAATGATAGATATCAAAAGTATAATCAAAAAAACTTTCATCTTAATTGGACGAAAATTGTATTCTGTTGACTACTAAACAAAAAAAAAAACTCATCCCAAAAAACAATTTTTTCTAAAAGTGAAAAACTAACTTTTTATGGATTTTTTCACGCAGTGCTTGCTCTGGACACAAATTTTGGACGATTAAGCTTAAATTGCTTTTGGATTTCTTTAGATATCTAGAGGTATTTAAAAAGTTAGAAGAAAATTCAGTTAAATGTTTTATATCCCAAATTACAGCTATTGCACTAATTTTTAAGAAAAATTATTAAAATTACGAAATTTTACTAATTTTTCCTATTCTCTATTTACAAAATTGTTGACTAATTTTTGTTGCTGATTTTATTAAAAGATAGTTGAGACTAAAGATTTTTTCAAGTTGAAAATGTTTGATCTAATATAAAAAGAAAATGCCAAATAATAAAAATAAATTTAAACAAAAAAAATAATTGTGAAAGGCGTGGTAGAGAAGACTGAGTATATTTTCTAAAAATCATAACTACATTTGCAAATTTTCAATTTCTCTGAATCAGACTGCGCAGTTTCTGGTATTGAACCTTCGTCAGTGACCCTGTTTTTTTTTTTTTTGAATAATGTAATATTTGTTATGTTTTTATTTGTCCGATTGCGTCTATATGAAATTTTCTGTGCAATCACTGACCGTGGTATAGATAAACTGATTTCTAATGCCACATGCACTAGCACTGCACGTTAGACAGAGCGCTTTAGCCCACTGATCTATCGTCAGGTCGAGTTTTGTTGTGATTAAAACTAGTTTTATTCAATACACGGTGTTTTTGTTCTTACATACATAATCTCAGAAGTACAACTCCAACCAAACAACAGTTCTATTTTTAGAAACTTACCTCACTCTTTTGTCCACTGTTTTCCCATAGGCCACATCTATGATATATTCTTCGTATATTCGATAGATGGCGCTTACGTAGTTAGGGAAGAATTGCCGATAGATCAGTGGGCTAAAGCGCTGTGTCTAACGTGTAGTGCGAGTACATGTGGCATTAGAAATCAGTTTATCTATACCACGGTCAGTGATTGCACAGAAAATTTCATATAGACGCAATCGAACAAATAAAAACATAACAAATATTACATTATTCAAAAAAAAACAGGGTCACTGACGAAGGTTCAATACCAGAAACTGCGCAGTCTGATTCAGGAAAATTAAAAAATTTGCAATGTAGTTATAATTTTTAGAAAATACACTCATTCTTCTCTACCACGCCTTTCACAATTAAAAATTAAATAAAATTGCATATTAATTATAGTATTAATTGCAATTGTCTGAAAAAGACGTTAAAATTCAAACTCAAACAAAAAAAATAATAATTTGGGTAAATTTTAGCTGATTTAAGTAAATCGATTTTAATTTAGTGTCTACTTAAAAATTTTACTAAATTTTAATAAAGTTTATTAGTTTTTCTACTTTTTTCACTTTAATAATCATTACAGATACGTTTTGCTAAAGTAAGCTGGCCTAAAAATAGTTAATTTTTCTGTAAAATTACACTGACAAAGAGAGAATTATCTGCATGATATCAACGAATTTTTCCACTAGATCTATGAAGTGTCACTGGAATTCGTTCATTGAAACTTTTCATTAAATTTAATAAAGAAATTTGTCATTCACATTGTGAAGAAAACTTCATTAGTTTAGTGAACAAGTTTCATAAGAACTCGTCGAAGAAATTCAAAATTTCCAAAAAATTTTTGATTTTTTTTCACTTCTGCGACTTCATTTTTAAAACTGTTTTTTCTTATATTTCCTTGAAAATACGTTTAATGCTATAAACACATAGACGACTGCAGCTACACGACTACAGCCTGTCAAAAATAAAATACACACATGTTTATATGAAAACGATTATTTTGGCACCAACACAACTACACGGCTACCCGACTACTTTTGCCGCTGTAGTCAACTTAGGATAATTTCTATTTTTGTTGGCTGCAAAACAAAAATAGTGTTGACAATAAAACAATATATGTAACAAATTAGTGCTTAAAAATATTTTATTTTGTTAAACACAAAAAACTTCGCAACATTAAATGGTATAATTGCATTAATATTCAAGAGGGGTTAGATAAATTTATTTACACGTTATAATAATGTATTATAAATAAGTAATTGTATTTTAAGTGAACTTTATATACGTGTCTACAGCCATGCATGCTGTTCTATTTTAATAAAGCAAAAAAAAAATGTAATTGGCACTACTGAAATAAAAATTCATTTGTATAAAAACAGCTTTTTATTATGTTGCTGTCGTTTCCAAAATAATAAGTAGCTGGCCACACGGCGACGATTGCAGTGAACGGCATTTGTAGTCGTGTAGCTCTGCAGTCTGCTGTGGTCTATGTGTTTATAGCATAATGCTGAGTAAAAAGACGGACTAGTTCAATTGAACTACTCACCCAATTGAACTATTATTCGCTCATTTAGTTCAATTGTTCATTTCATTCTGTTACTCATAGAACAATTATTGTATCTCTTTTTAATATTTTTTTTAAGTAAAATTTTAAATCCATAAAAAAAAATAAAAAAAATACTTATTTTTGGCAAACTAATTTTACTTTATTTTGAATTAATTTTTTTTTATTATATTTAATTTATAATATTGAATTTTTTTTGGCATTTTTGTCGTTATTAAGTGTGTTTGATAACACAAAAATTTTTAAAAATTTGTAAAAGTTTTTACTGGAAGGTGTTCGTTAACACAAATACTCAGTAAAAAATAGTAAGAAGAGAGAGTAAAATGACAGGTTGTTGACAAAAAACTTACAAGTTTTTACTGGATAAATTTTTGCCAGTAAGAATTTGTAAGAAGAAAAAAACATATGATTGAAAAAATATGCTTGTATTTTTAGTAAACAAAAAAATATTAAATTAAATTTTAATTGTCTATGGATTCAAAGTGCAAAATATTAAAGAATTAACTATGGAAGAAATTAAAAAACATTCTAAATTATTTCTGGTCGACAATTTCAATTAACTGTTATCTTTTCCATAATGACCAGTTGATTTTTTTTTAATATTTGTTATTTAAAATCAGCTGTTTTATATATTTTACCAATTCTTACAAATTTTCCGTTCGTTTACTTTTTTGTAAATTTGTCTTACTCTCTGTAATTTTGTTACTGAGTAATTTTTTCTGAACTTTACTGGGAAAATAATCGAACACACTTATTAATTAATAACAATAAATAAAATGTGTCAAATAGTTGCTCACTGAAAAATTATAAAAAACAAACGATCTGACGAACGACTGAAAAAAATTGTCAAAGATCGACTGAACTAGAAGAGCAATCTAGTTCACTGAGATCCATTGAACTAGAAAGAGCGCTGACTCAACCGAACAAGATTGCCCAAATCTTGTTAATGTGAATGTCACATTAAGCATTATAATGTCGCATTTTTTTGATTTAAATTTTATATTCCTAAAATTTAGTTCATGGTAGCAATTACCCAGCAAAAAATAGTGCTTATCCAGAAGCTCTTCCGGAAGGCATTATTTAATTACGAAGCGCTTCCAAATCAAATCCAGAAGGCATGATTTTTGTTTTGTGAAAAGCGCTTTGTTTGTGAAAAGCGCTTCTTTCATGTGCTCTTAGAAGCAATAAATGTATGCCTTCTTAGGCAATATGAAGCGCTTTTTTTGTATGTTGACAACTTTAATGCTTCATGGTATGCATTCTTTATTGCTTCATTGTATGCATTATTCACTGTCACAAAGAAGGCATTTTGAGAAGCACAACAGAATGCCTTCCCTAATTACTTTATTGTATGCAAGGCAGGTTATTTTTTGCTGGTTAATGTTTTCATAATTGTTTTTAACGTTAGTATTGTCGTGGGCCAGTAATCAATCACGACTTCAGTATGTGCTGACGAAAAATCTTATCAACACTATTACCGGTATTAGGTAAAATTAATTGATGCGCATGTTTACGATTATTATTATTATATTTCTTACAAATATTCGAAAAACGGTTAAAAATAACCAGAATTTAGTACCGGTAGTTTATTGGTAACGATATTTTAGTTATTTGGGTAACGTGATTTTAGCGTTAACGCTATTTTACTTATTTCCATAACTGTATTTTAGTTATTTCAATAACGTTATTTTAGGGATAATGGTTTTTTAGTTATTTCGGTAACGGTATTTTAAGGATAACTTTATTTTAGTTGTTCAGGTAATGTCATTGCACACCGATATTTTTAGCCCCATTATGACCGAGTGGCAATGACTTTCTAATTTATGATCAACCTTTGGGAAAATATATGAAGAGCTTATTGTAAAAACTTGATAAGCCACATTTACAATTTCATAGTGTTCGCTGTTTTCTAGACATCCGTTGATTAAATTGTTTGAATGAAAAATTGCTTAAACACTTGTTACACGTATATAGAGTATAAAAGTTCTGTAGTAGCCATATTTCCTAAATTTATTCACTTTTTAAGAGGCGAAAACGAACCAAAAATTAAATGTGGCTTATTACGTTTTTATTAATAAGCCATTCATATCTATTTACAGCGATTTTTGTTTTTTTTATGTTGTCTGATTATTTCGGTAACGGTATTTTAAGGATAACGCTATTCCAATTATTTCGGAAACGGTATTTTAGTTATTTCTGTAACGGTATTTTAAGGATATTGATATTTTATTAATATCGGTAAAGGTATTTTACGGATAACAGTATTTCAATAATTTCGGTAACTGTATTTTAGGGTTTTGAACCGATAATGGTACTTTAGCGGTATTGCCTGCCATTCTTGAATTAATATGAATGGGGTTAATCAAAACAATATACACTAGGCTGGAGTGTGCAAAGCGAACATTCTATTTAAACATTGTCTTTATGCGGGATTAATAGAAATGAAAACTAAAACAATATGTGTGAAATTTCGGTCTGATCAGAGTTCATCCGTAGGTTCCCCCAATCATTAGGATTCTCACTGTATTTCCATTGATCTCGCATAGAGCCGATATCGAAAGTTGGCTTTCCACACTCCATTCTAATATTTAAATTTATTTATAACATTTCAAAAATAATAATCTTCAACAGTATTGACCTGACCACCAAATAACACACCCTTGACAAAGGAATACTATCCACAACACCCCTGATAAGTGTCTATTGAACACACACCCTCTAACAGTTTTGTTTCTTATTCTTTTTTTTAATTGCAGAATGTTTACCAGCACGTTATCTATTGGCCGTTTTGGGCTCATTAGGTATGGCCATTATTTACGGCTTAAAGGTTAATCTCAGTGTAACAATGGTTGCTATGTTAAATCACACGGCAGTTGGACACGGATCACATGGAGGAGATCAAAGCAATAGCAATACAACTGAATCAGAATATGAAGTCTGTCAGGCACCAGGTGGAGATACAAATACAACCACAGTAATAGAGGTATGAATAAACTATTTAAATTCGCGTTCATTTACTTACACTCAAATAAAAAATTAGTATACAAATTAAAAAAATTTTACAGTTTTTGTACTAATTTTTAGTATAAAATCATTTTTTATTATCCTATTACGAAAATGCTAAGGGATAATAAAATTAGCATTAAAAGCATCTGATTTTTTGCAAGTCGAGTACTTACATTCAAAAAAAAAATTAGTATACAAATTAAAAAACGTTTTATATCCCATTTTACAGTTTTTGTACTAATTTTTAGTATAAAATCGTTGTTTATTAATAATGTTTCCTATTACGAAAATGCTAAGGGATAAGAAAATTAGGGTTTACTAAAATTTGACTAAATTTAAGTAACGTTTACTAATTTTTTTCTGCTACTTTTAGTACACTACTAGTCACAGATACGTTTTGTCACAACTTTTGCTGGACTAAAAATAGTTAATTTTTCTGTAAATTATATGTATCTTTTACAGACTTATTATTTATTTTACTACACTCAAAAAAAAAGTTAGTGAAAGTTACAGAAAAATATTTATTAATAGTAAAGTGAAAATAGTAGAAACAATTAGTAAATGTTACTAAAATTTAGTAAACCTTAATTGAAAATCGATTTAATAAAATCAGCGCGTTGGACGGTTACACAGATGGTCTCGGGTTCGATCCCCGGCGACGAAAACATCAATTTAGAAAAACAATATGTTTGCATTTTCTACCCCTCATACGTATCTTAGCGCCCACCTTCGGTGTTCCCATAGCACTTAACCTCACCAAAGTAAAATAATGAATCAGGGCTATGAACCAAAAAGGTTTAATAAGCTCACCAACTTTACATCAGGTGGCGAGCAACAATGTTTGAAGACCCTAATATTTCCGCATCTTTCATCTGTCCTCTATCCCTTTACCAAAGAAAGCAACACATTAATAAATAGAAAAAATTTTCTAAGTGTTGCTTCTCTTTAAAAAAAAAAAAAAAATTAAAGTCTGAAAAAGTTACAGAAAAAATGTAATTTTAACAAAACGTGTCTGAAATTATTAGTAAAAATAAAAATTCAAAAATTTTAGTAAACCCTAGGAAATAGATTTGCTAAAATAAGCCATTTCTGTAACTAAAAATTAGTATTTTTTATTTAAAACTTATTTTTATTATACTTTGACAATTTCTTTATATTTTCGAATATAAAAATGTCTAAGGTCTGCTAACTTATACCAAAATAACCAAAGTTTATGGATTCACCATAGTTATAAATGTAAAATTTATATAAAGGGTCCGCTAAATAACTTTTTTTTTGAAAATGCTATAAAAAAACTACTGAATATTTTCTCAAATTTCTTTTTTTATTTGAAAGTACAATCCTTCCGGTTAATAATGGAAAATAATTTCATACATGGCCCGATAACGATCGCCATTGACTGTAACGGCCGCTCCTTGCTCATTTTCGAAGAAAAATGGCCCAATTATGCCTCTGGACCAAAATCCGCACAAACAGTGACTCGTTTTGGGTGTATCGGCACACATTCTGCAACATTACCATGATTTTCAAAATAATGTCGCAATATTTACCAGCGTTGTTCAAGCGTATACACAACCATATTCGTTCAGCGGAAGGATAAAACTAATTATCTGTCAAATCAGACATGAGCTAAGTGTTACCATTCACGAAATAAGCACTAGTTGAAAAAAAAAAAACGTTAGATGGCGGACCCTTTAGATATCTGTGGTTAAAGTTAAACTCAAGTTATTTTTTAGAAAAGTTACAAGCCCTAACTTGAAAATAAATTGGCTTTCAATTAGGGATGGACACGTGAGGGAATTTTAACTCACGCACAATCACTCACAGTAAATTCCTAACAATGCAAAAAGGAGATTTGTAAAAATGTTTGTAATTTTAGCAGCGCGGGTATAATTTTTTTTTAAATATATTGCTAAAATCGGCAACGAATATTAGTAAAAAATTTTGTAATTTGTGAATAAAGAATATGAAAATGTTGTACAAAAATACAAAAACTTTAAAATGGAATATAAAATGTTTTACTAGTTTGTATACTAACTTTTTTTTTGAGTGTATTAAAACAAGAAAATTAGTAAAATATTTTTCTAAAATTAGCTTCGAATGTTAGTAAAAATAGTTGTATTCAGTTGTTTTTTTAAATTAATTGTAAGTTATTTTTACTGCATTTGTTAGTTATTTTGTAACAGATAAAAATAACTACATTTTTACCAATGCCGGCTTTTCAAATGCATAACATTTTGTTTTAATTGTCGTTTACAGTAGATTATACCGACAAAACTCTATGAGTGGATTTTTTATTAATATAACCCATATTTATTTTTCCAGGATGGTCCATTTACATGGAGTGAACCCTTGCAGGGAACTTTATTGAGTTGCTATTTTTGGGGCTATTTAATATCACAAATACCAGGTGCCCGTGTGGCCGAAAATTTCTCTGCCAAATGGGTCATGTGTTTTTCGGTTGCCATCAATGTTATTTGCACACTCCTAACTCCAGTTATGACTAAGGCCCATTTTGGAGGATTGATTGCTATGCGTGTTCTAGAAGGTATTGGTGGTGGTGCCACATTTCCTGCTATGCATTGTATGATTGCCGCTTGGTCACCACCTAATGAAAGATCAGTCATGTCTACGATTATATATGTCGGCACTTCCTTCGGTACTGCTATGTCTATATTAATGGCTGGTGTGTTGTCGGCCGCTTATGGTTGGGAATCTGTGTTTTATGTTATGGGAGGCCTTAGCTGTATTTGGATGTTATTGTGGATAATTTTGGTACAAGATAGCCCCAACAAGCAAAGATTTATTAGTGCCGAAGAAAGATATATGATAACTTCATCTCTGGGCCAAGAAGATCAACAAACCGAGTTAGCAGAAGAGCATCCACCCGTACCATGGAAAAAAGTTTTAACTTCAATACCTTTCTGGGCCATATTAATAGCTCATTGCTGCAATAATTGGGGCTGGTATATGTTCCTTATTGAGATTCCATTCTATATGAAACAAGTTTTGGCTTTCAACGTATCTAGCAATGCTGTAGCCAGTGCTTTACCCTATTTCCCCATGTTAATCTTCAGTATTATTTTGGGTAAAACTTTGGATACACTCAAAGCAAAACGTAAGTAGATAGATTTATTATTACCATAGATTACATAGATATCAAAGTCTTTGACATTTGCTGTAAAAGCAGGTAACTCATGAGAATGTGAACATATGTCTAGTCCATACGCTGCTCCAGCAATTAATATAGGGGGAAATTTCATACGCCTCAGTGTGAAAAAAATAACAAACACATGCAATTGAACATAATGGCGTATGTAATTTTCCAGTATATTAATTGCTGGAGCCGCGCATAGTCTAGTCCTATACCTGCACAAGATGAAAAAAATTTATAAAATTTTTTTCTAAAACTACTAAAAATTTGTTAAAAATTTCATTGCAGAAAAAACTGCCAAAATTAGAAGAAAAAATTTTTTTTTGCTAAATATTAGTAAGATAATAACATCAAAAAAATATCTGTGGAATCTACAAATATTTAGTTATATTTGAGCTATATTTTAGTTAATTTAAAATAACAAATTAATCTGCTAAAATCAGCAAAAAAATTTCTTAATATAAGTAGACACAAAAATCATAAAAAATTTTAAATTCTTTAAGTTTTTTTTTTAAATTTTTGTTTTTTAATGCGAATAAAAATCTGCCCTTCTGAAATTGTCGCTTAAAAATAGGTTATTACAAATGGTTTCAAATTGAAGAAATCGATTTTTTTTTTAATCACTAACCTGGTCGAGCAGAAAATGGACATTTTGGAAAAAAGTGTATTATTATGGAAAATTCCTAAAATTCTTAATTCCCAAAAAATAAAATGCAAAAACATATTTTTTTAAAATTACTATTTTCAATTCACTAAAATTCAACTCTTATATAACTAAAATTTTGTAAAGTTAACAGTTTTATGTTTGCTGTTCTTAAAAAAAAATTTGCTAATTTTATCAGTTTTTTCTTCAACGTAATTTTTAACTAATTTTTGGTAGCTTTCTCTGTTATTGAAAATAAAAATTATTCAAGTTCGAGGCCATACTCTATATTTCTTCATTAGGATATTGTCCTAACAAATAACACAAGGCAACAATTTTGAAAAAATTTTAGGGGCTTTGAAAACCACTATACAATTTTGATGTATTGTGGTCCCAGTAGTACAAATATGGTTCAATTTTGAAATTCTATGGAGAGGTTTTTTTTTAAAAAATTTTTAATTAAAATTATAAATTTTTTTAGACGTGTCTCCACATAATTAATGATAACTAAAAAAAAATTAGTCCGATATTATTCAAATAAATTTAGAAAAACTGAAATTTACATAGCCTTTAATCCGTTAATATATTGCGTTTCAATCGGCTCAGTAGTTTTGGAGTTATAATAAAAAATTGAGGGAAAAAATATTTTTTTTACGTGAAAATAGCAAATTTTTTTGGTTAAAAAAAATCATAAAAAATCGAAAACGGCAAAAATCGTTCAGATTTATTGCTTTATCGCAAAGCCACATGTAATAGGAACAAAATGAGATATCGATCATAAAAATCGATTGATTTTTTTCGAATTTATTCACAATTAAGTGAATTCGCTCATTTTCACCAAATTTTAGTTTTTTGTCTGATATACATAAAATTGAGTAGTTAATGTTCTTCTTTCGATTGATTTAATTTTGAAAACATTTTCCCCATGCTATGTACAAATTTTCACATCAAAAATGCATTACATAGTAACATTCGTGTATTTTTTGGCAAAACCCTACCTAGAATATACTGATTCTATTCTTCGGAAAGACATTTGTGTTGGATGAGCTTAAATGTAAATAAATAAATAAATTAAATAGTAGAAAATTTATATTTTATTATTCACATTTATTATAATAAATAAAACAAGAAAATAAATAAATAAATATGTATTATAAACTACAAACTCTGAAATTTTCTTTTAGTCGATTTTCTACTATTGTTGAATAACGAAGTGTTACTCTGAATACTCCAGCAAAAATCAGCCATCATGTGTGCATCCCAGCGACCCTGGTATCGTTCCTCCATTGTCCGGATATCTTGGTGGAATCGTTCGCCCTGTTCTTCACTCAAGTCTCCTAGATTTTCAGGAAAACGATCTAAGTGACTGTGCAGGTAGTGTACTTTGATGCTCATGTTGCATCCAAGATTCTGGAAGTGAGTTAACATCTCTTCAACGTGCGCAACGTAATCATCACCCTTGTTATTGCCTAAGAAATTTTGAATAACCCATACAAACGAATCCCATGCATTCTTCTCAATTTCTGACATTGAACTGCCAAATTCAGTATCGTTCACCAATTTGCGAATTTGTGGGCCATCAAATATGCCTGCTTTCAGCTTTTCCATACTTAGATTGGGAAACTTCCTTGAAATATACTGGAAACATTCACTATCTTTGTTAAGTGCTTTAACATATTGTTTCATCAGACCAAGTTTAATGTGAAGAGGGGGTAATATGATGCGATCTCGGGGCACTAGAGCCACATTTATAACATTTGGCGTACCTGGAACTAGTGTTTCCCTAGAAGGCCATTGTTTTCTCTTCCAATGTTCTGTTTTAGTTCTGCTGTCCCATAAACATATAAAACAAGGATATTTTGTAAAGCCGCTTTGTTGGGCTAAGAGGAAATTTACCATCTTAAGATCAACACAAATTACCCACTTATGTTCATCATACTTTATCTTCTTCATGACCAATGCAATTACAGAGTATTCTTCTTTTACTTTGGTTGAATGTGCGATCGGCAAGGAGTGAAATTTATTTCCATTATGCAAAAGGACACACTTCAAGCTGCGTTTTGATGAGTCGATAAATAAACGCCATTCGTTTGAATCATATTTCTGTAAGCCCATGGCAGTCATCAAACCAGAAATATCTGTGCAGTACACAAAGTCATCCTCTTCAGCAAAATAATGAAGTAAGTCTTTTTCTCGAGTACGGTAATACGAAACTTTAGTTTCTTTAGTTATGAGACCTGTTTCTTTCATCCGGGACGCAAGTAATTCAGAAGATCTTTTCGACAATCCAAGGTCTCTAATTACATCATTAAGCTGATCTTGATTCCATGGTCTCGGCGAGAAATGTTTGTGTGGGATGAACTCGTCATTTTCAGCTGTAGATGGTAGTGCTGGATCTGACATATCTGATTGGTAAGACATACTTGAGGTTGAGTGTCCTGGTGAAGATGAAAGCACATGACTACAGCTTGCACCCCGATCATATTCTATTTCTTGTGAATGTACAACTGCAAGTGTAAACCCATCAGCAGACCTCGTGGGGTAAGACCATCGCATATGTTTTCCAAAACCGCTTTTTGTACTTAAACAAAAATAACACTCGGATGCGTGGTTTGCTGTTTCTCTCCATAGCATTGGCTTCAAAATTTCCAAGTGTCGTCTGTAAAATGAAAAAAAAAAATTGATATCAGGAATATGAAGAATTCAAATTTTAATTAAGAAATATTGTAATTATAAAATATTCCAAATCTATTAATTTATACTTACTTTACGTTAGAAGACTTCATAGATAAATTCAATCGACATGGAATGCATATAGTACTCGGTGTCCAATGCTGGTTCAAATTGTGCGGATAGATATTATAGCAATCTTGATATGACTTTTGCCACTTCCGTTTTTTCCCGGTGATATATTGGCCGCACACATAACAAAATAAATCTGGATCGTTTTTACATGAAAATGTTCTGGCTTTCTGGCTCATTTTTATTAATATTTGAAAATTGTTTTTAACTTCTAAGCTGTATGACTCTAATTTTTGTGTAGGTATTAAATGATGTTTGCGTTATCGCAAACACTTCTTGAATGAAATAAAAAGGGTCAAGGAGATCTTATAAATACTGATACTATAATTTGGGATAACCCTTTGCGTGGATACAGTTTGTGTGTGCTGCAAATTTTTTATTATTCCCAAGAATCCTAAAAAACATTAAGGACTTTTATGAAAAAAAAAAAATTATCCGTTACAGGTAGCTAACGGAAAATAAGAGCACTTCAGCGTACACGCACATTTATGAGCGTTTTATTACTATCCTACCGCAATCGTAAAAATTAAACAATCTTTTGTTTATTACTTATTTTTTTTTTAATTATTAGAATCATAAAAATGTCATAGAGGTTTTTCCCAAAGGGGTTTTGCCAAAATGCGTGTCGTAAAATGCACCTGAGTTTTTATGTTCTGCATTTTCATTATGTAGGTACAATTTTCTACAGTGCTTGTAAATATGCGATACCTTCAATTAATTGTAAATAAAAATGTAAAGCATGCATCGATTTTTATGATCCATATCTAGTTTAATTCGCATGATATGTAGCTTTACTACAAAAAAATAAAAAGTAATATTTTTTGCAGTTTTCGATTTTTTCCAGATTTTTGTTTTTCAAATTTTTTTTTTTTTTTAGCATTTTTTTTTTTTTTTTGCTAACAATTTGTTTCATAACTTTGAAACTATTGATCGCATTAAAAAAATTTGTACACGTTCTTTAAAGATATTGTAAACCTTAATTTTTGTAAATTTAATTTGACAAAATCGGACTAGTTGTTTTTGAGTTATGACAACATAAGTGGAGCAATGGCTCAAAATATTGTCAATTTTAAAAAAAAATTTTTTTAAAAAAAAATTATCCATAGAATTGAAAAATTTTACCATTTTTGTACTTAGGCAGCCATGATGCATCAAATCTATATAGTGGTTAGTCAAGCCTTTTTTTGCTGTTGACCTGTGTTATTAATATTTTTTTATTAAAGTACTAAAAACCAACGTTAAAATTATTACATTTTAAGCAGGGTTGGCATTAATTAACATTTCATAATAACGATAGTTGGCTTTTTAAAAATGCCATTTCATTAAGGACATGTTTTTTCTTGTATAACAGGTCCTTTTTACTATTTTTCCGGTTTGATTTTGAAATATTTTAAAATATATCGAAACACCGATTTATAACGCTATTTTGTACACATAATAAAATTTAATTTGTAAAATTTTGAAATAAACCCATTGATATTAGAAGGCACATGCCAATATTGGAATCGTAGTTGAAAAATGTTTATATCGGTATTGAGATAGGCGTGGGGATAGGCGTGGCAGACAACTGGTGTTATATTGAAATGGTAGTGTTCTCCAACCATGATTTTAAGCCAACGACGGACTAATAGACTAAAGAAGAATCAAGGTACTCAACATCTGTTACATTTTATATGTCAACTGCTTTTAAGAGAAACTGTTTTTTGAGGTTTTTAATGCATCTTTCTAAGTATATATATACCAAATTTTGTGTTAATTATAATTATGCAGAGAATAATTATTCAGAGAATACATTAAACAACACAAGTTAACTTTAAAATTTAATTAAAATTGCTCAAAAGCCTGCAAATTAATTAAAAGTACGTATAACACAGTTTTTACGAAACTCTCTTAAAACCAGTGCAGTTTTTAGAAGAGCGTTGGAAACGGCTTGTTTAAACAAATGAAACACCCTACCCTTATAACATGAGTAATGGATTCCAAATTTTCAATTTTAAAAATTAAATAGTTGCAATCTACTTTATACCACTGATCCTGTCTTATGCCCAGTAAAATAGTAAAATCCAAATAACTGGTTGCAGAACAGATTATACTGTATTGTAACAGGTTCTAATTTCTGTTATGCAACTGGTTCTTTTTATATGGAGTTTGTCCTATTTGCAATAGGTTCTTTACCTCCAAACAAGAACAGGTTGCTTTAGAACCGGTTCTAGAACCAGTTATAGAACTGGTTCTGGGACTGTGACACCTTACATTTCGACTCCCAGCAACCTGTTGTAGAACCGGTTCCATGTAACCGGTGGTAAAAGAAGTTGTTCTAGAACAGGTTCAAAGGTAATCTGTTCTAAAAAATTTTGCTGGATGGTTAACAATTTGAAATTGCTGAAGTACTAAATGTTTTAGTATTTTCGTAAACAACTACCGAAACAGTAATTTTGTGGTAAACAGTTAATTGTTGTTAGTTATTTAAAAACAAATTATATCGAGTTTTTAAAAATTCTCGTTGAGTTTTTTTTTTTTGCTTTTGTTGATATGAAAATTGCAATGTATATCCAATACATTAAAACGTCATAACTGAAGTACGATTTGGAATTTTGACTTTGCATTTTAGGTACGATATAGGAAAAAAAAATTTTTATTGTAATAGAAAGTAAAAAAAGATTTTTGTTTTATTAAAAAATATTTTTAAAATATCGTCGAATACCGTAGTTTGTACCAATTTTTAACAGTTGTTTCAAATTGTTTGTAGTAAAAAAATTTGCAGTTGTTTTTACGACAGTTAGTTGTTTTTACTACATTTGTAAGTTGTTTTACAACGGTTTAAAACAACTACAGTTTTCGTTATTTTAACGGTAATAACCTTTGTCTTTTTCTATTCCCGACAACTGAAGATTTGGGTGGTGCTAATGAAACAATTGTCTTGGCTATCATGAAAATAAACAATCTTTTTGAAAAGCTAAAAATAAAATCTAATATGACATTATCATGTTAGATTTTTGGACTTAAGGTAAAGCAATATTCTAACTAAATATATGAAAATATAGAAAGTCCGAAAAAACAATTTTTGTATTCGAAATACAAAAATTAAAACATTTTTGATTTTCTATAAATTTTAAAAATTTTATTAAAATGACGTTATAGTTATAAACACTTAATGACTTAATAATCAAACCAAAAAATACAACCTACAAAATAGCAACTTAATATGTTGCATCAACCGAAAGCGAAGACAGAGATCAGTTCATCTTCTTAAGCCATTTAACGATCAGTTCAGTTGTTTAAGATATAATTGCAAAATTAAATGGCGTTATAGGTATGAAACGCAGTTTATAAGTCAAAATGAAATCATGTTCAATTTTCCAATTCATTGATTTAATTTTTTTTTTTTTTAATAATTTGGAATGTGAAACAAAATTAAAGCTCGATTTCCAAAGAATTTTATGATGACTAAATTGTATCAAATTATATATATAACTTGATCAAATTAGATAGACCCATTTTTCAGATGAGATTATATCAAATGAGATCATATGGGTTCTCATGAGATAAGGTTATGTATACCATTTTTTCGGATCACCTGATGATATATGATGTGAAATGGAATTATATATATGACTACATATACCCATATTGGAAAAAAGTTTTTATATATTCATATACAACTTGATATAATTATATATGCTTATCGTATGGCAATATATTAGGATATATGTTCATATCTTATACTTAGTTTATGCAAATATTTTGATAATGCGTAATATATCGTCATACATCATTGTATCGCATGTTATATATTAACATATCTTGTATATCTGATCATATGAAATTGATATAAATATATATATCACCATATATTCTACCATATGATCATATGTAAGTGTATATGGAACAATTAATCAAAAATAATTCTATCACATTTATATATAATTATATATGGGAAAACATATTTATAATATATAATAAAATTTAATGAAAAAATTCTATCAATTTTTTATATTTTTTTAACATTCGAACATAAATGAGGTTTAAAATTTAAAAAAAATAAAAACTACATTTTTGTATTGCAATGATTACACAAGGCAACAATTTTGAAAAAATTTTAGGGGCTTTGAAAACCACTATACAATTTTGATGTATTGTGGTCCCAGTAGTACAAATATGGTTCAATTTTGAAATTCTATGGAGAGGTTTTTTTTTAAAAAATTTTTAATTAAAATTATAAATTTTTTTAGACGTGTCTCCACATAATTAATGATAACTAAAAAAAAATTAGTCCGATATTATTCAAATAAATTTAGAAAAACTGAAATTTACATAGCCTTTAATCCGTTAATATATTGCGTTTCAATCGGCTCAGTAGTTTTGGAGTTATAATAAAAAATTGAGGGAAAAAATATTTTTTTTACGTGAAAATAGCAAATTTTTTTGGTTAAAAAAAATCATAAAAAATCGAAAACGGCAAAAATCGTTCAGATTTATTGCTTTATCGCAAAGCCACATGTAATAGGAACAAAATGAGATATCGATCATAAAAATCGATTGATTTTTTTCGAATTTATTCACAATTAAGTGAATTCGCTCATTTTCACCAAATTTTAGTTTTTTGTCTGATATACATAAAATTGAGTAGTTAATGTTCTTCTTTCGATTGATTGAATTTTGAAAACATTTTCCCCATGCTATGTACAAATTTTCACATCAAAAATGCATTACATAGTAACATTCGTGTATTTTTTGGCAAAACCCTACCTAGAATATACTGATTCTATTCTTCGGAAAGACATTTGTGTTGGATGAGCTTAAATGTAAATAAATAAATAAATTAAATAGTAGAAAATTTATATTTTATTATTCACATTTATTATAATAAATAAAACAAGAAAATAAATAAATAAATATGTATTATAAACTACAAACTCTGAAATTTTCTTTTAGTCGATTTTCTACTATTGTTGAATAACGAAGTGTTACTCTGAATACTCCAGCAAAAATCAGCCATCATGTGTGCATCCCAGCGACCCTGGTATCGTTCCTCCATTGTCCGGATATCTTGGTGGAATCGTTCGCCCTGTTCTTCACTCAAGTCTCCTAGATTTTCAGGAAAACGATCTAAGTGACTGTGCAGGTAGTGTAATTTGATGCTCATGTTGCATCCAAGATTCTGGAAGTGAGTTAACATCTCTTCAGCGTGCGCAACGTAATCATCACCCTTGTTATTTCCTAAGAAATTTTGAATAACCCATACAAACGAATCCCATGCATTCTTCTCAATTTCTGACATTGAACTGCCAAATTCAGTATCGTTCACCAATTTGCGAATTTGTGGGCCATCAAATATGCTTTTTGTACTTAAACAAAAATAACACTCGGATGCGTGGTTCGCTGTTTCTCTCCATAGCATAGGCTTCAAAATTTCCAAGTGTCGTCTGTAAAATGAAAAAAAAAATTGAAATCAGGAATATGAAGAATTCAAATTTTAATTAAGAAATATTGTAATTATAAAATATTCCAAATCTATTAATTTATACTTACTTTACGTTAGAAGACTTCATAGATAAATTCAATCGACATGGAATGCATATAGTACTCGGTGTCCAATGCTGGTTCAAATTGTGCGGATAGATATTATAGCAATCTTGATATGACTTTTGCAATGAAGTTAAGAACCACTTCCGTTTTTTCCCGGTGATATATTGGCCGCACACATAACAAAATAAATCTGGATCGTTTTTACATGAAAATGTTCTGGCTTTCTGGCTCATTTTTATTAATATTTGAAAATTGTTTTTAACTTCTAAGCTGTATGACTCTAATTTTTGTGTAGGTATTAAATGATGTTTGCGTTATCGCAAACACTTCTTGAATGAAATAAAAAGGGTCAAGGAGATCTTATAAATACTGATACTATAATTTGGGATAACCCTTTGTGTGGATACAGTTTGTGTGTGCTGCAAATTTTTTATTATTCCCAAGAATCCTAAAAAACATTAAGGACTTTTATGAAAAAAAAAAAAAATTATCCGTTACAGGTAGCTAACGGAAAATAAGAGCACTTCAGCGTACACGCACATTTATGAGCGTTTTATTACTATCCTACCGCAATCGTAAAAATTAAACAATCTTTTGTTTATTACTTATTTTTTTTTTAATTATTAGAATCATAAAAATGTCATAGAGGTTTTTCCCAAAGGGGTTTTGCCAAAATGCGTGTCGTAAAATGCACCTGAGTTTTTATGTTCTGCATTTTCATTATGTAGGTACAATTTTCTACAGTGCTTGTAAATATGCGATACCTTCAATTAATTGTAAATAAAAATGTAAAGCATGCATCGATTTTTATGATCCATATCTAGTTTAATTCGCATGATATGTAGCTTTACTACAAAAAAATAAAAAGTAATATTTTTTGCAGTTTTCGATTTTTTCCAGATTTTTGTTTTTCAAATTTTTTTTTTTTTTTTAGCATTTTTTTTTTTTTTGCTAACAATTTGTTTCATAACTTTGAAACTATTGATCGCATTAAAAAAATTTGTACAGTTCTTTAAAGATATTGTAAACCTTAATTTTTGTAAATTTAATTTGACAAAATCGGACTAGTTGTTTTTGAGTTATGACAACATAAGTGGAGAAATGGCTCAAAATATTGTCAATTTTAAAAAAAAATTTTTTTAAAAAAAAATTATCCATAGAATTGAAAAATTTTACCATTTTTGTACTTAGGCAGCCATGATGCATCAAATCTATATAGTGGTTAGTCAAGCCTTTTTTTGCTGTTGACCTGTGTAATCTATAGAGTTTTTTGTTTGTTGATAGATCTATTTCGGGAATTTTCTAGGTTCCCATCATCAGAACACGTTTTGAAAGCGGTAACAATCATATGCCAAACATCAAACTCATATGAACTAGTTTACTCACTACATGAGAACTAATATACATATGAGTTTAAAGTTAAAGATTATAACCATTGATCAAAAAATAAATTGAAAACTTGTTTGATGTGCAAGGTCCACCTCTGGTGGATATTCAATACACGTTTTTTGTTTTTCTCTCCTTTTTATATTTTGTTTAGTTTGTAAACAAAACAGGCGGTACTTTGCCTTTTATACAAGTTTGTTATAATTTTTATTAAAAATAAAAATTATGTTTTTTTCGACCTTTAATTGTGCAATGAAAACTAAAATTATTCAAGTTCGAGGCCATACCCTATATTTCTTCATTAGGATATTGTCCTAACAAATAATCTATAGAATTTTTTGTTTTCAAATTTATTATTTGGCCCTTTCAGGAATGTGTTCATAGATCTATTTCGGGAATTTTCTAGTTTCCCATCATCAGAACACGTTTTGAAAGCTGTAACAATCCCATGCCAAACATCAAACATTCATATGAACTAGTATATATATATTAGTTCTCATGTAGTGAGTAAACTAGTTTATATGAATGTTCGATGTTTGGCATGGGATTGTTACCGCTTTCAAAACGTGTTCTGATGATGGGAACCTAGAAAATTCCCAAAATAGATCTATCAACACATTCCTGAAAGGGTCAAATAATAAATTTGAAAACAAAAAACTCTATAGATTATTTGTTAGGACAATATCCTAATGAAGAAATATAGAGTATGGCCTCGAACTTTAATCATTTTCATTGCACAATTAAAGGTCGAAAAAAATCATAATTTTTATTTTTAATAAAAATTTTTATTTTTAATAAAAATTATAACAAACTTGTATTTCTGTTATTTTTAAAGGTTTATTACAAAAAATATTTAAATGTGTATGAAAAATCAGTTTGTTGTTAAAAGAAGAAGAGTTTGATATCTATGTAACCTCTGGCATCTTTTTTGCATCAACATCTTGTAATTTTTGTAAATTCCAACTATTTTTTAGAAAAAATCAGTACCACAACTTGTCGCAAATCAGCCACTAGCATATGTACCATTATACCCGGCATTTGTCTATTAATTTTATGTTACATTGGCTGCAAACACACTGCCGCTGTGATTATTATGACCATTGGCATTATAGCCATGGGTGGTATGTTCTCTGGTTTTCTATCTAATCACATTGATATAGCTCCCAATTATGCGGGCACCTTGGTGGCTCTGACAAACACAGCAGCTACTATACCTGGTATTATAGTACCACTTTTTGTTGGTTTTATAACCAAAGGAAATGTAAGTTAAAATTTATTTAAAAGTTTATTTATTTCAAATAACTAATTAGAAATTTTCAATTTCATTTTTTTTTTTTTTAGCAAACAATTGGAGCTTGGCGTATAATCTTCTTTGTAACAATTGTCTTATTTTCCATTGAATTTCTGGTATTTGTTATATTTGGATCTGGCGAAGAACAATCATGGAATAAGGCTGCTCCGAAAAATGATACTGAGCAAGCTCAACAGGATGAGAATACTCCTTTAAAAGGCATAAATACCACAAATAAATCCTAAAAATACAATCACAGACATATTGAAAGCAAATGTACAAGTTAATCTTTAAGAGGATTTACAAATTTTTAAATGTTAAGTTTAATTTAATTGTATAAAATTTATTTTTAAGTTATTTTTAATTATAATTTTTGCAATTTTTCACAGTTCTTGCACTTGTAAGTGTAATCTACTACCTCTGAATTTATAACTCTCCGCCGCCTTTGTACTTACAGACAAATTTGTATTATTTGATTAAAATGATAAAAATTCTTAATATACATACATATACAATAAATTATAATAGATGTACTTAAAAAAATAAAACAAATTTATTTAAATAAGTTTAACTAGGGTGACAATTTATGTCGATAGTCAGGCAGCTCTCAGAGCACACACAGTGAGGCTGTGTTGGGTACCCGGACACTGCAAGGTGGATGACAATGAGTTGTCGGACGAACTTGCGAGGGAGGGTTCGAATCTGGACTTGGCGGTAAGGGACGGGGGTAAAGCCCCCACTATGTTACTACTTTGAGGTTATGCGGAAGGGATTCCGCGAAACCGTTAACCAATCATGGAGGGACAGAATGGATTGCAGGGTGTCTAGGGCGTTATGGCCCGCATTGGACGCAGGGGCAACCAAGGTTCTTTTGGGACTGGACAGGGAGGGTCTCAGGACCCTTACGGGGTTCCTGACCGGTCATTGTTCTGTCAGGGCTTTCACAAGCAGATGAGACAGGGACATACCGGATTTTTACAGGTTGTGCAAGGACGTTGAGGAACTGGAGACAGTTGAGCATATAATGTCCCACTGTCCTAGGTTGCAGGGTCTCAGACAGAAATGGCTAGGAGATAGATTTCACGACGAACTTGGGTGTGTCGCTGAATGCAATCCAGTAGATTTGCTGAGATTTGTCAGGGAGATAGGACGGCTGTTTCTAGCAAGGGAACGATAGGAGCTGGTTCTGGGGAGTATATATCCTTTCTATCTTTCTTTATATCTATCTTTCAATCTATCTTGCTGTCTATTTCTATTCTTTCTTACTATTTTTTCACTGAAGGGATTCACAATGGACCGTATTGGTCTTCGAGTGGAGATGTGCCCTTGGGCACATAACCCTTCCTAACCTAGCCTAACCTTAATTAGTTTAGCCCTTTTTCTGGATACTCAATTACTCAATTACATTGAAAAAATATTTAGTTATTTCAGCCCAATAATTTGCTAATATTTGCTATTAATATCATATTTCTTCATATATATATATATTTTTTTTTAATTTAACCAATACTCAGGGGATGCCCCCTACTCATGCAGTGCATTGTATTGATCAGGAAAATAGGGTATGGGAAGGAGGATATTTGATTTAAATTTTTCTAAATTGTAAGTAACAGGGAAGACTTCTGCAGGAAGTTTGTTCCACATACGAATCGTTCGACTAAAAAACGAATTTTCTCAGTAATGCGTTGTGCGAAACTCGGGCTCGTGGAATAAGTTCACTTATCTCAGATGAACATCTCCCATGGTAATATTGATAGAAAAGTGTCACACAACCCACATTCCGACGATGCTCCAATGAATCAATACAGCTGGATACACTACTGTCATTGATAAGCTTCACCGCCCTCCCCTGAACACGGTCCAGAAGCTTCAGAATAGACAGTGGAGCCCCTGCCCATATATGAGAGTTGTATTCCATTTTTGGCCGGATATAGCTGGTATAAATAGTAAGGAGATCGGATGGAGTGAAGTAAGTCTTGCACCGTTTTAGAAAACCGAGACACTTGAATGTCTCTTTCGACACTTGAAATACGTGCTTATTCCAACGGACATCACACTGTATTCTCATGGCCAGAACATCAAGAGTATCCGATTCCTCAATACCTATACCATCCATTTTTATTATTTTTAAGTTTTTTTATTTACATTTTAATAATTTTTTAAAATAAAATTCGATACGAACTCTCTCATTGATTTCTAAGATCATACTTGCTCTTAAATTATACCATATTTCTTCATATTTTGATCTTGAGAGCAAATTTTTAAAGAAATAAACTTATAAATGTTTTACTTTTATATTTTAAAAATTAAAACCAAAAGTTTATTTTTCGATCTTTTATCATACATTATGATGTGAGCAAGATTATTCGAGTTCAAGATCATTTGTTTTTTGTTAAACAAAAAACCGTGCAATATTTATTTATTACTCAAAAAAGTTTTTGCCCGCTAACTTATAGCAGACTTTATCTACTGACAGGTCCTTACATGTTTCATTTCGCGTCACCGAAAATCATTAGAGAACCAATGTAGAAGGGCTAGAATATTATACCCAAATTTTGAAGGAAAAAGATCAACGCTTTACCCGTATTGTTGTATTTACTCGATGAGAAGTAAAAAACAAAATTGGAAGAATTGAACTAATTCAAATCAAAAATAAAACATTTTTAACTAATAAACATTGTTCGTGTATAGTAGGGTGGTCCTTATTTTTCAACTTGCGATTTTTGGGGCTGCCCCCCTCTTAAAATATTTGTTTGGGTACAAAAATTCACCATGCAAAAAATTAGAGTTCTAGCATAACGGGAAGATGTCCCGCATCGCCCTTGAAAATCGGGCCCCTTGGAAAAATGGGCATAATTTAAAAAAAAATTACAAATTTTTTTTCTTCAAAATTAAAAAAATATAAAATAATTTTTGTGTTGGGTTTAATCATAACTACTCACATAAAAAATATTACTTTCCCAGAAAATCGCTAACTTACCCTAATTTTGTGTCAAAAAAATTAATAAATATTTTGGGGGTACCTCAAAGTGACTTTTTTGACCCTAGTGGACACCGTGTAAAGGAAATGCGATTTTATTGTACTAAATTGTTACGTGTTTTTTTGATTTAAAAAAAAAAAATCAATAAAAAATATTAAAAAAATTGGTTTTATTGTGGGGTCCGGTGTTCCCCTGGAAAAATTATATAGCTATAGACCACATTCAAAGCAAATTATACTTCATAAGAAACATTATGACCACACGTATTCAAAGTTGCTTTCGTGACCGAACATTTTTTAAAACAAATTAATTTATGC
This sequence comes from Delia radicum, assembly GCA_021234595.1. NCBI lineage: Eukaryota > Metazoa > Arthropoda > Insecta > Diptera > Anthomyiidae > Delia > Delia radicum. Next base: position 13,167,675 of record CM037854.1, on the reverse strand, counting down.
AATAGTCCTTAAAAAGTTATTAAAAACAAAAATTTGGATTAAGCTTCATAGAATGAAGCGCACAACTTCATGGATCAAATGATACTTTATAAGAAACATTATGATCTCAAGTATTCAAAACTATTTCGTGCAAGAAATTGGCCAGAAGGTTTTAAAAAAAAATTGATTTATGCGTTAAAACTTAAAATATATATAGGAAATACAAATTTCTATTCTAATTGAAAGCAAAAAAAATGTTTTATTACAAAAATATTTTAAAAATACCGAAAAAATAACTGCTGAAAAAAAACAGTAGTTTTTACTAATTTTTACAGTTGTTTCAAAATGTTTGTGGTAACAAATTGTAAGTTTTTTCTACTATATTTGTTAGTTGTTTTTCAACAGTCATTTTTAGTTTTTAACTAAAATAACAGTTGATTTAACCTTTATTTTCAGTAGATGATTCTACTGTAAAGCAATTTTTAGTAGTTTTTTGAAAAATGTAGTCATCGCCTTTTTAATTACATTTGTAGTTTTTTTAAGTGTAATTTTTCACTGAACCAAAAGTAGTGAAATCAACATGAAATTTTTGTTAACTTTTTACAAATTTTTATAGTTAAAACAACAATTATGTTATTCAAATTGATGTGAATTTTTGTAAAACAGCTGTATAAAATAATTTGGTGTAATTTTTGTTTTTTTAAATTTAAAAAACAATTTGAATTGTTAATGTTGATTTTTTTAGATAAAAATTGAATTATAAATTGTGTTAAGGAATCTTTACGAATGCATCTTTAGTAGTCTATATATATGATAGAATGTCCCTTAAAATTAAATGTTAGAAATGTTGAGACGCTACCCTCTAATTTTTTTGTATTTGTCTTGAAAATAACTCATGTGAAATTTTACGCCCCTACGACCACGCTTTCCCTACCCGATAGGGCTGTAAAGATCGAAACATGCGTTTATATGGGAAAAAGGGATATATTTTTTTTAGTTTTTGCTGTTTTTTGCAATATTGCAATAGTTTTTACTCTAGATGATAAATTAATCGAGATTAAGATAAAATTATGTATTCAAAAAGGTATAAAAATCCAAAATCGGTTAAGAACTACCCCAGTAATAAATAATGCCCCAGACCACTAATGTGCCAAATACCACTTCAGCAAGAAATTCGAGCTCAAATTTTTAACGTTTTTAAAATTGATTACTGAAACATAATTTTTTTATTTAATACACTCATAATTGTGAGACATAAAAGAAGTTTTTTGTTTTGGATGGCGTTAACCTGTCCTGCGGTGATGTCAAAACCGAACAAAATTTTTGGGGTGTTTTTCAAATCTCCAATTTCAAATTTTAAAAAAATTTCTTCAACAAAATCGAAAAACATTTAGATTTTTATTGCTTAAACTTGTTTAAAACATCTAAGAGATGAAAAATAAAAAAATTTAAAAATATCCCCCGGTACACTTGGGTAGGGCAACGATTTAAATTTTACGGATTTTGATGAAATTGTGTTTTTTAGTAATAAAAAGGCTTATTTGTTGCCATAAAATATTTTAAATTAAAAATTAGCTACTTTTGTAACTTTTATAGTTTTATTTTATAAGCATTACTCAAAGTTAAAAATAAAAATATTTCGAACATTATTAACCCATGTGAACCTGCGACCCCAAGTGACCCCAGACTTATTTATTTCAATTTTCAAAAAATGTTAAAGATTTTCTTACTACTTTCGAATTTTAAGAAACGTGATGTAAAAGATAATAACAGAATACTTTAAGATTATGTGCCAAAATTTTTGGACATATTGAACAACGTTACCCGTACCGTGCCGCATTCAGATCCAAGGAGATACTGTGCGTTTTTATATATATTTGAACAAAAAGTATTTGAATTCTTTTCCGTTTCTTATGAAATATCATTTGCTCCCAGGAGTTGTGCGTTTTATTCTGGAAAGCTCAATGTAAAGTTTTGATTTTAATAACATTTTAAGTACTATTGCATAAATCAAATTTTTTAAAACTTTTCGGCCAATTTCTTGCACGAAACCAGTTTTGAATACTTGAGGTCATAATAATGATTTATATAAAGTATCATTTGATCCCAGAATTTGTCCACTTCTTCCTTGAAAGCACATTTCAAATTTTTGATTTATATAACATTTTATGTACTAGCTCATTTTTTAAGAACGCTTTAGGTACTAATGCATAAACAAAATTTTTTTTAAAACTTTTTTGCATGAAAGACCATAACATTTCCTAAGACATGTCTGTTGTGAATCTGTTTTATTCTAAATTTATCTAAAAATTAGTCCATAAAATTCTTTTAATAAATAATATTTTTTTTCAATTCCCAAAAAAAAGTTCCCCGTACTCCCAAAAAGTAATATTGCGCACGTCTAAAATTTTCCAATAGGAGTTTTAATTCCTAATCTATTACAATTGAAAAACATCTGACTTATACAGCTGATGATTCGAAATCAAAACAAAGAAATTTCACCGGTCAATGAGAAAAAATTCAACGTGCAGTTACGTTTTATTTTGTTAACATAATCACGGAAAATTTAAAAATTAATTAAAAAATGTTAAAATCTCGGAATCTATGGTCAATACAACAAAGATGGAAAAGTGGCAAAACACGCTGGTCAATACAGCAACGAAAGAAAAAAAACACTGATAGAGCCTTGGAAACTTTTGATGATTTTTATGGTTCGGTATTTGGTATTAGATGGAAAAATATGAGAGCGGCCATGTTAACTGAACGCAAATATATGGCAATGGTTAATAATTTTGGAGAGACAGAGAAGACATGTAGCCAATTGGAAATGGATGGTAAGTAGTAAATGAAATTCATTTACACTTTTCCTTATAACTTAAAAAAAAAACCTTTTCAGGTGCCATTAATCTGAAATCATTAGTTCAATTGGCCAAAGAACGTTTCGAGGATACACAAACATTGGGCATGGATAAAAACACACATCATTTAGGAGCAAAAATGGATGCTATTACCAAAAAGCAAAAAGAAAGAGAAATACAATCTTTATATCCGGAAAATACACAAGGCCAAGATTTGCCAGATAATCTGGAATATAATGACAAGGAAAAACTGGCAAACAGCAAAGACAATGATAACACTAAGGAAAAGGAAGATAAACCCATAATGAGTATGGGACAAGCTCTGGAATATGATGTTTGTATTGATCATAAACGTATAGTAGATCCCGAGATTAGTACTGGAGGTCTTTATGAATTTGTACCGGCTACAAAAATAAAGGGTATGGAGGATTGGATACCCGAATCGGAACATTATAAATACTATCAAACGACTACGGACTTTCCTTTGAAAATTGAACTAGAAGTTGATTTTATATTTCCTGAAAATTTATGTTTATATACCTATGAAATGGGTAATTGTTCAGAATTTAGACCCCCAAATAAATGTATAACAGGTAAGAAGACACTTGGATTATTTGCACGATAAATGCTGTAGTTAATAAGATGAATGAAATGACAAATTAAGATGATTTTCAATAAAATAGTATATCCTTATTCAACTTACGCCATTATTATCGTTGGGTGTAATCCACCCCTACTTATTAGTATCTGTCATTCATATCAGTGAAATTCAATTATTCAAATAATATTTTTTTTCTTCAATAATGAACTCCAAAATACAGAAAAAAATTTAATATTATAAGTTTGGCAATTAATTTATTTTAAATAATATTTTGTTAATGTACATCTCTCTTGAAAAAAAAAAAACAAAAATGCAGCCTTATGGGTGGATGCCACCCAGACGATAGTACTGCAGTGTTAATGCTTGCTATATTTGCCTTGGTGTTGACCGACGGCAATGATCCAAAATTGTTGAACAGTGTAATTAAAAACATAAATGAAAAAAAGTTTTTATAATAGATTTCGCTAAAAGTTTTAGCGGATACAAATTTTGATTTGTTTGGTCAAAGTCCTATATTAAGAAAATACCGTACACCAGTACATATTTTGGAATGTTTTAAAAGTTTTCCCAAATACTTACGACCTATCAAAATTGACGGTTAAAATGGAACTTAAAAATGACTTAAAAGGTTTACGATTATAATTAATATTAGGTAATGAAATGGACATTTAAAAGATTTTGAATTCAGTTTAAAATGGACGCCTAAAATAACCTATGAATGCACATTTAACTAGATATAACTAACAAGGAAGCACCGCTGACGGGTTGAGATGAAACTCAAATATGTGATAGAGAAGAAGAAAATAAGACGAATTTGTTTAGTGGTCCCATCTAGCTTCAAAATGATTCAGATCAAGAGCCAATTTGCACGACGCTTCTTTTCAAATTACATGACATCGCTAAATTGTATGCGCTTGTTATAATGATCAATAAAATTGTACTCACGAAAAAATTATTGCGTAATATTTTTTGTAAAAATTTAAAAAAAAAACGGACAGAAGTCGCTAAATATAAAATTGTCAAATTACAACACCTGTAGTGCGATTTACTAAATTTCTAAACGATTTTATCAATTTCGTTATCTAACTACAATTGTCGGTTGAATTACCGAAAAAGTTATTCAGTATTTTTTTAATATTTGACAAAGAGATACCTACCGACAAAAGTTGTTAATTTAAATTTTGGTTTGCTTTAAAATTTGATCAACTAACGACAAAATCGTTAACTTAAACTTTCAACAATTTTTGTGTCGATAAGTTAACGATTTTTTTAACAACAAATATCGTTAGAAAAATGTAAACAAATTGTGCTGTAAATAATCTTATTTTGACAATGTAACGACCGAATTTTTATACCCTCGACACACTGTCATGTGGTGTAAATGTATCGAAATATCGGTCTTAGACCTCATAAAGTATATATATTCTTGATTCTTATCAAATTTTAAGACGATTTAGCGATGTCCGTCTGTTGAAATGACCAACACGGCTCGAAAACGCTTTTGGGACTGCTAGTTTTTACCTAGTTTGAATGACATTTTCGCGGAGAGTTTCATATTGAAATTGAGAAAAATCCGTCAAGCGGTTTAAAATTTATGATATTTTCTAAATTTTCTATACAAAATCTGTACAATTTTATAGTAGCGTCTGGTGTTTAAAATAGGATGTATTATGTTTTCACCAGACGTTTGGAGGAGAAAATATTTGAAATTCACCTCAAATATTTTTTTCACTTCAAATTTTTTTTTTTTCTTCACAAAATTATGTTTTTTCTTAAAAATGTTTTTTTACCACAAATATTTTTTTCACCTCAAATTTTTTTTCATAACTTTTTTTTCTGTTTCATTTTTGGTGAAACCAAATTTAATGCATGTTGTTGTTTCTTTAATAAGTTACCAATTACTCAATTACATGTAGTTTGACTGATTAAATACATATATTTTGGTATCATGTCCCATGTCTGGTATTGACAAAACTGAAAATTTTCCAAAGAAGCGTTTAAGACCACATGGGTGAGCGTAGGTCTAAAATTACTACACCTTTTGCAATTGTAATTCAGAATATATCAATTGAAATTCAGAATTTCCATTTGAAATTCAGAAAATATCAATTGAAATTTAGTAATTTCATTTAAAATTCAGAAAATATCAATTGAAAATCAGACTTTTTGTATGATATTTAGAAAATAACAATTGAAATTCAGAATATCCATTTAAAATTTAGAAAATATCATTTGATATTCAGAAAACATGAATTGAAATTCAGAAAATATCAATTGAAATTTAGAAACTCATGAATTGTAATTCAGAAAATAGCAATTGATATTCAGAAAATATTAATTGAAATTCAGTTTAACAAAATTGAGACCCTAAAATATAAGTCTCTTATATTTTGATTCTCTATAACGGAGCTTCCTTGAAAGATTTAAGCTTTGTTTTTATTTTTTATTGGGAACAAAACTTAAATGTAATAAAAGTATAATGTTTTTTCACTTACCCCATTTCAGGTGTACTTTCACACTATCTACTTGATGGTGCATCAATATTGCCACCTTTGCTATTGGATGTTAAACTAGGTGATCGTGTTTTAGATGCTTGTGCTGCTCCCGGTGGTAAATCTTTGTTAATGTTACAAACTTTGCATCCCGAACAAATAGTGTGTAATGATGTTATGGAATCACGTGTCAATCGTATACGTAAAGTTATGAAAGAATATTTATTTGATTACGAAGAACGCTGGGAAGGCCAAAGGCTGATACTCAATCAATGTGATGCCCGTAATTTAGATGAATACGAATCATATGATAAAATCTTAGTAGATGTCCCCTGTACCACCGATCGACATTCATTAAAGGAGAATGATAATAATATTTTCAAACCGTCACGTATAAAGGAAAGATTAAGAATTCCCGAACTACAGTCTGGCATATTGGAAAATTGTTTACGTTTATTAAAACCGGGTGGAAGTTTAGTATATTCCACTTGCTCTCTATCTCCCGTACAAAATGATGGTGTCGTTCATATGGCTTTGCAAAAAGTATTCAACGAATTTGGTTTAACATTTGTTATTAAAGATTTGAGTAATGTTATAAGTTTGTTTAGCGATATTTATCGTTTTGAATATCCAAAAGGTTTAAAATATGGACAAATGGTATTGCCATATTTACCAGCTAATTTTGGACCCATGTATTTTAGTAAAATTCAAAGAAGTGAGTGAAGTAATGAAAATAAATAAACATATTACCAATGAGTTTGTTTAGTAGTAATTGATTGTTATTGATTGTAGATTTTGAATATCGTCCAGCGTTTTAAATAGATTTTGAAAATTTAATAGAAATTTATGTGATTAAACTTTTTTCTTCTTCTTGGGTTTTGTGGGTAATGGACCAGGAACTTTAAAAACAGTGCTGTAAAGATAAAAATAAAAATATTTCAATACGCTATTTACAAAATATTAACTATAGTTTTAAAGTTTTTAATTTATTATTTTTAAATATCTCAGTTAGGCCGACTTTTTGGGAATACAGTTAAAGTTCTGCCTATTATGGAGGCTCTAACTTTTCTAAAACTTCGGGTTCTGATGAGATATTTAGCCAGATCGAAATACTAGTATCAACCTAGCTAATATGTTTGATTTGCTTTATTTTTGTAAATATACGGAGGTTGAAAGCTCGTTATAAATTGAAAATAACATAAAAATAATCTCGATGTATATAAAAACAAAAAACTAATATAACTGAGCCAGAGTACAAACTAAAATTTTTTTATACAAATAGAACATTTTTGGTCTTCAAAGTTTAGTAACGTCATGATGCTTGTTAGGAAAAGACCTAACCACGTGCTTGATTACTAAGAAGACAAGAATGGAGCAAAATTGATTATTAATAGGTTTTTTGTTAAAGTTCTGCCTATTATGGAGGCTCTAACTTTTCTAAAACTTCGGGTTCTGATTAGATCTTTAGCCAGATCGAAATACTAGTATCAACCTAGCTAATATGTTTGATTTGCTTTATTTTTGTAAACATACGGAGGTTGAAAGCTCGTTATAAATTGAAAATAAGGAAACTTGATTTAGTTAAACCGAGTAATAAATTTTGCCAATAAACTTAGAATTGGCTGCAAAAAATTGTCCGAACAGCTTTTTCTTGTCTAGAATTTTGGTTCTTATTAACATTAAGCAAAATAAACGAAATTGCAAAAGCGATGGGGTTAGCTCGATTCGGAAAAAACATCGAATTCGGAAATCTTGTACCTTTCTTAAAAAGAAAGTCGTTAGCAAAAATGTTATCTTTTTTAATTTTTACAATGAAGTGTAGCAAAGGCTTAAACATAATTGACTTAAGGGGCGTAAGTCAGGTATTGGTATGAAACGAAAATTCATTTTTTTTTTTATGTAAATAATTTTATTTCCAAATTTTTGTTTCATACCAACACTTGACTTAAGTCAAGTTTATTTTAACAATATGTAAAAGATTTACGAATTCCAAAATTTTTTAGAATCGAATTACGCGGTGACTCCATAGTATTCCAGTTACAAACTACGTAAAACTAAGTTTAATGATAATCTACCTCTATAAGATACTATTAACTCGGCCTTACGTTGGTAACTTATCTCAAAAACAGGTAAAAAACGCATTAAATTCAGTTTTACAGAATTTTTCTACCCTTTTGTACCCTAACCGTGTATATATAAAACGTTTCTGCATTTCCACTTTTTGGATTTTTCTTGAAGCGGAATATTAGGAGCTTATGGATCAAGAGATTTTTGAGAATTTTTTAAGTGGATTACGAGGGTCGCTGAAATGGATTTTGCGAAAAAAAAAATTATGAAACAAAAAATTTTTTCTGTTGTAAAACTTTAAATTTTCCAAACTTAAACCACAATAACTTAAAAATTAAATTTGATATCAAATTTGTTTTTGAAAAATTTTCATATTTGCTGGTCAAATCTTATGTGAACTGGAAGAAAAAAAAAATTTTTTGTTTAAACTTTCTAATTTTTTTCAAAATTTTTTCGAAAGCAAATTTAGTATCAAATTAAGTTATTGAGGTTTCAATTTGGAAAATTGTGAATTTTTACATTGAAACTACATTTACACTTAAACTAATAGTATTTTTTTAGTAGGCTAGTACTCATAAGTGAAAACAAACTCAAGAGAAAAAATAAAACTTTGTTTCATAACCTCTTTTTTTCACTTCGGGAAAAGTCGCATAAAAACCTAACGATTACGAATATCGGAAAAATCTAACACACAGTCTTTCATTAAATTAAATATGCATTAATGTGCATTATTTAGAGATTAATCTAACTACAATTCCTTAATAAAGCGACAGTTTTCATACTTAAACAAGAATACTTGAAAGCCGTTATATGTCAGTAAGGCCACCCAGTTTTTAGGATGTAGATAAAATATGTTTGTTATTTAAGCTTAAGTTAACCCTAGAACTTTGTTTTTCAGATGTGGTTTATATTATTTTTAATTTAGGTTTAACTCAGCTTGGTTGGCCAGTTAAACTAAAGTATAAATTTGTCAACAAAAAACTGCTGTTAGAAAATAATTTGTTTAGGTGATGCCACAAAGAAAATGTAAAACGCTGCCACTTTTTTTGGGCAATTTCAACCGGAAATTCAAATTGTTGTCAAAATCAATGTGGCATCATCGTGTAATTCGACATTTCTTAAATTAGAACTGAAAAACTGTAAGTCAATAAGTCCGTGACTTTTCGAACTTCCCTCGTAGTTATATGAAATGCAATACTGCTCTTATCAAGTACCACCTGTTCATAGACTACTGTCAAATTTTGAGCAAGTTTCATCATTTACTTTGCGTTTAACAGCTGTTCAAAACATACAACCTCGTGGATTTTTTTAAAAATGGAAAAAAATTGAATTTCGAGTGCTCATTAAACATTATTTTTTGCGAAAAAAAAACCGTCAATAAAATTAAGGAAAAGCTTGATAAATACTATGGGGAATCTGCACAATCGATTTCAATGGTAAAAAAGTGGTTTACTGACTTTCGTTGTGGTCGCACAAGTACAAAAGATCAGTTGGGTTTAAGAAAGCTGTCTACAAGATGGGTGCCGCGTTTGCTCTCAATTGACCATAAACGTAATCTTGGCCAATAAGGTGATGGCAACAGTTTTTTGGGATGCACGCATACTAATCCACATCGATTACCTTCAAAACGGAAAAACAATAAACGTCGAATATTATGACAACTTATTTGACCGATTTAACGAGGATTTAAAAAAAAAACGACCCCATATGGGCAAGAAATGCCTATCTGATGGACCTCGAAAAATCCTATTTTTTTGGGAAGGGATTCAAAAATCGGAGAAACGTTGGACTGAATGTATTGAGCTAAAAGAAGATTATGTTAAAAAATAAATTTTTTTTGCTGCAAAAAAAACTGTGTTTCATTCAAAAAATCACGGACTTATTAATCCGCCCTCGTAACTTAACATCCTAAAAACTAGGCCTAAATGTGTTTTAAAAAAAAGCTTTCATTTGATACCAAATTCGTCTATGGTCACTTTAAAATAGAACGAAATCCAAAAAAAAAAGTTAAAATGGGGTAATTTTTGACCCCACTTAGTAAAGAGATTGAGCAGATTTCCCTTCTTTCCGCTTTGGGATAACTCCCTTGTTAGAAACACCGAATTTGTATGGACAATTTAGAGGTACCTTTCTCACTTAAAGATTTTGAGCCGCTGTACCGATTTTGCTCATTTTCAATACAAAACTTCTCGTGAGGATGTCCATTAAAATAGCCACACATGAGCAGTTCCGATTGCGCCGTGATCGACAGACGGACATCTCCAAATCGATAAGGATCAAGAATATAAATTGATATATGAGGAATTTCAAAAATGTTTGACATCAGTTGAAAATGATTTTGGATGCCATTACATTCTCAAGGTTTTTTGAAAAGAGAAAAACGATGGACAGGGTTAGGTAGACTATACTTAAAAACTTTGGCATGCAATGTTTCATTGAAAAGTCATCACCTAAAGAATTGAAGGCCAATTAAAAGTAAAAAATACTTAAAAATTACATGAGTTTTTTCTTTCATTTTATTTTTTGCTTATAGTTTTTAATTTTCGGGTCCAATCCAATACAAAATGGTGTCCCTAGACTTGGGAGGTACATTGACTAAAAAAGGAATTTCCATACAAAAAAGTTGCATGGTGGTATACAATTAACTACCGTTTAATGGAATTCAGTTTTGATAATACAATTTGAGGTTTACCTAGTTTATATCAGCGCACCAATAAAGGTACACGAAGATCACAAACATATAAGGAATTGGCGTAACTTTTTTAAAAGTGTATGTTTTTTGAGTTTAACATTCACAATTATATTTGAAATTGGCTGACGTATTGTAAACAGCACATCAGAGTGTAAAAACAGAAATTGTGTCGACCGGTGTAATAGAGTAAATATAAATATTCCGATATTCAAATGCTACAATAAAAATATGTAAGCAATAAAACTAAGGTTGCAGGACTACAGTTTACATATGCATTTTTTGATTAAATTAGCTAAAAGATTAACTCTGTCAGTTTAAAATATCAAGGTGGTGTCGAAAGTGATCCGGCATAAGCGGAACAAGGAAAATGCCAGCGTAGAATTTTTTGCGGTAGCCACATAACGTAAATTTTAACCTGTTTTTATATGTATATTTCGTTAGCATTGTCAACCGTCGTCCACTTTTCGAAGTTAAATTACGAGCATATTACATAAAAATTTTTAATAATGTTAGCAATTTTGTTAAAAAACTATTTTATTTTTTATCGTTTAGCATAACGTTTTCATTCGTAACATCGTCAAAATGATAGCAAAAGTAGGTCTCGTTTTGAACGAAACGATATCGTTTTTCCTACAGAACCAGTCCCCTGACTTTGTATGTGTTTTGTTAGCATTGCCAACCGAACTTATATAAAAACACAGAGTTGTACACAATTAGTAGTAATAATAATACAGTCTACTCAGATAAAAAGTTAGATTAACTGTTAATCAAAAAGATTAAAAAAAATGGTTTAACCGCCTTGTTTAGTGCTTGATTAAACAGTTAATCCCATTTTATGAGATTAACATGTCGATGTGAATTCCCTATAAGTTAACAGGTCTAGTAGTTCAAAAAGTTTAACTAAATTTTATATGAAATTTTCTAAATTCTAAATATGTTTTCAGGTTTTTTAAAATACTTACTGACAAGTGGTACAAATCGGACTAAATTTGCAGAATACTAAAAGAAAAAAAAAGAAAAATATTTTTAGTAATACAATTTCTAATCACTTTAATAAAAAAAATGTATGCCTTACTTGATAGACACACCGAACACACATAACCAATATCAATTAATTCCCGATGACAAAAACAAGCCGCTCTATAGTCGACTTTGGTGGGAGGTGGTAATACTAATTTTTGTCTCATTTGGGGATCTGGTAAGAATACCCACAATAGATATTGTAGCAAACCATCTAATTGGGTCAAGCGTAAATATTGACCACCCGTAATATCGCAACCCTGCTGTAGTAAACTTAACGATTTATCTAAAGCACAGACATCAAGAACTATACCCAATTTTTGAGACGTAAAGAATACATTCATATAAGTCATATATTGTGAGGCACATTCATTACTGCCAGTAAGTACCAATATGCGAGAATGTATTTTGACACCAGCCGCTGCATTACGTTGAATCTGTATTTGAAAGTAATATGGAGATTAGTTAAAGACAATAGATTTATTTTCCACTTACTCTTGATATGTAGCATAAGGCCATCGACATACTGCCAGCCAAAAGACTTTCTGTGGGTTGACTTAATTTCGGGGCATTTGTTATAATATGACTTAAACGTTGCTTAACGGTCTTTTCCACTAAACTAAAAGCTTCATATTGGCCATCTACTTGACGTACTTCCAATTGTTTAACAGGCATAGGATATAAAAAATCTCTGGAGATTATTTTTTTTTTAAATTTAAACTTTTAGAATGGCTTATAAAGGAAGACAGTAGTTGTAAACAAGTCGGTACTTACGTTGCATGATGATGACACGAAATAACAGCAAGTTTATTTTGCGCCTTTTGCATTAGATGAGCATTTCCAAAGGCCACAATGGCGTCTAGGCATTGTGAAAGATTCTCGGGGTTTTGGCGCACAATTCGCTGGGAAGGATTAGTATCAACCACTATGACCAACAGACTAATACTATTAAGATCTAGAAAAACACAAAAACATAGTTAAAAAACAAAATTGCGCAAATTAAACTTTAAAAAAAAACATTACCTTCATTTTCTGCAACCGGCTTATCCATGTTTATTTTTGTTCAAGCATCTTCTTTTTACGTCAACACTCACTATAAATGATAACAAAAGATCTATTACAATTTTATAAATTCTCTCTGTTTCCAATTTCGTTTGCTCGAAAAAAATGCTAATATGTCAGGTTAGGAAAATTCAAAGGCCTGCCAGATATTATTATATTTCTTTATGCCGAAACAAATCAGAAAATATCTCCAAAAAATCCCCAAATGGGGAAAAGGTATATCAAATACATAGACTAGAGATAATACAACATTTACACTCGATTGCAAACCAAGTGGTTTGCCAAAACAAGTGTAAAAAATATAGAACTGTTGGAATAATATGAAAAGCTTAATACATGTTTTGGCAAAACGAGTATTATGCAATATAGTGTGAATGAGGCTTACAACTCTTTGTTTACTTTTCCTCAATGCTAAAGTTGAATTTACACTTCCACGAAATCTAGTTCAAATCCAGATACATTTTACCCGAATTTAAGGTACCCATACACAAGTAATATTATTGCACAATTTCTCGATTGTTCCTTATTCTAAAATCTGGCTTAAATGAGATATATATATAATGTAAATTCAATATAAACAGGCAATTTGACAAATCGAGTGTAATAGAACATTTACTTGAACCATATAACTAAATATTATTATATATTTATTCTAAAACCATAAAACGTCATTTTGAGACATTATATGGTAATAGAATAAGAGATTTAGTTATCTCGTTGTAATAGAATATATATTTTGAAAAAATGTTCTTGCAAAACGAGTGTTTTGAATTTTGATGTGAACGCCATATAAGTTCCGAGTAACGAATTCTGAGATTTTCGCTAAATGTCTAAAAATTCTGTAGAATACAGGGATATACACATAAAAACCTTACAAAAGTGTTGCGGCATATGAGTAATAAGGTATAGTTGATCCTTTTAAGAAAATTGTTGTACTATTAATGATAACAATACAAAATTTATATAGACTTGAGAGTTTGGTAAAGATTTTAAATATCCCCAAAACATTTTTAAATTTCCCAAAAATACCTCTCTCCCAAAATAAAAATATTTGCCGCAACACCAATAAAAATTCCCATATTTGGTTACAAAACCCCAAGCATGATAATACACCAGACATGATAACAGCTGTTGTATGCTAGCATAGAGTAACTAGATCGGACACGAAATTTTAAATTGTAGCAGCACTAACAAATTTTCTCTAAAATACTGTGGATGGCAACTCTTCAAAATATCGTGTTAGAGTGAAACAAATATATACACAATACAAAAAATATGGTTTTTACAAACAATTTATAAGCTGTCTGTTCCGGATCTGTTTAGTCTGTGCAATCTAAAATCGATGCCAAAAACGTTTAGTTGGCAGCACCGAATAAAGAAATAAAAGTCAACTACACTGAACATACCACGCAGTTTATCAGCAGAAAACGTCATTGGAGAAACTGAAAGAAAAACAATTACAAATTTTGCATAAATTTTATTTTAGTCAAAATTTTGGGCGTATCTTTTTTTTAAACAAGAAATAAAGTTATTAGACATTCCTAAAACCTCGCTATAATGCTTGTTTTAGTATTGGGTGATTTGCATATACCCCACCGATGCAGTAGTTTGCCAGCAAAATTCAAGAAATTACTGGTGCCCGGACGTATTCATCATATCTTAGTTACTGGCAATTTGTGCACTAAAGAGTCTCATGATTATCTCAAGACATTAGCCAATGATGTTCATATTGTTCGCGGCGATTTCGATGACAATCTATCATATCCAGAACAAAAGGTGGTAAGTGTAGGACAATTTCGTATTGGTCTCTGCCATGGTCATCAAGTGGTACCCCGAGGTGACCCGGAAGCTCTTGCCTTAGTACAACGGCAATTGGATGTGGATATCTTAATAACAGGACATACTTACAAGTTTGAAGCCTACGAGCATGGCAATAAATTCTATATAAATCCTGGCTCTGCTACGGGAGCTTTTAATCCTTTGGATACCAATGTTGTGCCCTCATTTGTATTGATGGATATACAAAGTTCAACGGTTGTTACATATGTTTACCAATTAATTGGCGATGAGGTTAAAGTAGAACGTATCGAATATAAGAAAATTTAAACAGAACAACAAAACAGCGATCTAAGCTTAAGTAATTTGCATGTTATTAAGAATGTTTGATTTGTTGTTTCTCTAAGAAACATATTTCTATATTATGTAAAAATAAATATATATAGTACACATAATATGTGCATTATGTTCGTGTGTACTAAATAATTTTAGTATTTTATAAATAAAAAAAGAATCATTATTCTCCATTTACACCATTTGTATTTTATTTCCGTTTTACATGTCATTTATACAAATGTCAGGAAACGACAATGTAAAGAATGTACTGTGAATACAAATCAGTGTTGCCAGTGGGTTTTTGAAAAAATACCTACACTAAGCAATAAAAATCCCTTTTCACCCTACATTGTCGAATGTTTCCCCCTACAAAAATCGCTACGAAATTTTTTACATTTTTATAATTAATATCCAAATGCTACTATGGAAAATTTGTTCAAAAATTATTTGAAAATAGAAATTTGTTAAATTTGCCAAAATATTTTTTAGAATAGATTTAAAATGGTCAATATTTGCCAAAACAAACATCATTTTACAAAAAAATGTAGAAATAGCTGTTTTTGAAAAGATTTGCATTATTTGGAAAAAGTACCTACATTTTGACTAATTTGAAATATCTGTCCCTTTTCCCCTACGACGTTATTTTGAAGGCAAAAAAAACCTACATGTAGGGATTTTCCCCTACTTCTGGCAACACTGATACAAATGTAACTGTTCTAAACAGTGTGGTCAATTAAGAGGTTTAGTAAACAAAATACTTTCCAACTGTCGTTAAAGTATACAGTTCCAGCGATGCCAATTTAGAGCTTTTCATAAAAAAATAATTTTAAATGGTTTTCAAAATGATTTTTGCTAAAAATTTTCACTAAAAACATTAACAGTTTTTTAAATTTCCTAACCAATAAAGATATAAAATTCAGTTATTTCTTCCTAAAATAGCGCTTTTAGATGTTTTTACGAAAAAATTAGTTGAAAAAGTAAACATTTTGATAACATTTTTCACCTATAGCTTTTTCTGGGGACTTGACTGCACGTTTTTTTTTTCTTCAAGAGAGTTGTATAGTTCAATAGAACTGGCGTTTAATGCCTCTTTCTTTTTTTAATTAAGCGAAAAGATTGATAAGGTAGAATATGAAACATTATCTCAGCCTTGAATACTATTGACGATGTAAACTGTGCATATTTGCATTGTGCGAAAATTACCATCGTAAGTACCCTTTATACTTAAAAACTAGGACACGAAAAGTTTCACGTAAAAAGTCCTCACCTAAAGCATTGATGGCCATTAAAAAGTCGAAGAATTATTTAAAACTTACTATTTTTTTTCATTCATTTTAATTTTTTGCCCATAGTTTTTAACTTTTAGATCCAAACCAATAAAAAATGGAGTCACTAGACTTGGGAGATACATTCGTTAAAAAAAATAGCTTCCATATCACTGATTGGTGAAAAGTTGTATGGTGGTTTACAAGTAAAACCAAAAATTTTCCAATTTTTAAACTTTCGCAGTTTTTTCCAGAGGGGTTTCGCTCCGTTTAATTTAATTAAGTTTTGAGAACAGTATGTAAAAATTGGCGTTATTTTGTACAGTTTAAAGGATATAGACTTATAAGGAATTGGCGTAATTTTTTTTTAAATATGTGTTTTTTGCGTCTGACATTAACAATTATATTTGAAATTGGTTAGCGTATTTCGTGAACTGCGTTTCTTAGTAAACAGCACCTCCGAGTCGAAGCCATTTAAAATTTTTAAACGCAAAATGAAGTTTTATTTTTTAAAATTTTGGGAAATTTAATTTTTTCGCAAACATTCGAAAAATAAAATGAGCTTAATTTTAAAAGAAAAAAGTCAAAATAAGCTAATATTTACAAAATAAGCACAAATATAAAAAATAAGCTAAATAAAGCTCTAACAAATATAGCTTAAAATGTTCATAATTTCAGGATCAGAACTTGTGTTCAATTTAAATAGTTCTACAAAAAACAAGCTCTAGTTTATTTTGGTTGCCCTACACTCAGGAAATTAAAAAGGTAGAAATTACTAAAAATCAAGTTTAAAATGTATTGGAAAAGTCGATGACTGCATTTGTCATAAAAATGACTAACCATGTAGTCATTTTTAACTATTGATAAAAACAACTACAATGGTAGTAAAAACGACTATCGAAGCGGTCATAAACATCTAAGCAAATAAATATTTTAAAAAATACTGTGAAATAGGTTCAAACACAGTTGTAATCCTAAAACCAAATAATAGAAATTCACGAAATAATATCAAAAATAACGAAATATGGCAAAAGAAATAATAGTTTTCATCTGTGCGCCCCGGTAGGCCAGTTGGTAGCGTACTGGCTTATCAGTGCGGAGGTCGTGGGTTCGATTTCCACCAGAGGCACTATTCTGTTTTCGCTACAACGCGCCGAAGGCCATAGTAGCTAGTGCTCGGTTAGGGTAATAGTATATAATTTGTAATTATATGATTATTAATTAATAAAAAAAAAATAGTTTTCATACTGACATAGTGTGCAAAAGTAATAGCGGTCCTTTTTGTCCTCTATTTCTACTTATTTAAATCTTTAAATGTTTGTGTTTAATTTGATGTAAAAATCTTGTTTGTAGCTTTTTATTTCATAAAGTTATGATGAATACAAAATGTAAACATTTTTTCTTAAGCATTATTTAAAATTCACCTCAAATTTGTATTACACCTCCAAAATTTTGTTTCAATACAAACATTTTATTCACCGCAAAACCTCAAAAAATTTTTTTATAACAACATATTTTTTTTACATCGAATTAATTAAATTAAAAAATTAAAAATGTTTTTTTTTTTTTTACATAATTTTTGTTTTCCGTTTTATTTGTAACATATACACTGTGGAGGTTAGAAAAATGAATAAAATCAAATTGAATGCATGTACTTGTTTTAATTGGTATGGCCTACTGGCTTATCGCAAAATAACCAAAGTTTAGGGCTTAAAAATAGTTATGAATGTCAAATTTATATGAACATATCTGTGGTTGAGATTAAAGGAATAATCAGTCAGATGTAAGTAAACGTAACATGGTATAGAAAATTTAATAAGTTAAATAAGAATAGAAGATGTTGTGTAGTGCTTGTTGTTTCATTCATATGCATTGAACATATAGAAAACGTAAAAGAAACGAAAAGAAAATCTTATCAAAACAGATTTTTGTTGTCAGTTCACGTTTTCTATATGAACGAAACAACAAGCACTGTACAAACAACATCTTCTATTTTTAACTTAACTTATTTAATTTTCTATACCGAGATACGTTTGCGTATGGCTGATTCAGCCTTAACCTTGATTATCCCTTTCACTATCCTTATACACTACAGTGTACACAGTTTTAAAAAGCTATCGAAAATCGCCCATGTCATGCGTTTCCTTACTTTTTAAATGCGAATGAATTTGAAAAACACATGAAATTGAAATTTGGTGCTTTCTAATCCTCATAAATGTATAAAATTCGAAAAATTATCGAAAAAAACATAACATGCTTTCGTTTTACTTTCCACAGGAAAGTAAATCGAAAATAAAAATGTGTATGTGAAAGTCAAAACATCAAAAAGTCGTATTGATTTCACTATCATGGGAATGTGAAACATAGCACAGAGGTGAATATGATAATCGCCCATGTGCTGTCTTTCCTTACTTTTTAAATACGAATGAATTTTAAAAACACATGAAATTTAAATTTGGTGCTTTCTAATCCCCATAAATGTATTAAATTCGAAAAATGTCGAAAAATTATCGAAAACTTATGTTTTCTGTCAAAATGATAAATTTTTACTTATAAAGCAATCTTATGATTTTTAAAATATTCTGTAAGGAAAAAAAACGCCTTTGTTATACTTTCTACAGGAAAGTTAATCGAAAATAAAAATGTGAATGTGAAAGTCAAAACACCAAAAAGTCGTATTGACTTCACTTTCATGGGAATGTGAAACATAGGACAGAGGTGATGAAATAAAACTTTATCGCTCATGTCCTAGGTTTCGTTTTCGTTTTACATTCTACAGGAAAGTAAATCGAAAATAAAAAATGGGTATGTGAAAGACAAAGCACCAAAAAGTCGTATTAATTTCACTTTCATGGGAATGTGAAACACATGACAGAGGTGTATATTTTTGTTTAATTTTGTTCATTATTATATTGATTATTGAGTAAACAATTATTATATGCCCAAACTAGTCATCAGGGCAATATAGTCGCAATTTTTGTTAACAAACTCCAATTTTTCTTAATCAAACTTTATCTCCAAAAAGGGGCGTCTGGTGCATCTCCTAAATTAGCAAAGCTAGAATCTCAAAATTTGTCACGTAGATTTATTTAATGACCAGAACAAAATAAAAAAACATTTTTAGTTATTCGAATGTTTTAGTAGTAAAAAATGTCTTTCTAATTTAAGGACCCCTAACAAAAATCTGAAGTAAAATAGAAATATATCCACAAACAAAAGGACGGTAGCAAAATAATTCAACTCTGATAATTTAAAAAAAAAGTTACTAGTCCATATATAAAAGGTCCGCCATCAACGTTTTTTTTCAACTAGTGCTTATTTCGTGAATGGTAACACTTAGCTCATGTCTGATTTGACAGATAATTAGTTTTATCCTTCCGCTGAACGAATATGGTTGTGTATACGCTTGAACAACGCTGGGAAATATTGCGACATTACTTTGAAAATCATGGTAATGTTGTAGAATGTGTGTGAAAATTGCGTACGGATTTATGAAGAAGAGAAGCACCGCCAGCTCCGTATGTTCGTTATCTTGTGAAAAAAGTGAAAGAAACTGGCATCATCATCGATAAACCAAAGCGTAAAAAGCCAAAAACAGTGCGTACACTTTGCTGCTGTGGCAGAAAGTGTGAGTGAAGCGTCATCAACATCAATTCACCGTTACAGTCAATGGCGATCGTTATCGGGCCATGTTGAACGAATTTTTGTTCACAAAAATTGAAGAGGAGGATATTGGCAACATTTGGTTTCAACAGGAGGGCGCTACGTGCCACACAGCCGAAGCTACACTCGATGTTTTGCGCCCTGTTTTTGAAGATCGCATTATCAGCCGCAGAGCTGATGTCGTTTGGCCACCTCGGAGCTGCGATTTGACACCGTTGGACTATTATTTGTGGGGTGCCGTCAAAGATAAGTGTTACGCCAACAAGCCAGAGACAATTGACGCTTTAAAGGACAATATTCGTGAAGCCATTGGTGAAATACAGCTGCACACAATCGATAATGTGCTTAAAAATTGGACCGATCGTGTAGGCTACTGCATAGCCAGCCGAGGCAGCCATTTGAATGAAATTATTTTCCATTATTAACCGGAAGGATTGTACTTTCAAATAAAAAAGAAATTTGAGAAAATATTCAGTAGTTTTTTTTTTTATAGCATTTTCAAAAAAAAAAAGTTATTTGGCGGACCCTTTATTTATATATATACAAAAAGTTTTGGTTAATTATATTTATGGGATTCATAAAAGTAGTCGTACATCATCTATAATGTGCCAAGTTGATAAGTTTGCACATTTAATCCCGATTACTGAATGTCGAGTTAAAATTTAACAAACAAACAGTTAAATTGAAAATGTATATAGTAAACAACAACAAATGTGACAGCTAATAAAGCCCCGGTTAGTAGATAACGGCATATTGTGAGAATGTTGCTTAATGTCAAACTTTATACATAAAAATATTTCCTAAATCCGTTTCTTTTTATAATTACACACAAGAAAACCATCGTGTATATTTGTCGAATATGGGTTGAGTAAAACTAACGAAATTTTTGAATTTCTAGTTTATTTAGCGAACTTAAAAAAGGTTTAATTAAAAAGGATATCAGTTAAAAAATAATGTATTAGTTTAAAAAATGTAAAATTAATAATACAAAATAATCAAGGGAAACATAATAAAGATTACAATAAATAAAAGAAAAATATATAAAAATTTTAAAGCAAAAAATAATTTATGCATAAATACTTGATCATTCATAGATGCAAATGTGTTTTTTTGTTTGTGGTTGTTTTATTTGTTGAACATTTTTTGTTTAATTAGAATACACATTTTAAAAGAATTTTTATCAAAAGTTTTTGTTTTTTTTTGTTTTGTTTTTATGATTATAAGTTTAGCAAACGTTTTGATTGATTGGCATACTTAAGTTGGGGGATTTTTTTAATGATGAATTTAAAAAAAAAATGTAGATATGCTGGTGTGATGCTAAAGGCGAGCTGGCAGCACAATTAAATACAGCTTAACCGAGACTATCAACACAAATGGTCTTCAAAGTTTTGCCCGATATAGTAGTCTTAAATTGTTCAGGAACAGGCAATTCAATCTAAAAATATAAAATATATATTATAATTGCTTGAAAATTTAACAACTTTATAACAACTTACGAAATCTCCACTAGCATCGGGTAACATAACATTCATTTCCGAGGATTTAGAACTGACAACTTCAATACCCATTGATTCCTTAGACAAATACATTTGACAGCCATCGGTTTTATCGATTGAAACAGTGGGTACATAGCCCAACACTTGCATTTGAACCGATTGACAATTGACAAATTCAATTGAAGCAACCACCGAGTCAAACAGTAGAGAACATTTCTTACAAGAATCCAATACAATATTGTTAACTTTTCCCTTGACCGTCAAAGTGGAGCCCTCACATCTAAACATATAGACTACATTGTTCATTTCAGCATTATCTACCAATAACTTGGGATTATTTTTCTGGTATTCAATCAACCATTTCTTGCCATCTCTGGTGAAGACAGGCTCTTTAGCCTGAGCTGCTACGGGGACGCCTACAGAACCAAATTGTGTAGGTTTCTTAAAGGGAGCTGGACCAGTACGTAAAGTTGGATTTTTATGAGTTTGCATGTCGGCTGTTACTTTTTTCAAGTCTAAAATGAATTAAGATATTTTATGCGTGTCACAAGAATATAATATTGTCACTTACTTTTAGTAATATTCTCGCCTTGATTGATTTCTGCAAACAAAGCGCTACGTTCATCGCCATCTCCCAAATTCATGTTGGACATATCGAAAGTGGGAGGTGGTGGTGGAGGAGGACAACTACCAATGGGAGGTGGTGGTGGCGCTGCACCACTTGCTGGGGCCGCTCCCTTGCCAGACCATACTAAACCAGTGGTATGATATTGTTTAATGAATTGTTGTAATTCGGTCAATGTTTGTACCCAGGCACGAGCCCATTCCACATGTTTAGCATCTTTTTCTTTCCATTCTTTTAAAACACGATTAGTATAAAATTGACCGGCATCATTCATTTCCTTAACATGAGGACCAGGAGTGGGTGACTAAAAGTTAAAGAAATATGGAGAATGTGTTTACTTCATATACAATTGAAATTTACTTAACTTGCTAAAGCACTTCAATCACATTATAATTACACTATTCAAAGGCAAAAAAAAAGCGGCTTTGAAACACATGTCTTTTAATGAACCAATTTACGCTGAATCCAAATCTGGCGAAAAAAAATATAATTTTTTTTCTTATTTTGTAAAATATCGCTATTTTATTAGATTCATCCATCATTTACCCCATTTGATAATTTTTCGAAATTTTATCGAAAAATCATGAGATTATAAATCTACACAAAATTATCTTTATTTTGAGTATAATCTTGTAGACGTTTGTTTCAGGATATCGCACTGGTATTAAAAGGAAGTTGAAAATTGTTCGTTTTTAGTTTTATCCTTTCAAAATTTATCTATATTAAAATTTTTACAATTTTATCATTGTACATAAACTAGACGTTCCAATGAACAAATTTTTGTATTAAAATTGCAAATCCATTGAAAATGTCCTGAAATATTTAAAAACAGAACTTCAAATTTTAACAAATTTTCCACATGCTTCAACTACCAAAGTAAAAACAGTTCTCTTCACATAATAATATATTAGAGGTAGGTATTCATTCTTGGTAGTTAATAACCCTTGTAAAGCTGGTTTATGGTGTACGTTTGATAAATTCCTCACAATTTTCCAGAACCAACAACAAAATGTATTGCACTAAAATTTACTACGCTGTGGCGAAATACCAAACAAAAAACCAGTAGTAAAAACGCTTGGCAACTATTGGAAAAACTAAAAAATTATAAAAAAATATGGAAAAACCCAGTTTAAAACGAAAGCATTTTTCATTTTGTACTAAACAATTTGTGATTTAGTCTTTTACTTTAAATTTTTGGATTTTTTTAAATTAAAATAATTTTTGAAAATGAAAATTATTCAAATTATTCTCATGTAGTGAGTAAACTAGTTCATATGAATGTTTGATGTTTGGCATGGGATTGTTACCGCTTTCAAAACGTGTTCTGATGATGGGAACCTAGAAAATTTCCGAAATAGATCTATCAACACATTCCTGAAAGGGTCAAATAATAAATTTGAAAACAAAAAACTCTATAGATTATTTGTTAGGACAATATCGTAATGAATAAATATAAGAGTATGGCCTCGAACTTGAGGTATTTATTATTATTATTCTATTTGTATTTTCATACATTTTCAAAGTAGTTTTTTATTTTGTTCTTCTTTTGGGTTTTCGAACCCCTATATGTAAATTACTAAACGTTAGATTGTATACAAGAAATAAAACATGCATTCATTAGTTTTTTACAGTTTACCCCACTAACAAATTTCGGTAAAATTTTCGTGATACTATGGGACACTTTTATTTCCCGCTTAAACAAAGACTTATGGTTCTTCAGTGTATTGCAATCTAAATAGTAACTGACTAACAAAATTAAAAATATCTTAAAAATAAAAGTTAAATAATGTTTTATTTATATGTGAATATATGTAGTATATCCTTTTTCTGTGTTCATACTTTAGATGTTAATATTTCAGGATTAAAAAGAGCTTTTGGCCAATTAAAATATCAATAATATATCTTTGGCATATACTTAATATATTAGGTAGCAGAAATGTTTAAATTTTGGTAAGTTAACATTAGTTTCACTAAAAAATACTACCTAAATATAAAATACTAAAACCCTACGCTTTAAAATTTATAAAATTTCTGAAAATAAGAATATTTAGTTAAGGTTAATTGTAGAACAGAAAAAGTCAAAATTTAGTAAAATTATTTGCATAGGTATACGTATTAATGCTTAAAAAACCATATTATGCAAAAAAAAACCTGTTTTCAAAAAAATGTACACTCAAAAAAAAAAGTTAGTAGAAAAGTTAGTAAAACATCTTGTAAATCAGGTATACTATTTTTCAGCAAATTTTTTTGCTAAAATTATGTTTTAAACTAAAATTTTAGTTATACTTAGTCAGCACTTAACTGTTTTGAACTAATGTTTTACTTATATTTTACTTATGTTTTACTAATTTATTTTGCTAAAAAAAATTGTGCTGATTAGCACATCAATAGTGTGAACGACAACCAGATTAAAAGTTATACGCCAAATGAATTAGATGTCAAGATGTAGTAGTGACGAGGAAAATTATACTAAAAAGTACAACTCTAGTAAGACACAAAAAAAAATCAACCATGAAAACAAAATTGTGGATTGAAACAACTTAAATTTTGCGTTTTCACCGGCTTGTGAAAGTAATTGTCTATTAATTAAATAAAAGACAAAATATAATATTTAAAATTAAAGAGAAAAAATGTGTATTTGTAGTCAAATTGAGTGGTCAAGTTGATAACAAATATACAGCAGGTAGAAAGACTAAAGCGAAAGACAAAGACATACATCTTAGGTTTTTATGTTTCCTTTTTCTTATTGCAAAAAAACGGGTTGTATATGTTACATTTTGTTATTTTTTCGTTTCGTTTCTATAATTCTCAGCGGCATTAGCGTTCCTTTAAAAGACAGCATCATTGAGACAACCATTGATGTAAGTAGTTGAAAGATAATTTTGTTTATGTTATATATAATTATTTATATATATTTGCAGATATTACATTAATTCATGTCGTCGATGTGGGAGTATGAAAATTTTTATATTTCGTAACGTATTGTAAATTATTTTAAAAAGAATCACAAAAATATGTTTAATGATTTTCAGCAAAATAAATTAACTAAAATATCAGTCTACTAATATTCTACCAAAAATTTTATTAATGTTTAGCAAGGGTTTTTTAATTTCTAATCCACTAAGTTTTAGCAAAACTTTTGCTGAATCTACTAATTTGCTGACATTAGCAATTTTTTGCAAGCACACTCCTGACTAAAATTTTGGTGACGTTACTAACTTTTTTATTTGAGTGTAGCTTGTACCCTTATTCGATCGAGGCATTCAATTGTTAAAAATATTTTTACAGTAAACTGTTATTTTACAGAAGACAAAAAAAAATAGTAACATTTCTGCAAACATATGTACTTGTGCACTAAACTGTTCTAAAATGTATCCTTGAGGATATCATGGTATACCATTACTAAAGCTTCTAAGGAAGTATAAAAAATACACGACAAAAAACAAAAAGGGCCTGGCCAGGCCCTGGTGTAAACATAAGGGTTACGTTACCCAGTACAAAAACGAAAACTTCTTTAATGCGAATAACAGTTTCTTTTTCATATTGTTTGTAGGTCATATTTTTTAATGCATGAAAAATTATTTCACTAAACGCTTTATGAAACTTACCACACACACCCAACCCAAAGCTGGAATACTTTCACTAATAGCCGACAAATGATTAAAATATTGAGAAGCACGATTTTTTTCACGGAAGTCTTGTATAGCAGTAATTTGATCTGATGTTGGCTTTAACAATTCCATTTGCTTACTTTGATTAGGTTGAGAACATTGTGTAGCCAATGTTATATACTGGAGCTGAGCGCTGCGGAAAAAGAAACGTTCGAAAATTAGAGAACATTGTTATTTAAAGAAATACAAATTGCACTTACTCAAAAGCTTTTTTAACAAATTCAGCATGTTTGGCAACATCTCCACCAATTTTAGCCGACAAAGCTAAATATTGGCTAAGAGGTCCAGCCATAATGTCTTGATAGCCCATAACACTCATATTGAGTTCGAGTGGTGGTGGTGGTGGCGGCAACGAAGAAAAATCGTCTATAACAGTGGGAATATCTTCAAGACTACTGTCTTTTGGCAACTGGTGAGTATTGTTTTGTATTATACTATCACTGCGACTGCTCAGGCTATGACGTTCGTTGATCTTTCCCAAAGATTCCTCAATACGTTCGATGCGTTGATTTAACTGAACCGTTTGTTCTGATACTGACAAATTTTCCACTGGCACTGGTGGTAACTCGGTAGTTTCTAAATCAAAACTAGCACGCTTTGTTTCCAATACAGCATCAAATGTACGATTAGCTATTTCCAATTCTCGAGCACTAATAGATCGTTCTAAACGTTCTACAAGTTTTTCAAGACGATTAACCAAATGCTCAAGATTATCAGCAACTGATGGCTTTAACTCAGGATCACAATCTAAGGAAAAGAAAAAATAACAATTTATGTTAATTATGAAATATTAAAAATTTTTTTTTTAATGAAAATATCAACAAGATTTTAAAAAGTGCAGTTAACAAAAATAGAATGTAACAACTAACATGCTAACGTGTTAAAAAAAAAATATCAAGAAATATGAGGGTGGTGGTGATGATGAAGATGTGATGATCAACATTTATGGTGGATGAACATTTTTTGCATAATGATGAATGTGCCATAAAATATCGGCAAAATAGTGATCTTTTGAATAAAGGATAATTATAAAATTATACAAAAAATTTTTCAATATTTTTTTTCATTAAATGTCAGTGAGCTTGATTTACAAAGCTCCCATTTCTGTGTCTAAATTCCTTAACATTTCGTTACGGCTGCATCTGAAAATCTTCACGACAGAGAAAATATTTGGATTTTAACGTCTTACCCATCATTTACCATTAGAGTTATCAAATATTCGACCTATTTGAAAAACCAGTTTTCGAATATCTAAAAAACGCATTTCTTAAAAACCTGTTTTCGGTTTTTTAAATAAAAAACCGGTTCCAATAATTGGTTTTTTTGTTTTTTTAATCGCTTTGGATTGAAAATGTTTTAACAAATTTGAAATTTTTTGAACAAATTTTAAAAAAGTAAAAAAATTAAATGTTGACAGAAATCAGATGTTTCGTAAAAATTTGGAACCAAAGGAAAGGTTTGTCGAAAACGTGTGTTCGCATCCCCGAAAAACCCAAACATTTTATAACTTTTTTAGATTCACGCATTATTGATTTTTAATGTATTTAGAATAAGCTAATCTTTGAAATTTTTCATTTCATTTTTAAAACTCGAAATCGTACGGTTTCGTCATTTTTCCACATGTTCACAAAATTATAAAAAAAAATTTCCAACGTCTAGGATTTATATTCTGCTCCCTATGTAATCTAAATTAAGTTGAAAATATTATTCATTTTATAGGGAAATACCCTATACTTCGACACTTAAGATATAAACACTTTAAAAAAACTACATTGACAGAAACTGAAATAATCAATATTTTAAACAATGCTAAACAGTACTTCAAGGAAATATGTATCTCGTTATATTATAGATGCGATAGGTTATAGAAAAGATCTCATTTTTGAATTCAATTACTAAATACAGATATCCCTCGATTTACGCGGCACGTTGGGACCGAAAAAAAACCGCGTAGTTCAAAACCGCATAAATAAAGGTTCTATATCAATACAAAATTCTGTTTTGGGACCAGCAATATAATAAACCGCGCAAATTGAAACACTAACTTCATACTAAATTCAAATTTGGGACCGAAAATCCGTGTTAAAAGAAAAGCTTATTAACATAATTTAAATTAAATTTATTTTATTTGTACTTTTCAATAGTTATAACAAAATATTATTTGTAAAAATAGTATATTTAAACTAGCTTTGAAAAAAAAAATCAAAATTTATAAATTAACAAAAAATAACAAAAAATTTATAAAAAAAAAACTTCATTCCGGCTTTTTAAATCAACAAAACATAAATTAATAAAAACAAAACAAAAAATTCATAAAAAATATAAAATATTATACATATTGCTAATCTTCACAGATTTCGTCATAGTTAAAATCTTCAGTATCTTCGTCAAAGACTACTTTTTCAGAGTCTTTGTCATAGTTAACTTCTTCAGAATTTTGGTCACAATTAACGTCTTCGTCCAATTTAAAGAAGTCTGTTCCTGTTGTTTTAAAAGTTCTTCGTATGATGCCAACGATTTTTTTATTAAACACTGAAATAAATCTGATCGATTTGTTCCAGGGTCATTATCAGTGAAAAATTTTATCAAATCGTGAGCCATTTGTATAAAAGTTTTTAACTTAGAAGAATCAAAATCTGGATTATCCTCACTATCACTTTCGTCTTCAGTTGATTCATCGGGGTTCGTGGCTAATTCAATGAGATCTTGTTCTGTCAATTCTGGAACATCATTTATCATCTCCAATATATCCTCATCCACAATGTTTTAAAATAATTCAGATGTTTCAATTACCTGTAGTATTTGAGCAACTTCCGCTGTTAACGGAGTAATAACGTTATCATTAGGAAAACCAAAACCACAGCAAATTGTTTTTTTTTTAATACCTTTAAAGTTTTTTACACTGCAAATTAAATTTAACCTCTTCTTTTTTGCAAACAGCTGATAATGTTTAAAAAAAATGGTGTAATGCGCGCAATTAGAGGGTTGCCACTATTTTTAAATCGCGTTATACTAAAAACGCGTAAAAAACGCGTTATACAGAAAAATGGTCACTATTATTAAATAGCGTTATATCGAAACCGCGCAAATAAAGTACCGCGTAAATCGAGGGATACCTGTATGTAACATGAAACACTATCTAGAACTAAGCTTATAATTTATTTTTCCGACTGACGACATTAAGTCATAGTCGTATGTTCTAATTTTAATTATGTTCTTGAACAATTTTGTAATTTAAAATGAATTTGGAAATAAAGAAAAAAAAAAAAAACAATTAAAACTGTCCAGCGGATCTATGGTGTGTCTTTAATGAGTTGAAAAAATATAAACACGAATTTTCACTTTTTTTGTCCTACAACTTTTAAGGACCGATAACTTTAAATAGAAGAGCAAAATAACAATATTTTAACAATTATTGAGTATCTGAACACTTTTTCACAAAGAATTTCCACGGGATCGATGAGTGACATTAAATGTGTTAATATTATATTATATATTATATTAATTAACAGGGACCGTAACGGTTATAAGTGATATCAAAAAAGTTCCTTTATAACAGTTATTTTGTGGCTTAAAAAGAAAAAAAACATCCAAAACAGTTATTTTTCAACGTAAAAATAAAAGATCGGATGAAACTCTTAAGAAGAGAGTTTTATTTCGCCTTCATTAAATAAAACTCTTTTGAGGAGTTTTATTTTTTCCGTCTAAAATAAAACTCATTTGAGGAGTTTTATTTTAAAACTCATTTGAGGAGTTTTATTTTTCCGTCAGAGAATAAAACTCATTTTATGTAGATTGACACTCAAAGCTTGCCGCTTTCCAGATCTATACAATTTGTAAGGCAGTGTAATCTTATCACTTGCCTTGCAATTGAAAAAATCGTCATTAAAATGAAAACATGTGGGTTTTTAATTTGTTATTGTTGGATTCCTATTATTAAATGGATTCCTATTATTATTGAGCGACCTGCGTTCAAATCTTTCCGCAGAAAATTTGCAAAAAGTTATGTTCGTTAAATTAAATAAATAAATTACTACACACATTATAGCAAATAAAGTCAATAAAAAAGAAGAAAATAAACAACATGAGTTTTATTTTAGACGGAAAAATTTAACTCCTTAAATGAGTTTCAAAATAAAACTCCTCAAATGAGCTTTATTTTCTGACGGGAAAAATAAAACTCCTCAAAAAGAGTTTTATTTCAGACGGAAAAAATAAAACTCCTCAAAACAGTTTTATGTAATGAAGGCGAAATAAAACTCTCTTCTTAAGAGTTTCATCCGATCTTTTATTTTTTCGTTGAAAAATAAGTCTTAACTGTGGAGTTGAGATCGTTTCCTTAAGATCACAATAGATTCTGAAAGAGCACTTCAATACGATTCGTTTGGTATATAATAATATACGTCTCCGTTGACTCTAACATAGAGAGTTTTTGAGTTATAGTTTTCGGGATAACTGTTATTGTTAATTAATAATCATATACACTAGAGCCCCGACTTGCGTCGTTAATGGGGACCAGAGAAACGCTACGCAAATCGAAACGACGCAAATCGAATCACCTTTTTCTATATAAATGCACTGAAATCTAATTTATTGGGGAAAATATTCAAAACAAAAAAAAAATTTTGTATTTTTGATAAAAAACAAGTATGAATACATTTTTATTTATTTCATTTACTGCAACAAATGCTAATAATTATTATAAAGAAATAACAAAACAATAAATTAAGAAAAAAGACCAGTTTCGTCCGCATTCAAAATCTACTTAGCAGAATACCCTCCTTTTTCAATTATGGCTTTCAGCTCAAGCTTAATCTTTTCTGAAGCTACTGAATCTGCACTGGCTGACTCTCCTTTTAATGCCACATTATATAAATTTGCCCGTGTTTTAAAGCGATTAAACCAACCGTTGCTGGCTTCGAAATCATCAGAATTTCCGTTACTACTAGATGCAGTATTTTTCTTAAGGTCGGAGTATATAGAAAGAGCTTTATTTTTTATTACGTCCTTGCTCGGTGGCATTCTTCGCTTATTTTGATCATGTATTCAAATTGAAAGAAGGGACTCCATCTTAACCAATAAGGGATTTCTTGCTATAGTGTCTTGTTTAGATTGGAGTGTTGTGACAATTTCAGCTAAATTATTTATTTTATCACTGTCTCTGTTGCAAATTGTTCTTACTGTTGTAGGTGCTAGTCCAAGAGCTCTTCCTATATTAACAGCCTTTTCTCCCGGTTTAAAAGTTTAATTACGTCCAATTTTAATTCCAAACTTATTACTTTTCTTTTACTTTGACTCATTTTTTACGCCCTTAAGGTATTTTGGCGAATCACACACTAAATTCTTACCATAGCCAGACAGTTGTTCTTAGCACCACTTATATAACAAAGAAAAGGGAATTCCCCTTATTTCACGCAATTTGAAAACTTCTTAACGTATAGGTGACGATCAGTGTTGCCAGGGGGTTATTATGTAATTCGATTCGAAAAAGATGCTAAATCAGGCACTACAAATGGTAAAAATGGTCACCCACAATGCTGCAGTAAAAAATTTAACCGTTTTTAGCGACGCAAATCGAAATCAAAACGACGCAAATCGGAAACAAAACGACGCAAATCGGAAACAAAACGACGCAAATCGGGGTCAAAACGACGCAACTTGAAATTGCAACGACGCAAATCGAATTTTTCCAGTTTTTAAAAAGCGACGCAAATCGAAACGACGCAAATCGGGACGACGCAAGTCGGGGCTCTAGTGTAATTACAAATTATATACTATTACCCTAACCGAGCACTAGCTACTATGGCTTTCGGCGCGTTGTAGCGAAAACAGACCAGTGCCTCTGGTGGGAATCGAACCCACGACCCCCCCACTGATAAGCCAGCACGCTACCAACTAGCCTACCGGGGCGCACCAACTGTGTTAATATATTCAGGCCGAATTTAAAGTAAAGACCAAAATTCTAAACATGATAAAGTAGTTTCGACAATTTTTTGTTAATTAACATTGAAATGTCAGACAAAATTCGTTAACGGTTTAACTAAACCAAGTTTGATTAATTCAGGTTTGTATTTTTTTTTCTTTCAGTAAATCAATGTTAATTTCAATCGCTTTTGTAAAATTTATTTTTTTCAAATAATTTTCTGGAAAAAATTACGCTGAAATTGTTGGCCAAGTTATTAAAAAAAAAAAAAACGTTCGTGCTTAAATTTTTTGGACAATGGCCACGTAAATAATATACAAATAAACAAAAAAAAAAAAAAATTATTGCCACAATTTCTTTTAACTCCCACATATAAAATTTTAATAATATTAGGAGCACAAAATACACAACAAAAATCAATTTTGTATAATATTTAACAAATTAATAAAAACAATTTTACAACAAAAAACGTTTCTTGTTAATCGATCGACCTATTTTTTTTATTTAATCCATACTTTTAAACCATACCCTTGGATTTAAATATTTCATTAAAATTTACCTGGATTTTCACAGTTTTTAATGTCGTTTATAATTAAGGTACGTCCACAACAATAACCAAGTATTTGACCCATTAACGTTTTAAGCCTTAGAACAATAACAAGTTCTATGGCCCATATATTATGTTTGTTTTTTGTTATAAATATAAAAAATAAATCACAAATGCACTTAGTTTTTGAAAACTTTTTAAGATGAAAATGATCACACTTTTTATTTTGGCAGAAAACAAAAAAAAAAAACTTTATTTTACAAAAACGAAAAAAAAATTATTAAAAAATCTCGTCCATAATGTATTAACACTACGGCTGATTCATTATAATTGTGTGGTAGTGTATATAGTTTTACACGAAATACAAAAAAAATGATGACAATGTTTTATATACTATAAGTAAATTATATTTATTATGTATTTGTTTATTTATAATGTACTGTGTACTCTGTGTATTGTTGTAGTTGTTATTTGTTTGTTTTGCGGCGTCGGCTATGGCCAGTAGTAATTGTTATGGGTAAGATACAAATACACATTCATGTTAATAACACAACTCAACGGCCAAAACCTCTAGTTTTGAAACATAACTTTTTTTGATAGATATCGCGGTTTTTATATTTACATCATGCACCCCATTTTTTATACCATTCACATACTGTGATAAGGCTATATATCAGTTTGTCATTCCGTTTGTAATACACCCAATAAAGTATATATATTAGGCCGGGTCGATTTGTATGGAGGCAAAAAAATCGCTCAACGTTCAAGGAAAATCGTATTCTAAGGATCAAAATAAGAAACTTTGCCGAAGGAACCATACCTCTAAAACGAATTCTGATGTCCCGACTTTGACCCGTAGGGTGAAATTTTGAAAAATTCCTCATTGACCCATTTAGAGGGCCCCAATCGAGTCCAACCCAATCGAATATAAATTATGCATTCATCTGCTAGAGCGTCTTCTGGAGACGGAAGGAAGGACTCCTCCTACTTTCTGAAATATCTCCATCCCGAGATTTGTCCATTTTGCTATAAAACCACGGCTAAAAAGGTCATCTTTCAACTTCAATTTTAAGCCCTTA
The DNA here is from genome assembly GCA_021234595.1 of Delia radicum. NCBI lineage: Eukaryota > Metazoa > Arthropoda > Insecta > Diptera > Anthomyiidae > Delia > Delia radicum. Next base: position 13,134,523 of record CM037854.1, on the reverse strand, counting down.
ACGGGCGCCTAGAATGATGATTTATGCATTAATCTGCTAGCGCATCTCCTGGAGAAGAAGTAGCTTCCATAATCTTGGAGAGATTCCTTCTACTTTCTGAAATATCAAAGTGGGATTTTTTAAAATTTGACCCTACGGGTCAAAAGTCGGGACATCAGAATTCGTTTTAGAGGTATGGTTTCTTCGGCAAAGTTTCTTATTTTGATCCCTAGAATACGATTTTCCTTGAACGTTGAGCGGTTTTTAAATCGACCCGCCCTAATATATATTCTTGATCCTTATTCAATTTTAAGACGGTTTAGCGATTTCCGTCTGTCTGTTGAAATGGCGATGACGTTCGTGAAAACGCAATACGGACTGCTCATTTTTACACAGATTGATGTCAATTTTCCCGAAAAGTTTGGTATTGAAAATGATCAATATTGGTCTAGCGATTCAAAAGTTATGTGTGAAAATGTGAAGATACCTCTAAATTTTACATACAAATTGGTGTATAATACACTGTATATTAGTACAAATTCATAGTAGCGTCTGGTGTATTAAATATAACGTTATATTTGTTTCACCAGACTCTAAAAGGTGAATAATATTTAAAATTCAACTCAAATTTTTATTTCATTTCAAATTTTTTTCAAAACAAAAATGGTTTTCCACCACAAAAATGTTTCTTCACCACAGAATTTCTTTTTTACAGCCACATATTTTTGTCACCTCAAATATATTTTTTGTTGTTTCATTCGTAAGGGTTCATTGTGGAGCGTAAAAAAAAAAATTTGCTAAAACTAAATTTAATGCATTTACATGTTTTTTTTTTTTTTTGGATATTTTGCTTAATTTTTCGAAATTTTACCGAAAAATTATGTTTTTTTTTAAGAATATAAATCTACACAAATTATCTTTAATTTGAGTATAATCATGTCGATGTTTGTTTCAGGATATCTTGCTCGTATTACAATAACGTTTAAAAGTGTAAGGGAATGTTCCCTAATGTGTCCCTACACTTGGTATTTGGGATATATATAAAAAAAACTATGTGGAATATTTCAAATCCAAAAACATCAAATTATAGAAAAACTCCTAGGACATTTTTCTTGTGGCAACTAATTTAAAAAATGTTGTATAACAATTTCATAAGGTCCACATTAGGGATCATGTACCCTAAAATGGACCTAAATTTAAAAAAAAAACTATAAAAGCATATACAAATGTTAGAAAATGAAATAAGGAGTGAGATCAGTCAAACTAGTGCACGCATTTTACCTTGTAAGTTCTTTTGCATACTTCAAACGAAATATTTTTTTTTATCAAGTAAGCATTGAAAATATACCTAAATTGTGTGTAAAAAGTATCGATCAAAACGATTATTTAGTTCGTCAAAAAATGGATAATCGACAAAAAAGTAAGAGAAAAAATAATTTAAATTTACAAAGAAAAACCAGATCGTACTCTTACAATAATTGCTAAAAAGCTAAAGGTTTTACAAAATACGGGTTACAAAATACGGCGTTGTTAAAAATAAAAATTTCTGATCCAAATAATTCTAAGATAATGATGGAACTTGGAAGAAAAATCTTAGCCTGTCAAACAGACCATCAGCTGAAAAGCTAACTGTTCAGAGTTTTTGGTCAGAAAAAACAAAAACCATTAGAAACTTATAAAGTGCCGAGCCTAAATTCCGGGAAGAATGAGGAGGCCAAAAACGAGACAAAAAACTGATTTTTGTATAATGGATGACGAAACCCACGTACTTGGTGACTTTGCCCAGCTTCCAGAGCATGCATTTTATATAGCAGATGCAAAAGGAGATATTAAGGAAGCAATTTGGACAAAAAAAAAAAACAAAGTTTCGAAACATAGAGTAATGAGTTACCAATAGTTGGTTACATAATTCATTACATTGTAATGTATACCTTACCTTCAACATTTTTAAGCAGAAAGTAATAAGTTACCAATAATTTTACACTCATGGGTTACCTTGTAATAATACATTTTTACCTTTTACATTATTTTAAAACATAAAATAATGTCTTACTGATCATCAATTATGTAATGCATGAAATATACGTGTAAAGTAATATTTAATATATTTTTTTTGAAAATCTATATTTAGACACATGACTGGGATTTTTCTTAAGCATGAAGGTAAGGTATATATTTTTAACATCAGAAACGAAAACTCGAAGCACAACAATTCATTTACATTTTAAGCAATCCACTATTACATGTCACGATAGCTCAGTTGGTAGAGTTCTCGCCTAACAACCAGAGACCCCAGGTTCGATTCTAAGTGCTAGTTATTTATTTAATTAAAAAATATTTATATTTATTTTTTTTTATAAACACACTTTTTCAAACGCGGTAACCATATAAGTAAACAGTTATTTTACCCCCTATTATGTAATGAGACACACATTACTTTTAGGTTCATTCGTATGGCGATACATTACTTTACCCATTATTTGGTAATGTGTGGTTTTGCTGGATAGATAAATCTTTTAAAAAATTTATATTTCTAAGACACGTTCTGCAAAATGATGAAAATTGTTGAGTAGTGTAACATTTGTAGGTCTTTTGATAGTACTAATATTATTTACAAATATAACCGAAAAAAAGTTATCGATAATTTATAAACTTTTGTAAGTGAAAATATTTAGGCAAAATTTTTAATTCGGCAATAATGAATATGTTTACACCCTAAACAAATTACACAGTAAGTATATGAAAATGGCACACCAAAACCGAGGGACACGTAACCTTAATTTTAGGGAGTAGTATCCAGTGGTATACTCCGTTTTAGTAGGTTGGGTCAAAATAAGAAGATATTTCAATTTTAAATTCGCATTCAAAAAAATTTAAGTTTACACTCAAAAAATCGCTCGAGTCAATGCAAACTTAAAAATGAAATATCTTTTTATTTTGACCTAACCTATTAAAACGGAGTATACCACTGGATTCTACGACCCAAAATTAAGTTTACGTGTCACGAGGCTGTAGGCTTTGACATATCACTAAAAATAAATTTTGTGCTGGTTTCGGCGGCGCTTTACAGCTACCCCTATCGGAGAACTATAGTACTAAAGCTAAAACATCTATACTATCGATCTTGAATCCTGCATACTTTCCTAAAAAGCAAAAAGAAAAATTGGGGCATAGTATATCAAACATTCGTCGTCAAAGGGTTAATATGATTTGGAATATTTTATGTTTGTTTTGAATTCTTATACGACCAGTGTAAAACGTGACATGAAATGTTAGAAATTATTAAAAAAAAAAATATTTATAAAATTAAAAAATATAAATTTAATGAGGTGACTTTATTTTTGAGAATTACAATGTAAATTAAATTAATTCAATTAAACAGGCCAACAAGTTTTCTATACTTGATACTAGAGTATTATTTACTACAGACTTGATGTGTGCTAAATCCGAAAAGATAGGACTTTCAGATGACATAAAAAGTATTGTGTTATAACGACCCGAATATAGCGAAAATCCGAAGTTTTTAAACCACTAGGTTAAGATATCTCTAAAATGTGATGTGATGGACAAATTCTGAGCTCAGCTCACAACATCAAACCTTTAGAAAAGCATGCTCTAAGCCCAGAGTCTTGAATTTTTCAGATTTTGTTGACCAGTGTTATTATTAGACTACACTCAATTATGTTTTTAATACGTTTTCCTGAGCAAAACGTATTAAAAAAACGCATAAAAAAAGACACACATTGAATAAATAGGGATAGATTCCATAACTCTCAAAAACCGCGTAAAACCAAATAAATAACCAAAAAAATCGCACAAAAAGAATGATGTTACCCTTTTTGGAGTGCATTATGGTAGGTACCTAAAGGTGTTAGAAGAAAGGATGGTTATACATTTAAAACAAATTGAAATCACGAGTTAAAAATTAGTTTTTTATTACACTTTTCTTAGAAATTAAATGATAATTACACCTAGTCATTATCTTCACTTGTTGACAATGCCCGTGACCGTTTCTGAGCTGGTACTAAATCGCTTTCATCGCTGCTGTAGCTAGTCAACAATTCGGGTGATGATACAAATTCTCCCTCATTAGACCCAGTGCTAATTCTCACGACTGGTGGTTTTGCTTCTTTGACAACAAAATATGTTATTAAACTTTTGCGAAGATTTCTGAAATTGTTTAAAAAGTTTCTGGTAGCCAGAAATGCAACTCTTCAGGTCCCGCTGGAATTTAAATGCCCGTTCAGAATTCGGGTCATTATTAATAAAATGATTTTCCAATGAATTGCAAAGTTGAAGACCTTCTCGAATTATTTTTGCAGTGAGCGGTTGAGGTTCACTGTCTTCTACATCACTATTATTTTCTGGATCTAGGACCGGATTCAATACTAATTCGATAACTTAAGGCCTCGACCACAAGCAATTCATCAACATCATTTTCGTTAAATGTTTAAAAACCTTCGCCACCAATTTCATGTGCTAAAGCAATAATTTCAGTAGAAACCGTCGATCTTTGATTAATTGCGTTTCTGTTTATAATGCATCCAGGCCATAGTGTTTTCCAACACGCATTTAAAGTTTGTGGTCTTATTTCACCAATAGCAGAAGTTGCATGATTGATACAGTCTAAAATCGAAAACTTTTTCCAAACGTCTGTAAGTGTAACTGGCTCATTGATTCAAAATAAATTGGAAGGTTCTTTTACATAATATTTTTTAAAAGTAGCAATTATGCCTTGATCCAATGGCTGAATAAGACTTGTTGTATTAGGTGGAAGAAACACCATTTTCACATTTGGATGTTCTAAATTCGGATGCGACGGAGCATTATCAACAATCAGCAGAACTTTAAAATCAAGTCCCTTTTGCTTCAAATAAACTTCTACTTCTGATGATAATGCATCGTCGACAATTACACTAGCAATTTTAACAAAAAATTAAATTTTTAAATTGAAATTGTATAAAAAATTCTTATAAAAAGTTGTACTAAAAAACGGCATAAGTTTAAAATCGCATAAAAACAGAATTGAGTGTATATAAAACTTAATTTGTGTCTTATTTTTTTCTATACCTTCGTTCGTTTTCCTTCTTCTAATCAGCTAAGGATGCCATCTACATAAAACATATATAATATTAAATAACAGTATTTTACTATTTAAAGTTAAAAAAAACTTTAAGTAGTAAGTTTACGTGTCCCGGGATTTTGGTGTGTCATTTTCACATACTTATTGTGTAATTTATAATATATACTGTGTAATAAATAAAAATAGTTTTTCAAAAAAAAGCGTATTACAATTGTCCATTTACTAAATTGGCATAGGTTAAAATTTACTTTCCACAAATACGTCACCATTTGTTTAGTATATAAAACAGAGACAACATATTGTATGCATGTATTGTACTATTTTTACACATTGTATGGAGTAACAGTCCGTTTACGAAATGTAACCGCTAGAGGCATGAAGCCTTAAGTCAAAATACAATTGTGTGCTTATCTCTAGTTAGACCCATATTTGTAATGTGTTACAATCGTAACCACCAACTTGTACATGCAGTAGGGGATTTAAAAATAGTAAAAAATACAAAAACGGAAGCGTTGTATTAAGTTTTATAATTTATTTTTATTTTTTAATGTGTTGTTAAGAACAGAACATTTTATTAAACTTAATAGGGAAGACCTAAACTTGTCGATAAGATAAAAAAAAATCAACTTTGATGTGGTTAAAGCATGCAAATATTAATTGAAAATGAGTCATTACTATTAAAAAAAAGGTGCGATTTTAAATAAAAAAAGCTAAATAAATAATGATAAAAAGAGTAAAAAGTAAAACTTTTTTTTTTTTTGCTATCAAAATAAGTATTGAATTATGCAAATAATTTGAAACAAAAATTAATTTGTTTAAAAAAATGTATTTGTTATAAATTTTAAAATTTAAAGCAATTGCTTTAAATGTTTAATTAAGTAAAAAGATTTTTAAAAGCTTTAATAAAAGCACTTCTTTAAAAAAAAATTTATTTGAACTTGAAAAAAAAAAAAATTAAATAACTTTTGTGATACATTTTTGGAATATTTTTTTTGGTTTTTTGCTGTTTATTTTGTTATTTCAAAGAAATTCTATTTTTATTATTAGTCTGGTGGTTCTTTATAGAAAACAAACAAAAATATGTATATTATTTGTATCAGTACCTCCCTCCGCCACCCCTTCACATCCACAATGAAAACAAATTTTGGAAAGCATTAAATTCGAATTACATATTTCCAAGGTAGTAAAATACAAACGGCAAAGCGTTGGCAAAGTACTGTATATGGTGGTACAAACGTTGGCAAAACGTCTGCATTTCATAAACTTATGTGTTGGGCCAACCTTGAAATGATAACGTCGGTTGGCCGTTTGTTTTTTGATACGTTGGGAAAGCACTGTACAAGTACTGTATATGGTGGTACAAACGTTGGCAAAACGTCTGCATTTCAAAAACTTATGTGTTGGGCCAACCTTGAAATGATAACGTCGGTTGGCCGTTTGTTTTTTGATACGTTGGGAAAGCACTGTACAAATACTGTATATGGTGGTAGAAACGTTGGCAAAACGTCCGCATTTTAAAAACTTATGTGTTGGGCCAATCTTGAAATGAAAACGTAAATTTTTGGTTGGCCGTTTGTTTTTTAATACGTTGGGAAAGCATTGGCAACAATGACCTTCGGTTGGCCGTTTGTGCTTGAAAAGGTCGGCGAAGCGTTGGCAAAACAATTTGAAAAGTTTTATAAAAGTGTTTTTTTTTTTTTTGCCAAAATAAAGAAAATTGAAATTTGTATTTTTTTTGTTTAAATTGAAAAGTGTAAACAACTTTTACACCAAAATTTTTTTATTTAAATTATGATTTTATGAAAAAAACTAATAACAAAATGTGATTTTTTTCTTAAAGTCTGTATTGGCCAATGTATTTGTATTGTACTAATTCCAACTAAATTTTTGTTTGTTTAAAATTTATAAAATATCGAAGTAATTTTCCATTTCCAAGATATTTTTCACGTGAAATTTTTTTCATAAACTGTAGTAAATAAAGTTAAACAAGTGCTGTTAAAGCATTTTTTTCAAACGTTGGTAGAGCACTTTAAATCAATGATTTGCCAGCATATTTTTTGTTTATATACAGCCGCAAATTTTGTAAAACATGTACTGGCAAAGGCCGTTTAGCAGATATTGATAAATCGCTGCAACCCAACGTTTTGTCAGTTGTATTTTTTCATGTACAGTCATACATTTTGTAAATGAAGTACTGGCCAAGCCCTTTCTATAAACGCTGGCAGAGCACATTCAAACCATGTTTTCCCAGCAGTATTTTTGAAAACGTTGGCTAATCGCTTTTAGCCAATGTTTTGCCAGTGGTGGTTTTTCATAAACACCCTGTCAGAAACTGCCAGTGGTATACCACTGGCTAACCGAGGAATTGTAAATAAACTACTTTCAGAACACTTATTTAAGAAACTTTACCAGCGTTTTCAAAAATCGCTTTGCCAGTATTTGTTTTACAATAATTTCAGTGGTCAACAGAAAAAATCATTGGCAAATAATTGGCTGAGAACACTATGCCAACGTTGGGAAAAAGTGTTTTCCCAGTGCTATCCAGTCAGAAATACCAACGGCTCAAAAGTCTAAACACTGGTAAAGAATTTATTGTATATACATAAATAATGATGCGCTGTTTAAAAAAGTTTGTAGTCGGAAGGTTCCGAGTTCGAGCCCGGTCTCAGGCAAACATTTTTTTGTTATTTTTTTATACTTTTTAATATTTTTTCATATAAAATTGATTTTTTTTTTTTTTTTTGTTTCTGGAAAAGCTTTTAAACTACCAAGGGTTATATGTCGCGTTAGCTCACAAGTGGGGTATCCCTACCCGTATGGTTTTAGTCACCCAATCTAACGTTTAGAGGTTAAAAAGAAGATTAAAAATTTTCATTTGTTTTTATATGAATGTCTCTAATTTACGAAAACTAGATTTAATTGTACGCAGGGTTAAAATACTCAAGAAAACAAAAATGTTTATAACCATATTGCCTATATAGTGGACCCAGAGTACCAAATTTTTTAATTTTTTGAAAAAAAAGGAAAAAGGCTCTTCGGGAAGAGTCGCATAAAAACCAAACGGTTTCGAATATCGGAAAAAAGCTCAGATACCCTCTCGATTAAATAAAATGGGCATTGCTATGCATTATTTTTAGCGTCTAATGATGTTATCATTTTGGGGCCAGCACTTTGCCAGCGGTGGTCCGTTTGTCTTTTTCTGGCTGGACAGCCGTAAATTTTATAAAACAACCCAGGTAGGTACATATGGTAGGTAGTGCATAAAATGATACACGAACAAGATTTCGAAATCTGTTTCAAACTGGATTTCCAAGGTGTATAACTGCAGCTTAAGATGATTGTTTAAGGTACAGAAATGAGATTTCGACTATAATCGAAATTTCGATGAAAATATTCCGCCCAACAAGTTAAATCTGGACTAAAAAGCCTTAATCAATGATTTTAAAAATTATTTCTAAAAATTATAAAATAAACATCCCAACTTAATATGTCCAAAACAAGTGAGCTAATTTAAAAACACACAAAAAATAAAAACAATTTTCCATTATTCTAACAAGCCAAATAGAAAAACATACAAGTCTTAATAAAAGAAAAAAAAATAAGAAGAAATTTTCTTAAAATATAAGTAAACAGTATTAATATTTGTATAATCACCTCCCCCACGTTCAGAATGTCGTGGTGGCCCCGGTGAAGGTTGTGTATCTGCCGTATCAAATGCAAATGGCTGAAACCGTGCACTATGTTTAACGGCAGCTTGAGCTGCACGCAGTAAATCTTCATAGAGACGTTGACGTTTCATTTCAAGCTCATCGCGCCCAACAGGTGTAACAGGTGGTTCAATACAACCTCTACAAAAATTTTACTTTATTATCGTTAAACAACAGCAAGTTCTTCAGTTTTTAAAACAAAGGATAAAATTATAATTGCAAACAAAATAGTTTTAAATTTCTTTTAATCTCGGAAAATGTTTACGGGAAGAACATAAACTTTTTAATGGATGCGTTCTTAAAAAAGTAAAAAAAAATAACAAAGATTTTTTGTATGGATTGAACAATTATGAAATTTCGAAATATGAATTTTAATTCGATTAATTTTTAGTGTAGAAAATTAAGTTATTACGAAATATATACACACAGAGAAAAGTTTAGCTATTTGCCAACTGAAATTTGGTTACTAGAACTCAAATTCGGTTATTACGAATTTCAGTCGTTTGGTTCAACTGAACATTAGTTTTCACAAAAAAGTTCGGTTAATTCAACTGAATTTTTGTTACAATACCCAAAATATTTTGAAATGTCATATAAATATCGTTACACTAGCTGAATTTATAAGTTGTTACCATTAAAATACACTTTTTGATTCGGTTGGCACTTTATTTCTCTGTGTGTATGGAATTTTGAGAAGAGGTTTGACTACCAAGTGTGCCTTAATAAGGTCATCAATAATAACTAAAAACAATTTTATTCTTTAGTTCAATTTTGGATTTTATTCGAACTTTTCAAGCGAATATTCCTTTTAATACAGACGACGAGTAAACAAGCATAGCTTAAGTATATTTTAGTGTTTTGTGTTTAAACATTCAATACCCACCCGGAAGATGAATAGCGGAGCTATTCGAAATATTGGCTTGATTAAGGAATTTTTATATAAATAAAATACTTAAAAAAAATTCAGACCTCGAGCTTGATTATTTGGAAAACCAAAATTTTATACTTATTTCAATATTTCCAGATAAAAGGGTTCCGTCGAAAATTGCCGTTTTGAAAAATTCTTTTAACTTTTTGAACCAAATAGAATTTTGAAGTGAGGATTAGGATTACGATACGTTACCACTGAAGGTGTTTTGAAACAAAACATGTTTTCCCATACATTTTTTTTTTCACCAAAAGACATGTTTTGCTCAAAACACGTAAGTGGAAATACAGTATTAGGTTCATAAACGCGTCGTGATGTCGACATCAATAATAAACAATAAACTCGATATTTGTTTAAGACGATTATGCGAAAAAGACACTGACTGGTATTTGTCGGAATAACATGTAATTTTGTCATGTGAATTTTTTGAAAACAACGTTTTAAACTTGAAACAAATGTTTTGATTTAGCTTGAATCAAATGTTTTGTTTCAGGTCATTGCGAATTATTTGTCTGTACTTGCTTCCATCGGCCGGATATTTTAGTATTATGTGAGACTCGGGTAAATGAGGATGCTGATCAACAGGATTTTTTATATATCTGGTTATCACCTTATGTCGCTTTTAATTTTTCATAGGGGCCTTGCATAAGGTTATCCCCTTATGTCGCTTTTAATTTTTCATAGGGGCCTTGCGGTCTACGTTTGCAATGATGTTGTGTACCAATTGGCCACTCATGGTACCGAATTTATCTATATTTGGATTAAAATTAAAATCAGGACAAACATTATTCACTTCGGGTTTTTTTTAGAAGCCCAATCATGGAGACGGAGTCATGAGTTATGATATTCTTTTCACTTCCGTTTCGGAAATCCTGAAGAGCTTCGGAAATCCTGAAGAGATAGTGAAATCGTAATTGTTGGCGATTTCAATATTCACAACTCTTCACGGCTTAGCCATTCGAGTGGAACGACTTCCATTGTTATTTACGTCGAGCCGTCTGTCGAGCACAATCATTTAGTACAATTAGTGGATGAGCCAACACACATTCCGTGTGTTGAATACTCTCGAACTTTTACTCACTCCGCACCCTAAAAAGTACGAAGTAAGATGCACCTCTCGGTAACTTGGATCACTGCATCCTTTCCACATCTTTTTCATACTCCCAGCTTCGTAAGGTTTCACAGGCAGCCTTTGTTGCTGTTCTTATTTATGAACTTAATGATTTTTATCGCCAATTCAACTGGAAACTTTGTTTCTTAGATGACAATGCTGATGCCTCTGCTAAAATGCTGGAATGCATGATTTAGCTTGGAATGAAATATTTTATTCCTCCAAAGTTCATTTTGGCTAAGACTAAATATAAATGTTGGTTTAACCAGACGTGCAGAAATACAGACAGGTCCAGAGAGAAAGCATTCAGTAGTTGGTGTGTGAATAGGAACGACAATACAAAACTGCTAAAAAAAACAGGCCAGAACTGAATTTGCCAAAGTATGTAGACGTGAAAAGCTTCCACACGAACAACTTCTTCGGGGTAGTACGACCTTTTGGAAGTTCGTTAAAAGAATAAGGGACAATGCTAGTTCCTATGTCACAATTTATATAAAGGATGCCCAATTAACCACTGGCACGGTTGATAAAGCCAACCTTATGGCTGAAGTATTCGCAGCAAATTTCAGCCGGAAAGCTACACTCATAGAAATAAACCTCTAAATAAAGCAGAAAAAGTTACTAACAATTAGTTCAAAATTACCTTGCAGGAAAAACTGCTAAATTTAGCAGATTTTGTCGCTAAATATTACTAAAATAAGAACAGCAAAAATAAATCTGTTAACTTTACAAAATTTTAGTTATATTCGGTGTGAATTTTTGTAGACTCAAAATAAATATTTGTAGAGTCAAAATAGCAAACAAAAACTGTAATATTCGTCTCTGTTATGGAATCCCATTCCGTAAAAAATAAAACTAATTCAAATGTCTTGGTGTTCTTGAATTCACTTTCACTATTTTTAACGGGAATTGAATTCACCAAAGTGTTAGGGGCGAAAGTAATAAGTATGTACTTTTTTGTTATTAAATATAAGTTGTTTGAAGAAAGCAACACTTGGTTCATACAATTTAGAATTTTTTTTTATTGATTTAAAAAAATTTTTTACGTTTTCAATTCCCCACCAATTCCGGAACAGAGACGATTAACAAAATGTTTGCTATATTTACCTCAAATTTAGTACAATGCAATTATTTTGCTAAAATCAACAGAAATGTTTGTTAAAAAACTGTAGACTGTTGATTTGACAAGTGCAGACTTTTATTCGCATTAAAAAAAAAAAAAACTAAAAGTTTCACATTTTAAAATGATTTTTTTTTTGCTACTAATATTTAGTAATGTTTTTTCTGATTTTAGCAGTTCATTTTGTTACTTTCAATTAACTAAAATTTAGCTCAAATATAACTAAATAAATCTGCTAATTTTAGCAGTTTTTTCTACAAGATCATATTTGACTAATTTTTAGTAGTATGAATGTGGGTTTTGTGTCTTTGTTCTATCGATACTAACTTGAGAAGTGTTCTGCTGAGATAAGTTAATCCTTAGGTCCTGTGTTTGTGTTTGTAACGCACGTTTGTCCAGTAGATCTTAGAGAGCAATTGTACATTTGTCGAATCATCCGTATGTGTATATAAACTCATCGCAGACGTCTTTCCTGACACTTACAATTTAGAGAAATTCAAGTCAAATATCTATATACACTTCTCCCTATTTCCTTCGCCCCATACTACATTTTCGTGATATCAACCCAATGCACTACATTAGTATGGGGCATCACCTGAGTGATGGGCTATAGTAAAAAAAAAAAAACATCGGATTCTATAAAAATGGGCGCATACAAAGTAAACGTTTGTCGTCTGGAATTGGATTTCCTACCGAGACGACAGATTTCGATATATGTACTTAGCAGGTCTTTTAAACCCTGCAAGTTTTTCATCACATTTTTTATATCACCTTTTTACGGAGACCTTTCATACAGTCAATTTAATTTAAGCGTAATTCAATCCACACAAAATATAACAAGTATTTAAAGGAGTAGGGAATTATATGGAACCAAAACTTGGAAACAGAAAAAAAAAATCTTTAATAAAATAATATGTTTTTATATTACACATCATTAATCCGTTCATTATTAAACCATTCTGGTAAACCATGAGAATAGGCTAATGATTCCGAAATTATATCATCATTATCCAAATCACGTTCCAAATAAGGAGCACACATGCTTTCACGTTTTGGAGGTGGCAGTGAATCAGAAAAAACGTCATCTTCATCCACTGAAGACGAGGGCAATAAAATTGATTGCAAAGGATCAGGCTCTATAATTTCAGTGTGTATACTAATGTTGACACGTTTCTTAATAGAAGTATGTGTTGAATTATGACGTGAAAGACATGATTTGGGTTGCCCTGTCGCTGTTGTCGTCGTGCCACCACAGTGGCCAGAAGACTGAGTTGTTGATGGAGCTGTTTCTTCTTTATCATTTGTTGAATTGAAATTATTGCTTTCATTATTTGTACTTTCAGGAGATGTCAGTGTGACAGCATCACTGGTTATAACATCTACATCTACATCGTCGTTGTCATTTTGTTGTGAGCAATTATTTGAGTTTTCTGATAATTTACTAGAAATAATTTCCGCATCATTTGATTGAGTAACAACATTTTCAACTGTAAAGTTAAACAAGCGTATGTAATTGCTTGAAAAACAAATCAGAATAAGTGGCAAGAAATTAGGAGAAATAATAAAATCAAAGACAAGTAAAAAAAAATTCCACTGAATCGTGTTTATATTCTAGCCAAATTCTTAAATTAAAAAGTGCTATTGCATATTAAAATATACCAACCCAGCCAGCAAAACTTAAGATGATTTTTTAAAGGTTCGTATATCGCACTTGATCAACAAGAGGGTATTAACTCAAAATTTTGAAAATATCACTTTTTTCAAGAAATCAACTAACAACATCAATATCTATCTATTGTAAAAATTTCAACGTATTCCGATTACTCTTTCATCTCGAAAACCACTTTTGAGACCATTATCATGATAATGTAGTGATTACCTTTATTTCAACAAAAGGTATTATTTCGAGTTAATACAAAAGTTCAAATAGAAATGAATCGTATATTTTCATAAAAAAGGTATTATTTTGATTTGAGCCTTTATTTATGTTAAAAATAATCAAACTGTTTTATTTATATTTGGTTGTATTTTGAGTTGATACTGTTTTGTTGATAAAATTTGTTTTATTCTATAAATTTAAATCGATAAAATTTCAAAAAAAAATGGTATTAACTCAAAAAATTGATTTTTTTTTTGCAATGAGTGGTAAAATTTAAAACAAAAACAATTTATATATAGTTTAAAATGGAATTTGCTTATTATGATATGTTTGAATTTTTAAATTCTGTTAAAATGTGGCCATAAACAGTTTTTTGACTCTACTGAAAATTTTAAAATTTTGAGTTAATACCCTCTTGTTGATCAAGTGCGATATATATATATTTTTTGAAATTTATAAAATTTTGTTGTCAAAAATTAATAATTTTTTTGACTCACAAAGAGAGTGGTGGGTTCTCTCCGATTTTAATGAAACTCGGATATAGGATAAAAAAGGAAAAAACATATGGGTCACGTATTTTTTTTAGCGACGCAATCACATACTCAGGGGTTAAAAAATGGTGTAACTATACCCCATTTTTGGTTTTTTCGATTTATTTCGTATTGTTTAAAAGAAAATTTAGGCAATATACGCATTAACAGGTATACAGTTGAACCTCGATTATCCGGGTTGCACGGGACCGGATTCAGCACGGATAATCGAAAACACGGTTAATAGAAGTTATTTATTTTGATAGATAATAGATGTGAAGTACGGTTAATAGAGGAAAAAAAAATTGCACGGATAACAGAGATAAACACGGTTAATAGAGGTATAAATCAGACCACCAGCATGCCGGTTAACAGATGTACCCGGTTAATAGAGGCCCAGATAATCGAGGTTCAACTGTATTAGCTTGTTCCAATTTTCCATGATGTGATTTTCATATGACTTTGATATCGCCCCGAGGCTAAGTGATGTAAAAGATTGGATCATGTTTATGGGTTGCACACTTTGTACCAATTTTATCTCAAACTAGTGAAATTTATAATATTGAAGTGCGTTGTACAGTCATTCGTCTCAAAGAATTTCATGAGGAAAACCCATATAAGTGTACATAAGACAAAATAGAATTATATATAGTAATAAACATTAAAAAGTTATCGCTGAAATCACTAAGTCACAAAAAGACAAAGATTTGGCCTTCAGTATCGAAAAATTATGTTCAAGTTACTCTTTAAAAATCCTTCTCATTGGGATATGTATGTTAGTATCAACATTTTTAACGATAGACTTGCTGTTTCAATGATAGACTTGCTGTTTCAGTGGTAAGGATTTTGAGTATTTGCTTGTCATACATGTTGCTCTGAAAGCCACTTGTGAGCAGGTGATTGAAATAGGTATTCGCGAAGTTGACCAATATTGGATACGTGACATTATCATACATCATGACATTATCATCAGGACGAAAATCGCTTTGGTTGGTTTGCTGCCATCACATCTTTAACTAATATTGAAAGGTGTGCTGTGTCATACCATCAAGTGGTACTGACACAAGGCAATTGTAAGTAGATGGGCTTAAACCAACGATTTTAATATATTTCCCATATGCAGACGTACAAAAATTATTTCACAGTTGCTAAAAGACATCTTTAAAATCCTTTTAAAAGGACTGTATGCTTCAGGTTGATGAGAAAAATGCGTTTAAAAATCCAGAAACCAAACCGGAAAGAAGGAAAAGACCCATTAATTTGTAATTTAGGTGACGAAAATAATTCCCATGCTCAATTTTCTTTAACTACAAAAGTAGCTAACATTCAATTATCGTAATTTTGCCTACTTTTGCAAAAGTAGTCAAATTGTGCAACCTCTAAATGTTATCCAATCTTCTTGAAATTTGGCATATATTACTTTTGAATCACTGAGACCCGGGGCTTAAGCAAAGTCTGCAAATATTTTACATTTTATTTTTTGCCTTACAAAATGAAACACCTTATGGCAGGGCTGGCAAAACTATGACACGAGTGTCAGTGCGGGTTTTCGGTGGCACTCGATATTTTTTGAATATTTTCAAATATCTTAATTATGGAAATTCTATAAAAAAAGTTATCAGAGGTTAAATATTTATTTTCGGTATTAAAATATGTGCTTTAACCGAATATGGTTACATTTATCATAAAGGTTGTAAATCTCATTTTGAAATGATAAAGAAACTGTTTAAAAAAAGTCTCAAAACTTTTTTTTAAGATTTTGGTAAAAAAAAAAAAATCGAAAGTTCCACATGCTTTTTGGAACATAAATATAATTTTTAAAAAAAAAATTACAGTAGTTTTCCGATTTAACGAACCATCGGTTTAATGAATTCGGGATTTAACGAACTCATAAAAATTTTGAATTGAGTACCTTATATTACGAACACCGTAACTTTGTACCGTAATTTTGTACTCGATATAACGAACAAATACAAAATTAGAGTCTTAAGTATAGAATGAGATGCAAATACAAAGATTTCCGCAAACAATATACAAAAGCAATAGACATATAGAGAAAGGGGATTCCCCAACGATGTTCTGGCTGCGTTTTCTGTGTTTACTTTTGGAGTTTTTAGCATTATTGTACGATCGTTTGTGGTGTAAACATTAGAAAACATGGGAAATAAATAAATAAATAGTACTCGGTTTAACGAATTTTTCAATTTAGCGAACAGGGTTGACATTATATAGTTCGTTAAATCGAAAAACAATTGTATCATGAAAAGTGTCGAAATTTCCCCTTAAAATGTGTAATAACGAATTTAAATAGATGATATTTTTTGTAATAAATATCCAAAAAAATTTATTGGAATTTTAGATAAAACCGGTTTTTAGGGCAATATTTTAAAATATATTTGTTGTTTTTGCTTTTTTATATTTTTTTGGATTTAAAATTTTCAAGAGCTCGTGTAAATTTAAATTAACCCTTTCACTACCCTTGTACACTACAGTGTACACATCTTTGACAAATAATTAAAATATGACCGAATAAAATATTTACTAATTTTTGTATACAAATATGTTTATTGGGATGTTATCTAAGCTATAAATTTTTTTTGGGGACGAAAAATACATATGGGTTGTTTCTATTCGCGATATTTCATGCCAATATTTGCTATTTTTCGGATTTTGAGAGTTTTATCATTTTGGAGCTTTAATAATGGGATTTGGAGCAGCGTTTGTTATACATCTTATCAATAGAATCCCAAAGGACACGATAGGACATAAGTTGTTCTTTGATAATTTTTTCAACTCGTATCAGATTTTACACTTCCTCAATGCCAAAAACATACAGGCGGCAGGAACTGCTAGAATCAATAGATTTAATACTCCACCATTACCAAGCGATAAGGAGTTAAAACAAAAAGGACGTGGTTCATCAGATCAACTGATTTGTAAAGAAAACGTAGTTATTATCACTAAGAGCCAGTTTTTGGGAGGACGATCAAACTTAGTTTTACTGATGTTTAGTTAAACTTTAATAAGATATAAACTGCTTTTAAACCTCCATGCTGTTTTTCAGTGATGGTTTAAAAAATCTCAAATTAAATAAGATTACCATATTTTACACCAAAAAAAGTAATGCCATTTTCAAAATAAATATGGTAGCACTTGCGAATGTCAAAAATGAATAACAAACAAAACAACGTGCGTAGAAAAATAATGTTTGTTTATTTTGTGCCCAACAATTAAATATTTCTTTTGTTTAATATTGGTTGTAATTAAATATAAAATGTACTCTAAAATAAATGTAAAAATATAAGCCGATGGTTAGGACAAGCGGAAGCGCTGATAAAACTCCAAATCATTATATAAATAAAAACATATTTTCAAAAATTTCTTTTATATTATTTTTTGTTGGACTTTTACTTAACAGCTGTTTTATTTATGTATAATTTTCATTCACAGCTTTAATGTTTTGACAACTCAAAACTTAGTTTAAACGGCCAATGCTGGCCGGTTAAACTACACTTAAAATAAAATAAACTTGATCTCAAAAACAGCATTTTAAGTTTAAACTTCGTTAAAACTATAAACAAGGTTGAACTACATCCCAAAAACTAGCTCTAAATGATACGATAATAAACCAGTCCATATGGCTTCGAATTTTATTGGCAAAGGTGTAGTTGATGAAGCAAGACGTTTTGACAAAACATCAAAAACATACCTAAAAATTCCAAGACCAGAAGTTGTAGAGATATACAACGATGGAATGGGTGGTGTTGACCTTCTTGATCAACTTGTGGCATACTATCGTATCTTTCTTAAATCCAAAAAATGGACGCTTCGCCTAATGATGCATTTTTTCGATATTGCCAAAACGGCTTCATGGCTCGAATACCGAAAAGATGCAGCCATGGCAGGTGTTCAATCCAAAGACGAAATTGACCTCATGAACTTTAGAATGCAGGTGTGCAATACATTGGTTTTACTAGAAAAACCCTCTGTCAGAAGAGTTGGTCGTCCATCAAATAATCCGTTTTCCGAAGTCAATCAGGATGACAAGAGACGTTTTACGGCTCCTGTAAGAGATGGAGTTGGTCACTTTCCCATGTTTCATGATTCTACAGCACCAGGACGTTGCAAACTTCCAAGTTGCACAAAAAGAACGTACATTCAATGCGTAAAATGTAAAGCACACTTATGTATACAACGTAACAACAACTGTTTCCTCACTTATCACTCACCATAAATTTTGTATTTATATTTTTTTAACTTTTCGTGAATTAAAATATTCTTTTTTTAATAAATATTTGCAAAAAAATAATAATTTGCGTTTTTTTTATTTTCAAATTGCATATTGAACAGTAAGTATCAAGTACTATAGAGTAATAGAGCTCTGCAACCGTTGACTACCAATGTACACTGTAGTGTACAAGTTATTTCGGTATAAAGGGGAAGGGGTAAAATTTTTTCTTTAACTTTTTTAGGATATTTCTAGGGTCCCAAAAATAAATCATAAGTCAAAAAAATTATTTTGCCACACACAAAAAGTCGGTAGTGAAAGGGTTAAGATTTTTTTGCTTTAAAAAAATTATAAACTTTTTGTGTTTTTAAGTGTTTTTGCAAAACATTTATACTTTTGTTTTTTCCTGTATTTTTAATAGTGTCCGACCGAGTATTCTGCTTTGGCTTCGGAGTTCGGCCAAGTTCGGTGTTCGGCCAAATTTTGGTCGAATTTGGCCGAACTACCGAACTTTTTATGATTATTTAATGAAAAGCACAAATAAATAACAACTGTGATTATATTTACTTTTCAGAATTTACAAAAAAAAAAGGTTCATCAATTTGGGTTAGACATGATGCAGAACCAGACTTAGAAGTAGCAGAACCAAATGCAAATTTTATTGAAAAGGAAATTAATTATTACGGAGCCTTTAAGTCCCAGAAATATAAATATATTTGAGTATTGGAATTCAAGTCCATTTACAAATTTAAAAGCTGTAGCAATAAAATATTTATCAGCCCCACCAACTAGTGTAGCTAGGGAACAGCTTTTTAGCGCTGCCGGACAGCTGTATTCTGATAGACGAAGCAATTCACATGGTGTGAATGCGGAAAAATTGCTTTTCTGTCATTACAATATCAAACTTTTAAATTTTAAATATTAAATATTAAAGTTAAAGTTTTTTTTTTTCTATATCAACTTAAAAATCGATCAACTATTTTTCTTTGACTATAAAATATAGTACAAATATTTTATTCTTCTTTTTTACTTAAAATAGTACAACTATTTTCCAAATATGAATTTTTAAAAAATTATACCTATAAATTTTTATTTTTGATTATGTTTAATAACTTTTTGTTTAAATTTATTGATCTAAAAAATCAATTTTTATTTTTTTTTTTTTTTTGGTTATTAAAACAAAAAGTTCGGCTTCGGCCGAACATTGATATTAAGTTCGGCTTCGGCCGAAAAAAGTGAGTACGGTCGGACACTAATTTTTAATTACAATTTTATTCCAAAATTTAAAATTTGTTAAATTTTCTGGCTTTTATTCGATTTTCCGATTATGATACTTTAAACTTCTAAAAATCTAAAATTCCAAGAAATTTTCACGGATTTTTGTAACACAAAATGTCATCAATTTTAATTTTTATTACACGTTTTAAGTGGGAATTTCGACATTTTCGATGATGAAAGTGTTAAAAAATCTAAATTTTTACGCCATAAAAAGTTTGTTAATTTTAATTCTTGTAAAGGGAGTTTTCGATTTTTTACCAGAATTCTGTATTAATTGATTTAAGACTTTTTTTTAATAATTTCGAAAGGCGATTTACAAATATACCATTTTCAGATTACAGCACATAATTTAAAAGCGAAAATAAACATTTAAAATTTTGATAACATTTTTAACACTATTTTTCTAAAAAAAAATTACAACAATTAAAAATATTCATGAAAGTGTCGTGTGCCATCGTGCCATAAAAAAGGAATAATTTTGACCCCACATGTTAACACTTTAACGTGAGATTGGGCGGTTTAAAAAAAAACGTGTTCCTTATTTTTTCTCCTTTAACACATATCCAAGTTTCATTAAGTTCGAAGAAAATTTATTTTCAGAAAGTAATTGAATTTGAATATTTTGTGTACAATTTAAAAAAAGGCTCCAAGAAAAGATTAAGTATTTTACAAGGTGTACTAAGCGTTGAATGTTGTATTATAAAAATAGAGATGGTAAAAATTATATTTTCAATTTGACAAAGATTTAAGTTTTTTTTTGAATTGGATTTTCAGTCTGTTGGCACACTTGAACATAGTACACTGAACATAGGTACAAATGTTGTATCGTGGTATTATCTATTGTTGTTTATTTTGAAACAAAATTTGACCATCTCTATTTTCGATATGACTATACAACACCATCAACATTTAGTACACCTTATAAATTGTTGGGCCTATAGAATTTTTTAAAATATCTTTCTAAGTAATTTTTTAATCAAAACCGAATTTCATACAAAAATTTTAAATTTTAATAATATATTTTGAGAGCCCATTTCTGACTCTATTTTGAGCTTGTTTGCTGGCAGGGAAAACTTTTTAAATACAAATTTTATCTTTTTCATAATAAAGTTTTAAAATTTGAAGTAGAATTTATAAATGTTTCACATATTTAAATATATACATTTTAAAATCAATAATTATAATAATTTTTAATAATTAGCAAAACAAAAAAATAATTAATACCATTTGTTTCGGTTATCCTTGTACTAGGTTCTGTTTCTGTCAAAGTATCTGCTGATGTTGCTGCTTCTATGGTTATTGGTTGTACTATAACAGTTTCCGTTTCCGCTAGGGATTCTTCATTAATTTCCGTTGTTATACTATTTTCATTTTCACTTATTTTTTCTAATTTTTTATTAACACTTTCGTCTACGTTATTACCATCACTAAGTTCATTATTTGAAATATTATCTGTCGTTATTGTTTTACCATTTTCAATTGTTATCGTTGGAATTATCAGTTTTTTATTATTATCATTTGTAGATGATACATCGTTTTGTTCGGTTATTTGGTCGTCTTTGGAATTTGTTGTGGAATCTTCATTAAGTTTTTTTGATTTTTTGGAATTTTTAGGATTTGCACGGCAACACGAAAACATTTTATTTTATATTTTTATCTGTGTGATACTTTTAAGTAGTGGCTTATGTTACGTTTTTTTTATCTACATTTGTTAGGAGAAATTTAATTAATATAATGTCTTTGGAAAATTTTAAATGTTTTTATTTTTATTTTTTGTTGTGTGCCAGATTTTCTCAACAAATTGTTTATGCCACTTTAACACACTCCCTTATTAAGTCAATCATATTAATATTAAAATATAACAGCATTGACATGCAATGAAATCAGGTCAGATTTGATAATTATATATAACAAAGGCAAAGGAGTGGGCTACTTCATAATATACAGAAAAATTTTCTTCAAAATATTCCTTTAAAAGATGAAATTCAAAATATCCTTAATATTTGAAAAACAATAACAGACCTTTAAGAATTGAAATCAAGATAATGGTTATATTTAGGGCTCGAAAGTTCATGTAAATACATGTTTGTTATCGTTAACTGGAGAACAAAGTTGGCGAAATATCTTTGCGAATCAACAAATTTGCAACAAAACGGCATCGGTTTGTTAATGCATATTTTGCTATACATATTTTACTATAAATGCATATTTTGCTATAAATGCATATCGAGGGCCTATATTCAAAACCCTCTATCTTTGATTTTCGCGAAAATGACTTTTTGATGGTAAAATGTTTAGTAAAACAGCCCCATGTATGGTGTGAATTTCATAACAAAAATATTTTTTTTTGCTGTTTTATTTGCATTTTTGTTATTTCTCTATCTTACGCAATTAATTTTTCTAAATGCAAAACCCTCTATCTTTTCAAATAATAAATTTTCAAATATTTTTTTGGAATAATTTCTTCCTGCAATACATGTTTTCTTACTATTTTTTTTGCATGCTGAACATGAATTTTACATTTTTTAATCGTTTATTAAAATAGCGAAGGCCGATTCTGAATTGAATTAAAATGAAAATATTTTACCTTTTGGTTTTTGGAAAATATAATGTACATGGTATAAACATAGATGCTTAATCTTGCAACTTGCCTAAAAAAGTGTCTACTTTTAAAGTGTCATCTACGATATTATTGTCAAAAAAAATAATTTATACGATATTAAAAATCATAATTAAAATATTATTGTCGCGTGATAAACTTACATAATGGTAAGTTTAAAATTTAGTTTAATAATTAGATTTTAATAATAAACTTTTGATATTTTGTGTGAACAGAAAAATAAAGTGGCTTCTAATTCCTTGCAACGTATAGCAGTCCATTATGCATCATCAAATGAAGAAATGGAGGATAGGCGGATAACAGGTATGTTTACACATAACTAATTACAGCAGCTATAAAACAAAATACATATCTACCCAGATTCCGAAGACGAGAAAATCAACAATAATGTTGTCGTTTACATTTAAAAACGTATTGCTTTTCGGATTCATTGCCAATTACGATTTTTTTCGGATGGTTGTGGCTACCAAAACCGCAACCATTATTTATCTAATGCTCTATATAATTTTGCTGCAGAAAATAATAAAGTTATTGAACAGAAGTTCTTAGAGAAAGGCCATACGCAAATGGAGTGCGATAGTGTCCATGCTAAGATAGAGATTAAATTGAAAAATCAATCTATACACTTGCCAATATATTACGTTAGAATTACTAGAGAAGTCAGAAAGACTGTTAAAATTAACAATGAGATCGAAAAAAAAGCCGTTTGATGCAGAATATTTAAATTGTGATTTCTGTAATAATTACAACGATGACAAACTTATGCGTTTTTCTTCCATTAGACCAGGACGAGTAAAGAACGATCCTACTGTGTCTAATTTAAGATCTCATTTATATCTTCCAGATGGTAACATAACATATAAATTAGATTTTGATACAGATTACATGGATCTACCTGTTCGTATTCAACCTTACACAGGACATATTGAACCAAAACCTCTATATTCTACTCACTATCTATACTCTACACTATCAATTCAGCCAAATAAGTGGAATAATATGCAAGATTTGAAGAGCGTAATACCACCGGAATAACATTATTTTTAAGATAATTTACTCCAATCAAACTCCAAAAAAACTTAAAAAAGCAAAAAACACATAACTTTTTGTTTCATATTGTTTATTATTATTTTTTTTATCTTATGTTGTATTACTAGCCGTTATCTTAAATAAATCACCTTAAAAACTGACAAATGGCATAAATGAAATCAAAATAATTTATTTTTAATAAAATGCAAAACCCTCTATCTAATCATTTTCATACATAAACATTGAATATTTTTGAGAAGCAAAACCCTCTATCTATAATAAAGTCCCCAATAATGCAACATTTTCAAAACCAATTATATGTAAGATTCAGTAGTTGCTTTAAAAAATATTGTTGAATACCGAATTTTAATAACTCAAGTAATACGCGAAAAAAAACAGTTTTTTGGCTCTCCTGAAAAGTTGTGTTTCGACTTTTAGTTGCAACTATATAACCCTACACTCATAGAAATAAACCTGTAAAAAGCTACTAAAAAATTAGTTAAAAATGATCTTGCAGAAGAAACTGCTAAAATTAGCAGATTTTTTTTACTGAATATTAGTAATATAAGAATAGCAAAAATAAATCTGTTGAATTTACAAATATTTAGTTATATTTGTGCTAAATTTTAGTTAATTGAAAGTAACAAATAATCTGTTAAAATCAGAAAAAACATTTAACAAATATTAGTAGACAAACAAATCATTAAAAAATGTGAAATTTATAAAGTTTTTTTTTAGCTTTTTTTAATGTGAATAAAGGTCTGCCCTTATGAAATCAGCAATCTACAATTTTTTAGCAAACATTTCTGTTGATTTTAGCTAAATAAACTGTTATTTGCATTCTACTAAATTTAAGGTAAATATAGCAAAAACTTTGTTTTTGTTTGATATTTTGTATTTACAAATATTTAGTAAAAGTTTTTGCTAATATTACAGAGTAAATAAATGCTCATATTTATGAAATGTTTCATAATATTTATTAAGCACTTCATGAAAAGTTATGAAACTTCATCATCATATATATAAAACATTTCATTAATATGAAAAAGTCTGTCATCAATATGCTCTTTTATGACACAACTTCATCATATTTATGAAGTGTTACATTGGACGTAAATCAATGAGGTTTTTCTTCATATTTATGAAGTTTTTCTTCATATTTTTCATAAATATCTGGAAGCTTTCTCCCTGAGTGCATGACCAAAAAATTATAAATGAATTTTTATAATTTTATTTTGGAAAATCTATTTTTAGAATACCTACTTTATGGCATTTTGCCAAAGTTGTAAATTTAGTTACCCAGTGCTTTTCAGATACTTTTTGAACAGACGGACCTTTTATCTAATGATGTTTCATTGATGATCATTTCAGGATTGGGAAAGCACTTGTTGCCAACGCGCTAACCATTACACTAGGGCGCTGTGGTTTAATGGTTAGCGCGTTGGACTGTTACACTATCCCTCATATGTATTGCAGCGCCCACCTTCGGTGTCCCCATAGCACTTAACCCCACCGAAGTCAAATAATGAATCAGGGCTATGAACCAAAAAGCCAACTCTCCATCTCGTGCAATTACAGTGTTGCCATGTTTGGAGCCCTCCATCTTTCCCCACCTCTCATCTCTCCTATATCCCCTTTCCAAAGAAAGCAACACATTAATAAATAGGAAAAATTTCCTGAGTTTTGCATCTCTATATAAAAAAAAAACTACTTTGAAGTACGAAATTCTCTATACAACCTATGAAAATCAAGAAAGCATAACTTTTAAAAAAATGTTTTAAACTTTCAGTGTTTGGCCGACTATACGGATTTAAAAAAATTTGAGAAATTTGTGTATTTGTGCAAATTAAACTCTTTTTTACAACAAAAAGTTTTAAGAATTTTACAACAACTACTGAAAACCCAATTTCTTAAATTTTTTAAAATTATTTTCTCTAACAAAGAAATTTTATTTATATGAATGAATATTAAGTCACATATAAAAAATGTGTTTTTCACAGATCACAAAGCATATCTTTACAAACAAGTAGCAACAAAATTTCGTCCTTTAAAACTTTTAAAGCCAAAAAGTAGAATTTATGGAAACATATCGCACACCCAGTTCAAAAGTGTCTCAACTCAAAATTTTATTTATTTTTGGTTTTATATGCTTAAACTATGCACAATATACTTGTTCATCTACAAAAAAAGTATCAGTGTATTTTGTTGTTGTTAACTGCTGCTAAAAAACAGATGTCTTTCATTATGTTTCAAATTGGTATAAAGTTGCAAATGTTTTTTTCGATTTCTGAAAAATGAAAAATTTTGAGTTGAGTCACTTTTGTACTAGGTGTGCGATATCTTCTCTTCTCTTATCAAATTTTTCCTTTGTGATTTTTATTTAAATTTTTTTATATAATTTATCTTTGTTTTAAACATTCCACTCATGTATTTATTAAAAATAGTTTTAATTTTTTTTTTTTAAATATATCACTTGTTTTTTATAAATTTTAAATGATATTTATTAATTATATTTTAAAGCACACACAATACACATCCTTTATGAATAAGAATATTCATTCAGCAATGAATGAAGTCAAGTGGTTAAAGTATAACTGACACAACAACTAGTCACAAATTAATAATATACCCTTAACGTAATATGCAGAGAGAAAGGAACAAACAACATCCTTGATTCTCATCGCTCTACACAAAAAAAAAATGTGATAAAACTAGGTCAAGCCGGGACAACAAACGAAATGAAACAGAAAATACTGAATAATGGAAAAGCAAAAAAACCGGGTGAAAAGAAACATAAAACTAACAAAAACTAAAAATCATAATTGTAAAAATTCACGTGGCGAAAAAACAGAACAGAGAATAGTATCTACATATAATAACACGCCCAAGAGTTATGCTAATAAAATTATTTGTGTACATATAAACCATGGTTGGCAAGTATTAAACATAAAATACCATTACCGTTACAAAACCCTTTTAAGAACGAAATTGAAAAAAATTACGTTGGTGAAAAGTGGCAACATTGTATAATATGTGTTTTAAGTTTCAAGGCGCCACGTTGTTTAGAAATTTTTTTTTTTTTTTTTGGAGCCATCAAAAATAAACGATATTAGTGAATTTGTAAACATGGAAAAAATTTGTCACCGTTATGTAATTAATACTTTCATTTGGAAGGTCTCAGTCCTACCAATATTAAAGCCAAGCTAGATTATACTCTGGGTGAGACTGCTACTTCGTTTTCGGCTATAAAACATTGGGTGGCAGAGTTTAAACGAGGTAGTACGAGCTGCCAAGACAAACACCGTAGTGGTCGACCAATTGAGATGTCCACACCAGAAACGGTTAAGAAACCTCACAAAATGGTATTGCATGATCGTCGGCTTAAGGTGTGGAAGCTGGCTGAAATTATAGGCATTTCAGAAAGTGCTATACATTGCAATTTGTCAGAAAATTTGGAGATGAGAACGCTGTCCTCAAGATGTGTGCCGCGTTTGCTCACAATAGAACAAAAACAGCGTTGTGAAGGATGTTTCAATAGTGTTTGGCGAGGTTTTACCTCAATAAAGCCGAGTTTTTGCGTCGATTCCTTAACATGGATGAAACATGGGTTCACCACTTCACATCTAAGACTAAGGAACAGTTAAAGCAGTGGACAGTAATGGCAGAACTGTGAAGACAGTTCCATCTGCAGACAAGGTAACCGCTAGGTGGTAAAATATTTGGCAACAATGAAGAGGTGGAGTCTGCGGTTGATGCCTATTTTAAGGAGCTAGACAGTTATTATTATCGAAGCTATTGACTATGGCTGAAAAAAGTGTATCGAGCTAAAAGAAGATTATGTTGAGAAATAAAGAAAATTTTCCCCAAATTTGTTGTGTTTTCTTTGTTAGGTCGGCTAATTTTGGGACCGTCACGTATCGTTAATCTCTATTGTCGAGTATGACAGTAATGGCGAATTTTATTAAATTGTAGATGGGAAGTCCGAAAATAACTCCTTTTGTGTTCATTTGACATGTTTTCAGTCAACTATATTATTGGAATGTAACTGAAAAATTATACACGCTTTTTATACTCAAATGCAAAGCAATAAATATTGTAGAATTAATGATAGAAAAGATAAGAAAACATTTTAACTATTTCTGCCTAGAAAAAATGTTTCAAGAACCGTCTGCTTTCCTATTCAACAGTTTTAATTTATTTCTACATTTGGTGTTACAATCAGCTGTTGCTACAAACTTGGAAATTTTTCCAAAATTTCCGTTAGCATACTTTTTAGAACGTTTTAATGTTAATAGCAAATTTGTCTCACTCTCGTGTAAGTTTGGAACTGAGTAAATCTTTATTTGACTTGACTGAGCAAAAATCGTACAGACTTATTGATGTCCTTATTTTGACGTATATATGCTTCTAACCCACATTTCAAAATTAAGTGGATTCGAAAATTTATAAACACAAAAACAAAAAATTCCTAAAATGTCAGATTAGAATTATTTTTTATTGTATTATTGTATTAAAACACGTTCGCACTTGATGATATTTTTATTTCTCTTTTCAATTATAAATAATATTTTAAACAATCTTTAATTTGTTTCATTATTAAATGAAAAAGAAAAAAACTTAAAACAATCAAAACATGAATTGTTTATGACCAGTTGCGCGTTTTGGAAATGTGCAACAATAGACTTGTAAAATTCAACTGTAAATGTTTTGAACAAGTTTTGTTGGAATGACCTAAACAACACACCAATGGTGAGAGGAGGAGGATATACTTTTTAGTATACAAACATGTTTTTGAAGTGGTAATGAACATGAACATTTCAATATTTTATAAACAATAACAATTATACAAACATTTGTTGTTTGTTTTTGCCTTAAAATGATAGCTAAAAATTTTCGTTAACGAATAATATAGTAATTTGGATTTATTTCAAATCGACAATATCTCAATATTTGCACGTACCTATTTACATATGAACTATATGAATTAGATAAATACTCGTATATATGCGATTTTCTCAAAAATATTGAAAATTGGGGTTAATATAATAGAAATTTATACGATAATAAGCCACTATTTAGGCACGTCAAATCCGTTTGCGTGAATCATTTTCTGAAAAGGAGCAAAAGTTATAGCGGTTTAAAGTTTAAAATTTTCGATCTGGCTAAAGATCTCATCAGAACCCGAAGTATTAGAAAAGTTAGAGCCTCCATAATAAGCAGAACTTTAACAAAAAACCCATTAATCATTAATTTTGCTCCATTCTTGTCTTCTTAGTAAGCAAGCACGTGGTTAGGGTCTTTTCCTAACAAGCATCATGACGTTACTAAACTTTTATTGTTTAACAAAAAAATTGCACATGTATAACATTTTTTATATTTTTTTCCAAAAATCTTTGTCAAATTTTATGGTGTTTCCAAAAATTTAATTTTTGACTTAAAATCAAGCTTTACGCGGTATTTAAAGAACATAATTTGTTAGAAGAGAAAATATGTTTTCTACAAGTAAATTCTAAATATGTGCAGTTTTCTAACATGGTGCTTTTTAAAAATAATTAAATTCCATTTGGTCCACAAAATCTTTATTTTGTGACATACATACAAATAATGTTCATTTTGACGAATTTTGTGCAACATTGTTGATGTGCTGGAGCAAATCTTGTTTAAATAAGAGAGTAAATTTTTTGCACACAGTGCTTTTGAAACAAATTTGTGATGGCGATCATTTCCACTATGCAACACAGCAAAATCGCTCGTCATATAACCTAGTGTACGTTGTAGGTCTAGCTGAGTGTACACTGAGAGACGTATCTTCACTTCAGTACTGAATTTCTTCAAAGCTTTAATGCTTTAATCCATTGGAACTTTTCATAGAATCTATGAAACAATATTTATTATATGTTTGTAGATTTAATGAAAATCTTCATAAAACTAATGAATTTTTCCGACAATGAAGCGTTTATGAAGCTGTTTCATAAAATTTTTCAAGTTTTTTTTTTAAGAAGTTCCCTTGAATTAAGAAAACTCTTCATGAATGTCCTGAAAAATGCATTGGAACTAAGCCAATGAATGAACCGCTTCATATGCTTTTTTAAACAATTTCATTGAAGTCCAAATTTAATAAAATGCTATATTGAAAAAATAAAGCACTTTATAAAATATGTTGAACACTTGACAATTAAATCTTAAAACTAAAGTTTGAAATGAATAAAAATTAATGAAATTATGAAAAAATAAAATAATTAAGTCTTTGAAATAAAGAAAAATTTCCGTTAAATTTATGAAGAGATAATTTATAAAATCGAATGAATTTTATGAAAAAAAAGAGTATGAAAAATTTCTTAATATTAATAAAATTTCTTGGATATAATTAAATTCTTCATTGAATCTACGAAAATAATTCTATGAAATTGTTTTATTAATATCAGAAAGGATAATTATTTCAGTGTAGTCCTAGCCGGTTTGAGAAGTTGCAATATATCCATAAATTTTCGTGGTAACGGTAAAATAATATTTTTTGCGACTGGCACATTTAAACATTTGTAACTCACAAGAGAGTCCAATTGTGATGAAATTTGGATATGTTATTGATAAAAATCAAAAATTAAGAGACCCTTTTTTTTGCTACCCATTTTTTGCCAAAGAAACTAAAGGGTGTTTTTTATACAGGTATACAACTTTTAGTTGGCAACACTTTTTTAACTGGTGGCCATTTTGTCACCTGTCAAGTGATTTATGTTTTGTTTGGTTTGGCATTTCAATATGAAAAGACTGAACAACGCTTCCAAATTGTGCAAATTTGTTTTGAAAATCATGGTTCTGTTCGAAGTATGTATCGCGCGGATTTTGTTTAGCGATGAAGCGCGCTTTTGGTTAAATGGATAAGTCAAAAAATAAAATTGCCGTATTTGGAGTGATGATAATCCTTAAATGTATGTATGTTGAGACAACGTTACATCCAGAAAAACTGACTGTTTGGTGTGCTTTATGGGCTGGTGGAATCATTGGTCCGTACTTCTTTAAAAGCGATGCTATTCAGAACATTACAGTCAATGTGGCCGCTATAGAGCCATGATTACTGACTTTTTCGTTCATCTATTGAACAACCATGATGTGCAGGAGCTGTTTCACGTTTCGGACCCTTGGATTGGCCTCCAAGATCGTGCGATTTAACGCCGCTGGACTATTTTCTGAGGGAGTATGTGAAGTCGCTAGTCTACTCCGATAAGAACGAAACGATTGGCCACTTGGAGGACAACATTCGCCGCGTTATTGCCAATATACGGCCACAAATGTTGGAAAAAAGTCATCGAAAATTGGACATCCAGATTAGACTACGTCGGAGCCAGCCGTGGCAGTCATATGTCAGAAGTCATAAAAAACACTCTTTATATATAAATTTGCTATCTAATGAAATGTATTTGAAATGCTCATCACCAGTATGAGCATGCACGACCAGTAACATGGTCGTGCATGCTCAACTTTTCGTGGTATTCGAAAAAACACATCATTTTGGGGGTTTCTTACTAGGAGGTATAGTCGTTTAAAATTTTGTTAAAATAGTGTTTTTATAGATTTTTTTGTTTTTTTATATGTAACAATATCTTATAACCAAATAATACCAACGATATATAATACTATACACATTTAAGAAACATAAACGTGATAAAAGCTAAAAACATATTTTG
This sequence comes from Delia radicum, assembly GCA_021234595.1. Lineage (NCBI taxonomy): Eukaryota > Metazoa > Arthropoda > Insecta > Diptera > Anthomyiidae > Delia > Delia radicum. Next base: position 13,103,346 of record CM037854.1, on the reverse strand, counting down.
AAAACAGTTTGCATCAAAAAAATAAACGCGATCAAAGAATCTAGCCAATCATAAACGCGATCAAAGAATCTAGCCAATCAAGTCGATATTTAGGACCGGTATAGGTGTAATGGGACTAAAATTAATGCAAACATTTTTCCTCTACCTCTTCTAGTTTTCGAGTTATAGATGTTATAAATTTTATTTAGGCAATTTTTGAAGAAAAAGAGAAAAAAAAAGTTCACAAAAAACATTTCACATTTATATCAGTTAGTTTTCAAAATACTGGCGATGTTCCGAATAAATGCTCTTTTTGCTCTGCGATGCTTAGTTTTTGAGAAAAACGCGATCTAAGAACCTAGCCAATCAAGTCGAGATTTAGGACTGTATTCATAATAAATGATAGCCCAAGGAAGCAGTTTTTTAATTATTATGTCCAAAATTGTGACGAAAACAAAAATTTTTCGTTAGTATTGTCTTTTAACAACATGCTCTTTTAGACTCCATAGTTCTGTCTTTATAATATCCGCTGTATAAAAAAAAAAAACAAATAATAGAAGGATGGGGTTAATGAACTATAAGAACATGTTCATCCGTTTACACGTGTTATGCTGTCTGTCTTATGATGTCTGGCAAGTTTTCGTAATTGTATAAATGGATTAATGACATTTTGTACAACTAGCGGCTTCGTAGTCTGTCACATCAAGGTAAGAGGATGCAGAAACAAAAGTAGGTCTATATTCCATGATATGCTTTAACTTGCTTTTTTTCTTTTTCTTTTGTTACAAATAACATGCACGTTTTAATCAATATATATTTTCTACACACTGCGATGAAAAATACACACGATATTTTTGCGATATTTTATTATAAGTAAAGACTTAATGAAAACAAAATTGTGTATTAGATTTCCGAAACTCGTTTAATACAAACGTTGAAAATGAAATAAAGCAAAAGTATTTTAAACTAGATGAAAAAATTATATTTCTGGTTGTATTCGCACAATAGTTCTTTTTTTAGCCAAAGATGCTTTTGTCTATGAACTGAATATGATGTTGGTTGGTGGCTGTGTTGGGTTTTTGCAAAAACAATAAAAAAACGAACAGAAATACTCTCTATCTACACCATTTCAAGATTAATTTCGGCAGAAAATTGTAAAATGATATTCCGATTAGTAACATGTATTTCAGCAAATATAAAAAGTTTTCAGAAAGTATCACTGACATTTTTTTATTATAATTTGCAAATTGAACAATCATTTGTATTTCAACTTATACTTCGTTCTGTAAATGAGAATAAATGCAGTTCAACTAACATCAAGTCTAAATATCCACAATCAGTTGTAAATATATGAAGTCACATGTAAATCGGGCATAGTTAAAAAAAATTTAAATGAGCAATAAACACCGACATTTATAAAATGCCAATTGTAAGTTTTTTCTGTCAATTGTAAATATCCATTGTCAATTGTAAAAATACACTGTCAATTGTAAATATCCATTGTCAATTATAAATATCCATTGTCAATTATAAATATCCATTGTCACATATGTTGAGTCAGAAAAACGCCAATGACAAGGTATAACATTGCTTTTGAAGAATGTGATATGATATTTATCCGCTATAAGTGGTAAAAATCTATAAAAAAAAAAAAATTCAATGAGGAAATAAAACATACAATTATCACATATAAATGCAGTTCAGAAAAGGAAAACTTTTCAAAAAACATAATTTGTATTTTAGAGAGTAAAAAGCCAAAGTGAATTGTAGTTCAGAATAATAAATTTCAATCAAAACACAGTAAATGTAATTTGGACTTATAACGATATTTCAACCGTAATAACATTCAAATAAAAATAATGAAATGTATTTCAGTAATTGTTAAAATAAATTTCAGTAAATATAAATTGTATTTGAGATATTACGTATGGAAGAAACACAGAAAGAATTTGAAGGAATATCATGTAACATTTGGTATCATTATCCTTATCATGAACATTACATATCATTAGACTCTCTTCCTCTGAACCCATAGTTTCAGCCGTTCCTGCAGAAAGTTCTAAAATATACCTTATAAGGGAGTTAGCTTATACCACGGTGAACATATATTTTAAATTAAAGGTTAGTAAATAACAAGTGGGTATGGTCAAGGGGAGACTTTTCCACTTTTCGAAAATTTTATTTTGAACACACAAAATATTCAGAAATCTAATATAAATATGGTTTACCTAACTGAATTTATAAGTTGTTACCATTAATATACACTTTTCAATTCGGTTGGCACTTTATTTCTCTGAGTGTGTGCATGTTGCTTTATATATTCAAATGTTATTACGACTATTTGATGGTTATGTGGGCTGATTTGCAAATGTTATTACAACTATTTGACCGTTATATGGGCTGATTTGCATGTAACTGTATATATTCAGATGTTATTACGACTATTTGATCGTTATACAGTTTGATTTGCATATTCGAATGTTATTACAAATAATTAGATTTTACACTGTCTAAAACTTCATTGAAAACGCCGAAATACATTTCACTTTGTCTCATTGACTTTTCAAATAAAAATTTACAATTTACTAATGCGTTTTACATTTTACTATAGCAAATTACAATTGACGTTTTCTTAATGTCGGTGATAACTTCTGATTTACCAAAAAATTTACTATAAAATTTACTATAAAATTTACTATAAAAATTTAACTCATTTACTATAAAAACACATATGGGAAAACAGTGGACAATAGAGTGAGGTAAGTTTCTAAAAATAGAACTGTTGTACTTCTGAGATTATGTATGCAAGAACAAGAACACCGTGTATTGAATAAAACTAGTTTTAATCACAACAAATCTCGACCTGACGATAGATCAGTGGGCTAAAGCGATCTGTCTAACGTGTAGTGCGAGTGCATGTGGCATTAGAAATCAGTTTATCTATACCACGGTCAGTGATTGCACAGAAATTTTCATATAGACGCAATCGAACAAATAAAAACATAACAAATATTACATTAATTAAAAAAAAACTGGGTCACTGACGAAGGTTCAATACCAGAAACTGCGCAGTCTGATTCAGAAAATTTAAAATTTACAATGTAGTTATGATTTTTAGAAAATACAATCATTCTTCTCTACCACGCCTTTCACAATAAAAATTTATGTTTGCTATTAGCTGAACAACAGTTTTCCGTCTGATATTAATGTGATAGTTGCCAAAATTAATATTGAAATGGTGTAGTTTACAAAACTCATGCCGGTATCTGAACTGCGAAAGAGTTGGGCGTTACGTGTATGATGATGATGATGATAAGGCGGCTGGCTGGCTTTGTAGGTGAGAAGAGAAAGTGTTAAAGTTAAAATTGACAGGTCTAATAAAGTGTTTTAAAGACGTAACTACAAAAAGAGTAGTCACATATAAAATATGCGATTAAACAAAGGGTTCATAGGTCGACCTAAGTTGACTTGTTACCTTAATGTATAAATACACAAAGGTATTCGAATGACACATATTTGAAAACTATGTTTTGATTAATTATCTAATTTCTCTTCATTAGATCCTGCGCATTTAATATTGCACTCAAATTTATAACCGAAGATTTATAAGGTTATAAACCGAAGATTATTTGTTTAAAATTATTTAATTTGTATAAAAAGTCTTATTAAGCCGTACTAAATATATGTTAAAACCACCCAGCCAGAAACTGCCGATGGTCAGAAAAATCAAGCGCTGGCAAAGCACATTATTTTTAGTACCATTTGTAGAAATTAAAATTAAAGCACTGGCAAAGCATTGATTTAGAACGCTTTTCCAATGTTGGCAAAATGTGCTTTGATTTAAAAAATTTACAATAGTAAAACAAATTAAAGTACTGCCAAAGCCCTGATTTAGAACGCTTTGCCAACATTTGTAAAAAGTGCTTATAAAGCATTGATTTTAAAAAATTTACGACACTTTATTCAAAAAAACTTTTTAAATGAGTTTTCTTTGTTTGTGAAAAATCTGTTTTTATTTTTTGATTTCCCAGCGTCGGGAAGTTACTTACAACAAACATTATGCCAGAGCTTCACGTTTAAGGGTTAAAATGTGGGATTTCTAGTCCACCTATTATTTGGTTCTGCCAGTGTTTCGCCAACGTTCTGCCAGTGTTTCGAGAACTACATTTTTAAAAATTTAAGTAGGAATCAGATGCTCTTGAATCAGATACTCTTGATGTTCTAGGAATGCTCTTGATGTTCTAGGCATGAGTATCCAATGTGATGTCCTCTGGACAAATCGAAAGAAGCATTAAAGTGTCTTGGCTTTCTTAACCGGTGCAAAAATTACTTTTACTCTCTCTGATCGCCTTACTATTTATACCACATATATCCGTCCGAAGATGGAATACAAGTCACGTATATGGAAAGGGCGTTAAAAATCTAGGGTCTAATGACAGTAGGGTATGAAACTCTATTGATTTGTTGGATCATCGTCGGAATGTGGGTTGTGTGTCATTGTTCTTTCGATACTAACATGGGAAGTGTTCTGCTGAGATAAGTATATATTAGCCCGTATTTTTGTTCGTAATACAGTAGATCTCATCCGTTAGTGGTCGATAGTCCAGTGGATCGCACAACGCATTACCGAGAAAATTCCTTCATTAGTCGTATGTGGCATAAACTCCCTGCAGACGTCTTTCCTGACACTTACAATTTAGAAAAATTCAAAAATTATGTAATTTTTGCATTAGGTTATCTAAATAAATATTTCGCAATAAGTACTTTTTAAGAAAAATATTTTAATATTTTTGTGAGATGATCTTTTTTGAAGTAAAAAAACAAAATTTCAAAATTTTTGAGAAAATTTTTGCTATTAAAACGGAATATCATATCAAATTTTGTTTGTGAGACTTTCAAAAAAGTTTTGTTAAGCGAGTCCGAAAACGGTTGCGAAAACATCGGGATTTTGAAATTAGTTCGTTTTAACCAAGAATTCGTCTTATTCGAGTTGGTCTTAAATGAGTTTTACTGCATAGTCAAATTTAAAGAAACAACTATCCAACTTTTACATGTGTTAGGTGAGTTTAAACAAATGTAATAATTGCATATATTTTTTTAATTCGTTCATTTTGTATGTATTGTTAAATTTTTTAAAATTAAAAACCTTTTTTTTTTAATAAATTATTCTTTCAAAAATTGCAGGCGCAAACGCAAAACCACACCTTATACTAAAAAAACCGCGCAACCGACCGTCAAAATTTACGTTTGTTTAAGCGAACGTTTAAAAAAATACTAAATATTTCAAGTTGCCCATAAACCAAAAGTTTTCTATCATTTTGTATAAAATGAAAACAAATCATCCAAAATATTTATGATAAATACAACTATTGCTGCTAAAATGTTTGCTGTTCATACGTAAGACAGGAAAAGACGAAATTCCAAAAAATAATATTTCCATCCGCATACGCACACTATATAAATATTATGATACGAATACGCGCTACTACTTCTTCTCTATGGACAACAACAACAACACGTAATTTGGATGGACTGGTCGGTCGGCCAAACCCCACAAAAAAAAAAAAACGTTATAAAATAGACAGTCATAAATGCCGTAACATACCACACCAACTATATCATACCATACCAAAATGAACAAAATAAAGAGTATTAAAAAAGCATTAAACTATTAATTCCATATAAATACGAGCAAACAACAAAAATTTCAAGTTCGCATTTTTTGGAAATATGCTTAATAAGACCATTAAAAAGGTAAGAAACAAGTGAAAAACACACAATGTTTTTTTAGGGAGCACATTGTGGCTACACAGGTGTATATTATGGGTGTTGATAGAAAAAAGCTCTGGCAAAGCATTTGCAGATCGTGGTCTTACAAAAAAAAAAAAAAAAAAAGACTTTGTGTTTAAAATAGTTGGTTTTCCAGTAATTGATTTTCAAAATTTGGAAAAGCACGGGAAAACAAAGTTTCAAACGTTGCCATAATGTTGACAAAAAAATAGATAGTCTAAAAAAATAGGTTTTTCAAAATAAAATTATAAAAAACTTTTTTAGTGACATTTATAATTAGAATATCGCACACCTAGTTCAAAAGTGACTCAACTCAAAATTTTTTTCAGAAATCGAAAAAAAATATTTGCAACTTTATACTAATTCGGGCATAAAGAAAGATATAACAGCAACAAAATACACTGATATTTTTTTATTGATAAACAAGTGTATTCTGCATAGTTTAAGCACATAAACCCGAAAAATGAAAATTTTGAGTTGTCACTTTTGAGCTGGGTGTGCGATATAAAAGAGTTTCAAAGTTTACTGTAAAAAAAACATGAAAACAACAAGGTTTTTTGTTTTGCAATGATTATTGATATTTTTTTTTATTAAAGTTTGTTTTATCTAATAAGTTTTTTAATTAAAAAATTATATAAAAAAAACTAAAGTTGCTTTTTATTTTAATCCTATTAAGTACTACTTGTAATTTATATATAAAACATACACAGAAAAAACTAAAAACGGGTTTCAATTAAAAATTTTATTGAATCAATTAATATTTTAATTTATTTTGCACCTACCACTGAAATAATAGTATTAACTAAAAAAATTTGCAGACGGTTTATTAAAACTCTTTCAATTAAAATAATAATATCAATTAAAAGAGTTATTGTTTTTCTTTACAACCTCAATTAAAAAGTTTAGTTAAATTGATTAAAACTTTAATTGAAACTTGAGAAGAAAACAATGGTAGTTTTAATTGAAAACCCGTATTTTTTTATTTTTGTTATATGCCTCGCATTAAATAAAAAAGAAATTCAGGTTTGTAAATTAAATTGACATTTTATTTATAATAAAATTAAAGCTTTTTAATATAAAAATGTATTATAAGAAAACAAATAAAAGTAAAGACAAAATCTTTGTTTTGCTTGTCTTGAACTTTTTCTTGTAATTGAATTGCTTTCTTAAAAAAAAATACACACAACTTTAAAATGATAATTTAATGACACTTATACTTATTGAAAATGTAATTATTTGCAAAAATAATAGTTTAATTGTCCTTTTTCGAAAAGGTTTATTACCACAGATAAAACGCAAAACTAAATTAAGTTTTCGTGCGTACACGAATATCTCAACAAAAAAGAGTATTGCAAACTCTAGGGAAATAACTACGATTTTGCGTGTATTTAAAATCGGTAAACTATTCAACTTATTAAAAGTTAATCATTTGCGATTTTTTTTTCTTTTTATTTACAAATTAAATAATATATTGATATAATTAAACCTTTGTTTGATTATTTAATCTAAATAAAATAAAAAAAATAGTTTGCCAAATTTTTAAAAACTTTGTTTACATGTTGTCAACACTGTATGGATATATTAGAAAATTCAATAAATTTTTTAATTGAATCAATTAAAAAAATTGTTTAAATTGCCATTGATATTCAAACAATCGATTAGATATTTTTGGGCCATAATTTTATCTGTATATAAATATTAATTTTTAAAAATAATGTGAAATCTAAAAATTTATGCTTTTCATGAACCTGAAGTTGGAACATATAATAAATTTAAAATGCTACCCAGGAATACTTTTGGAACTCATTTCAAAATTGCTAGTTCTAGAACTATTTCTAGGGGAGTTGTCTATTCTTAAAACTAGTGATGGTGCAACTAACCAGACAGACAATTACAATCGGCACAGTACTGGCAGAACGTGGAAATAATAATCTTGAGAGTCGAATTCAGTTAAATAATAATAAACTAAAAAGATTCGCAAAAATTTGTCAATATTTAGCCACGCCTACTTAGCCCATTTTTTGTAAGAAAATTAAAAAGTTGTTTCAATTTTTTCAGTCTCTTATAAAAGAACAAATACTGTTTTTTTTGGCAATGCTGCGATATACTTTTTCCTGTAGCGGGGCATTTGGGTTGGAAAGCAACATAAAGCATATAAAAAGGAAACGAAAAAAATTTACCATTTTCAAATGCGGATTGTGCAAAAGGTATAATCGCTAGGAATGAAACTTAAATTGATTACAGTGAAAACCTTTTCAGACTTTAAAATTTTATCCACTTTTTGGTAGCAAAAAACATAAAAATGGAGAAAAATGGATTTAGACAATTTTGTGGTTGGACTCCGATATTTTTAACATATTTATGAAATTAAGAAGGTCGCATGCAGCGACGTAAACTAGGTGGTTGTTAGGGAACTTTTTCATGCCAAAATTTAACGTTTTAAACCAAGTTTTAGCCAACAATTTTAAAAAACCGTTTTCAGACAATTTTAAACGGCGTTTCAGCCTCCAAAATCCGTTAAAAAATTACTGAGTTAATTAACTCGAACATTTTAGGGTATATTGTAACTTCTCAAACCGGGTGTGTGATAGCTACAAACTGAATAAGATCACTTGAAAATTAATTTGAAATTTTTTTTTTTTGTAGCATCGTAGAAATCTTGCATAAAGTTTGTTGTGGGCGTTGTGGTGTAATGGTTAGCGCGTTGGACTGTTACACAGATGGTCCCGGGTTCGATTCCCGGTGACGACAACATCAATTTAGAAAAATAATATGTATGAGTTTTCCATCCCTTATATGTATCGCTGCGCCCACCTTCGGTGTTCCCATAGCACTTAACCCCACCGAAGTAAAATAATGAATCAGGGCTATGAAACATAAAGCTTCAATAAATTCGCCAACTCTACATCAGGTGACGACCAACAACTGTTCTAAGACTTATCATCTCGCGCAATTACAGTGTTGCCATGTTTGAAGCCCTTCATCTTTCGCCACCTTTCTCTCTCAACTATCCCCTTTCCAAAGAAAGCAACACATTAATTAATAGGAAGAATTTCCTGAGTGTTGCTTCTCTTTAAAAAAAAAAAAAAAAAAAAAAACATTTAACAAACATAAAAGTTGGTCTTAAAAACGCAATAAAAATATGTGCCTCAAACCGTTCTGATTGCAAAATTTTGTTAATAAAGCGTTATTATTTATATATAATTAATGCACTACCAGTGCATTGTTTTTTAAACCGTTGGTAATTTCTGACTGATAAGTACTGGAAAACACTATTATTTGTAAACGTTGGCATAGCGCTCTAATCTAATTCTTTGGAATAGCTTTTTGTCTATAGACTACAAATATTCCCAAAAACCTCATATGATGGAGTCAGTTCCGTACTCAGCGCACATAAAACCTTTAGAAAATGATACCCTAGTCTCAGGGGTTTTCAAATTTTTTCGGCCAGTAACTTATTAAAAGTGTTAACTTAACATCTTTATCTGGAAATCATAGTTAAGAAATTACAATACCTTGTTTAGCAAATCATTCTTAGTCATACTTTATAAATAATTAATATCTCATCGATTCATTAAAAGTAAATTTTTTAAATAAAAAAAAAACATATTGTACATAAATATTTTAAATGCTGACAATGCTTAAAATTAATTGATTGTATTTTCTTTTCCTTTTTTTTTATCGGTAAAAAAAATCAATTAAAATTGTTTTACAACATCTATTTAACCATTAAATGTTTTTCTTTTCCTTATAAAAGTAGTATTGGTTCTATTAGGGAACTTGTTCAAAACAAGACTGTAGTATGCCATAAACAAAAAATCTTGCGCATGCGCACCGGTATACGGGATAATAACAGTAGTTTTTTTTTGTTTTCTTTAAACAACGGTCTATTATTCAAACATAAATTAGCAAAATCCTTAAGCATGACCAACATGTAAGAGAGATTTTGACTTTAAAGTGCTATATTTTAAGAATATTAATAAAAAATCAATAATAATATGATGCTTTTTTTAGCCTTAATTTAAATTCCATTGCTTATAATTTTGTAATAGTGTAATCTTAAAAATGATTTTGCAAAATTAGTTAAAAGTTGTATACGCCAAAATACAAAATTAAAAGTTGTCCGATTTTTTTTAAATTTTTAATTAAATGTGTAAAAAAAAAACAATTTTCATGTTGCATTTTTCGTTATGCTACGTTTCCACTGAACGTGTTTTAAAACAAAACATGTTTTGTACATGTTTTTTTTATTTTTTTTTGTTTTTTAAATATTTATTTTTCATTTATGTACAAATATAATACAAAATTATTTTTTTCCATACATATTTTTTCACCAAAACACATGATTTGCTCAAAACACATATGGAAACGCAGTAAAAGATATGTTTTTTTGCCAGCAAAACATTCTGCATGCAATTTAACTGGAGTGCAACTTTGTCTGCTTTGTTAGATTTACATTTAAGTTATGAGTGGTTGATTGCATGATTATTTTTTTGAAAATGCATTCGATACAAATGTTAATCTCCAAGTATTTTAAAATAATTATTAAAAACTGTATAACAGTAGTGGTAGAAATGGCCAAAACAAATATCAAGCAAAAATTAATAGAACAACTTCTAAATAAATCATTTTTTTACATCATATCCAAAAGTACACTTTTACGAAGTTTTTTAAACAACATCAAAAGCTGATATAAAAATATACTAATTAGAAGTTCTTTTTCAGGAGTGATATAAAGTTAATACTTTGTATGGGCATTACATTAGTACAGAAAACAGACTGGGTAGTAACAACCGTATTTGGTGCCAATTGAATGTTTTTGTTAGGTTAGGTTAGGAAGGGTTATGTGCCCAAGGGCACAACTTCACTCAAAGACCAATACGGTCCATTGTGAATACCTTCAGAGAAAAACGGTAAGAAAGAATAGAAATAGAGAGAAAGATAGATTGAAAGATAGATATAAAGAAAGATAGAAAGACTATATTCCCTGTCCAGTCCCAAAAGAACCTTTGTTGCCCCTGCGTCCAATGCGGGCCATAACGCCCTAGACACCCTGCAATCCATTCTGTCTCTCCATGATTGGTTAACGGTTTCGCGGAATCCCTTCCGTATAACCTCAAAGTAGTAACATAATGGGGGCATTACCCCCCCCCACCCCTTACTTCCAAGTCCAGATTCGAACCCTCCCTCGCATGTTCGTCCGCCAACTCATCGCCATCCACCTTGCAGTGTCCGGGTACCCAACACAGCCTCACTTGGAATGCCTTCATGAGCTCCTTCAGAGCACACCTATATCGTGCGACCAGGCGCGAGCGCACCGTGTAGTTTGTCAGTGCTTTGAGCGCTGCCTGACTGTCGACATAGATTGTCACCCTAGATCCCCCAACGATGTGACCCAGTATCACTTCCGTCGCCCTCCAGATCGCTAGGATCTCAGCTTGGAAGACACTGCACTCATCTGGGAGTCTGTATGATATTTTCACGTTAGTGTCAGCAATATAAATACCGGCACCCGTGCCCGTGTCCATTTTGGACCCATCCGTGAATACTGCCCACCCCTCCAACAGCACATTGGATCCACGCCAGACTTCCCTGATCGGGAAGTCCACCGGAGGTGTTCCACCGAAGTCTAAGGTCAAGATCATATGATCCGATATTCCCTCGAGTATACTACTCTGATCAAGCAGTCCTACTTCGTACAGTATTTTTGTGTGATCATCCCTCCTAGGTCTTACCAGCGCAGACTCGTAGAGCCTAAATTTGTTTTTGTTGCTACGACCGAATTTTTTGGTTGCGTTAAAAACTGGATGGTAACCGATTCGATGCGGCATCGGTATGGGTAAAGCTATTTTCGTTTATTTCGGTAACGTTATTTTAGGGGTAACAATATTTCAATTATTTCGGTAACGGGTTTTTAGCGTTAACAGTATTTTACTCATTTCGGTAACGGTAGTTTGGCGGTAGCGGTATTTTAGTTATTTCGGTAACGTTATTTTACTTATTCATGTTATGTCAATGGGCACCGATATTTTTAGACCCATTATGTCCGAATTCCAATGACTGGCTTGTTTATGATCAAACTTTCGGAAAATTTATCTATTTTTATTCTTTTTAACAATTTTTGCAAATACATATCAAAATTGGCATAGTATAGTGAAATAGGCCATAAAAAAAACCATGTAGAAATACGATTTTACTTTTTCGCTTCCGTCAAAAAAGTTCACCCGCCAACAGTTATGAAGCTTTAAATCTATATTTTTTTTTTAATTTTAAATAAAAAATATCATATCTTCATTTTGTTTTATAATTCTCAAAAAAAAAAAAAAAATAGAATCGTTATTAACAATAAGGGGTAGAGGGAATCTTTCCCAGCAACCGCGAAGTTTTTTTTTTATATTTTTGATTATCAAAAAATGATTTATCTGAATTTGAGTCCTAAATATTTCGTCATACGCAAAAACATAATTTTACCTTATGATTTAATAAAAATTAAATAACTTGTTAAAACAAAATTTTTTGTATTGATTTAGAAAATGAATTTGGTGGGTGAAGTTTTTTTTTTGCAAAATAACCCAAAATAATGTTTTTAATTAATAATACAACATTGTCCACCTCGTGGTAATATGCCAAAAATTTGGTTTTATCCTTAATATGCAGCGATTATTTTTTTATCTTGTCAGACTATTTCGGTATACTTATTTTAAGGATAACGCTATTCAATTATTTCGGTAACGGTATTTTAGCGATAGATATTTTAGTTATTTCGGTAATGGTATTTTAAGGATATTAATATTTTTATTTTTGTTATATCGAAAACTGTATTTTACCGATAACGGTATTTCAATTATTTCGGTAAAGGTGTTTTATTGATAACGACAGGGTTTTTAAGGATAACGATAGGGTTTTTAATAACGGCATTTTAGCTGTATTGCCTGCCATCCCTGGATAAAAACCATTCGATTGAAACAACAGAAATTTTGACACGACAATAGAATATTAATTGACTCAACAGAAATTCAGTGATATTTACAACAACATTTTTAGCTACAATTGAACCATTCGATTTGCTACAAATACGGTCGCTACTACCGAGTCTGTTTTCTGGGTGTAGCAATCAGAGGGTTACGGGTTTAAATCCTAGCACGGCGAAAACGATTTATTTTTTATTTTTTAACTTCTGATTAATTTATTATGAAATTTTATGACAATAGGTATAAAGATTTTAAACAGACAAAATACACTTGAAGACAAAAACTTTTAAAAATTAATAAGGGCACGCTGATTTAAAAGACTATTTTTTGATGTATGGTACAGTTTTTCCATTAAATTGCTTAAAAAGTTTGCATTTGCATGCAGTTTTTTTATGTACAAACATTTTCAAACGTGATTTCTTTCTGTTAAAATGTAAGGACAGGGACTGTACATTAGATTTATAACTTTTTGCATTTTTTTTTTCAAATATGCAAACTGAAGGAGTTGGCCTATAAGTGATGTATTTGGGTGTGGAATATTCCACTTAGTTTTCTTTTTATAGACCAAATACCAGGCGTAGGGCTACATTAGGGAACATTCCTTTAATAAAATGTGTTATTTTAATGTTTCGCTCTTGTGTCATAAAAAGAAGGTTTTTGTTACTACTTGACCGTCACTGTGTTAGCCCTTATGTGTGTGTAAGCAAAAACAGTTGGTGGCCAATAAAAGCAAAACTAAAATACAAAACTTAAGTTATTTTGTTATGATATTTTATGATTGACGTAATTTGAAGTTATTTGTTTAGTGGTATTTTAAGGTTAATTATAGTTCTTTAAAACGAGTTTTAATAGTTATTGTTACTTTAGGGTTATTGTTTGCCAACCATGATATATAAAATAAAACTGTACTACATATTTAAATTTTGTATTAAAACTATAAATGTGTGTACCAATTTCTCAGGTTTATGCATCGGAAACTGGGTCTTAGACCAACACAATATGTTTGTATAATAAATAGGTGCGTTTGACATCTTTACCGCGGTTTCCCGCAGGAGACCAAAACACTTTACACACAAATTTGACAATAGAAACGCATTTTGGATAACTCACTTCTTATAAAGCTATCTAATAGTCATATTTCGTTGTGCGAAACATGGCGCGAACAACTCGCAATTTAGTGGAGACCTTTATTTTCTTAAAATACCAGCCTACCAAAAAAACATTAAGAACTTCTGTTATAAAATGGTATTATTTTTAAATTTATAGTTCGAGTGCAAAAATGAATGGATCTGTGTGAGAAAACATTTTACACATAAATGTATGTAAATTAGGGTGGCCCATTTTGACCACTTAGTGGAATTGGGTGCTGGTGCTGGGAGCTCTCAAAAATATTATAGGCGCCTCAAACTCACTTTTTTGCATGAAGTTCCTGTTCCTGATCATTACTTTAATGTTCTTAAAAAAAAAAAGTTCATAAAGGCAAATTTTGTTAACCATAAATGCATACATACAAACAAAAAATTTATTTTCCCGCCTTTTTTAAAATTTGTTATTTCAAAAATTTTAAAATTGATAAAAATTAAATTAAAATAAATTTCCCTGAAGAAGTCTTCCAATGTGGAGACGAAATATTGGAAATTAATAATTTACAATCGTTTTAACAAAAGATCTTAAGCTCGAAGAAGAATCATATATAATAAAAGAAGATCGAAGAAAATTAAACATATTCATATAGAATACGTAAAAACGCAAAAAAAACTAATCAAAATAGAATTTTGTTGTCCGTTTACGTTTTCTCTATGTTTAATGCATATGAATGAAACAACAAGATACACAAAATGTCTTCTATTCTTATTTGACTTATTAAATTTCGTACACCGAGATACGTTTACGCTTGGCTAATTCGGCCTTAACAATCAACTTCAATATGTCACTTAAAACTATAAAACCTTAAATATAATATTTTCTAACAATATAAAACAGTTTGTATATAGCAAGTTTAACTTACAAAAAAATTAAGAAAAAAGTTTAAAAGAATTATTAAAGAATAAGGAAAATGGCATAAACTCACATGACAAAAAGTATTGCAGTTTGAGAATTTTGAAAATTTTTGAAAATTTTTGCACATCAAATGTCATTTACAGAAGCATATTCTACAAGTTTACACTTGAATGTTTTTAAAGATAGATCAAAAGATCTAAGTGGTAAGGGTAAATGGTTCCAACACTTAGCTACATGAACATGAAATGATTATATCTTGACACATGAACTTACTACAGTAAATGAAGTCAAATATTACGTTAATAGTCAAAAAAAAACTCTAAAGCGCCCGAAATATATGGGAAAAAAGCGATAATCTTAAAAAAAATGTCAAATACATTTTTCGGTACTCTTACTAATATTTTCAATTGGTGTTTACGGAATGGATATTTTCCGAAATAATTTAAAAAGGCCAAGGTGCTACCAATACTTAAACCTGGTAAAGAAAGAAAATCACCTACAAGATACCGGCCCATTAGTATGCTAAATGGTTTGGACAAAATTTTCGAAAAAATAATTTTAAGAAGGATAAATGATCATACAGAAGAAAACAATATCTTGAGTAGAGAACAGTTTGGCTTTAGGAAAAAACATTCGACAATTCATCAAGTGAAAAGAATTGTAAATATGATCAACAACAACAAAAATCAACGCAAAAGTACTGGAGTTGTTTTGCTTAATATAGAGAAAGTTTTTGAATCTATATGGCACAACGGTGTTATATTTAAACTAAACAAATTTCGATACCCAATTTACTTACAAAAAAATAGTAAAAAGCTTTTTAACGGATAGATACTTTGAGGTCAATATTGACAATGAAATTTCGTCTCAAATGAAAATTCCTGCGGGCGTCCCTTAAGGATCTATTTTGTCTCCGACTCTTTATACCATATATACATCGGACTTCAAAACTCAAAGAAATCAATCTGCAGCATTTTACGCCGATGACACCGCTATAATAACGAGTGGTAAAGTTTCAAATGCAATCGTTAAAAATATGAAAAAAGCGCTAATACACGCTGAAAAATATTTCAATAAATGGAAAATAAAAATCAATCAAGACAAAACTCAGGCTACTATTTTTCCTTTCAATAAGTCACCAAAGAGAATTCCGCGAACAACTCTTAATATTCAAGGGTCTGAAATTTCATTACTCGACTTAGTCAAATATTTGGGAGTAATTTTTGATAAGAAATTGACTTTTAAACAACATGTCCTGCAATCGTGTGATAAAGCCTTAAAATGCGGAAGAGCTCTTTATCCCCTGATCAACTGGAAGTCTAAGCTTAATCAAAAAACAAACTGCTGCTGTATAAAATGTGTATAAGACCGTGTATTATGACATATGGCTGTCAAGTCTGGTCAACGAGCTGTGCCAAAACTTATCTCAAAAAGCCACAGATTATTCAGAATAAAAACTTAAAAATAATTTTTAATCTTCCAATGCGATATTCAACTTATCGTTTACATAATAATTTTAAACAAGAAATGTTTAAATATGTCATAGAAAAACTTACAACAAGATTCGAAGCCAGGAACAGGTCTTCAAATTTTGATCTCATAAGAAATTTGTAAATTTAATTAATTTTCTTTTACAGCTTCTGAAAGGAAGATGATACAAGAAAATTAATAACAGAATTTCTAAGACTATTATAAGGTTTTTCCCTATATTTTTTTCCCTTAAAATGTTAAATACTCATATTTACGTATTAATTTTAGAATAACTTGTTGCAATACTTTTAGTAAAATCTCAAATCTTGTAAATATTTAATATATATGAATATATTTTTATTGTAATGATGATAGTAAATAAAAAAAAAAAAATAAAAAATAAAAAAAAAAAAAAAAAAAAACTGAAATGATCGTTCATGAATAATATAATTTCTAATGGGATATAAAAGTTGAGGTTTTCTTTCAGTGTTCAAGAGTATAAAATGTCTATGTACATATTCAGGGCAATTAGAGAGCATGACTTTATGATACAATAATAGCAATCGAATTCGAACAAAATTTTTAAAATTGCATCCCAAAAAACCAGAAATATGCCTCGATACATGATCATATGGCTTCAATTAGTAAACAAAACGTATTATTTTATTAAACAGTAAATTACATTTATTAAAGTCATCGACACTACACCCAGAAAAAACTTCAATACAGTATAATAAGTTGGACATTAATAATGAATGTGCTATGCGTTTTCTAATAGAAAGTGGCAAATAAAGATTTAGGGCATATAATCTACGCAGGGTAAAATTTATTTTGGAACTTAACCAGGTTATATGTCGACCGAATTCTAGATTGTTATCTATTAAAACACCTAGACATCTCATAACTTCAACGATTTTTTTTTGTGTACTTGTGCTACCATTTTCATAATATGAGAGTTTCGAAGAATAGTTTTTGTTTGAAATTGTCCACAAATCAATCCGTTTAATTGCTTCGAAGTAGAACAGGCAAAATCGCTTCTGAAACTGGTTCTAGCTACGCATGCAGAAAAAACAATCGGAATAGTGTTGGCAAAGCTTCGGCAACGGTCAGTTATGCGTTGGCAGAACGTGGAAAGAACAATATTGACAGTATTGTCCTGTTACCCGTCGGTTTAAGCGAACTTACCACCGTTGTCATAACGTTGGTAGTAATTTAAAAAAATAGTGTGTTTTCAAAATACCTTAAATTAAATTAATTTTGAGTAATACAGTTCGGTCTTATGTATATATCATATTTAAATGTGTGAAATATAATAAAATATTAAAAAAATGCTTCGAATTAGTTGTTATATTGGTAAAAACAATATTGGCAAAAAATGTTGGTCGTAAAAAATCATATTCTTTGCAAACAAAATAGTGTTTTCCAAGTACGATATTAGTTGTACCTTTGGTAATTTTTAACACGGTTGGTTTTACAAAAATAGCAGTTGTTTGCCAGCACTATTTGTTTTGCTACGATTGGCAATTTCTATTTGGTTAGGTAGCTGTAGGATTCCAACAGATTTATTTCATAAATTGATTGACAGTTATGTGCCATCGATTTAAAACAAATTTAACCTTTCATTGAAATACATAGAAATATTTGTAACAGTAATTTGAGTTTTTAAAAGAATCAAAACAGAATAAAGAATGTTACATATAATTTCCTAAAGCCGATTAAAATATGTTATCTAGACGCTTAAGGATCTTTTTCACTCGATATTAAAAGAATTTGATGGTATTTTAGCTTATCTTGCCTTTTTTTGTGTTTTAACAGATTTTGCAGGTCGAATAACACTGTGGAACAAATTCAGGTTAGCAAAAGTTAGGTCGATTCTGAGAGTGAGGGGTGAAAATAGAGGCTAAATTAGAAGACCCGTATCGAGGCGTTTGTTTATGTTAGTTCGAATTGTTTTTTAATCGACCTTCGAACTTTGCAGTTAAATGCCGATTTTCAGCATATTGTTTTTTTCCAACATTTTGCTTCATAAGCACCACAAAAATTTTCTAAATCAATTTTTAAAAAAAAAACTTAATTGTTGGACAGGTCTCTAGCAGTAATTTGGCTTTTACAGATTGAAAAAATATCAATTAGTCGACGAGTTATAGCCAAAAAACCATATAAACAATATGCTGAAAATCGGCATTTGACTGCAAAGTTCGAAGGTCAATTAAAAAACAATTCGAACTAACATAAACATACACCGCGATACGGGGATTCTAATTTAACCTCTATTTTCACCCCTCACTCTCAAAATCGACCTAACTTTTGCTAATCTGAATTTGTTCCACAGTGTAATTATTTGAGTTTTAAATTATTTGTTGCGACATTGACCGAAATAGAGGCGATTAATCGAGGAATCGGTTAATCGATTAACCGAATTGATAACACTATGAACACCCTAATAGTTACTCATCATTTTGTTACTAGATTTTTTGAAAATATGGGGGGGAGGGGTGGGTCCTTTTTATGCAAACTTAGGACATTTTGACATCATGAGGCTTAATATATTTTGCAACTCTTGCATTATATGTATATAGTTTTTTTTTAACTAAAAATTATAAATATGGGGAATTTTGACCCATTTGGTAAATTTATTTGATCGAGTCGCAAGTTGTTAACATCCGTCCGATGTATGGGAAATGACGTCCTTTATCATAATTTTTGAGAGCACCCAAAAAAATCCAGCCTGTGCTTAAAATGCGCCACCCTAATCCAAATATTTTCTTTTTCCTATGTGTGGTACATTTTTCTGACTGAAAACATTTGTTTGTTTGTTTGTTATTTTTATTCCATATTTTTATTATAAAAAGACTTAAGGCTGAAACCACAATAAAAATAGTGGCTAACAGTGCCTAACAAAATTGACACTATTTTAATAGGAAAAGGTTAAAAAAACAAACTAAATTTTCATTTCATTAATAAAAAGCTAAAAATAACTCAACAATTCATCATGTTAATCATAAAAAATTACTTTAAAAACAAATAAAACAGACGAATAAACAAAATTGAAATGTGAGTCACCTCTTCTGCGGGAGTCTAATGACAGCAACTAATACTAGCAAACCCTAACTAGTATTTAGTATATGTATATATACCCAGTTGGCAAAGTGGTCTTAGATGACAATTTCATCAATGATGTTTATATGACATTTATTATTATTGACGACATCTTTAGCGACCAAATCATGCACTTTGTCGTGTTTTGAACCTTATTGACGACTTGATAAGCGACAAATTCATAAACTTGTCTAATATAATAGTCACAAAAGTGACTTAACTCAAAATTTTTAATTTTTCAGAAATCGAAAAAAAAAATATTTGCAACTTTATACAAATTGAAACATAAAGACATAACTGTTTTTTAGCAACAGTTAACAACAACAAAATACACTGATATTTTTTTTATAGATAAACAAGTATATTGTGCATAGTTTAAGCATATAAAACCGAAAAATTAAAATTTTGAGTTGAGTCACTTTTGAACTGGGTGTGCGATATGATTTTATTAAGGACAAACGAAACGACCATTGGCATTTCATACTACATTGACGACGTCATGAGCGACAATGTCTTTAAATTGTTTGCAATAAGCTTTATTGAGGAAAATTTGAGCGACATTTGCATGAATTTTTTCGTCGAAAAGCATGCAAAATAACGGAAAAATTACTGCTCAAAAAAGAAACGTTAAAAAAAGTAACAGTATTTAGTTGAATTTTAAAAGTCCTAGTGGAAAGCAGTGTTTTTGTGCGAATTGCTGATTTCTGATTAATTGCTTAATTTATTAATAATTATTTTTGATTTTTAATTTTACGTTTTTAATTTGTAACTAAAAACCACTAAAGTGAATTTAAGAAAAAATAAAGTGTTAAAAATATATGTATACAGTAAAAGCCGGATGAGAGGATCTCCGAGGGCCCATTAGAACTAGTCTTTATAACAGAGGTTTGTTCGTATTTACCAGTGTAAAATTTATTCAACATTTTTTTAATTATCCGGAAAATATTTAAAATTTGTGCAATCCTCTGATTGGATTTCTTAGGCTTTTTGCGGACTGTTGAAAATTGTAGGAAAACTTGCAAACAATCAAGTTTGTATTAAAAATCCAAAATTATATAAAATTTTGTATGTTGATTCTGTCAGTTCGTTTTAAGTTAGGGTTAATTTTTTTCAAGTTTGTTATAATTTTTATTAAAATAAAAATTATGTTTTTTTCGACCTTTAATTAATTGTGCAATGAAATGCACAAATAATCTATATAGTTTTTGTTTTCAAATTTATTATTTGACACCTTCAGGAATGTGTTGATAGATCTATTTCGGGAATTTTCTAGGTTCCCATCATCAGAACACGTTTTGAAAGCGGTAACAATCCCATGCCAAACATCAAACATTCATATGAACTAGTTTACTCACTACATGAGAACTAATATACATATGAGTTTGAAGTTAAAGATTATAACCATTGATCAAAAATAAATTGAAAACTTGTTTGATGTGCAAGATCCACCTCTGGTGGATATTCAATACACGTTTTTTTGTTTTTTTTTTTTATATACAATTTTTTCAAAAATACTTGCAAATTAATTCGTATTAACCGAAAATTCAGCGGAATCGAGATCGCCTTTAACGGGATTTACTGTAAAAATACTAACGCAGTACATTTTTTTTTCTTATTTGGGTGCTTATGTCGTCGATATGATTGTCGCCGATATAATTCAGGACATTGCCGCTTACACTGTTAACGATAATATAGAAAAAGTCGCTTATATATACAGCGACGACAAAACGAAGCATATTGTCGCTCATGTGATCGTCAACGATAATAAGTTTCTTCGACGTAAGTTACCGCGGGCACCCGCGTGACCCAATCTTTTTATTGTCTAAAATTGAGCAAATGCGAGTTTTGATGAATATTATTGTTTCTTTGTGTAAAATGGTAAAACTATTAAATTGTCAGCTGTTAATAAAACGCATGTTTTAAATTTGTAAAAATAAACTAAAAAAACTAACAATAAGTGTGTTCGCTTACGCAAAAATTTGTACAAATTTGAACAAGTTTTTACTGGAAGGTGTTCGTTTACACAAATACTCAGTAAAAAAAAATAGTAAAAAGAGAGAGAGAGAGTAAAGTGACAGGTTGTTGCCAAGATATATTTATATAGGTAGTCTTACTAGAACAACAACTACAACAAACAACTACAAACAATACAAAAACAACAGACGTTTTGTTGTTGAGTACAGTACAGTGTCAAAACCATGTAAGAAATGTCAAAACCAGTTAAGAGGAAGATAATCAGCTGGGCTACTAAGCCTACATATATAAATATAACTTGGTTGTTGCCAAAAAACTTACGAGTTTTTACTGGATAAATTTTTGCAAGTAAGAATTTGTAAGAAAAAAAATGATTGAAAAAATATGCTTGTAGTAATATTAAATTAAATTATAATTGTTTATGGATTTAAAGTGAAAAATATTAAAGAATTAATTATGGAAGTAGTTAAAAAACATTTTAAATTGGGTCTGGTCGACAATTTAATTAAAGTGGTATTCCGCAGGGATCGGTAATTGGTCCTATTTTATTTATGATTTATTTGAATGATTTTATTGATGTAATAGATAATAGCTGTTTTGAAACTTTTGTATACGCAGATGATGTACAGATTTTATTTTCTGGAGAAAGACAATTCTTTGATGTTTTGGAGGCAAACATGGAATTTTACCTTGTTCAGATTGCACGGTGGATGGACACAAATGGGTTAGACATAAATCCTAGCAAAACGAAGGCTATGTGTTTCGGTTTTGATTCCCGTGATTTAAGTGTATCATTGAGAGGTGTTAGTATCAACTTTGTTTCGGAAATGAAGTGTTTGGGTGTTCTTTTAGATGATAAGTTACGTTTTTCGAAACACGTTGATTACGTGTG
The DNA here is from genome assembly GCA_021234595.1 of Delia radicum. NCBI lineage: Eukaryota > Metazoa > Arthropoda > Insecta > Diptera > Anthomyiidae > Delia > Delia radicum. The sequence continues at coordinate 13,081,170 of CM037854.1, read as the reverse complement.
TGCTCGAGTGAATGCTACGTTGAGACGATTATGGTCTCTTGATCTTTGTTTGCCTCTACATGTAAGTAAACGTGTATCTAGTGCTCTTCTTATGCCCCGGTTACTTTATGCTTTGGAGGTATTTACGGGTACTAGCAGTAATATTCTTAGACGTCTTCATCTTACAGTTAACCGTATAGTGAGATATGTTTACAGATTGAGAATAAGAGAACATGTCTCTCCGTTTTTGTTGGATTTTCTTGGTTTTTCTTTTGAGAATTTTATTAAACTGAGAATCTTGTTATTGTTTTACAAGCTAATTAGAGCGAACTGTCCTGGTTACATTGTTGACAACTTTAGATTTACAAGATCGAGTAGAAACCCTCAGATAGTTTTTCAACGTATAAACTCTTCTATTTTCGAGAGATCCTTTAATGTGAGGATAACTAGAGTCTGGAATTCGTTACCTAGATTTCTTAAAAGCTTTGTTGTTGCAAGTGCAGTTTTTTAATCACTCACTATAATTTTGATAATTTACGATCATTTTTCATATTTATTTTATATATTTTGTTTTATTTTTTAATTGTCTACTTATTTTGATAATGCTACATTTTGGACCGTTAAACTTTAGTTATTTTAGGCATTTCTTTAAATTATAAATTTATTTTTTTATTTTTTGTAAAAATTTATTGTAGAATACGAACCATATTTGGCCCTATGGGCTTGGTTTTTGAATTAATAAATGAAATGAAAATGAAATGAAATTTTATATTTTCCATAATAAATAACGACCATTTGATATTTTTTAATATTTGGAATTTAAAATCAGCTGTTTTAAATATTTTACCAATTCTTACAAATTTTCCGTTCGTTTACTTTTTTCTGTAAATTTGTCTTACTCTCTGTAATTTTGTTATTGTGTAATTTTTACTGGACTTTACTGAGAAAGTAATCAAACAGTCTTATTAATTCTGAAAATATTAATTGCTTTATAAAATACCACTTTATATTATTTAATTATAATTAATTTTTCTATATTTAATTCTTATTCTTTTTTATGTAAAACATTATGACGTTTATTTTTGGGTCTGAAATGTGGTTTTGTGCGTTTCAGGTTTTTTTAGGTTTTTTCTCTTTTTAAGCGAATTTTTTGATTAATCTCATTTTACCAGGCTCAGATTGTCGTGTACGATTTTCGGGACATTTGTTTGAAAAAGTCAACTATTTGCTTGGACTGTAGCCAAAGTGTCTCCAACGATTTAATATGGATATTGTACCTGTCGTCAGGGTGTCTTCAAGACATTGCCAACAGGGTTAGTTATTATCACCATAAACAACTGTACAAATTTGTATTAATACAATAATGGTTGAAATTAAAAAAAAAAAACTGATAAAAAAAAAAATTACCACAACTACATAAAAAAGATACTTGAAAATAAAATTGTGTAAATTTTCATAAAAAAAAAATAATTTATTGAGAAATATCTATATTTTATTAAAAAAAAATATATAAAACGAAAAACACAAACAGCTGTCTTAGAATCGTAAACATCCAATTGGGCTACAAAATCTTATAGAACAAGGAAAATTAATTAAACAACACTACACCTACGTACATACATATATATGTATAGATTTGACAGTGTTATTTTTATCTTCTTATATTTTCCACATCTTATTAGATCTTTTTTATTTTAATGGTGTCGCCATGATAAATCTTTCTTGAATACGACGCGTAGTCTGCCTATCGATATTATTACATTTGGTTGGGAATACCAACAAACAGCCACCACCCATAAATTTTTAATGCACTAAACCTCCCCCTTTGACCACAAAAAGCCGGCTTTTCCTATAGTTTTAAGGTATTTTTCTGTACATTTTCTTTTTTTGTTTCGTCACAATTTATGTACTGCACTTTTTCTTGTTGATTTGCAACTTCTTTTTTTTTTTTTTTTTGCAATGCATATTCTTATATGCTATGCATATTGAATTGTATTTAAAATTGGTTTAATATTAAACTTACCTTGCTTTATTTACTAGCTGAAGTAAACTTTACTTTTCTCGTGGATAGCAAACACTTTTTCGATTTGTATGGAATATTAATGATTAAATAAGAAAATTGCAAACGATTTGATGAACACCAAACAAAGACTTGCGCTGTGTTGGCTTCATTCACCAGCTTGGTGAATATGTCAAAAGTAGTAGTGGTGAATGTTGCCGGTTGCTGGGTTGCCGTTTTTGGCCGTGGTCCCAGACGAGGCAACGGCAACCGTCAACATTCACCACTTTTGACAGCGACCTGAGCAAGGTTGCCATTTTAGCTATTTTCCGGTTAGATCTAGCGATTTTTTACCATCTAGCTATAAAAAATCGCTATATTGGATCTAGAAAGAAGATTTAGCGATTTATTTTCCTTTTGGCTAAACTCTACACACAAAAAATAAACTAGAGTAAGAATATCGAAGTTAACTTTGTGATTTTTTTTTACATAATGTTGATAGAAATTATATAAGTCAAGTATAAATCACTGCAGTACAAGTATAAATTCCATATATCATTTCTTTTGAATAATTACAAAGTTCCCTTTGTTGATGATAATTTCAATTGTACTTTAAAATATTTCACTAAGTTCGTTTTCAAATTTATAGAATTTTGTAGCTTACGTAAGTTTTATTTTTGTAACCTTCTAAAGTAATATATAAAAACTACCAAAGCATCAATTAAACAATATAACAAAAGGGTTACTTGACAGACATACAAAATAAAAATATAAAACTTGACTGTGAACTGCTTACCAAAAAAAAGGGGAAAACGGAAAGCAAAATATGTGTTATTTTTTCATACGCCATGAAGTCTGCATTTTAGAAATAAAAAAAAAATTAAGAATTAAAATTTTTCTTTACATTAAAAAAAAAAAAGATGTAGGAGTTATTTGAAATATGTATTTGTGTTAAAAAAAATTGACGTTGATTTGAAATACTTTTTTTATTGGTTTTTTATTGCGTTTTTCTTGTAGACGTCATCTGGAACTGTCAGCCACCAGTAACATTATTACGCCTGCTCCATTCCTAGTTATGGTTGGTTTTGTGAAATGTGTTGTAAGTAAATCAATTGAAGCGCTTATTGTAAATACTTGATTATCCCTTTTGACTATTTTCTAGTTTTCGTTGTTTTCTAGACAACTATTAACAATTTTTTGGAAGAAGTCTAGCTTAAACACTTACCTCACGTCCCCGAGTTATGGGCTTCAAAAGTTTGGTTTTAAATTTTTTTTATTTTTGGTATTTATAATCGAATGGAAACAAAGTACATATAATTTAAAAGCTTATTGAAGCACCTTTCATTTGAGATATAATACTTCCAGTTCCATTGACCCATTAAGCGTAAATTTATAAAAGTCCGTTTTTAACCGAACTTTTTAGAAAAAAACTACCATTTTTCGATATTTGACTTAAGTAGAGGTACAACATAAGCATTATATAATTGTAGCTAAAGATTTAAGCTTTCATTTAAGATATTATATATCACTTTAGCCCTTCTAACGCCGCAGATATTAACAGTTATATTCGTTATTTAATTTTTTTGTTTCTGCACTTTTGTTGTTTTATCTATATATAAATCAGGAGTGCCCAAAAGTTCCTTATGGAAGAGCAAACACCAATACATTTAAAGAAAAACTAATTTTTATTCAACATTTTTTGTTGTAAAAACCAATACATACAAAGAAAAAAGAAAAAAATATTTCAATGTTTACCAGCAAAGCATACGAAAGTGTTGTTGCTTTGCGCTTGCGTGTATAAAGTGAAGAACGACAAAAAAACTAATAAGACAAAGTTGTTTGTGTATTTCGTATTGCTAGTGCTGAGCGCTCTATATGTGTATTAAAACACACAGCCTATAGCTAAGTGTTTTTACAAAAACAAATGAGTACCAAGCGCATAGGCCGTGGGCACCCCTGATATAAATAAATAACTTTATTAAATTGCAAATTTAGAAAACAAACAGATTAATTAACCCATTGCAACCCATTCGAAAACAATATGGCTGATTTTTGTTGTTATTATATCTATATATAAATAAATAACTTTATTAAATTGCAAATTTTTAAAAGAGATATAGATATAATTTGTATTTTGATATAATTTGTACACCAATGAAAATCTTTCATTTGATACCAAGTTTATCTATAATCACCTTAAATAGAACTAAATAAAGGGAAAAAAACATAAAATGGGGTAATTTTTGAACACACTTAGTAATGCCTAAACATGAGATTGGGCAACTAAAAATAACACGCGTACCTAAAATTTTTATTATCTAAAACATACCCGATGTGTCAGTCCAGGTCAGAATACCACCCTTGTAAGCCGACTTTATGTATGAGCTGATCAAAAGTCAATTATTTTTCGACTAACAGCCGGCTTTAAGGAACATAGCAGGACTTAAACTGAAGTAAAACCCAGATAAAACCTACTTTTTTAACGAGGTGTTGGACGCACCAAGAAATATTTCAATTTGCTTCCGGAGAAAGAAAAATGCACATTTAAATAGATGTGAAAAAAATATAATAAATAATATGTTTGAATACAAACTAACAAATGATCGAAGTTGAAAAAATTAAAAGAGTTACCACTTAATATATTTGAATACAAAATGACAACTTATCGAACTTGAAAAAATTAAAAGAGTTAACATTTAACTCGCCCAATGTTTAATTTTTTATGGGATTTTGTAACATGTAAAAGAAAAAAAAAAAAGTCTATTGACCGTTTATGAATCGCTTAAAAGCCGCTCTGGTTTATTAAAAAAAGTCTAGTTGCTCGACATTGACAAATAAAGAAACTAAAAAAGCTATTATTCTATTACAACATAATAATCTAAAACGAGATTTAGTTATCTGGTTTATGTGAATGGCTTATTAGACAAAATCACTTAACTTGATATCAACGCTTTTGAGTTGACAACACGTAAAATAATTAAACTTGGCATCACTTTATATGTACTGACGTGTGTTTGTGTTCTCAGCTGTCATACTTGTTGACATTTGTCAAAAATTACATTCAGCCGGGAATAAGAAGAGAGAAAAGAAGGTCTTTAGAAAATAGGTGCTAAATGGAATTTTTAATATTTTAAACAATACAAATTGATAAGAAACTTCAATAGAAACTATCAAAGAAAATGCTAGATATCGTAGGATAACCATACACCAACAAAAGAAAGGTAAATATATGAAAATCCATTAAAAATAAACCTTGATAAACTTATTTTTTTGCTATCATTTCAGGTTAAGTCATTGCAAAAAAGAATCTAAAGCCGAACAACTTGACCAATTGAACACATTTCTTACCCTACCCTTACATTCCAAGTTATTTGTAACATACCCAAATACTTTCCCACATGGATGTGTCTACCATTTATAATTTTTTGTGGCAAGTGCTGCACTGGTTGGTCTCTCTATTTGAAATTTGTTTGTGGCTGCGTTTACGTATAATTGCTTTTGTTCTATGGTCATATGATCTCTGCTGTACGCCAGCAGAACGAGAACAGAACGAATACGATATTCTGCAACAGTGTAAACAACATTTAAACAAAATACCACAACATTTAAATTTAATTATTGGTCCAGAAAATCAACAAGTCAACGATGAACTTCTAACACGAATACTTTCCTATGCCCTTCATATGAATATAAATTGCGTCAGCTATTATGATACACGCTATACGAATACATTGAATTCATTACAACCACAAAATATACATTTGGAAAAAATAAAATGTCCCAATGGCTGCAAGAGTAAAAGTATTGATGCTTATCATTCTGTTTGGTATTTAGGTAAAGGCGATATAACAAATGGTTCCAAATACGTAAACGGTTGTACAACAAAATCCCAGTCGCCAACATTAATTTCATCAAGTAACTGCTCTAAGTCATCCATCACTAATGGTAATTTGTCATCAACATCAGCACTTGCGTTGGAAAATAGTTCAATAGAGGTCAGTGTTTGTTCTGTATAAATTTTTTAGTTAGTTCTTATCAACAATATATCGTCACCTAAAATCCAAAATGCCGTAACCAAAAAAAAATTAAAAAAAATCAAAATTGCCTTTTTGATTGATTACGATGTAGTTAACCAAAATACACCTTCACACATAAATTTACACGTTTACCTCCCAAAAATACCGATTTTATTAACCAAAAGGCCTGCAGTTGCGGGCCTTTTGAGTGTAGAGTAAGTTCGGGTTATATGGATTACCTATTTTATTTTTGTAGTTTTCCGCCAAAGTATTGACGATAAATTTACAAACTCGATGTTAAAATATAACTTGATTTCTTGTCGAACTTAATTTATAAGAAAAATGCATTTGCGTTATTGTAAAAAAAGGTATATGATGAGTTCCGGCTAAGAGTTAAATTTTTACGTAAAAAAAAAATTATTTTTTTAATGGCACATCAATGAAAGTTGGCATAAGTATTGGGAGCTATTTTAGCATAAGAGATTCATTCGCGTCAATTAAATCGCGTGAGGGGGTCAAAAGTTATATCGGTTTAAAGATATGGCGGTCTTAAAATTGTTGAAATTTTTGGTTTTTTTAAATTTTTTTTTGCATTCGTTATTAAAACATGCTAGGCCAGATAACAGATAAGCCAAAATATCTTATGACTTTTTTTTACTAACAAATGTAAAGTAGTTGCGATTTTTTTTTTTCTAAAAATTATGTGTTTATCCAAAATCGCGATTTATTCGCGATGAAACAATTTTTTCCAATTCTTTGTAGCATATTTAGGATATGTGTGGTCAAATTACTTGCAATCGTCTGATTACATTAAAAAAATTTAAAAATTAAAAAAAAATCTGGGATGCTTTTTTATAACAAGAAAACTTAATATGGTCCAAAAAATCAATAATGATCCACATCTTTTAAACCGCCTCTGATTTAACAATAAGGCATCGAATGGGCTTTCATTTAAAAAAAATTTCATCCGATTTCGTGCAAAGCCTTGGATGTGCCAGATCAAAATAAGTTTAGATAAATACATCCCGCTTACCGCTAATAATGACGTAAAGTAAAAAATGAAAAACCAAATCGGTTCTACGCGTAAAGGCACGTCTTTTGGCGTATTAAATTTGAACAAAATGCATTAATTGCTACTAAAAAAAATTAGAAACAGATTTGTAAATTTCGCACATTTTTCAAAAATGCCATAAAATTTTTGCAATTTATTTTTTATAAACCCGGCAGTGATTTTTTTATGTAAACTCACAAAAAATTCGGTTTACGCAAGAGTCCACCAAATTCCGAATGAAACCGCGAATGTACCTAGCGAAAAACTGGTATTTTAAAAAAATTACGTTTTTTCTTTCGAACTTTGATCGGCTGAAACTCCTTAACTATTCGTGTCACATTAACGGGATTAATTCCAAAATGTTAAGAATTACAACAGCTACCAACTCTAGTTCAACTTTTTTCATTTTACAGAGGGGGCCGAAATCCCTGATCAAAAAACCTCGAAAATTTAAAAACTCTTAATTTTTGGCAACAAAACGTATTATTTTATTAAACAGTAAATTACATTTATTGAAGTCATCGACACTACACCCAGAAAAAACTTCAATACAGTATAATAAGTTGGACATTAATAATGAATGTGCTATGCGTTTTCTAATAGAAAGTGGCAAATAAAGATTTAGGGCATATAATCTACGCAGGGTAAAATTTATTTTGGAACTTAACCAGGTTATATGTCGACCGAATTCTAGATTGTTATCTATTAAAACACCTAGACATCTCATAACTTCAACGAATTCAATAAGCTCGCCATTAATCGTAATAGATACATCCACTTCAGAGTTATGTGGTTTAAAAAGCATAGCTTTTGTCTTGGTAGAGTTTATATTCAAATTACAATTTAACATCCAGGCAGAAATATTAGATAAAAGCAAATTTATGTCATATTCGAAAACATCAATGAGCTGAAGATGGCCCGAAAAAAGAAGTTGTATATCATCCGTAAAGACAAAAGCATCACACTCAAAACCATGAAGTACGTTAAAAAAGTCGTTCATATATAACATAAATAGTAAAGGCCCTATAACTGAGCCCTGTGGTACTCCACTGGTTACATCTAAACACTCTGAATTCGAGTCATTACATGAACAAACTGACGTCGTCCAGACAAATAGTGTAAATGGTTTATACAAGCCATAAAGCTTGAAAGTTGGTTATCTATATAAGGATTATCATAGAAACTAGTAAAATCGAAATGAAGAACATGCTGTTGCAGCATATTTAAATCTAGATTATTATAATCCCTGAATTCAACAAATTCTTCATTCGATATCAAAGGTACACTAACACTGATATACAGGAATGAATGATGGGAAATAGCCGGACACTGCATTTGACCAGATATTTGAATTGAAACGGACGGACTTAGTTTCACTGTAAAATACGCAAGTCTACCCATGGTAAAACAATACCTGATAGACTTATTAGAAAAATGTTTTCTCGCTTACAAAAACAAAATGTCAAAAACAAAAATTAAATAGACAAAAATTAAATAGAAAACCATAGAATGTCAAATAAAAAATCCAAATTCTCTCTAATGCCTTTACCTTGTATTGTTTTGCCATGGGTCTATCCTTTAAATTTTATTAAATATCTGAAAATAAAAATATATATTCAACAAAATTCGTCTTTTAAGGTTAGTTTTCGGCAGAGCTTCGAAAGACTTAATTCGATTTGAGCTTAATTCACAAAAGAATCGAATTCAGAATTAAAAAATGCTTATATTTCATTCCGTTAATCCATTCCCTAAGAAATCATTTACTAGCTTCATTCAAAAGCTTTAATTGGTATTGAATGAATTCCTAACTAGAATAAATTCATATGTTCATTCAACATTTTACTATATTAAAGAGCGCAAAACAAATAGAAAAATGGGTATAATTAAAATAATTTTTTTATAAATATAAAAACAAAAAACTAATATAACTGTAAAAAATATTACTGGAGCCAGAGTACACACTAAATTTTTTTTATATAAATAGAACATTTTTGGTCTTCAAAGTTTAGTAACGTCGTGATGCTTGTTAGGAAAAGACCTAACCACGTGCTTGATTACTAAGAAGACAATAATGGAGCAAAATTGATTATTAATAGGTTTTTTTGTTAAAGTTCTGCCTATTATGGAGGCTCTAGCTTTTCTAAAACTTCGGGTTCTGATGAGATCTTTTGCCAGATCGAAATACTATTATCAACCTAGCTAATATGTTTGATTTGCTTTATTTTTGTAAATATACGGAGGTTGAAAGCTCGTTATAAATTGAAAATAACATAAAAAATAATATCGATGTATATAAAAACAAAAAACTAATATAACTGTATAAACAAAAACATTTTTAAATATCCCCCCACAAACAAATTGTTAACACTAAAACATTACATTTACATAAACCGAGTTTTTCTTTTGTTGTATACTAATTATAAGTAATTTGCTTCTGTTTTATGTAAATATTTCAGTTAAATGATGACAAATTTCATTAATCATTTTACTAAATTAATGAAAGAAAATCTTTCTTCATTCACCCTTTTACTAAATGAATTAAGACAATTTTGAATCATTCAGGAAAGAATTCATTCAAAATATAATTCATTCATATTATTTAAAGCTTTTGAGAATTAACCACAGAACTCTTTCCTTAGAAATGCTTTTTCGGAATGATATTTAAGTAAAATTTCATTCATTTCAGGAAATTGAATTAAAGAATTAAGCCTTTTCAACCTTTGGATTTTTGTACAGAAAATACAAAATTTAGTAAAGTTTTAAAAAAAAATTTCGCTTATTCCCCTATTCGAGCGCGAGGCATTCTTTTGTATACAGACTCGTTTACATTCTGAAACGTGTATAATGGAGTTTAAGGCATTTGAAATGAGAACAAATCTTACACATTGCTTGTCTACGTTTATTTGTAAAGTTTCTTATCAATTAAATTTTCCAAAATTATTTTTATAATAGAATTTAACACGCATCTATCAAATCGAACTTTGATATCGGCTGTGTTTGTGTGGCACGACTATCAATACAATCTAAACAATTTTCACAGTAAAACTCAGAAATACATTAAAAAACCTAACACTAATCACACAAATATAAATAAATAAGTAGTACAGGAAAGGTTTTTTTTCTAAAAAATTTTATTTGTTTTATACCAAAGAATAATTATGTGAAATGATAAGAACTAAATGCCACCTTGCCTAAGAATATTGCAGCTTTGTGATTCATGTTACCGTGAATTCTTAATAAACAAATATGTACGAGGGCGGTGCCAAAATTAACCGACCGGACGTATAAATGGCGGCAGTAGTTTTAAAAATAAAAATGACTGGTGAAAAGTGGCAACCCCACATTGTTTAGTATTTTTTGGATCCATTAAAATAAATGATCCAGTGAATTTGTATACATGGAATAAATTGGTTATCGTTACGTAATCAATAGTTTCATTGATTACGTCCAACCAATATTAAAGTCCAACGAGATTCTACTATGTGGGCGTCTGCTTCTTCGTTTACGACTATAAAATATTGGGTGTCAGAGTTTAAACGAGGCCGTACGATTCGTAACCATGAATTAGACATGGCTCTGCAACTTCACATCTGAGGCAAAGTGACAGTCAAAGCAGTGCGTGGACTGGAGTGGGAGAATAGTGCCCAAAGAAGTCGAAGACAGTTCCATTCGCAGGCAAGGTCATGGCGTCTTTTTTTGCGACGAGCGTAGAATAAATGTTATTGATTATCTCCAAAATTAATGCATTAAAGTTTGAACTATTTTCATCACGCTCTTAATCGCCAGATATAGCTACCTGGTAATATTTTCTGTTTCCAAACTTGAAAAATGGGTCGGTGGTAAAAGATTTGCCAACAATGAACAATACGGTTGATGGCTATTTTAACGAGCTAGACATTTCTTACTATAACCAGAGTATCGAATTTTTTTAGCGGGCTCAAATTTTTTGCATATAAATTTCGAAACATATGCAAACTTATGAGCTTGGCACCATTTTGAAATAAAAAAAAGTTAACCAGTGTACAGTGGCACCATTTTTTTAATATGTTGTTTTAAGAAACAGGTATTTAAAGTAAATACCTCGCAAGTAAAATACCGCGCAAGGAGTTTGTTTCACAAGCTGTAACTTTTTTACAGTATCTATGTAGAAAAAAGTTAAAAATATCGAAATATGAAAAATAAAATTTAAAGACGCAACGAAACCAGATTAAGAAATTAACAAGAGCCCATTTATATATTTTTTACTGATTTAAAAAAAAAACCCAATGGTGATAATTTTTTTGGAAATTTGTATGCTAAATAATGAAAAGACCTTAAAAAATGATAGATTTTAATCATGAATGGCAAGCAATACCGCTAAAATACCGTTATCGATTCAAACCCCTTTTAGCTGACTATCGTTATCCCTAAAATACCGTTACCGATATAATTGAAATTCCGTTACCGAAATACCGATATCCCTAAAATACCGTTACCGAAATAACTAAAATATCGTTGTCGCTAAAATATCGATACCGAAATAATTGAAATAGCGTTATCCTTAAAATACCGTTACCGAAATAATCTGACAAGATCTGAAAAAAATCGCTGTAAATATATATATTTCGCCACAGTTTGATCATAAACTAGCCATTCATTAGAACTCGGGCATAATGGGACTAAAACGAAAGGTGTGCATCAGAGAACACAATGAGACCATTCGTTTTTGTTGTCCATTCATACATTCATTACTTTTGCATTGCTTTTATTCAACAACAACAGCTTATGCTGTTTATTCCATTTATTGTTTTTGTTGAATGCCTTTTTAGCATTCATTTTTATAATGCCGTTACATGTCAAGCAATGAAATGAAATGATGAAACATGAATAACATGAAATCAATCACAACATTAGCGTAGTATTCGTTGACCTGTAGCAATAATAATAATTTTTTTTTTTAGTTTTATTAAACATGAAATATGTATAAATTTTTGTTTAATTTTATTAAATATGAAATATGTATAAAATTTTTTAATTTTCTTAATACAGTAATATGTTTCACAAAAAAAATTGTTAACGTTTTATTCGTTTAATATTGAGACCATTCATACCAATCGTTGTGTATTCGTTGTTTTCGTGAGTGTTAAATGAGGTTAACACTAGACAAGCATAGCAATGCATGGTTTTCGATACACTCACTTTTCTCAATTCTGTCGATTGTTGCTTTATTGAAATGATGTGAGTTGACAACAATGTACTCATTTTTTGTGATTGCATTCAAAAGCATGAAATAAGGCACTCAAACCGTTGTGCATTGACTTATCTGCATAACTAAAATAACGTTAACCTTAAAATACCGTTACCGGAATAACTAAAAAACCGTTATCCCTAAAATAAAGTTACCGAAATAACTAAAATACCGTTACCGAAATAAGTGAAACGCCGCTAACGCTAAAAAACCGTTACCAAAATAACTGAAATATTGATACCCCTGAAATACCGTTACCGAAATAAAAGAAAATAGATATCCTTACCCACAGATACCCGCATCGAATCGATTACCATCCATGGTTGTGGAGATTGTCAGTTGCCCCAAAATGTATATGTAGTTATATGGATACAATATAGTGAAAGGGTTAAAGAATCTTATTTTCACTTTTAAATAAAACTATGGCAATTTCAAAGTTACAGTTTAATGTGGATTTAGCCCATCTTAATCCATTTCTCTTAAAAAAATTAGTTTTCTCTGTTTAAAATAATGGAAGATATGGTAATATTTAAAATTATTATTTTATTTTTTAGATTTACGAAATACGACCACAAAATAACCGGCCATTAATAGCTCAAGTTTGTCGTGAACTTTTTCAACAAAGGCACTCCCCAGAAATTCAACAGCTATTGAAACAAAGATCACTACTTACAGAACGTTTAAATAAGGAACTTGCACATCATCTTAGTAATTTAACAGAACCCGAGCTGAGCATTATATTCGATGAAAATATGTGTACATTTGGCATGTTGCCATGGCATACACGATTTACTGAATTCCACCGACATGCCACTGGTCAACGGTTTGATGTTAAAGCCTTTGCTCATATACTATATAAATACTCACGTTGTGAACAAAGATGGGGTAAATAGTTTTAACTTGGTTTCTTCCTTGCACCGATTAGCATTATTTTGAGTTTAAACTACCTATAAATATAAATGTTGACTATACATATAAACACGGGGAGGGATAGAGGGAGATATAAATCCAATTGGTATTTTGAAATTGAATTGAACTAACATTTTTGTGGCAAATCATACTAGAGTAATATATAAACTAACTACCTACGGAATGAATCGTATTTAGTTTATTTAATTTGTTTATTTGTACGCTACACTTACGATATTTGAAAAAAAAATATGTATATATAGAGAATTTTGTGTATGTTTGTGTATAAATAAGTGCAAAAAAAAAATTCAAATGACTTAAGTTAAGTTAAAAGAAATTAAAATACAGTTCAGTTACAGACAAACAGGTAGCGCCACCTTTTCGTCACACAATTTAGTTTAAACAAAGCAACAAATTTGTTGGAGTAATTTGCAATATTATTTTTAGATTAAAGTACAATAACAGCTCTTTATTTTATGAAACCATCCAAACTTTGTTGTTGCAATTAAAACAAAACAAAATATAAGGATTTTTTTTGGAAATATCTGACAGTGATTATCAGGGCAACTAGAAATATGCTTTTAAAAATCGATTTTATGCCCATAAAAAATGCCATACATTACGAAAAATATGCTCTTAAAATTTAAAAAATATGATCTTAACAACCCATTTTTCTTATTAAAACAAAAAAACTTATTTTCTGAACTTAGTACAGTTGGTGTAACTTTTATAAAGTTTTTTTTTTTCAATTGCAAACTGAAAAGAAGATAAAAGATTAATTGTACCTAAATCGGCACAGTCTTAAAATTATAAGTTCAAATTTTCAAAAATGGCTTGAATTCCTAAAATCGGCTTTGCAAATTCCATAGACATTGAAAATTTTGTTTTATAATTTTTTTTTATTGAAAAAAAAAAAAATTGTTCGATAAAAATTGTTCCAAAAAGTACAAAAATATACTCAAAATAAGATTATTTACAAAAATAAGCTACAAAGATTGAAATATGCATTAAAGAGCAAATTATGCAAAAATATGCTCTAACAAATCGATGTCTGACATTCGTCAATTGTTTTGAAAACGATTAATAGCTCATTCATTTTTCAATACGACGCACAGAAAAAAAACATGATACAGCATATTTCTGGTTGCCCTGATGATTATATTTAATATACATATCAATTTCTGTACCTTTATTGCACCAACTTTGGAACCAAGTTTTAACAAATTCTGGGATCTTGAAAATTACGATAAATTGCCTGCTTACAGGAATTTTCAATAATTATTTGTGCTAGATTATTTTAATTACAAGACAAACAAAATAAGAATAAATCTCTTTTTAGTACAACAAGAGTTGATTTATATTCCAAAACTATGAATTACACTGTGGAACAAATTCAGGTTAGCAAAAGTTAGGTCGATTCTGAGAGTGAGGGGTGAAAATAGAGGCTAAATTAGAAGACCCGTATCGCGGCGTTTGTTTATGTTAGTTCGAATTGTTTTTTAATCGACCTTCAAACTTTGCAGTCAAATTCCGATTTTCAGCATATTGTTTATATGGATTTTTGGCTATAACTCGTCGACTAATTGATATTTTTTCAATCTGTAAAAGCCAAATTATTGCTAGAGACTTGTCCAACAATTCAATTTTTTTAAAAAATTGATTTAGAAAATTTTTGTGGTGCTTATGAAGCAAAATGTTGGAAAAAAAACTTTTTTTCATGCTATTATGACTGAAAAGTTCGAAGGTAGATTAAAAAACAATTCGAACTAACATAAACAAACGCCGCGATACGGGTCTTCTAATTAAGCCTCTATTTTTACCCCTTACTCTCAGAATCGACCTAACTTTTGCTAACCTGAATTTGTTCCACAGTGTTATTTAAAATTTTTAAAAAGCATCCCTTTTTTGATATTATTTATTGGAGTGCTTTCATTAATATCGCGATTTTTAGTTGTTTGTGCTTAAAAAGTACACATATTCAGTTAACTAATGACATTTATATTTCTTATATTTTATACGAAAGTCAGTTTTAACTAGTCGAAGAAACCAGTAATAAATGACCCAGCGAAAAAAGAGTGGAAACAGATGTAGTAAAATCATCACATATACGGATTCAAATTTAGTGCAATTTGGGGTGAAACACGCATGATTTTAACATAGGGTTGTCATAGGACGGAGGTTGTACAAATTCCTCAAACTTCACTTTATTAAAAGTACTATGTGTAAGGTTATGAAAGATTGTATTTTTGGGTGTCCTTTTTCATAGGACTTAATTTGATATTTTTAATTAGTGGTTAAGGTGTGATGCCAAGTCACATCTGGTTTACCGAGTGATAATATGAATTTGTAGGAGTGCTTAAACGGTTTTAATTAAAAAAACTTTTAAACAGCTGTCCAGCTTTAAAGACAAAGCGAAATAATAGTTTTTCGTTCAACTGAAAAGGAAGAAAACTATTGTTAAGTCTGATATTTTGTAATTATTGTTTTTCAAATTTAAAGGTCAGAAAACACTAATTCAAAGCGACATCTAGATAAAAAAATAGTTGTTAAAAGACACAAACTCCCGGTTCCATTCGAGTATGTCAAATACCGAATTGTAACCCAACATTCGTGACATTTCTACTAGGTAGCCTTGTATATAATGACATTATATGCTAAGTTTAGGAACTGATCTAAAAGTCCAGCATTAGATTAGAAAAATCAGTAGTAGTAGCCACTTTGTGGGTAATGAAAATGTTGTTTCTTTTGAACTACTTCGCATTATTTTAGCTGGGGATACATTAAAGTGAAATGGATCGAATAACTTTAGTTTTCTGTTTTTATTATCAAACAAATAAGATATTAAAAATATTTAATGCATTTTTATATTATTTTTATATAACACAGGAGTACAAAATGTTACTTTTTAAAAATTAATAAAGATCTGACCATAAATTATATATTTGGACATGCTGATTTCAATGGTGTACTTATTTTTTTTTATCAATTTTACAGATTTCGAGAGAAATCGGTTTTGCATATAGTTTTTTTGCCATTTTCTAAAGTAATCAATCTGCTTTTGTTTTGATGAAATTAAATAATATATTAAATAATGTTAATTTTTATGGCTCATATTTAATGCATAAAACTTTAGATTTAAATCACTGCTTAATGTTTTAAGAAGGTATTTGCCTTTTTTACAGTTCTAGCGAATATGAACTCTTAATGAGCAATTGACCCGAATAAGTGTTAGTTTAGAAACTAATAGTGTTCGACCGAACAGTTCGGCCAAAAAACTATATTTTGTCGGTTTTTTTGATATCTACAGGCAATGATGACAAATTTTGGTATTGGAAACATGTTTGTTGAGCCGATTTAATTCGATTTTGTGTATAAAATTTAAGAGAAAAGCCGAAGTTTAGCTATAAAGTTAAAAGTTCGGCCGCCGAACTATTTTCGATTTGGCCGAACTTTCTGAGGCCGAACAGTGAATTCATTGCTTAACTACAGACTTTTCTTCAAATTTGACACTCAAAATAGCATCTAATCAGTCCAAAAAACATTTTTCCATTCGCCAAATTTGTCCATAATGCTTTAAAATACCGAATACAGACGAAATGCATTTTCCGCCTGAACTGTTCGGTCGGACACTAGAAACTAAGACTGTAAAAATTTATGTATTTTACAGTGTTAGTTTTTTTTTTATTATTTTAATATTTTAATTTGTACCTGAAACAAATCATTATATTACGATAACTTTTGCAAATGGAAACATTTTTGCTTCAATTTTTGCAGCAACATTTTTTAGATGTGATATGAATCTGGAGTCAACTTGGAAAGCGAATAAAATAAATTTTTTATAAATCGCAAATATATAGTATAAGCCGCGCTATATGCAAATAATTATTTTTTTTTCAAAATATTTCCCCATTAATTGCCTCTTTTTAAAAAACTAAGACTTATTCACTTATTGCTCATTAAGCGTTCATATTCGCTAAAACTGTAAAAAACGTGAAGCACTGGTTTAAATATAAAGTTTTGTGTATCAAATATGAACTATAAATATGAGCACATGGTCTTCTTATTTAATTCCGTCAAAATAAAAGCAGATTGCTTGCTTTCGAAAGTTTTAAATGCAAAAAAATAATTTCAAAACCGTCAAAGATTATAAAAAGTGATTTATTTTTATTGGTTTTGTAATTTAAAATCAATACAAATAAAAATAATCTAGCGCAAATAAGTATTGAAAATACCACGATTTTTATAATTCCAGACTTTTTAACCCTTGCTTCCAAAGTTGATACAAAAAAGATACAGAAGTTGGTCTGTCTATTTAATATAATCACTATTACGATATTTCCAATAAAAAATGTAAGGATTATTGTATTATATTGAATGTTTCGTACAATTATTACGTAAATTGTACGAAACATTCAATATAATACATTTTTTTTTTTGTTTTCTAAAAAATTTAATAAATTTTATATTTTGTTGTTGTTTTTTTTTTTTTTATTTTGGATTGTTTCATAAAATAAAGAGTTGTTATTTCACTATAATCTAAAAATAATATACAAAAATTCTTGAATTTTTTTTAAAGTTAAATAGTATTACGACAAAGTGACCCTATTATTTTGTCCGTAACTGTATAAGTTAGCAAATTGTAATTAAAAAAGGAAACAAATGTTGATGAGTTTCTAAAACTATATTATTAAGAAGTGAACATTTTGGATAAAAATAATAAATATACTTATTAAGTTAAATTATGCATACAAGGAAAAACAAAATCTTCTTAATCTCAGGAGAAAATTCAAGATGACACAAAACTTGCAGTAAAAATTCAGGATTTTCCTGGTAAGTTTCTATATAAACTCAAAATTGTTTATAATATCAGTTTATTAAAGTTTTTTTTTTTTAAAGATATTTCTAACTAAAAACAAGAATGAATAAATTCACAGTTAAAGTGCTATCATGGTAAACGATTCCGATATTTTAAGTTTAACCGGCATGTGATGAAAAACTATCGTTTTTAAAGCTATAATTTTTGAAATTTCAATCACAAATAGTTAGCAATGTTTTTAATTTAAAAAGATTAAAAAATTTTAATCATTATTCCTGATTCAATTTAAACGATTTTTAACCAAACCAATCGAACTCGGTTGTTTCTCATAATATGTCAGGAAGAAATTCTTCGTCTTAAAAGAAAATATTTCTGAATTTTATTACCACAAACATAAAAAAATATGTTTTAATTTTTTTTTAATAAAAATTATATACAATAGTTGGGTTTAAACAATATTTTAACAAATATTCTAAAACTATCGACTGAAAACATATAAAATCAACCGCTCGATTTCCTCCACCTTTTCTGATTTTAACTTAACTTGGTATAGAAGATGGACATCATATAACTATAACCTCGTCCAAATATAGGATAGCTAACCGCAGCAGATTTTGAAATATCGCTTTTCAAAATATAAAAAATATTCAAAAATTTTAAAAAATAATCGTTTATAATATTCCATATATTTTTAACGGCTTAATCTACGAGAGTCATTGATACCACATTTTAAAACTACTTAAATTGTGGTTTCACTAGTGCAAACAAAATGCATTGTTTTCAAAAACTGCGGTTCAAAAAGCTGTATTTAAAAAATATGGGTTTTCAAAATTTAAAAGAAAAATATATGTGAATCATAAATTACTTCCCTATGCCGCGTCCAAATCCCTATGTGGAGCCCTTACGGTATATTTAGTTATGAATTAAAATGTGAAAAAATTGTACTAAAAAGCCGATAACTTAGAAACATGCAGGAGTACCACATAGGAATTTGAAAATGGTATAGAAGAATAATTTCTAATTAAGATATATATTTTGTAAAAATTTTAAGAAACCATTTTTTTTTAAATACAGCTTTTTGAACCACGGATTTTGAACAAAATCTCCGACCAATTTCAATTTTGCCTATTTTGGCTAAGTTAGTCGAAATTTTGATAAAAAACCAAATTACTGATTATTTAGGTTCCAATGGATTTTTATATGATTGTCAATATAGTTTTAGACGTGGACGTAGTTCTAAACATCTGTTACTTAATTTAACTGATAGTTTGCGGAGTGCATTTAGTAACGGCCGTTTGTCAATTTTACTGTCGCTTGATTTATGTAGAGCTTTTGATAAAATTCCGCATTCGATACTAATTGAAAAGTTGGCGAATTATTTAAAATTTTCAACTAGTGCTTGCAGACTGATATCCTCTTATCTGAAAGATCGTTTTCAATATGTTGCGATTGGTAGTAGTTCTAGTAGGACTCTACCAGTAGTCTCTGGAGTACCGCAAGGTTCGGTTTTAGGGCCGCTTTTGTTTGTAATGTTTCTTAATGACCTTTTTATATATATGATAACAGTATGTGTACTTCCTTCGCATTTGCTGATGACTTGCAGCTGATGATACCGGGTGATAAGGAATTTTTAGATATTTTTCAGTCAAACATTAGCTATTATGTTAATGAGACAGTTGATTGGATGAATCGGAATGGTTTGGTAATCAATGCAAATAAGACCAAGACTTTGTTTTTTCGAAAGCTCTCGTATAGGAATAATATATCAATTTTTATTGGACCTACGGAAATTGAGTTTGTAGATAGGTTGTCTTGTTTGGGTGTGGTTATTGATAGCGAACTAAAGTTTGTTTACCAAATTAATTCGATATCATCTAGAGTTCACTATGTTTTAAGGAAGCTGTATTGCACTAATTTATATATTCCATTAGTAGTTAGAAGAATTGCCCATGCTATGGTTATGCCTATCTTTACTTATGGTATTGAGGTATATTCTGGTACCCCTGGTTTTAATTTGAAAAAATTATCGTTACTTTTCAATCGTGTTCTTAGATATGTTTATTCACTAAGAAACCGTGGTTATATATCTTCTTATGTGCAAGACTTTCTGGGATGTAGTTGATGTATAGATTTATCAAGATTCGTAATCTTCTTCTCTTTTACAGAGTATTTAAGAACGGTTATCCTTCCGGCTTTATATATCGATTTCGATTTAGTAGATCTAATAGGAATAAACAGATTTTGTTACCACAGCTAACTACGATATTAGATCGTGCATATTTTGTAAGAGTGGCTAAATTATATAACGCTCTGCCCAGAGCGCTTAAATCATTTTCTAATTCATATGCTTTGCAGAGGCGTCGTCTTATTGCTTATGAACAAGCACAAATCACAGATTCATAATTTCTCAATACTTTTTATAATTATAACATCGACTTGTAAATATTGTCTATTTAAATAGAGCACGAGGATCCTATACTTCAGATATTAACAGAGTTTATAATATGAAGTAAATATTTTTATTCATAGATAAAATAACTATCGCTGAGTGGGTTTCTTATATTCTTATATTTTTATGTATTTTTAATATATTATTACTATTATTATGCACATTAGCTAGTAAGTTGTCTTTGTAATTTTGCTAAATTGGCCCCATGGGCTTTAAAATTACAATACAATGAATTAAAAAGTTAAAAAGTTAAAATGCATTTTACCGGCAAGAAGTGAACTATTTTGGTGAAACAGTAAAATCACGATTTAAGTACCTTTAAAATGAGGTCACAATGACTCTTTTAGTTTAAACCGTTAAAAAGATATGGTTATTATTTTTTTTTATGAAAATCCTTTTTCTACTATATTTAGTATCTATTTTCAGATTTTATCTATAACTTTGAATCCCGTAAGAGCACCACATATTAATTAAGCAACAGTATAGTGGAATAAATTACAGCGGTTTAAACCGCGGATTTAAAAAAAAAAAATGTATTTTACCTCCAAAAAATTTTGTTTTTGCTTATTTTATTTAAAGCACGACAACAGTGACTTTAAAATGAGGTAATATAAGGTAGATTTTACCGTTAAGAAGATATGTACGAATACTTTTGTTAAATATTCGATGTTTTTTATATTTTAAAACGCGATATTTCCAAAACCTAAAGAGCTAACAACCCAAAACTACGATGATATATATTTATGACACTTACCTTCCATACCGAGTTTGGTTAAAATTGAAGAGGTCGAAAATTTAATATTTTTTTATGGTTTTATATGGAATGAGTCTATCGCAAAAAAGACTTTTTTGGAAACGATCTATAAATTTGCCATTTTGAAGAAAAACTTGACATTAAATGGCAAAATAACTTTCTCAATGCAATTGGTGGCATTACTTCTTTCGGTGAGTGCACAAAATTTTAAAAATATCAATTTTTTTGGTAAAAACATTTATAATTTTAAAAACTTTTAATTTTAAAAATATCCCCAGCGAAAAAAGAGTGGAAAAAGATGTAGTAAAATCATCACATATACGGATTCAGATGTAGTGCAAACTGAGGTGCAACACGCATGATTTTAACATGGGGTTGTCATATGACGGAGGTAATGCAAATCCCTCAAACTTCACTTTATTAAAAGTACTATGTGTAAGGTTATGAAAGATTGTATTTTTGGGTGTTCTTTTTCATAGAACTTAATTTGGGATTTTTAATTAGTGATTAAGGTATGATGTCAAGTCACATCTTTTTTACTGAGTGATAATATGTATCTGTGGGAGGGCTTAAAATGTTATAATTAAAAAAAAAACTTTTAAACAACTTTCTAGCTTTAAAAACAAAGCGAAATAATAGTTTTTTGTTCAACTGAAAAGAATGAAAACTATTGTTAAGTCTGATATTTTGTAATCATTGTTTTTCAAATTTAAAAGTCAGAAAACACAAATTCAAAGCGACATCTAGATTAAAGAAAATAGTTGTTAAAAGACACTAACTCCCGGTTCCATTCGAGTATGTCAAATACCAAATTGTAACATTCGTGACATTTCTACTAGTAAGCCTTGTATATGATGACATTATATGCTAAGTTTAGGAACGGATCTAAAAGACCAGCATTAGATCAGAAAAATCAGTAGTAGTAGCTACTTTGTGTGTAATGAAAATGTTGTTTATTTGGAACTACTTCGCATTATTTTTGCTGGGTCAGTACAGACTTACATATTTATTTCCATTTTTTTTTCAGTTTTCTGGCACTTTTTTGATTTTTCCGATATAAAATTCTATAAAAGTTAACAGATACAGTGCGTGAAAGAACCAAAGCATACAAACTGAAAAATTTTTTTCTCTCCTTTCTCCATATTATTAGAAATTTTCTAATAGTTTACAACTACACTGTAATAATGTTAGATCCAATTACCTCATACAAAGTTTATATGATGTTACCATTTATCAACCGTGGATTGTTCAAAAAACTTTCTCTGTAGAACGAAAAAACCAAAGCATACAGGTCAAAGAACTTTACTTTATGTGTCAAACAAACAAAAAAGGTACCAAAAATAAAGTCTTTTGGTATCATATTCTTAATAATAAAAACTGTTTTGTATACATTTTTGAAAATCGTTATCGCAAAGTTAAATATAGATGCAATATGCATACTTTTTGAGTAATAAGGATAAAATAAATACTTTAGCATGCATTAAATGCAGTCTGACATTCAAAGAAATACGCAAGAATAACAAAACATCTAATTTGTTTACAAAAAAATCATAAAGGATATAGAAAGGACAATAGATTTCGAAGAGTTGAAAATCAAACTTTGAGAAAAGCTATTCCAATAGAATTGTATCTAGCAAAATCAAATGTCTTTATTGTTGTATATAAATATTTAAGACCTACAGGAGTGTTTACAACGATTCCAATATATTTTACATTTAAAGAATTACATTCAGCACATTAAAAAGTCATCTTTAAATATGATGTTAACATGCATTATTTAAAATTTGTTAAAACTATAATTTTTTATAATTAAACAAAGGCGACCAGATTTTGAAAAAGAAAATTGATGACATAAAGAAAAAAAGTAAAAAATTTATTTGAATTTAACATTTTTTATATATACAGTGAAAGCTCGGTATTCGCGAATACCCATTATCCCGACGGCCCGGTTATCACGACGGCATAATTTTTAACATTGCAGGTTTTATAATTGCGACAGTTTAACGAAAAACGGGTTCCATTTTAGCGACTTTTATCTGTTTTTTTTTTAAATTTGATTACAATGTCTATAACCAAAAAAAAGAGAAATCCCCGTCTTTTGGTATATTTACCTTTTTGGATGATTTTGATCTTCAATATTGTCAGTTTATTCGTGTCATTTGTTCTGTAAATCCATCTTTTAATATGGGAAAAGTTCAACATATTTAAAGCCAACGATTTCTCACAAATTAGAGATTTAAAAAAAATTTAAAAGTGAAGATTCCAGAAATTCAATTGGCGTGAATTACAAGTTGCATAAGTCTTCGGTTAACCTCATTATAAAGCAAGAAAATTCATTAAAAAGTTTGTACGTAAAACAGAAAGTGGCCCTGGCAAACGTTGCACCCAAGAATAGAAAAAATGCTTAATAAGTGCTTTGTAAAACAAAGGGGAAAAATATTCCAATATCAGCAGAGATTTTACGATCAAAAGCCAGTCATTTGTATTCCAAAATTTATCAAACCAATTCAGTTTTCAATGTCAGTGAAGGATGGTTGAAGAAATTTAAGCGTCGACTTGGAACAAGATTTTTAAAAATTGTCTTCGAAACCTCATCTTATTGATCCATTTGTGAAAGAGTTTAAGGATCTACAATGCCGACGAATCCAGTTTATATTATAGGATGCTTTCAAATCACATGTAATGAGAAAATTTTTCAATAAAATTTTGGGTTCTGTTATCGCGAAAATTCAGTTTTCGCGACAGGTCTGGTTTTTAATTAGTCGCGAAAATCGAGCTTGCACTGTATTACAGAATATATATATATATATATATATATGTAAATATGTAAAATAAATCAAAAAAAAAATTTTAATATAAAAATTTAATTTAGAAAGGTTAAGATTAAGAAGAAGAATAAATGCTTTTCTCTAAAAATTATAAACACTATTAATTTTTAAATCAGACTAGCCTAGTTTCTGCCTTTTTATGGACAGGCGTCATCAAATACTTTTCAGGTTCTAGTAACGTATTTATGCGATTAAATAAAAAAATAATTGTGTAAAAATACGGTTTCAATAAAAAGTTTCACACTTTTAAAGATGAAACATTTTAAGTATAAGTGTTATTGTTATTTTTATTAAATTTGCACGACAATAAAAGTTTATATATAGTCGTATATAGTTTGATATAGTGGTATCTTATTATATGTGTGGCCATATGTAGATATATATACTTACATCTAATACTTATTTTTACGAACATTTCCAATATGGCGCTATATATAATCATAAGTTATATATAAGTTGATCTTTTTTATCTCATCATATATAATTGATATAGATATATAGTAGATCATATGTACTTCCACATATAATTATATATAAGTACATATAAAACAGTAAAACCAAACAGATTATATAATTTTAATATATTAATTATATATGGTATCACATATAATTTTATATCAATATATGTGTTAAAATTAAAAAGAAAAATGCAATCACTTTTGTTTATGTAAGATATTCACAAAAAAACAAAATCTATCACTTTTAAATATAATTATCAGAGAACACAAAAAAAAAAACAAAATTCTATGTATTTAAGCTAAAGAAAATTGTAAAAAAGTAAAAGTTAAAACTTAGAAAAGCTACACTTTTTAAAAAAAGTTCCAAGTTAGTAAAATAAATAATAAAAAAACATTTAAAGTCAGAAAATCTTAAAATAAGCCGAATTGTAAAAAGCTTTATAACAAAAATGAACCGAATCGGAATTGGCAGAAAAACTGTTTTTCTATCAAAATTATTTGTCTTCAATCTAAATCAAATCTCGACTTAAATTTGGTTGAATTTATGAAAAATTTTCTTAAAATGACGTTAAACCAACCGAAACTACAACGTAGAATAACAACTTTATATGTTGCATCAATCGAAAGATAAGACAGAGATGAGTTCATCTTCTGAAGACACTTAAGCGATCGATGCAGTTGTTTAAGAAATAATTAGAAAACAAAATGACGTTATAGCTATGAAACTGAGTGTATAAGTCAAAATGAAATCATTTTTACGTAAGCGCCATCTATCGAATATATCATAGATATGGCATCACTTACAACATATGGGAAAACAGTGGACATTAGAGTGAGGTAAGTTTCTAAAAATAGAACTGTTGTGTTGTTGGAGTTGTACTTCTGAGATTATGTATGCAAGAACAAAAACACCGTGTATTGAATAAAACTAGTTTTAATCACAACAAAACTCGACCTGACGATAGATCAGTTGGCTAAAGCGTTCTGTCTAACGTGTAGTGCGGGTGCATGTGGCATTAGAAATCAGTTTATCTATACCACGGTCAGTGATTGCACAAAAAATTTCATATAGACGCAATCGAACAAATAAAAACATAACAAATATTACATTTTTCAAAAAAACAGGGTCACTGACGAAGGTTCAATACCAGAAACTGAGCAGTCTGATTCAGAAAAATTTAAAATTTGCAATGTAGTTATAGTATTATTTGCAATTATCTGAAAAAGACGTTAAAATTCAAACTGAAATCATGTCTAATTTTCCAATTCATTGACTTATATTTAATTTTTTTTTATTATTTTGAATTTGAAACAAAACTAAAGCGCGGATTTCCAAAGAATGTTTATGAAGATCAAATTGTATCAAATTATATATAACTGGATCAAATAAGATATACCCATTTTACGGATTAAATTATATCAAATTAGATCACATGTAGGGTTGCCATTCGTACTGTTTTAAACAGTACATGTACTGTTTTTTGAAAAATGTACTGTTTTATTCACAACACCTAAAAGAGTACGCAAAAGTACTGTTTTTTTTGGATTTGTACTGTTTTTGTACTGTTTTTTGTATATTTTACATATTTTTATACAAACAAGTTTTTTGCGTGTACAAAGAATATATATTTTTTTAACCATGTTTTTTTTGTGTGTACAATAGTTTTTTATATAAATTTTTTGAATCTCCCTGTATTAATTCTACTTCGTTTCTTTGTTCATATATAAGTTTGGTTTGTTTACTTTTCAAGCAATGGATGTTTGTAAACACAATTTTTTTTCATGACACTGCCCAATGCAAAAAGTAATGGTGTCCAAACTAATAATTTTAGCCAATTTGACGAAATTTAGTCAATTTGATGAAATTTAGTCAATTTTACTTCTTTAGAGGATGTAAACTTGACGAAATTTTGTTGATTTGAATAGAATTTGTTAAATCTTAAAAAAAAAAATGACAAAATTTCGTTAAAGATCTACAAAAATTTTTTTTGTTGATTTTACCTACGCTATTTGGTTCGGTGTATTAACTTATTTTAAGTAAATATGTGATGTATTGAAGTAAAAGTTATGTTAACAATAAATACAAAAACGTACTGTTTTTTTTTGAAAAGTACTGTTTTTTTTCATCAATGTGCTTTTTTTTCACTTTTCAAATATGGCAACCCTAATCACATGAGATGTCATGAGATAAGGTTATATATACCAGTTTTCTGATCACCTGATATATGATGTTATTATAATACAGTGGGCCCTCGGTTAACGAACACAATTCGTTCCAGAAGCGTGGCCGTTATGCGAAAGTCGGAAAAAGCACACACATAACATATTTCAACATCAATATTTATTGAAAGTAATATAACATATTTATCAACATTTTTAAGGAACTGAATATAAGACGAAATAAGACAATCTGCAATGGAAAAAACGCATACCTAGTTCTTCTTTAACAAAAAACTGTTTAGAGTCGTTTGTTTTTGGCGACGCTTCAAAATTTATTGAAAATGCGACACAGCATTATCATTGAATAAATCTGTTGCGCGTTTAGCCACTGTCTGATTGGGGTGATGCTTTTTAATGTTACGTTACACTTTCACAAAAAATAACAACACGTCTTGTTAATTGTATGAACATAAACACAAACAGAGAAGTTTTATGCGAAATTCCGCAGTTCCCCTGTTTTAACAAAATCAAATAATGAACATGTAATATATGTTTGTATGTCTCAACACGTCTTCTTAATTCTATGAACACAAGTGATGCCAAAGCTGAACACCGACAGAAGTTTTTCGCGCAATTCGGTATTTCCCATTTTGCGTTGGCCGTTATACGAAACTTTGTTTGTTAAGCGAAACATTTTTTTTTTAAATGTGTTCGTTGTGCGAAATGTTCGTTAAGCGAGGCGTTCGTTAACCGAGGGTCGACTGTATATACATATGACTATATATACCTATATCGCAACTTTTTTCATCGGGTGATTATAATTCCAAATTAGTGCTTTTCTAGTGCCTTTATTAGTACCATTGTTAGCCAACGCTTTGCCAGTGCTCTGTTTTTTACCATTGAAAATTGAACAGCAATTTTCAGTAGTTTTTACCGAATCACTTTTTAAAATAGTTCCTAAATGTAGTAAATAAATGTCAATATTTATTTGTTTTTATTACTTTATTTTTCACACAATTTGAATATTTAATAATTCTTTATTTATACGCATATAAAAATACATTTGAAGCAATTAATTGCATTACACACATACATATACATAAAATATATTTATTTAAGCAAAGCAATATTTTGTAACTTATAAACTATTAAGACAATTTCTCTTTAAATGTGTCCTTTAAACAACTACAGACGACTATAAGTATTTTAAATTATAATTTTTTAAGTTGTTTTTGTTGAATTTATGCATCTTAGCATTTATGTTAATATATTGCGTTTCGATAACAATTTCAATTCGGTTTCATATTTTTCCAAATTTGACTGTACTCCATTAATTTGTGGCATTTTGCCTTGTATTGCATCAAAAGTTTTACGCAAATCTTCTAGAGACTCTCCTAAACCCAATTTGATGCTATTAAATTCTTGTGATATGAGTGATAATTTTCCCAAGAGAAAATTCAAATTAGATTCCATATCAATCATACGATTTTTGATATCTGATACTTTAATTCCCATAGAACTGATATTTTCATATGTACTATTTACGGCCAACTCATTGCGTGCATCTACAGATTTTAACAAATCTTTGGTTTCACCTAACTCTTCATGCATTATTGAAATTTGATGCCACACTTGTGTTATTTCCGATTCAATGAGAGACGAGAAATTCTGCATAGATTCAATTTGATTGCTCATCATCATTTCATCAACATTATCGAAACGCTCTTTCATAATTTCTGCAAGATCATCACGCTGTTTTTCCAAATGATCACTAATCTTTTGTACTATCTGCACCGTACCAAATTCCACTTTACGCTGAGTATCCAATACATATTCGGAGTTGGTCATTAAGATGTTATTGAATTTACTAAATATTTCAAGACCTTCATTGAATTTAGTATAACTGTTATTCATTTCAGTGTAGAATTTATCCAAAACTTCTGATGAATCAAGTACATTCTTTTTGACCGTTTCAATGTTGCTCACAACATTCTCTTCGCTGTTTTTAATTTGAGCAGTAGTTTTAGCTAGAACTAAGAGAGAAAAATGTAATCATTTAAATTAATTAAAAATTTTTAGCAAAAATATAAAAATCTTCTCTTCTACGGCATGCCGGAATAGGAGTTAACCCTCTAACGGGTAAGGCTGCCTCAGGGCAGTCTTCATAAATTTTACTACAAATGTGTCAAATGAGAGTTTTATACTTAGAAATTAATATATTCCGATAGAATACTAAATTTGCTAAATATTTTGCGAAGAAATTTTTTGGAAGCGAGAAAGCTTCAAAATCAAAATTTCGTAAAATTTCAAAAACTAATTAGTTTTTAAAAAAATATAGTTTTCAAAAATCTAAAAAACCAATTTAAGTTGACTAAAAACTCTTTATAATAAAATATAAGTAAAATTGAAGCTTTATTTTTAATAATAAGTCCTTACTTTAGTCCAAGGACTCACAGGACTCGACTTAACTTATAAACTAATAGACGGGTTTTTATGAAATTTTGCAGAAAGAAGACATTAAGTATTAATAGCAAAGCGTTGAAGTTTAAACAATATAAATTGAAGTTTAGATACTTTTTCGCCTAATTTCGCTTTTTCCAAAAAGCGAAAATCGTGATATCTTCTTAAATAGGAGCAGAAAAAAAACTGTTTTTCGAGCGTTGTTATGTCTTGGTAAGAGAAATATTTTTGTCCAAAACTTCTCTTTTATATGCTTTAGTTTTCAAAATGCACCCTAAAATATTTGGCACATATCGCCTAAATTGTGCAACGATAAACAATTATTTGTTTTTCGAGTGGAGCACACGGTATGAATTTCGTTGCAAAACATCGTTTAGAGGGTTAACCCAAAAGTACGAGCTCCAAAAATATTTTTCTTGATTATGTTGTCATAAAACAAATTTGCGATAACAATTAAAACTTTTGAAAGTGAACTTTTTGCAAAAATTTGTTCTCAATTTGCAAAACTCTGTTTTTATAATATTTTGGTGGTTTAACCCGCAGATCTTAATGAATCTTGGATATATTGTAAAGGCTTAAAAACTATGGAACAAACATTTTTTTATGTATAAAATGTGGGGTCACATCTGACCCCATTTGTTGGTTTTTGCATTTTACCATGTCGGTTTCAAAGGAAATATTCACAAATTGGGTATCAAATGAAAAGAATTTCTGAGATCTAACCTATAGAATAAAATTTTTTTTAAAAAGTTCTCAAACAAAAACGTTTCGAACAAACATCCAACCCATTTTTACACCCTAAAAATTATATTTCGCAGGTATGTTTCATAGCAAATATTTTTAAATTTTGTCTCCTCTATCCCCCTATCTAAGTTTCATTAAGAGCTGTGGTTTTCACCAATATTTATGCATAATATTCACTATTTTCGATATTAACATTCCATGTTTATTGACAGCTGCAATGCAAATTTTAAAGTATGACATATCAACTGCTTTTTCCTCAGGAAAAGTTTTTGAATTTTTGCAAATTCAAAAAAATTTTTTTCAAAATCTCACTCATGAAATTAAAAAAGGTAGAAATGACTAAAAATTACAGTTAAATTGACAAATGTAGTCAAAAAGACGATGACTGTATTTGTCATAAAAATGACTAATGTAGTCGTTTTTAAATATCGATAAAAACAACTACAATGGTAGTAAAAACTACTATCGAAGCAGTCAAAAACAACTCTTCATTGTGTTGCTGGCACAGTTGATTATTTTAAAAGAAAGCTTTTTTCGGATCGCCTGTTTTATAGTCGGATTATTTGCAAAATTTGTGACAGCCACATGTGAACGGTTATTTTTCTAGCAATTTCCCGAAAACTTAAGCCGCTTTTTAAATAGGCTGAAATTTGCGCTTTTTCAAAATCGCTTTGATATGCACCATGCACACCATATGCACATACTCTCAAGGATAATAAAATCTGTAACAAAAAGCCACAATTCTTAATTTGTCATGTTGTGTAAATACTAACCTTTATCGGAAGCTTCTAATGTTTCAGCTTTAACAAGTTCCAAAGCATTTAAGGTTTCATTATTTAAATGTTGTATAAAATCTTTATCAGCCAAAGAAAGTCCCTGCTCTGTTTTGGGTACAACCTTAAGTTCAGCCAAACCCGTATTGACGTCTTCAATCATCTTGATAACTTTATTTTCGAATATTGTGTTATTGGTTGGTTGTATGATAACTGGCGGAGCTGGTGTAACCACACTATAGCCAACCAAACGTTCATCAATTTTCGATAACATTTCTTGGGTAGTTGGGCTAGCCTTAAATGCCACTTCCGTATGTTCCATCATATTGCGTGATACATCTAATAGCTTGTCGACGTTTTGAGAAAGCACTTTCATTTCTGATATAATCTTTAAGTTAGTCTTATCTTGTTCCTTAACAAATGCTGGTGTTATTGAGGGTTCTGCTGGTTTGACAGTTGCTAACAAAGCAGCCGCTGATGATGGTGGTCTCTTATAGCATTCGTCATTATCTTGCATCCATTTGAAGATACGTTCTAAAGCTTCACCTAACTTTTCAGTTTGTATATTGTACTTTTCTTCTTGCTGTGTTACATAAAAGTAAAATTTTGTTTTATTTTTAATTTTATTTATTTATTTTAATTTACCGCTATTAACATTGTTTCTATTTGGCTGACACGCTCGTCAAGTCTTGAAAATATTCCGTTAATGGGCTCTAGATTCTTTTGTCCTTTTTGCAATGCCATCATTCCTTTTTTCATTAGTTCACCCAATGCTCTTTCACGGTGTTCATGTCTTTCTAATTTATTGTCCAATTGATTGTAGGAATAAATTAGAGATTGTATAGTTCCTCGTATATCAACAAGTCTGAAAAGGGTATTAACAATTAGTTTGTTATATAAAAAACTGATTTTTTTTTAGGTTTTGAATAAAGACGTTTTTAAAGAAAGATTTTTCAAAAAGTTATTAAATTTTCTGAAAAATATTGCAAACTTTCAATTTTTTATCATTATTCGATTCTATTGATAAAGAAAGACTTATAAACCTTATAAAATCTCTACACAGAGAGAATTTTGTTGGACGAAAAATAACACTGTGAGACAAATGGTAGGGGTCAGTGATCGGGAAGGGTTCAAACTATCGGGGAAAGTTATATCGGTAAAAAAGAAGTTATACGTGTCCCTGCGTTTCGCTGCGTCACGTCTAGGAATCGAGATATATCGATTTGAAGTTAGTAACTATCATATAGGGAAAATTGTCACCTTTGGTGGTATTTTTTTTTGACATAACTCGAGAACCACTAGTCCGATTTTGCTGAAACAAATTTAAAAAAATTAGTAATTACAATTCCTTTAATCTGTTTATACAATGTTTCGCAACAGTTTCGCAGTTATAAATAAATGTATGAAGAAAAAAACTATTTTTAGCCTAAAAAATTTAATTTTTTTATTTTTAATTCATAAAAAATCCAATACGGTAAAAAAAGTGTCAAGTCCTATTACTTTCACGTAAAGTCACATAACCTTTAAACAAAATGAGACATAGATCACTAAAATCGATGGACGCGTTTCGGTTTTATTCACAATTAAGTGAAGGTATGAATTTTGAGCATATCTCGAGCAAATTTTTGAAATTCATACCTTCACTTAATTGTGAATAAAACCGAAACGCGTCCATCGATGTAAAAAGGATCTAATGTAAAAATTCATTAATATGATGCAGATAATTCTCTCAGTGTGGGAAATTTTATTCCTTCTGCAGAAATATTCCAATAGAAAAGTTCAGATCAAAGTTAAAAATAAAAATTGCGAAGCGTTTGATTTGTATATAATTTCAATATTACTTTCACGACACATACATATGTAAGAAATTCTAAAAATAGATTACACTAGGCTACACAGAGAGAATTATCTGCAATATATTAATGAATTTTTGCATAAAATCAATAAAATTGCACTGGAATTCGTCCATTGAAACTTTTCATTACGATGCATGCATGTTTCATAAAATTTTGTCAAAAATGCCATTTAATTCATAAAAACATTGACAGTCATCAGCTCGTCCCCTTCCGATTAGCACGAAACTTGGTATATGTAATCTCCCAATTAGTAAAAAAAAAACAATTTGTTTATTTTTTTTAAAATTCGTTGTCGTTCGCGTTTTATTGCTGCTTTAAGTAGGTATTTTTTGAAAAATTTATAAAAATACATACTGTTCATACTGGTCGTAAATATTGAACGCGTTGTCATAAAATATGGTTTCATTAAAAGTATGAAGGTTTTAATATTTAAGAAAATCTTTTTTAATTTTTTAAAGCAAAGTTTTATTGATTTAATGAAAAATGTCAATATTTTTCGTCAAAATTCTCTCTGGCCATTGATTAAATTTTATCAATGACGTCAAAGTTAACATACATCGTGTTTTTCGCAGTATTTAAGATCAAAATAAAAGTTAGAAATCTCACCTTGAATTTTTGAACGAAGAGAATTTTATCAAGCTATAATTATTAAAACTTCTCAAAAGTAAAGTACACAGTGGGAAATCCGCTGAGTTGAATGAAACTTGGATGTATTGTAAAGGAAAACAAATATTAGAAACATATTTTTTTAGTTGCGCAATCTAAAGTTTAGGGGTTAAGAAGTGTGGTCAAAAATTACCCAATGTGACATTTTTTAAAATACATTTTATATAAAGCGTGATCCATTTCGAGGTTCCCTACTTTTTTAAAGAAAAAAAACACAGAAAATTCAAATTTAATAGGAAATGTTTATTATCATTTGAAAGAACATTCTTTGGCATTGATTTTTTGAAGATTATGTCTATCAAATGTTGGCCGTTGCTACGTCGCAGATAGTCCATCCGTTGAGTCCAATTTTCGATGACTCGTTCGATCATTTCGACTGGTAACTGGCGAATGACACGCGTGATGTTTTCCTCCAAGGCCTGAATCGAAGCGGGTTTGTTCGCATACACTTTAGACTTTACATATCCCCACAGGTGTGATATCACACGATCTTGGTGGCCAATCGACCGGCCCAAAACGTGAAATTATGTGCTCACCGAAGTGTTCTCTCAATAAATCCATTGATTTATGCGATGTGTGGGAAGTGGCGCCGTCTTGCTGAAACCAAATGTCGCCGATATCACGAGCTTCAATTTCAGGTATCAAATAGTCGGTTATCATGGCACGATAACGGTCGCCATTGACGGTTACGTTCGCACCGGCATCATTTTTAAAGAAATATGGACCGGCCCACAAACCACACAGCGTGCTGCACGTGGTCTATTCGGTCGAATATTATCCAATAATGAATGCTGGGTCTCAAAATGGGTGATGGTGTTGCGAATAGTACGCTCAGTAGGCCGATTATGTTGACCATAAGTTGAGCGAAGTGCACGAATCACATTCCTCACAGAACGTGAATTTTCGTAATAAAGTTGAACGATTTGTAAACGTTGATCAGGCGTAAGTCATTCCATTATGAAATGCCAAACAATACTAAACAAAACTAACACGACAGCATGACACGACTCACACGTGGATCACTCATTATAAGCTAAAAAACTATAGGCAATTGGGTATTTTAAAGATGCATCCACTGGAATAACCTATGCCAACTAAATGGACAAAATTCAAATATGAAACAATTTCATAGAATTTTTTTTCTTAGATTCAATGAAGAACTTCATTATATCCAAGACATTTTATTAATATTTAGAAATTTTTCATAAAATTTCATAGTTTCATAAAAACAATTCATACGATTTCATAAATTATCTCTTCATGAATATTAAGAAAATTTTCTTTAGATCTATGCAATTATTTTAAAGACTTATTTTTTTTTCATAAAATTTTATAATTTCATTAATTTTCATACATTTTAAACTTTAGTTTCTATATTTAATCAAGTGTTCAATATATTTTATAAAGTGATTTATTATTTCAATGTAGCCCTGTAATCTTAACAACATTTTTGTCATATTTACCTAAAATTTAGTAGAATGCAAATAACAGTTTATTTTGCTAAAATCAACAGAAATTTTTGCTAATAAAATTGTAGATTGCTGATTTTATAAGGGCATACTTTTATTCGCTTTTTATTTCTAAATATTAGGTAAATGTTTTTGCTTATTTTAGCTGATTATTTTGTTACTTTCAATTAACTAAAATTTCGCTCAAATATAACTAAATATTTGTAATTTCAACATATTTATTTTTGCTATTCTTATATTACTAATACATATTTATTAAAAAAATCTGTTAATTTAAACAGTTTATTCTACAAGATTATTTTTAACTAATTTTAAGTAGCTTTTTTTTTTTTTGTTATTTTTACAGGTTTATTTCTATGAGTGTATACATTTTTGTTATTTTGAGAGGATTTGTCCAAAAAGTAAGAGAGCATAACTTTTGTTATATTGCTCAATACCTTGACCATGTTAATTAGGTGAAACCTGTTCAAAACATTTTTCGGAAATTCTATTATTTTAAAATTTGTAACATTTTATTTACAATTGTGCCTATTTCAAAATTTGACATCTCTCATTAATGCTGCCACCCTATAGATTTGTAAAGAACTAAGGGAAAAGTTTAAAGAATTAGCATTGGCCTAAAACAGTATATATTCGGTTGGACACGCTAGAATATAATTCACTTTTTGTTGTTTTGTGCTAGAATTAAATTAAAATGCGGATGTTCGTTCAATGAATTCAAATGCATTCAATTTTATGAATGCATTTTCTATTACAATTGAAATTTTTTGTTGAAAGAAGCACTCTTTTAACAAGACACAAGCACACTAATGGAATAAGTACAACACAAGAAATCAAGGTTGGCCATCGAAATCTTTTAAATACCGTTACCCGTTTTAAAACCGTTTCAAACTGATAACCGATATAATACCAATAACGAAACACATGAATTTTAATATACCGATAAACCGCAACCGTTTCCTTAAGGGGGGAATTGTAGAGAATTGAACAAATTACAAGAAAAAAAATTCAAAAAAAAATATATTTTTCACTCCAACATGGTTTTATAGAGCTCCAAACTGGCAGCAGAGAAAAAAAACGGGGCCTCGTGGTTGCAGCGCGTTCAGTCGCAAAAATTGTCTGGAAAAAAATTACTTTTTTAAATCTTAACAAAATTGGTTATCGTATGACACGAGCTTTTTTTATTTTTTTTTTCAATTTTTGGTGATGTTCCAAATTTAAAAGTGTGTTTTTTCGAAAAATTCATAAAAAATCGAAAAGAAATTTAAAAAAAGCTCGTGTTATACGATAGCGAATCAAGTTTAAAAAATACAAAAAAAAAAAATTCGTCAAAAAATTAACCCGCTAGTGCCGCAACCAGTACGAAAAACATGGATTCGAGATAAACGCGTTCAAAGTTTGCGAACAAAAAAACAAGTATATACCAGCTGCCGTACGTAGGTAGCGCGAAAATTAAAAATACGCTCTCACTAATCCGGCTGTAACTTTTGAACCCGTAGGAATTTTTCCATGAAATTTTTGATCTTAGAATCTTAAGAATATTTACTAAAATACAAAATTATAAAAAAAGTCGATTTCAAAAAACGTCCAATGTCATGGCCCCCCTTAATACCGGTATTGAATCGGTTTAAAAAAAAAATTATATAAAATATCCAACATGATTAATCAATTTAAATTAATAATATTTTTTTGATAGAAAATTGTATTATAAACTTGACGTACGGGTATAAGCTTTTAATTTGCGTTGACAATACTTTTACTAGAATTTAAAAACTTATTTTTTTTATATGTTCTTGATACACACATTAAATATAATATTGTATAATATTGTAGTAAACCAACTTGTGCTCCAAATAAAAAAATAATAGTGTTTAAAAAGTAAAAACAAAAAAAGTGCAAGACCTCGACAACAAACAAGCTCGAAAATGAATCAGAAATGGGCTCAAAATATATTATTAAAAAATTCAAATTTTTGTATGAAGATGTTTCAACCAAAAGATTAAAAAATTACTCAAAAAGTATTTAAAAAAAAATTCTATAGGCTCAAGAATTATACTTTTTCTGAACCTTTTTTTGAACTGTTGATAAAATATTTAAATTCAATTACATTTCTGTGTCAATTCTGAACCATTTTTTTAATTTAATACTTTTCTTCAAATTTTTGTATTTTTTATGATTCTTTTCAGAAGGCTCATATTTTTGTTCAAAAAATTTGTAATGTTTGACAACAAAATTTTTATTTTTAAAAATAAAGGTCCGCCAAATAACTTTTTTTTTTTGAAAATGCTATAAAAAAAACTACTGAATATTTTCTCAAATTTCTTTTTTATTATAAAGTACAATCCTTCCGGTTAATAATGGAAAATAATTTCATTCAAATGGCTGCCTCGGCTGGCTGGAGCTTCATCTGAAAAGACGATTTTTTGGCAAAATCGGCATCGAAAAAAAAACGTTATATGGCGGACCCTTTATTTATGTGCTCTTTTTGATTAATTTTCGACGCATAGAATAAGAACCCTCAAAAAATTGTACAAATTTTGCTGATTTTTTATAATTTGATGTTGAAATTTTAAAAGAACTTACGATACGAAAACTATAAGTACTTTTTATAAAAATTAATTAATTTGAGTTTTTTTTTTATAATTTAAAACGTTTTTTATATTTTTTTAATAATACCGGTACATGCCGCTATTAATGTTACGAATGGAATAAGGATACCAATTTCAACACAAACAAAGAACCGATACCGTTATATAGTTCGGTGGCCAACCTTGCAAAAAACATATTACATCATAGCGCCGCCTTGTGCTGTTTGTTTTATAATACAAAGAGCATGAACAAGATCAACAGGCAGACAAATACAGAAGTTGTAATAAAATATGAATGACTGACTGACTGAATGCTGTTACTACCACCAAACGACAACTGGATGGGATGATCTTTGTCTTGAAATGTAAGTAACACATGCGTTGAGTAGATTTTCAAATAAAATGTTTAAATTGTGCGGAAATAGTTCTTTCTTATTTTCCTACTTCTGACATATTCATTTACAATAATGTATCAATTTAAATGAGAAAAAAAAAATTTTCAATTTTTATTATTAAATTTCTTTAAAACGCATCCATTATTCTGTAGCATGAACATGCTGAAGTCCAAAAGCATAGGGTAAACTTCTCAAATAAGACAAATTTTTCAGCACTAGGAAACATTTGAAACGCACTGTAATTCTAAGAAATTTGTTTGCTATTAATTTATGAGAACGTCTGTATCTTCTGCACATGTAGAGGGTTCTATCATATTTGTCATCTATGAATTTATTTTTAGAATAAATAATAGAAGTTGTTGGTCGCGATTATGATGATCGTGCACCAGCATTATGGAACTTTTAGAGATTGTTGACATGCAAATTAATGTAAAGTCATTAAAGAACAAGTTGGTTGGAATATTTATTTTTGTACTCGTAAAATATTAAAAAAAAAGATACAAGATACAAGATATCTGCATTAAGTAATAGTTATGTAATAGTATTTTGAAATTAATTAGTTCTGAAACTATATTAAAAAAATATTCTTTTTGAAATTGAAGTTATTTGTTTAACTTGATTCCATTACATAAAGATTTACAGTAGAATCTACTGAAAATGAATAGTGTCCGACCGAACAGTTCGGCCAGAAAATGCATTTGGTCTGTATTCGGTATTTTAAAGCATTATGGACAGATTTGGCGGATGGAAAAATGTTTATTTGACTGATTAGATGCTATTTTGAGTGTCAAATTTGAAGCAAAGTCTGTAGTTAAGCAATGAATTCACTGTTCGGCCTCAGAAAGTTCGGCCTCAGAAAGTTCGGCCAAATTGAAAATAGTTCGGCGGCCGAACTTTTAACTTTATAGCTAAACTCCGGCTTTTCTCTTAAATTTTATACACAAAATCGAATTAAATCGGCTCAACAAACATGTTTTCAATACCAAAATTTGTCATCATTGCCTCTAGATATCAAAAAACCGACAAAATATAGTTTTTTGGCCGAACTGTTCGGTCGGACACTAAAAATGACAGTTAAATCAAATGTGAATGTCTAGTTTATGCAAATTTATAAAATTTTTAAACTTTTTAAAAATCATAAAATTTAGAAGGATAAAAGTAAAATTTTCAACTTTCAATAGTGAATTTTATCGTTGATCTATAAATTTATGTGTGAGATTTTATTTGTTCGGTTTTAGATCATGACAAATTTTTCTCTAAATTAACAGAAAAATTATAATTTTTATATGATAATTTACTTTGACTATTAGAAAAAAACACAGAAAAAGTTATTAGACACTAGCATGAATGGAATGCATTTTCTGACCCACTACGGTCTTCATCAACATTCTTCGTGCCATTTTAGTGTTAATCGTAAATATCATCTATTTAACTCACATGTTCAACTTTCTTGATACAAACAACGACATGATTCTACTCAAAATAAATATAATTTTGAGTAGATTTATATTTAAAAACAAAATCACTATTTTGCTATAAAATTTCGAAAAATTAAGCAAAATATACAAAAAAAAAAAAATGCATGAGAAAATAAAATCAGATCTGGAATTAGCGTACATAGGTTTACTAAAAAAGGTCTGTTTCAAAGCTAGGTTTTTTGGCAGTCGAGTAGTGGTATTATAACGACTCTGAAGTTTATGTATATCACGAGATTCTTAATACATTACAAATTAAATTGGCCGATGGTCTTGAAATTTGATTGATTATTTGTACACACATACTCCATGGAGCCCATAACACACCCCCATATTCAGTTTTAAAATCTCGCGATTTTTTCAAGGTTTTAATTTTCAAAAGAATTAAAAATATCGGAAAAGTATGTAATTTTGAAGAGTTTCATATTTGAAAGTTGTTAGGGGATTTTTCTGATTCAAAAAGCATTCGATTTTTATTTTATCTTTTTTCACACTTATGCAATAAAAAAAAATATATAATAAAAAAAAATGTTTATGCAAATGCAATTTTTAGATGCATATTCGAAATTGTTCTCCCCCTTCAAATTTCTTTTAACATGGATAAATCAAAAGTTTAAAATTTTTTATTTAAAATTAAATTTCGCTTTTTCTGTGACGCAATATCATCTAATTTTTTCGATTTTTTTAAAAAACCTTATTCTTTTATTCCATTCAAAAAGTTAAATTATTTGTACAATTTTGAACACCCAATCAAAAAAAAGTTACACCTCAAATACAAAATCAGATCTCATTTGATATAGATCGATATTAATTCCTATCCAAGTTTATATCAAAATTGGGGTATCCAGTAATATTCAATTAGATTCCTAAAATATATTACCGCATTAAGTTAGATCGAAATTGGGGATACAAAAGAATCTAATTTCAGATCCTGATGGATCCCAAAATATCCCCTGGGACTATTTTATATCAACCTGAATCTATAAAGATCCAAAAAGCTAAGTAATTTTAGGTGGATAGAATTGGGTATTTTTAGATTAAATTAACATATGGGCAATTCCTGGGCGACGGACGCTACATTCGCACACTTTTAGTTGAGCCAAAAACAATAAAGGAATATAAGATGCGGTACTAAGAGTACTAAATTTGAGGATAAACATTGGGCAGAATCAATAATGTAGTAAAAAGATATACGCAAATATCAGCGCGAAACGGACGTGACAAATAACGTCTATTTTTGTCGCGTCCGTTTCACACAAAACTTTTTTTTATAAGACAGGATATAATAATAAAATATATTTTAAAAATTTGAGTGTATATTGTTTATCATTACATCAACTGTTCATTTTACAATTTGCCAATCCTACCCGAAAAATAGTCTGGGTAAAGTCGGTTATAAGAAAAACACAACTAAATTCTTATACGAGCTCCCATTTAATCAATTTTCGAGTACGTGAACGCCCTTTGAACAAGTTACGAATACGCGAGTTCCCGCAGTGAAATGGAGCTGGAATTTTACCGAATTCAATTAATCGGCAAAGCACTGTATTCTATGTTGCAAATTATAAATGTATGCTTACATTTACTACACTTATAATAATCCATGAATAAAAATACGAAACTATTGTCAAAATAACAAAAATTTACGTAAAATGAACAAATTTTTGTTTCTTTTACGAAATTGTTTGTTATTTTCACATTTTTTCGTATTTTTGTGCATGGATTATTATCAGTGTATTTACTTAATTAATTTACTATGTCTATTACTTAGAGATGGCATTGACATCTTTTAAATAAATTATTGAAATATCTTACGAATAAAAATAAACTAACTAATTGAAAAAGTCACTGAACTAAATTATATTGATTTCTATTCTATAAATTCAAATTTATTATTTATTAACTCTATTATTATTTATAAACTCTATTTACAAATTATAAACTCCAAAAATTCTACATAAATTTTTCAAAATTAAGCTAGTAGTACACTCATAGAAATAAATCTGTAAAAATAGCAGAAAAAGCTACTAAAAATTAGTTAAAATAACGTTGCGGAAAAAACTGCTAAAATTAACAGATATTTTTTTGCTTATCATTAATAAAATAGGAACCACAAAAGTAAAACTGTTTACTTTTTCAAATTTTAGTAATATTCGAGTTGCATTTTAGTCAATTGAAAATAGCAATTTACTCTGCTAACAACAGCAAAAACTTTTCCGAAATATTTGTGACTAAAACCAGCAAATAAAAACTGTAATATCAATGAACTGTTTGGTATATTTACCTTAAATTAAGTAGAATGCAAATAACAGTTTATTTTGGTAAAATCAACAGAAATTATTGCTGAAAATTTTTAGATTGATGATTTCAGAAGGTCAAATTTGTATTCATATTAAAAAAAATCAAAAAAAAAAAAACTTTAAAAATTTAAAATTTGTTTATGATTTGTTTTGTCTACTAATATGAGTATTACGGTGGTCCTTATTTTTCAACTTGCGATTTTTGGGGCTGCCCCCCTCTTAAAATATTTGTTTGGAAACAAAAATTCACCATACAAAAAATTAGAGTGCTAGTATAACGGGAATGTGCCCAGCATCGTTCTTCAATATTAGGCCTCCTTGGAAAAATTTACCAAATATAAAAAAAAAAAAAAAAAAATGTTTGCCTAAATTTAAAAATGTTATATAATTTTTGTGTTGGGTTCAATAACAACTACTCAGAAAAAAAATATTACTTTCCCAGAAAATCGCTAACTTATTCTAACTTGGAGTCAAAAAAATGCACATATATTTGCGATGAACCTAAAAGTTACTTTTTTACATTTTTGAAAATTTTATTCAACAAAAACAAAAAAACTAGTTCTTGCTGTCAAATGTTTTATTAAACACATCCCAAATATTAAATAACATACATACGTATTACGGATATCCATTGGCAAACAATTTTGTTAGAGCATTTGATTCTAGCGGATTTAAGCGTTTTTTTAAATTTGTATAGACTTTTTTTTTTAACAAGATTTTTGTAATATTTCATCTATGTTATTGTGTATGCTATTTTATATAATTGTAATAACTTTATTATAAAGTATAATTTTTCGTGTTCATAGTTAACCTGTGTTTTCATGGGGTCACAATTGACCCTCGTATTTTAAAGAGTCAAAAATCACAAAGATGGCATAAAATTAATTTTTGTTTATGTTTCTAATTGTAATTTATTTACATTTTAAAATTAATTAAAATTAATTCTTTAGTATAAATTCAGATATTTGTATTCATATTAAAATTGATTTTTTTGTACATATTCAGGAGTATTTTTGAAAAACGTATTTTTAATTTAATAGTGTAAATTTTTTTTTTTCCCTTAAAATTATTATTATGGAAAAGTTTTAAGTTCTAATTTTTACTAAATTGACCTACTCGAAGACTAGAAACTGTTAACGAAAATTTTTTAGAATAAATATAAATTGAATTATTCCTTTTTTTATTTTATTTATAAATTTTACCACAAAGCTGCATTTTTCTTACGTGGGTCATATTTGACCCCAGGTTAACATGAGTTAACTATCAACAGAAAAAATAGTATTTTATAACAAAGTTATTACAATCATATATAAGACCATATACAATAATGTTGATGAAATATTATTAAAACCTTGTTTTAAAGTAAAAATGTATGATTCTCGGGGAGAATCAAAATGCTCTAAAAAAATTTGCCAACGGATATTTACAGTACTTGGCTTATTTAATACTTGAGATGTGTTTAATAAAATACTTGAAAGCAAATACTAGGTTTTTGATTTTTGTTGAATAAAATTTTCAAAAATGCAAAAAAGTCACTTTCAGGTACACCCAAAATATTTATTAATTTTTTTGACACAAAGTTAGGGTAAGTTAGCGTTTTTCTGGGAAAGTAATATTTTTTATCTGAGTAGTTATGATTAAAACCAACACAAAAATTATTTTATATACTTTTAATTTTGAAGAAAAAAAAAAATTAGAATTTTTTTTTTAAATTACGACCATTTTTTCAAGGGGCCCGATTTTCAAGGGCGATGCGGGACATCTTTCCGTTATGCTAGAACTCTAATTTTTTGCGTGGCGTATTTTGACACCCTAACAAATATTTTAAGGGGGGGGATACAGTCAACATATCATTTTTATTTTTCGCCCATACAACGAAGGACTGCCCTAATGAGTATGTAACAAATATTTTTGCTGATTTTATCAGACTAATTTAGCTCAAATATAACTTAATATTTTTAGATTTAACAGATTTATTTTTGCTATTCTTATCCTACTAATATTTAGCAAAAAAATCTGCTAACAGTTTTTTCTGCCATGTAATTTTTAACTAATTTTTGGTAGTTTTAGCAACATTTTTAACTAATTTTTTCTATTAGTGTAAATTAAAAATTTTACGTATGATTGCTTTAATTTTACTTACGTGACTTCAGCTGGCGTTAATTCAACTAAACTGCAACCAATTAAGGTTAAAAATAGTATTCGTATTATTTGCTTCATTGTTTTGGGGCAGTCTAGCTGGCTATTTGGTAATGCTGGTGATGGTATATGGTGCTGATGATAATGTCGATAATGTCGTTGATCTGGTTCTTTTATTTTACAGTTTCCAATTATGTGCGTTACAATTCTTAGTGCCTTTCTTCAATAGATTCTTCTACAAACTTCAAAAATGCGTAGCTGCAAAGAAAATGAATTCAATTGAAATAATTGATAACCAATTCATTTGTAGAAAAAGTAAAGCTTTTTAATGTTTCTTTTCAAAAATAGTATAAATTATGTGTATGTATCTAGGACACATGGCATCAAAATTTAAAATAACCAAACATTATGTATATTGTAGGGTGATCGATTATTTGACCTGTTTTCTGTTTTTTCGAATAGCTTAATTTAAAAAAAAAACGGTTTTGGTTACTTGAATTTAAAAAAAAAAAATTTTTAAATTCTGGAATTTAAAAATTTTTAATAATTTTAGTTTTTTATTTAAAAAATTATTATTTCCCAGCAAAACCACACATTACCAAATCATGGGTAAAGTAATGTATCGACATAGGGCTCCAC
Source organism: Delia radicum (assembly GCA_021234595.1). Taxonomy (NCBI): domain Eukaryota; kingdom Metazoa; phylum Arthropoda; class Insecta; order Diptera; family Anthomyiidae; genus Delia; species Delia radicum. The sequence goes on along the minus strand of CM037854.1, from coordinate 13,037,020 downwards.
GCATTACATTACACCTTACTTCACTTCCCCTAGGGGATAAAGTAACTGGTTACTTATACGGTTACTTGTTTTGAAAAAGTAATGTGTCTATGGGTGAACTCATTACATTGTAGGGGATAAAGTAACTGGTTACTAATATGGTTACTTGTTTTGAAAAAGTAATGTGTATATGGGTGAACTCATTACCTTGTAGGGGATAAAGTAACTGGTTACTTGTTTTGAAAAAGTAATGTGTTTATAACTAGATTTTCATAAAAAAGAATTTATAAAAAAAATTATTACAAATATTTTTTTTAATTAAATAAATAACGTGGTCACGCTGAGATTCAAACCTGAGGTCTATGGTTGTTAACAATTAGTTATGCTAGAACTCTACCAACTGAGCTATCGATACATATACACTAGGGCCGGTCGATTTAAAAATCGCTCAACGTTCAAGAAAATCGTATTCTAGGGATCAAAATAAGAAACTTTGCCGAAGGAACTATACCTCTAAAACGAATTCTGATGTCCCGACTTTTGACCCGTAGGGTGAAATTTTGAAAAAGCACACTTTGATATTTCAGAAAGTAGGAGGAATCTCTCCAAGATTATGGGAGCTACTTCTTCTCCGGGAGACGCGCTAGCAGATTAATGCATAAATCATCATTCTAGGTGACCGTTAAGGGGTTAAAATTTAAGTTGAAAGAGAGCCTTTTTAACCGTGTTTTTATAGCAAAATGTACAAATCTCGGGATAGAGATATTTCAGAAAGTAGGAGGAGTCTTTCCAAGATTAGGTTTCTATTTCTTCTCCGGAAGACGCTCTAGCAGATGCATGTATTAATTATATTCGATTGGGGTTCGATTCGATTGGGGCACTCTAAATGGATCAAAGTGGAATTTTTCAAAATTTGACCCTATGGGTCAAAAGTCGGGACATCAGAATTCGAGCGATTTTTTTGCCTCTATAGAAATCGACCCGGCCTAATATACACCCCTATCGTGAATATTTTTTCCCTCAAATTGTTTTCCCTTTTCACTCAATTCCAATCGTGAATAAAAGTTCCCTTTGTCTAATCATTCACTCGTGAATAACATAATAATATGTCATGGGAAATTCACGATACCAATTTTCACTTAAGGGGGAATGAAAATTACATGGGAACAAACATTTCCCTTTTTATTCACGATAGGAGTGATAATGTTTGATTGTATAAAATATAAATGAATTGTTGGCTTCGTGTTTTCGTTCGTGATATCAAAAATATACACCTTTTTTCATGCTTACAAAAAATCGTAAAGTAATGTGTCTATAAATAGATTTCCAAAAAGATATTTTAATAATTACTTTACGTTTATTATCCATGCACTATGTAATTGATGATCGGTAAGTAATTATTTTATGTTTTGAAGTAATGTAAAACGTAATGAGTTATCAATACAAGGTTATCCATGAGTGTTCAGTTATCTGTAACTCATTACTTTATATTTCGAAATAATACTAAAAGTAAGGAGAATTCATTACAAAATAATGGATTATGTAACCCATTATCGGTAATTCATTACTTTTTGTTGGGAAATAATGCTACAGGTAAGGAGTACATATTACAAGGTAATGCATTACTTTATTGCACCCATTACCGAAGTTTTCCTGGGTTATTTTGGATCCACTTTAGAATTTTTTTTCGATGGTTTTCAAAAAATATTAATAATTTTTGGGGTAGTGTTTGTAACCGTCATATAATGACTATCGTAATTAATTTTATTACAATTAATTACTCAAGATTTTTAGTTCGATTTTTACAGAAAGAAGAAGATGAACATTTTTATAAATCATTTAAAATTGTTATTTATGAGCGCTCTAAAGGTTTTGTGTCAAATACACCTTTCGCATTCAAAACAATTATTATTATTAATAACCGTTCATTATTGAAATGGACTCAGAAAAAAACATATTTTAAAGAAAAGTTTTTATAAAAAAAAAAATTGTATACAAATGTCAACAAAAAAAAAAGATGTGTTTTTATTTTTTTTTTTTATTTCAATATTGTTGTTATTTGTATTTGTTAATATAGCCAAATATAAAATTACAGAATCCTAACATTGGAACAATTCAAAAATGCCACTGAAAAATAATAATTTTTGAGGTTATGGACAATTTTTTAAAGTCTTTTATATAGTGTCCGACCGAAGACTTTGGACAAATAACGATATATGGTCGGTTTTTTTTTGTATTGGGAGACAATGAGGACGAATTTGGATATTAAAAACATATTTGTTGAGTCGTTTTAATTCGATTTAAAATAAACAATTTAAGGAAAAAGTCGAACTTTACCTGTATAGTTAAATAATCGGTCGTCGAAGTTTTCTCGATTTGGCCGATTCTTTGGCGGCCGATTATTGGGTTCATTGCTTAACTACGGACTTTTCTTTAAATGTGACACTCAAAATTGCATCTAATAAGCCCAATACAAACGTTTACAGTCGTCAAATTTTTCCATAATGCTCTAAAATACTGACAAAAACCATTTTTTGGCCGAAGTCTTCAGTCGGACACTACTTTTATATTTAAGTAGAAAGTAAAATAAAAATTAGCTCTCCACTTTTATAAAAAAAATTATTTTTCAGAAAATTTTTCAGAACATTCCGTTTTTAATAATGAAAATTGTAAATTATTGTAAAATTATTTTTCAGAAAATTTTTCAGAACACTCCGTTTTTAATAAAGAATTTTGTAAATTAAAGGTTTTTAACATGTTTAAGCTTAAAAGGAATAGTTAAGAAAAAATCGGATATTCGACAACAAAAAACGGGTTACTCGATATTAGAAAATTTAAATGTTTAGAAAAACCGACAACGCACAAAAAAATGGTTGGAAACGTTTTTTAAAAACCGACTCGATCGCCCTAGTATTTTGTAGATACAAAATATTTCTTTAATATTGTATTTATTTATTTTTGTTTGAAAATTGCATTTTTATAACAAACGACCTAGTTTGAATTGTGTATATGAGATGCCTTTGTGTGGATATCGTCTCCTTTTTTGTTGTTTATTTTATTGTTTATTATAAATTTTAAAGATGTGTGTTTTTTTTTAATATATTAATTATTTATCCATAAGATGCATTATGTATAATGTAATAATTTACATTTTACAGCTGTTTTCTTAGACAAAGACCTGGAATTATTAATAATAAAAATAATATAATATTTGGCAGTGAATTTTATTTATACATTTTTCAATAATACATTTTTAAAATGTTTATTATTACAAAAAATATTAATAACAATATTTTATATCTGGATTATTTTATGAAATTATTTATCCGGAAACAATAACATGGATTAGGTGATAAACTATCAAAAAGTTTGACAGTATTATCTAGTGAAAATGACAGTTAAACAACTGTAAATTCAGTAAAAAAAAAATGAGACGACTGTAATTACCGTAAAAACTTCATTACTTTTCGTGCAATGTAAAACTTCATAAATATGATGATGTTGTGTCATAAAGGAACAAATTGATGACAGGCTTCTCCATATTAATGAATTGAAGAAGTTTCATAGCTTTTCATGAAATGTTTCATGAATGTTATATGACGATTTATTAATATGCCGATTTATTAATTAATTTATGTTCACAAAAAAAAATAAAATAAAAAAAGTTAGAACACATTAACTGATTAGAATTTCTGGCTTTCAAGTGATGTTATGATAGATTCTGAATTTTAAATAAAAAATCTGAATTACATATTTAAATTTTCTAATTTCAAATGAAAAACCTTAAATTCTATTAATGTTTTCTTAATTTCAAACAGAAATTCTTAATTTCAATCAATAGGAAAACAAAAAAAAACTAAAAAATATGTTCACGTATCGTTCACACACTTTTTTTGTGAGTATCATACACAGAAAAAAACTAAAAACGGGTTTCAATTAAAAAATTTATTGAATTAACTAATATTATAATTGATTTTGCAACTATCACGGCAATGATAAAATCAATTAAAACTGACTTTATTATATAATTGAGCTCTAGGACACGTTTGTATTCATAAAATATCCAATATTTCGTCATTCTTTGAATGACATCTTCAGGAAGTATGAACAACAGCAAACAATATTAAAAGCAAAATTTTCTGCCACTCTGGTCAAAATTTCCGGCCACTCTGGTCAACACAGCATTTAAAATATTTTTTTTGTGTCAAATTGACACAAACTCGATGTAGAAATCGTCAACCGTAGCAAAAAAATGGTACTGGCAAATCACTGCTATTTTTGTTAAACCCACCGTGTTAAAAATTACCAAAGGTACAACTAATATCGTACTAGGAAAACACTATTTTGTTCACAAAACATGTGTTTTGCCAGTACCACCAGCAAAATTCTTTGCTAATCAATTAGAAGCATTTTTTTTTTTAAATATTTTATTATATTTCACACATTTAAATATGATGTACACTCAAAAGGAAAAGCTTCATCTTATCTATCTATGAAATTTTTCATCAATTTTAGTCCAACGTAACGTTTCATAGTATTTATGAAACATTTCTTAAAAAGCTAAATCCATTTCATCATATTAATGAAACGTTTCAGTATATATATGAAGGGTATTTGGTATTGGTAAAGATTTCATTATTTTTGGGTAGAAAAAATTCATAGAGACCATGATATGTTCAATATAATTCTTGTTATTTATGAACTCCATCATAAATATTGATAAAATTGTTACATTGGACGAAAATTTATGAAACTTATTTCTGCTTTTCTCTGGGTGTATAGGACTAAGACCGAACTGTATTTCTGCTTTTCAAGTGTGTTTTATTATACATATTTCTCAAAATTAATATAATTTAAGTTATTTTAGAAGCACAAACTTTTTTTAATTACCAACGTTATGCCAACGTTGTCAAGTTCGTTCAAAGCAACGATTTGGTTACTGTTATCAAACTGGACACTACTTTCAAGATTCTTAATCCCACGTTCTGCCAAGGCATAACCGACCGTCACCGACACTTTGCCAACACTGTGCCGATTGTAATTTTTCTGCCTGGGCTTCTATTTTTAAATAACATATAAAAATTCACTTTTTACTGCAAAATTACTGTTTTGGTATACTAAAATGACTAAATACCAAATTTTCTGCAGTTGTGTTTTTGAATATTTAATAGAAAAACAACTGTAGTTGCAGTTAAAAACAACAACTACTGATTACTACATAAACAATTGTTATGTAGTAGCTGCAAAACTTTTTTGAGTGCACGATTTAAAAGTCTTTTGTCGTTTTTAAGAATTGGTATTGTTGTAGTTATGGTTGTAGTATTCAAATTGATGTCAAAATTCGTAAATGACACTATAGAAAGGACTTTACACACAGAAAAAAAATAAATAAAATCAAGCACACTCAAAAAAGTTTTAAAGTTACTAAAAAAATTAAATAAATACCCTGGAAAAACCCTTCATTATAATTCCAAAACAGTTTTACATAGTATTGTATTTGGTTTTATTAATAATGTATATAAATTATTTTCTTACAAGGAAAGTCCGTTCATGGGTTCCCCATATTTTGATGAAATTTGGATATGTTATAAAGAATCAAATCAGAAATTAAGAGACCCATCTTTTTTTTGTTGCCCAATCCCAGATTTAGGGGTTAACAAGTGGGATCAAAAATAACCCCATTTCCTTTTTTTTGATTTTTTCTCATGTTTATTCCAAAGAAACTATACATACATTTGGTATCTAATGAAAATTATTTGAAATGCACATCACCTGTATAAAGTAGCATGTCCGAGCATGCTCAAGTTTTCGTGGTATTCGAAAAATCATACATTTTTGGGGGATTTATACTAGGAGGTATAGTCGTTTCAGGTTTAAACCCACATATATTATTCTCTATTAAGTTTTAGTGGAGACGCTTTTTTCGATATTTGTGAGCGTTTGGAATTTAGACAAAGTACACCCAGCGAAGCAGCTATATGTGCATAGTAAATTTTTATATATTTTGAGTGTAAAATTTGTTTTGTAACAATAACGGTAAATTAAGAGTAAGCAGAAAACAAGCACAAAGCCTTTCAAAGAGAACCACATTGTTGGATTTGGTATTTTGCTTTAATATTGTACCTTTATCAGCAAAGATTAATATTAGTCTTTTGCTCGGTGAAGGAAATAATTATATGTGCAAATGTATTTTTTTTTTTGCTTTTTTGTAATTTAAACCACAGGAAATAAACTTTTGCTATTACTAAATTTTATTTAATAATTGATATGTCCTCCATTATTAATTATCACTTGACAGAGGCGGAGTGGCATAGAGCGCACAAGATTTTGAAGAATATTGACGTCAATTTTATTAAACTCGTCCTTTATAGCACTCCGAAGGTCCTTAAGTGAATAAAATTGACGTTCATTTTTGTAAACATTTTGAGACAATATACTCCAAAGGTTCTCCATCGTGTTTAATTCTCGACTAACAGCAGGCCACTGCAATGTTGGTATCCCTCTTGAATGCAAAAAGTTCTTTGTGTGCTTTGCAGAGTGAATTGGTGCATTATCCTGCTGGAAAGTCCAGTTATCCTTATGAAAATTTTCGCCAAAACTTATTAATTCGCTATCTAGCAATTCGTTTAATGGGAAATAAAACATATTTCTACTTTGCCTCTATAATTAAAAGCAGCCCAGGGTCATGAGTGAGCCACCTTGAAAAATTCGAGCGAAGCAGTGTTCCCGTGGCTGCAGCACGTCTCGCCAATATTTTTGATAACCAAATTGCTATTCATCTTCCAAGAATTTTAAGTTTTCAGCGAAGTGCCGTTTTAGAAGCATGGGTTTACACGACCGTTTTTCATACCGCAAGTTAATATCTTCACTTAAAATTAGGTGTACTCTTCTTTTTGTGACCTTTAATGACAAATCTTGCTTAATTTGGTTGGCGCTCATGTTTTGTTTCTGTAGCAAGACGTTTTATGCTTCTTTTAGCGCGTTCATCCATTTTTAGTTTTGGGACAGTCTTCTGTGTTTTACCATAGTTGTTGGGATTTTTAAGAAAATTGCTGATGGAAATTCTATGTCGATTTAATTTAGCAGCTATTTCACTCACTCCTAACCCTGCCTCCCTATAGGATTTAATACGGACTTGTTCCATTTCGGAAAAACATGTTCCTCGAGACATTTTACACTATAACTTACAATTTTTTGGATTTTAATACAACAATAATAATTGAATTTAATTTTTTTATCTTTGTTTTGATTGTCTAATATTTATTTCTTCTTTATTTGAAATTATCACTGATTATCACTGAGTTATCGTCGATGCACATATAATTATTTCCTTCACCGCACAAAGGACTAATATTAATATTTGCTAATTTGTAGCAAAATAGCAAAACCAACAATGTAATTCTCTTTGATAGGATTTGTACTTATTTTCTGCATACTAAAATTTTACCGTTATTGTTACAAAACAAATTTTACACTCACTTTGACACATGGCCAAAACATTATGGGTATTAAACTACACATTTGGGTATTAAACTCCATATTTTTGATATTTGGAGACATGCTCCCTTACAAAATTTTGTGAAAATAGTGTGTTTTTAAAGATTATTTTGTTTTTTTTTTTAACTATATATTATAAATCCGATTTTGTTACGTGGATTTTAAAAAGCTTTCCAACGATATATACATATACTATGCACTTTTAACAAACATAAACGTTATAAAAGCTAAAAACTTATTTTTAAAGCACTTTCTATCAAAAAATTATTTAATGTCTAAATCAAATAGTCCCTTGTAAAGTAAAATGCTAGCTATTTTATAACCGTACGACCGATTTTGATCATTTATATCTCTTTTTAAAGGAGGCAAAACTTAGTTTTTAAATTATCCAAAAATTTTGAAAAACATATATTTATTATTTAATTTTTTTTCATCAAGTTATCATTTTGAATATATTTTACAATATAGTGTAGTTATTTTGGTTAAAAAAAAAATTCTATTAAAATCTAAAATGTGCGTATATTTTTTATATATTTATTTCCTTTAAAATGATATATAATATGTGGTACAAATAACTTACGTGCTAATTATAAAAAATCAAATAAGTTCTTTTAATTGTCTAAAAATATATAAATATAATTTCATAAAATTTTGTATTGGAGCATGTCGCAAAACTGAGATATTTGAAATTATTTTTACATACCTGTAATGTGTTTTCAAAAATATAAAGTTTGATACCCATATTTCCTATGTTTTGGCTATGGAGTTGCCACCCTGTGGCAAAATGTAATGCTTCGGGAAACTTCGTTTAAAATCCAATCGCGCACGAATATCGAAAAAAGAAAAAATAGGTGTCCACTTAAACTTATTAGAGAATAATATATGTATGTGAGTTGGGACCATAACCGACAATACCACCTAGCACAAAACCCCCAAAAATATATGTGTTTTTCGAAAACCTCGAAAAGTTAAGCATACTGAGACATGCTACTTTATACTGTTGATGCGCATTTCAAATATTTTTTATAAGATACCAAATTTATCTACATACAAAAAAATACTAGAGGGTATATTGCTTTGGTTGCCATAGGTAGCCTATTTTTGTATTAAATTAATAAAACATGCCTTATTGCCTATGTCAATAGGTAATTCTTTTACCTATTGACCATGTAAATTCTACTAAAGACAAAAGTTAATTCTTCGAGAATTTGATTTTCGTTTATTTGTTTATTCAAATGTCATTTAATTTTTTTATTTTCATAAGCTATTGCTTCTGTAAAATATATTATTTATTTAATTTAAATATTATTTGGACAAATCTCTTGTCGTGGGGATGATACATATATTACTCAATATTTATTAGTATGGATTTTTTCAGAGCATCGAAAGAATAAATTCGATTTGAGCTTAATTCACAAAAAATTTAATTCAGAATTGAAGGGCTTAGTGCAAAAACTTGATAAGCAACAAAATTAAAATAATGAAATAATCGAATTCAAAGTTTAAAAACAATGTAGAAAATTATGCTTTAAATAAACCAGACTGTAAGCATACATAATAGGTGCTTAAGGAAGGCTCATATCACATACCCGTTCATGGATGATAGAAATCCATCGGAAACTGCTTTTTTACAAAAAAAAAAAGTGTGGCTTATCAAGTTATTGCACAAAGATAAGTAAAGAAGTTCATAGTCTGAAAAATGGTAGAAAATTAGATGGTCTTTCTTGATACTTGACACTTGTAAAAAGTGCCAAAATGTGTCTTCTATTACATGACCTTCTTCGGAAGACTATAAGACAGTAAAAAGCATTTTATTAAATCAATGTGGCTTATCAAGTTTTTGCAGAAATTTTATTTAGAATTTTTTAATTTTGAAGAAATGATATCTGTATTTCAAGCATTTAGTGCTGTAGAAACTTGTAATAAATGCCAAGATATTTTAGCACTTATTACAAGTATCTGTTGATCGAAAATCCTGCAAAATAGCAACTATTTCCTCAAAATAAAAAAATCTTAAAGAGAATTTCTGCAATAACTTGATAAGCCACGTGGATTTGAAAAAATGGGTTTCACTGCCTTATAGTCTTAAAGCGATGGACATGACAGACACCTCTTGGTACTTATTACAAGTATCTAGAATATAAAAGTCCAGAAAAACAGCGACTTTTTCTTAAAATAAGAAAATCTTAAATAAAATTTCTGCAAAAACATGATAAGCCACATTGATTTTAAAGAAATGGTTTTCAATGACTTCTAGACAGCTGTTAAGCAAGATTTTCGAGCTATAAATGCTTATAATAAGTGACAGTATGTGTATTCTGTTACATATCCGTCGGTGGAAGTCTAGATGAGTGTAAAAACCATTTTATTACGTCAGTGTGGCTTATCAAGTTTTTACACAAATTTTATTTGGAATTATTTAATTTTAAAGACTACACTCATAATAATCCATGCTTAAAAATACAAATATATTTTTCGTAAATTTTTTTTCGTAGAATGTACAAACATTTTGTTTATATTACAAAACTTTTGTATAAAACAAATTATATAAATTTACAAATTTCGTAAAAAATACAAACATGATTTCGTAATGTTTTTTTTAGTACATTGTACAAAAATTTGTAATGTTACAAATATTACATATGGATGTTGATGTGGTTAGAGGTCGGATTTGCAATCAGAAGGTTGCGAGTTCAACTCCTGGCCAGGACAATTTTTTTTTTTTTAGTTTTTATTTTTTTTTTGTTTATTAATGTTTTTTAAATTTCTATGTTTTATTTTTTTATTTCATTATTACTATTTTTGTGTTTTGATATAAATGGATATTTTGTTTAATAAAGAGGATCCTAAAACAAGTCAAAGAAGACCCGAAAACACTACTTCCACTTTATTTGCCGGGTTTAGTATGAAATTCAATAAAACAAATATTTAAAAAGATAAAATATTTAATAATAAAATGCAATTAGTTTGAAATTGTTATTTAAGTTTTTTGTTATTATTATTTTATTATTTTTTTATTTTGTTTTTTAATATATTATTTGATATATTTATAAAAAAATTATATTATTTTATTTAGTTCAATAAACATAATAAAAATATTTAGTTGCCATTTTACCTTTTTTATTAAATATTTGTAGCATATTTTTCTAGTTTTCATAAAAATTTCATAATATTTTCGACTTAAGTTCCTTTTTAGTTTGTTGTATTGCATCAGCTACTTTGGTGCAAATGGTAGAGGGGTCTACTTCAACACAGCAGGACGTCACTGAAATCGTGAGTTCGATTCTTGGGTTGCACCATTACATTTTTTTTTTTTAATTTTAAAATAAACCCGTAAGGTATGCACCACATTTTTATTTAAAAAAGTTTTTACAAAACTTTACGAAATGTGATTTGTATATTCGTAATGTCAAAATAACCAAAACTTTCGTAAAATGAACAACGATTTTCGTGTATTTTACCTATAGATTATTATGAGTGCATTAATCCATTCCCTAAGAATTCATTCACTAGTTTCATTCAAAAGCTTTAATAGATATTGAATGAATTCCTAACTTGGATGAATCCAATTATATGCACACAGATCTATTTGCCAACGGAAATATGGTTACTAGGACTCAAATTCGGTTATTACGAATTTCAGACTTTTGAATCATTAGTTTTTACAACAAAGTTCGGTTAATTCAACTGAATTTTAGTTCCAATATCCAAAATATTTAGAAATCAAATGTAAATATCGTTGTACTAACTGAATTTTTAAGTTGCTACCATTAAAATATACTTTTCAATTCAGTTAGCAATTTATTTCTCTGTGTGTGTATATTCAACATTTTACTAATTGAATGTTCATTCAACATTTTACTAAAACGTAAACAAGGATTAACAAAGCATAAGCCAAGTTTTTCTTTTTTTCAAGACAAATTATAAGTAATTTGCTTTTGTTTTATGTAAATATTTCAAATAAATTATGACAACTTTCGTTAATCATTTGACTAAATGAATGAAAGTAAATCTTCCTTTATTCACCCTTTTACTAAATGAATTAAGAACATTTTAAATCATTCAAGAAAGAATTCATTCAAAATAGAATTAATTCATCTTATTTGAAGCTTTTAAGAATTAAGCTAAGAATTCATTACTTAGGAATGATTTTTCGGAATGAAATTTGAGTACAATTTCATTCATTTTACAAAATTGAATTAAAGAATTAAGCCTTTTCAACCTTTGATTTATTTATTTTTCTTTATTGGAAAAATGTTAAGTAAAAAGTAAGTAAAGCGTTGTAATGAAGATGTGATGAATCAAATTTAAAATTTTTATGTAGGATGCTGACCCTATGGATAAATAAACGTACAATTTATAAAATGATGCGCATTGTGGCGTTTCTAGAACAATAAACCAAAGCCTTAATTCATCATAAGTTCTTGGCAAGCTTGGAGCTTTATCAAATATTGGTTATTCGCTGTTTATTGTCCTGTAGGTATTTTTGTATATATACTGCCCTCAAAATCTAATGATTTTCCTCCATTTGAGTGTTTGAGAGATTTTCTTCAGGATAAAATACGGAGGCTTTAAGTGGATTTCTATAAAAAAAAACACGCAAGATCTTATTATGTTTTGCGAAAAAAACTTTAATGTGTTTTGTTTTTATTTCAAACCCTTAAGAATCTGAGCTTTTTTATGAAGAATATAAAACAGTTCCCAAAAAAAATGTTTCTATTCCTCAGAATCTAAATGTTTTTCTTTAGAAAGTTATAAGTAGTTTTCTCACAGAAAAATTCTTGTTCTGATTATGTTTTCTTATGACGACTTTTTCCTAAACAAAAACGTTCAGATTGTAACAAATGTTTCCTATAGAAAAGACCTCTGATTTTGAGAACTTTGTCCTGCAGAAAACCCATTACACTCTGCAGACTTTTTCCCATAGAAAAACCTCCGGATTCTGATTCCTATAGAAAACCCCAGATTCTAAGTACTTTCCTGTAGAAATACACTCAAATTGTGAGGAAAAACCATCAGATTCTCAGGGTTTTTTCCTATAGAAAAGCTGCTAGATTCTGAGGACTGTTTTACGCAGATTGTAAGGACTTTTTCCTACAATCAGGGAACTTCTGCTGTAAATATTTGTAATTGTTTGAGTTGTAATACAGTATATTTATTTTTAATTGAAAAAATAGTCATTTGTAAAAGAAATTTCAGTTTTGACTACAATTGTAGTTCATTAAAAAAAAAAACCACATCAAATAACTATATTATGATTTTACATTCATTGTATACAATAGTTTTTTTTTTTATTTAAAAAATAAACAAATAAATGTTGTTTTATTTTTTATTGCATATGTGGTAAATTTTTACTACAGTTGTAATTCATTTTTGAAACAAATGACAATGCTACACACAGAGAAAAATTTTAACTATTTCGGTTACTACGACTCAAATTCGATTATTACAAATTTCAGTAGGTTGGTACAACTAAACATTCGTAATCACAACAAAGTTTAGTTGCAACACCCAAAATATTTAGAAATCTAATGTAAATATCGTTGTACTAACAGAACTAATAAGTTGTTACCATTAAAATACACTTTTCAATTCGGTTGGCACTTTATTTCTCTGTGTGTAGTTGTATTTACTGAAAAGTAAGTCGTCCTTTCTTCAAGTGAAATTTCATTTGTTTTTAACTATACATGCAGTGGTCTTTACCTACATAGTATTCTAAGTGTAAAGAAAAACTTTCAGATTGTGAGGACTTTTCACTACAGAAAACACCTCAGATTCTGAAGACTTTTCCTATAGAAAAACCCTCAGATTGTAATGACTTTTTCCTATAGAAAAACCTTCGATTATGAGGACTTTTTCCTAACAAACAATCCTCAGATTCTGTGAACTTTTTTTCTATAGAAAACACCTCTGGTTCTGGTACCTTTTTCGTATAGAAAAACCCACAGATCGTGGGAGCATTTTCCTATAGAGACCTCCTTATACTCTAAGAACGTTTTTCTGTAGAAAAATCTGTACATTTTTTTACAAAACCGCTAGTGTAATGTTGTAAAATAAAATAAATTGTGAAATTTACATGACTTTTTATGCATTATTTCAAAAAATAAATAAATAAATAAATAAAGATTTTATTAAATCAAACAAATTTATTGTTCGGGGTTTTTGCAATAAAAAAAAATAACTAAAAAAACAAAGTTATATTAAAAATATTTTGCCTACGCTGAAATTGGTGATATACCATTTTTCTTTAGTTAATTTAACAAAAATTATAAGTGATTTTTTCGACAACAATACACTCACAATATTTTTTCCGTAAAGACTACTGAATATACACATTAAATCAACCGAAAATCAGTTAAAAACAGGACTACTTACTTTTCGTTTAAAACAATTGTATTTTTTAGTTTATTTTCAACTGTTGACAAATTAATTGACAAAATCGATAAAAAAAACAATAGATTGTTTTCGTATATTTTAATACTCAATATAATAAAACAACTTTTTGTTTTAAATACACCCCTGTTACGGCTTTTAAATCAGAGCGAAAGTGAAAATTTTAGAACTTTTCGGTGTTCTTGCGATTAAATCAGAACGTTTTTTCCTATTTTTTATTCGTTTTAATTCGTGTAAAAAAGCCTGGTCGAAAGTAAAACGAATGCCATTTTTTCTAATAAATTACAATTTAGGGTCAAAAATGGTGCTAAATATTAAAAATTTAGAACTTTTTTTTTCCTTATTTCTGATTTTATTGTATTTTTGGCTGTATTGTTTATACTCTAAAAAACTGTTTTCAAAAAATTTTTTTGTTTTGATATTCTAGAAAACACTCAAACAAATTGACAACAATGTTAGAAGCATTACTTAAAAGCATTTTACTTTCCATATGTTTTTTATTTTCAATAAAACTATATGTTTTTGGCACTCGAAAGCTTTTAGGATTTGAGAACACCAAATTTCAATTTCGTGTGATTTCACAAATTCGTTCTAATTGCAAAACGTTCTAAAGTAGGGACATGGGCCGTTTTTTTTTTTTTTGTTTATTTTATTTATTGAATAACAGACAGAAAGTTAAAAAATAGATTTCTTTGGTAATTTAACTGTATATTCCATTGAAACAACTTCACCGATTAAATTTTTAAATAACTGTTGATTTTTTGTGAAAAAGTTCTTGTGAGTGAAGTCAAATTGAAATTTTTGTGGTAATATTACCGTAAAACATAACAAACTCTATGTTGCCTATTAATATATATTTTTAGCCTATACACTCAGGGAACTTCTGCTTTAAAAATATGTAGTTGTTTGGGTTGTAGTACAGTTTCTTTATTTTTAATGTAAATATCAGTCATTTGTAGAACAAATTAAAATATTTACTAACTTTGTAGTTCATTTAAAAAAACAACGCACATCAAATGACTGTTTTATGATTTTACATTAATTTTTTACAATTGAACAGTTCATGCGAATAAAGACGAATAGACCATTTGTAGACTTTTACAGGGGACAATAAAAACGCAGGAAATGGTTAAAAAATAATTTTTTTGTCAATTTTTTGGTATTAGCTTAAAGATTTAAGTCACATCTACCTATATACAAAATTTTAGTATGGTATTCGAAAGAGGACTTCAATTTTTGCTTAAATGGAAAAAATTTTTGCTTAAATCCAAAAAAATGTATTGAAATTTGAATAAAAATGTGTTATTTTGCAGCAGATTTTGACTACATTTTCATGAGACTTGCAAAACTTGACGAACTATGGTTGGTATTTGTTTGTAACACTTTAAGGACAATTAAGTACAATTAAGTACAATTTCAAATTTTAGCTAATATCAATTTTAAACTCGCAGCTAAATAATTTTTATATAATATTTTGTTAAGGATGGATATTCGCCCTTTTTGCTTTCCACACTTTAAAGTCTTATAACTCAAGAACGGTAAAATTGTTTGCCAATATAATAAGTGTGCTTTGTTCCTCGTAATGTTCTTTTAACACATTGTTACCGAAAGTAAAATTTTTGTATGTTTTTGTGTTGTATTTAATCAAAATTGTGCGTTAGTTCACTCCCAATTTAAACAAAAATATAAAAATATACGAATTATTGCACTTTCAAAGTCATTTTTTTAGCCTTAAAAGTCAAAATTTCCCCAAAATTTCCGCATAGGATTGTAGGGCTCTGCTAATAAAATGCATTTATGCAAAAAAAAACGTGTTTGGTCAATTCGTCCTTATTCGCATGAACTGTTCAATTGTTTTCTGTTATTAAAAAAAAAAATGTTTGTTTATTTTTTAATAACATGTGCTTCATTTTTAATACAATTGTTAGTCATTCTTTGAACATTAAAAAACAAATGACAATGTTAGTTGAATTTACTCTAATGTAAGTCGTCCTTTCTTTAAGTGAAATTTCATTTTTTTTTTTTCAACTACAATTGCAGTGGTCTTTACATACATAGTATTCTAAGTGTAGTTTTATGCAATATTAACTATAGTTTGTTTTTTTTTTTGTGTGTATAGTTTCTTTGGAAGAAATATGAAAAAAAAAATGCAAAAAACAGAAAATGGGGTAATTTTTGACCCCACTTATTAACCCCGAAATGTGAGATTGTGCAGCTTAATTTTTATTCTTTAGAACATATCCAAATTTCATCGCAATCGCAGGGAGTCCATGAACGGACACTCCTTGTTAGAATTTCTACACTTTTTAATACACTTTCATTTATTTAATTATCAGTCAATTTATTAACACTTAAAGCATGGATGAACAAATAAAGAATAGGTTTGATTTCAAAACAACTGAGATACAAACATTTCAATGAAAATAATTATCAACATGTAAAAACTTTATAGCAGATCGCATTAGATGAAAGTATAAAAGTCCCATAATTATTTTGAAAATAGTAATACTAACCTGATTTTGGAACTTATCGCGAATTTGTGAATATTATATTAAATTTATAATAAAATGGGTCAAAAGGTTGATAAATGATGATGTATTTTGCATCAAAGAAACAAATACAAAATTTGCTTTATATTTGCAAAAATGAAAAAAAAAAATAATATTAACTTAATGAGATTTACAATTATCAAATATAGTAATTATTATTTTCAAAGCTCAGAACTTATGTTATTTCAATAATGCTTACAACACGAGTAAATTAATAGAATTTAACGAATTTCATGTTTCACTTTTTATTTTGATTCTTTTTTAATTTTAAAAAAATCTTACTTGAATTAGATTTTTTATTTTATATTTTCACTTTTTTCTAATCTATTTATTATCAATAACTTAACGGCACCAAATCTAGAATACGAATAAAGTTCATTTCAAAGTGTCTTTGCTTTTAAAAGATCTTATGGTTCTCTAGCTGGAACATTATTAACATTGTGTCGTCCCTTCGTATTTCAAAAACAACGATAAGAGCATTGAGTTTTGTGTGAGCATAAGAAGAGTGTGAGTAATTTGTCAGTGCCGGCATTATAATTTTAAATACAATGCAGTTCATTCATAGTGTGGGAGTTTTTCCTTATAATAAATAAAGAGAATGTACATTATCGGTATTCACGCTTTTACCATCACGACTATCGTCAGATATTCGAAAATGCAACACTTAAGCCGATAAGGCATGTTAAATTTGCATCACAAAAATGGCTGATGGAATAAAGGCATCAGTTTCACAAACTAATCACAGATTTCCGAACAGGCTAAATTGATTGTTAAAATATCAATTATTCATTCCTATTATTATATTATTATATGTAAGCTGAAACCCTCAATTAGGATATTTAATCGATTAATCGATTTTCGACCAATCAAACAAACTTGTCAGAGTTGTTAAATATCAAATTTCGAATAATTTTATATGGGGCACATACGCCAATGTCATTTTCATCCGTTGTTAAAGATGATAAAATATTGGAAAAGAAAAAATTATATTTGGAAAAGAATAATTGTTGGGTTCTGATGAGATCTTTAGCCATATCGAAATACTAGTATCAACCTAGCTAATATGTTTGATTTACTTTATTTTTGTAAATAAACGGAGGTTGGAAGCTCGTTAAAAATAAAAAATAACATAAAAATAATCTCGATATATATCAAAACAAAAAACTTACAAAACTGTAAAAATATTACTTGAGCCAGAGTAAAAGCTAAAATTTTTTTATATAAATAGAAAGTTTAGTAACGGCATGATGCTTGTTAGGAAAAGACCCTAGCCACGTGCTTGATTACTAAGAAGACAAGAATGGAGCAAAATTAATGATTAATAGGTTTTTTGTTAAAGTTCTGCCCAATATGGAGGCTCTAGCTTTTCTAAAACTTCGGGTTCTGATGAGATCTTTAGCCAGATCGAAATACTAGTATCAACCTAGCTAATATGTTTGATTTGCTTTATTTTTGTAAATAAACGGAGGTTAGAAGCTCGTTAAAAAATAAAAATAACATAAAAATAAGCTCGATGTATATCAAAACAAAAAACTAACAAAACTGTGAAAAAATTATAGTTTGTAAAATTTTTAATAACTTTTCATTAACACCCACTTGGACAAATTTATCTCATATCTGGTCACAGGCAGACGCATTTTTGTGTTTCTCGTTTCTCTGTGTTACTCGTTGTCTCTGGGTCACATTCATTTGCACATTTAAAATTATATTAAATTTTTGGACTTCTAACAAAGAAAAAATAATGATATAGCATTATGAATTTTTCTTTATAAAGATTTATTGCGTAGTTGCACTGTTTAGTTGCTTCAACCGTTCAAAAATTCATTGTCGAGTGTAGTAAAAACAACTGCATATGCGTTAAAAACAACATTATCAGCTTTTTAAAAAAATTATTAATAAAAAAACAAATTTTTGTAAATCCTCTTAACTTGCTGTTATTTTCCTAGGCTCTATGCAATAAGTCCCAGGTGCAAAAAGACCCAAAAAAAAATGAAATAAGTCCCAAAAATTTTTCATACAAATTTGGGAGTAATTTCAAATGAAATAATACCCAGTTCTTTTGCAGTTATTTCATTCTTTTAGAAGTTATTTCATTTTTGTTATTAGGTGTTATTTCATAATGCAGTAATTCCGAAATGAAATAAGTCCCAACAGAACTTAGAGTGGGACTTATTTCATTTTATTTTCTTGTTCGGTGTTATTGCATTTGCTGTGGGAGTTATTTCATTTTTAGTGGGAGTTATTCATTTTCAAAAACTCATTATTTTTTTAACATTATTAATATTTTTTGTTGGGCGCTATGACGGTTTTTTGTTTGGCCAAAATATTATTATTATTGCCCAAAATCATAGTTTATTTTTTTTTTAAATGCTATAAGACCTTAAATGTCAAGGCTGATTCATGAAATCAAACAAAAGAGTTTTAAGGAAACTTAAAAAAATCGCTTCAATTTTATTTTTTTTGTGTCGCACTTAGAAAAAACTTTTTCCTGCCGCATTCTACGGAGGAAAAACCCCTAAGAGCCGAGGGCCGCCACACAGAAAAACTTGTTTTTACAAATCCAATGTCGAATCCGTTGAAATCTTATTTTTAAGACAATAAACAGCTAATTGATTGTTTTTTATCTATATATATAAAACAGGATGTGTGTATGTATGTAACGTATGGACTCCAAAACGGATGGGCCGATTTTGGTGAAATTTTCAGGGAATCTTCAGAATATTCATATTCTACCTCCAATGACATATACATATATTTATTTTTTTTTTGTTTTTTTTATTTTATTTTATATTTTTTGAAAGCCGTTGTCATGTTTTTCAAAACGAGATATCAAACTCTTTAAAAAAAACCTATGTTAATATTTACAAAAAACCTATGTTAATCTTCAAGTTATGTTACACGAACACAACAGCCTCATCCGTCTATGCAAAACAACCCTACACCAGATGCCGACAGATGATTATACGGTTGTGATAAGAGCTGACAAGACACCGGCTGGTGACCATGAGCGGCGCTTCAATGCACCGGTGATAGGTGACGTCGCAGTTGTTATGGCAGTTGTTTTCAGCTATTCATTTTATATACTTCAGCAAATAAAGGCGATAGAAGGACGAAGAGGCGTTGGGCTTCCCATCATTACAAATTTTAAAATGATTTACTAATGTGAATTTATTTTTTTAATTATTTATTTGCGTAAAAAAATGTCTTGATTTAAACAATTAATTACAATTAAAATTTGAAGGCAAAACAACGTTTGCCGGGTCAGCTTGTCTTAAATAAAAGAGTAGAGCATTGGCCTTCTGTTTATTTAACGTTTAGACACTAATATATACGTAAAAATTTTAATAAAATAGACTTTTAAAAAAATAATAAGCCTTCCGTAGAACGCGGCAGGCGGCTTCGAGAAATAAAGTTTTTTCTGCGTGATTATCATTTTTTTACACTTCATACATTTCTTATTTGGCAAAATTAATTTGGGCCTTATTTCATTTGTGTTGCATGGACTATTTTTGGGAGTTATTTCGTTTTTATTCTATGGAAATTATTTCATGATGAAATAACCACCAAAACCTAGGATTTGTTTCATTTTTGTTTTGGAAATTATTTAATTTTTTTAGAATTTATTTCACTTTTCCGAGACGGGACTTATTTCATTTTTTTAGAATTTATTTCATTGGGAGCTTTTTCACTGGGACTTTTTGCACCTGGGACTTATTACATAGAGCCATTTTTATAAACTACACTGTTGGGAAACTATTTTTACACAAAATATCACCTGAATTATTTAAGCACTCAATAAAGTTTCTTAGTTACTTCATGACAGATTTTTGTGTAATAATCAGAAGTACACTAAGAAAATTATGTAGGTAGAATCAACTGCAAATGGCAGTTAAAATAACTACATTTGCAGTTGAAAAGGTGTACACTATATATGCATTTAAATCAATAGCAATGTGCAGTTATTTTGAACTATTAAAAATTAACATTAGAATGTAGTAAAAACATCTACAAATGCAGTTAAAACAACATTACCAGCATTTAAAAAATATTAAAAAAAAAACTTTTTTGTAAATATTCTTAATCTGATTTTATTATTTAATAAACACACTTTTTTAAAACTATATTTACATAAAATATCACTTTAAATATTCACGTTTCACGCTATTTTTCCAAATCATTTCTGCCACATGTCTGTCTTCAAGAGATGGTATATTGTTTCTTTGATTTATTTTCATCACATTGAATTAATATATAAATATTAAAGAGCTACAAGAAGAGAAATACAATATTTAATAATATTCAAGTAAATAAATTTATTTTCTATTCCAAATCTTGCCTTAATATTTTATTTATTTAATAAAATCTACAGCTTTTCCACTTTACTTGTCTATCTTCTTTAAAAATTTCCTTTACACTTATCTTTAGTGTAAAAAAGAAAAAAAACAAGGTTGCCTTCTCTTCAAGTGAAAAAATGGCTAGATTAAGGAAAAAATGGCTATATTACGGAGAAAAATGGCTAAATTCGGAAAATTAAACTAAAACTCAATAATTTGAATGTAAATTATTAAGAATAATGAGTTTTAACACGAATTTAACAGAAACACTTTTTAAACTTAAATGTTTTTCTAATTTCTAAAATATGTTTGGTAAATTGTAGAAAAATAAATTTAGAAAATCGTAAAAATTTAAGCACATTTGTGTAAAATTAACTGCAAAACGTGTTTTGCAGCTAGATACAATATAGCAATTTTTTATGGCTAGATAAAAATAAAATGGCTAGATCTAGCCGGAAAATGGCTAAAATGGCAACCTTGATAAACAAGCCCCTTCTTACAGCGCCATGTTGGTTTTTTGTTTTGTTTACACCCACACTTTGTCAAAAAGACGAAACAAACACATAAAATAACTGTTAAAAAACCAACCCTCAAAAACAGTAAAAATCATTTTTCTAAGTAAAATAACTGCAATTACAGTTAAAACAACAACAAGCGCATTGCTGCACAAATAACTGTCATGTAGTAGCTGTAGAACTTTTTTGAGTGTACTTGTTTTAAACTGCAATTATAATTGTTTTTCAATGAAAAAAATACAAAACAACTATTATGACAATAACACAGGCCTACAATGATTTTGGTGCCGCTAAAAATAAAACAGATTTCAAGTACGTTCGGTACCCTGATAAAAAATTGATACTTACTTTTTTAATGCTACGTGTAGTTTTCGAGATTTCGCAAGGATATTAAAGTAATCAACGTATGTCTTCTTCACTGCATCTGTTATAGGTTTTCTAAACTTTTTTACTACATATTCACCACAAATATAACAAAATGTATTTGGATTATTTACACAACACCTTCTCGACGACGGCATATCGATATTATCATTTAATCAAAGAAATTAATTGACTATAATGACATTAAGTATAATAAAATACATTTTTAGGTTATGACCGATCGATACAAACCTGAACGTAGCTTCGCGATTTTGACAGCTAACCATGACGTCTTGCGGACTAATTAACTAAATTATAACATAGAATTAGCGGCACCAAACAAACATTTTTTTTTGTAGGCCTGTGTAATTTAAAAAAACAACTGAAGAATATTACTGCATTATTTAATAGTTGTTTGGAGCAGCTATTTTAGTATTTTAATAAACATCTACCACAACAGCAATTTTGCAGTAAACAGTTAGTTTTTATTAGTTATTTAAGAATAGAGGATTATGTCGAGTTTTTAAAAATTCTCGTTTAGTTTATATTTGTTATTATTAATATGCTCATAGTTTGCAAATAATACTTAGAAAATTTCTTTGTATCCAATGCATAAAAACGTTATAGCTGCAGTGCAGTTTTAAATTTTGACTTTGTATTTTGAGTAGAACGTAGAAAATACAAATTTTTATTGTAATTGAAAAAAAAAAAATATTTTTCTGTAAAAAAATACCAAAAAATAACTGTTAAAACAGTAGTTTTTACCAATTTTTATATTTGTTTAAAAATGTTTGTAGTAAAATATTGTCAGTTGTTTTACGACATTGTTAGTTGTTTTTACTACATTTGTTAGTTGTCAACTGTTAAAATCATCTATAGTTTTATTTATTTTAACGGTAATTACCTTTTTCGTATTTTTAACAGTAATTATAGTCATTTTTCTATTGGGAAATATAAAATAACTATTTTTGGCAGTCATTAAAAAATAGTTATTTTGGCAACTTCGCAAAAAATAATAAAATGCCTGTATAAGTAAATTTTAAATATTGATTGATTGTTATATTTATTATTACGATTCCAGAAAATAGTAAAAATAGCCTAAAACTATTAACTCTCAAAACGGCCTAAGCTTTTTTAGCAATGAAATTAATACCACTTGTTCGACACGAAAAATAAACAATATGTTCTTCTACCAAAATAGGTTTAGAGCCAATCTCAAAAAACTAATCCATAAAAAGTTTAGACATAAATTATTCCTCTTAAGATATAACTACAGTCCAAAAATTACACTTTTTGTGCTTTTCTTAAGAAGATATGGTGATTTTCTTTTTTCGATAAACGCGAAATTTATGAAAACACATCTAAACTTCAACATATATTGGATTAAACTTAAATTCTTTGCTAATACTACTTAATATAATATTTCTGCAATTTGCATAAAAATCCGTCCATACGTTTTCACGTTAAGACGATGTCCTTTACAGGTATCTTTTTTGAATCATGTATGTCCTTAAAAGTTTCATCTTCAATCTTACTTTATGTTTAGTATCAACGGTTTTTAGTCAGCATAAATATGTTTTCAAGATTTTTGAAAATTGTGTTCATTTCAAAATATTTATTTTACAACATTTTAACTTTAATGCTTTCTCGCTTCGAAACCGTACACAAAAAACTAATTCACAAAACATTTTTTAAATTTGGTTTTCTATCGAAATAGATTAAATTCTTATTATAAAACACTCAATTGGCGCACTTATGGGCAATTTAAAATACTCCGCCTGGAGGCGATCTTGCCGGTTAGAGAGTCGCTTCAACATTATTTTATGAATAATGTTGAAGCGACAACGCAGAGAGTCTTATTTCCAATATATAAAAAATGTAACCCTTTCCATATTAAATATTGTATTCCATATTAGCCTTGTTTTGTTCCTTACACTTAACGTGGATATAAAAAAGGGATTTACAGCACTTTTAATATATTTTTATGCAAATTGACACCTTATCGACGTTGAAAAAATTAAACGAGTTAACACTTGGCCAATGTCAAATTTTGTATGCGATTTCGTAACATGTGTAGGAAAAAACAAGCCTCCCAGTAAAAAATATATGGATTAATCCATAATCGAGCAATAAAGGAGTAATGACTTGTTCATCCATTTGGAAAAATATGCGAGCTATCGAAACTTTTTTTTTTTGTTTTGTTGTTTATGCCTCGCTTAATACTCCAAATGGATCTATGAGGGATATATCAGTTCGTTTTTGGTTTTTTTTTCTTTGACATAACTGTTAATTGTTGATGTTTTCGTTTTGTTTTTCTATTTAGTTTTAAAAAGTGAAAGACGTGTTATTAAAAAAAGCGAAAAGGTACGGGTACAAAATGATGCTCAAATTAAATTGGGATGGTTAAAAAAATAAGATAGCCTTAAACAAATACAAATTGTTTAACTTTTTTTATTTCGGTAATAGCTGAATTTTTAATGTCATGTCTTAAATAATATATTACGTGTTATCTTTTCTTTAATTTTCTTGCAGAAGCACTTAAAGACACGTATCCAACATACCCGGAATATGAAAAATCTTTCAAGCTGGCATTTCGTAAGTGTTAGGCAACTGTTTACCGACAGACCTACTCGTCAAAAACTACGACCTCGTCGAATCCAACAAAAAAAAAAACAAAAATAACATTTTTGAAAAAAATTTAAAAAATAAATGAATATTTTCTTGTTTTTATAAAAATAACCAAATTTGTATTTTATATGAATGTTTTCTTCCTTTATGCTCTTTTAGGAGACAAAAGCGATAACTCCCTTTATGCTCTTTTAGGAGACAAAAACGATTACTCCCTCTGTCGTCATTTTCAAGATCAAAGAGAGTACTCCATAAGGAGCGGACATGCTGTGTTAAAAATCCAATGAGGTCCGGAGTTTTATGGAGTAATCCATTACTCGCAAAGGAGCTCTCCAAGATTTCTCTTTGGATGATCGTATTTTTTACTGGGCTATTGTGTATTAAATACAACAATAATTGTTATATGTATATACTCGTAGTAATATTTTGTTAGTTAGTTGTTTTTTATTATTTTGACAGTTATTTTTACTAATATTGTTATTTTTTAATAGTTGATAATAACTACAATTTTTAGCAATTTTTATGACAATTATAGCCATCGCTTTTCTACTAACGTTTGTAGTTGTTTTAAATTGCCCCCGTCACAAACTGCCAGTGCACAGTGGGTTGTATCAGAAACATTTTGGAAATAAATCAGCAATTTCTTACTTTCTGATCGGATTGCC
This sequence comes from Delia radicum, assembly GCA_021234595.1. Classification (NCBI taxonomy): domain Eukaryota; kingdom Metazoa; phylum Arthropoda; class Insecta; order Diptera; family Anthomyiidae; genus Delia; species Delia radicum. Next base: position 13,012,097 of record CM037854.1, on the reverse strand, counting down.
ATAACACTTCACACAGCCATAATCAACATAATTTCAAGATTATGTTTCAAACAAATGCCTACTAGATCCATCAGTCGCTGATCAATTAGACTCCAAAGTAGGACACTTCGGTTCTTTAAAAAGTGTTAGAGTTTGCCAAATTTACCAACCGATTTTTAAAAGTGAAACATTTTTGTATTCTGCTTATAATTTCCACTCATGTGGGTTATCTCTTAAAGTGAAAAGTTATTCGCATTTTAAAATTAAAATTTTGCATTTTTACAATAACCTGGTTTTTTTTGGGCAATGGAAAAGGCAAATTAAGTCCGAGTGCTTAGAATTTTTAATATTAACAACAAGTTATTTAATGAAACAAAGAACATTTATAAAAAAAAATGTGGTTTTAGAAATTTTTTGGTCGAAAAGGTAGCAGGACTCTTTTGTCTCTAGATTAAAATCGACTTTTTCCAAATTTGGCACATCTTCGTGGAATCAAATCTAAATAAAATGTGTCAAGTTTCAACTAAATCGGAAATATTTTTCGGATATACGTAAAAAAAATTTTTTTTTAAATATTTGTGAAAATGTTAAACTTTTATTTTACACTAAAATGTTTGTTAATTAACGTTTTATAATGAAATTTAATACTAAGCTGTAACTTGCTTTGTTTTTATTAAAGAAGAAAAAAATTAATATAGGACTAAAGGAAAACTTAAAAAATTTCATAAAATGAATTTTTTATGTAAATAAACTTTATTAATTGAAATGCTCCTAATTACTTGGCAGCGATTTTTTGTGTGTATGTTATGCTTAAAATGTCTATTAAATTTAATTTTGTTTAAAGAAAACTCATTAAAATTAAAATAAAAGTTCCAGTCTGAAAATGCATTTACTTCCCTTAAAAAAAGCACAAATACACATAAAAACAACTACATATCGCTCATTTACTTCAAGACTGTCATAAGTCAAAAAATGCGATTTTTGAGTTAATGATGTAGATTTGTTAGTTGTATCATGCTTTATATTGTGTAAAAATTTCATATTAATATCATGTATAATTTTCGAGATAGAGGATAATATATTTTTTAAAGTGGGTGTAAAGAGTATATACTTCATAGAGACTCTGTGCAACTCAATTAGCTCTCGATAATTAACGAATTCGCCCACAACTCTCACTAAGAGAAAAATACATTAAAGACGTGACCAAATAAATAGAGAAAGGGTCGAGCGAGGCAGATGTGGATTGTGCAAAATCGTATTTTTTGAGTTATGTCACTCTTGCAGAGCGATATGATGAGTAAAACTAACATAGGTTTTCTTTTTCTCATATATTCTTTTAGTGTACTAGCAAATGTACAATGTTATATAAACAAACTTAATATCTTCAAATCCTAAATTTTCATTCAAATATATTGGGGGAATTCATAATACGTTTCGTATATGTTGTAAAAGTACATGTGCGTATTTTCAGGCACGTACCTTAAAAAAAAATTTCACAAAAGTAGTCGTATATAAACGTCCATATATTCGAAAAAATTTTAAATTTAACAAAAGTAGTTGCATAATATTTTTAACAGTGGAAGCTACGCGATTCGTTAGTATATTTTTTTAAAGCTACTGTTATTGTGCTTTCAATAAATTTAAAAAAAAATTAATTATTTGAAGATAAAATTAATTTTTTTCAAAAACCGATAAATTTTTTCAAAAACCGAAACTCGCTTTTTAAAATTCTTAAAAAAAATATGTTAATTATAAATTATTCCATTATGACGTAGCCAAATCCATTTTTAGAACTCTTACGGAATCCAAAGTTATGCATAAAAATGTAAAAGAAATATTATTAAAAAATCGTTAACTTTGTAGCCCGCAGGAGTACAATATAGAGATTTTGCAACGGTATAGAAGAATAATTTATAATTAACATATTGCTCATTTACTTCAAGACTGTCATAAGTAATATAATGCTTTATATTGTCTTAAAATTTCATATTAATATTATTTATACTTTTCGAGATATAGGATAATATATTTTAGTTTTTCTTTAAAGTGGGTGTAAATAGTATATACTTCATAGAGACTCTGTGCTACTCAAGGGGCTCTCGATAATTAACGAATTCGCTCACAACTCTCACTAAGAGAAAAAAAACTTAAAAACGTGACCAAATAAATAGAGAAAGGGTCGAGCGAGGCAGATATGGATTGAAAACTTTAAAATTGTATTTTTTGAGTTATGTCACTCTTGCAGTAAATGAGCGATATGTTCTTAAATAAGTTTATCTGTAAAGAAAAAAACAAAAAATCTCCATAATATGAAATACATATTTTTATTATTTTATAGGAAAATGTAAATGGTACATAAATAAATACAAAAAAAATGATTAATTGCCATCTTATGAAACATATGCATGTCGTAAAGCAATTAAATAATGTACATATGATTAGGTAAAGTGGGTTTTAGCATCTTAAAAAAAAAACTTAAATGAGGGAGGGATATTTTGTTCAAAAGAATTCGTTTCAAGTGAATGATATATAACTAAATAATTAGAAAATGTGTACATTATATGGGTAATAAAACAATAAAATTAATTTTTTTTAATAGAAAATTAAATTGTAGACAAACGCTGGGTTTCATACACTAAGCAAATTATGTAGGTAGAACTAACTGCAAATGGCAGTTAAAATAACTGCATTTGCAGTTGAAACCGTATACACTACATTTGCATTTAAATCAACTGAAATGTGTTATTATTCTTAACTGTTAAACATGAACTGTCGAATGTGGTAAAAACAACTACAAATGCAGTTAAAACAACATTGCCAGCATTTAAAACAAAATATTAATAAATATTCTTAATCTTACTTTAAACACACTATTGTATAACAATTATAAACACTAGGGTGGGTCGATTTAGCAATCGATATTGTGCATGAGGAAAAAAAAGTTCCACTACGACATATCAAAAAAAGCCGAAACTAAATTTTTTTGACTTTTTCTCAATTTATATTTTTAAGGTTTTTTTAGTAGGTAATAAACAAAATAGGCTGATTTAATTTTTTTTTTTAATAATATCTTTTCAAGGTGAAATTGTACGCTAAAAACGATGGCAATAACAGTTTTTCCAAAAAAATGTTTTTCTTGAGGCTTTGGTCGAGTTTTTGTCGAAAAATCTATCTTTTTTACGCGTTAATTTTTAAGGTTTTTTAGTAGGAATGTTAAAAAAATTTCGCCGATTTCAAATTTTTCTATCCAAGGTAAAATTGTACGCTTAAAACGATTTCGATATATTTATTTCGAAAAAAAAATGTTTTTTTTTGGTTTTTTAAACGAGTTTTTTTTTTTGTCGAAAACACGTTTTTTTCGATTTTTTTTACTCTTTTTTGTTTTTTTTAAGCCTACAAACCAATTTTTATGTATTTTCTTCCATATCAAATAGCTTATTTCTAAAGAAATTCGCACGTTAAATTCGTTGGTGATATCAGTTTTTGGAAAAAAAAAATAATTTTCAACGAGTTTTGGTCGATTTCTTTCAATTTTTCATAAGCGAAACTCAATTTTAGAATTTATTTGTCAAATAAAAAGCATTTTTAATATTACTTCTTACCTAAGTCGTCAATGTATATTTGTATGTCACCTTGGAAAGGTAATATTTAAAAAAAAATAAATCAGCCGATTTTTTTTTATTACCTACCATTTTGAATGTCGTAGTGGAACTTTTTTTTCCTCATGCCAAAAGCACAATATCGACAAATTGTTGTCCTTACAAATTATTTAGTTACAATATTGTTCTACCTCAAGTCCAAAAATCTAATATGATATTGTCATATTAGATTTTATTTGTTGCTTTTCAAAAAGTATGATCATTTTCATGATAGACAATACAATTCGCACTTGATCAACAAGAGGGTATTAACTCAAAATTTTTAAAATATAATTTTTTTCAAGAAATCAACTAACAACATCGATATCTATCTATTGTAAAAATTGCAACGTATTCCGATTACTCTTTCATCTCGAAAACCACTTTTGAGACCATTTTCATGATAATGTAGTGATTACTTTTATTTCAACAAAAAGGTATTATTTCGAGTTAATACAAAAGTTCAAATAGAAATGAATCGTATATTTTCATAAAAAAGGTATTATTTTGATTTGAGCCTTTATTTATGTTAAAAATAATCAAACTGTTTTATTTATATTTGGTTGTATTTTAAGTTGATACTGTTTTGTTGATAAAATTTGTTTTATTCTATAAATTTAAATCGATAAAATTTAAAAAAAAATGGTATTAACTCAAAATATTGATTTTTTTTTGCAATGAGTGGTAAAATTTAAAACAAAAACAATATATATATATTTTCAAATGGAATTTGCTTATATGATATGTTTGAATTTTTAAATTCTGTTAAAATGTGGCCATAAACAGTTTTTTGACTCTACTGAAAATTTTAAAATTTTGTTTCATTGGCATCACCCAAATCTTCAGTTGTCTGCGGTAGAAAAAGATAATTGGCTTAGCTCAAACCGAGACATTACATACAACAGACAAACTAAACTCCATGAGAATCTTTTTGTCTGCCTTATTGTATAAACTACCTGATCTGGTAACCCTAATTATAAAATCAAATTATTTGAAAAACATATATAAATATTAAAGAGCTGTAAGAAAAGAAATACAACATTTAATAAAAATCAAGTAAATAAATTTATCTTCTATTCCAAATCTTCTAAGTAAAACAACTGCAATTGCAGTTAAAACAACTACAAACGCATTACTGCACAAATCAAATTTGTCAATTTTATTTTTTTTAATAAATAGTCATATCAACAATAGAGTTTTTTGAAATTTAACACTCAAATTTGTTGATTTCTAATAATATTTTAATTAAAAACCTCAATTTAAATAAAAAAAATAATAACATTATTTTATATATAATAAAAATTTTTTTAATAAAAAGTAATTTATACAAAAATATAAAACAAATAAATTAATGATTTAATGTTAAATAATAATCATGACATAAAATTCGAAAAATACACTGTAATTACAAAACTTATTATTAAACCAGAAAAAATATCACCAATTCTGCAAAGTGTTCAATGACAAATTTATGGAATACTTTAAACGCTTCGTATATAAGCACAATTCTTTTTTCGGAAGAATATTTCTTTTGTAAAATGTAATATTTTATGCTAAAAACATTTTAAAATAAAGGGTCCGCCATCTAACTTTTTTTTTCAACTAGTGTTTATTTCGTGAATGGTAACACTTAGCTCATGTCTGATTTGACAGATAATTAGTGTTATCCTTCCGCTGAACGAATATGGTCCGAATGTTCGTTATCTTGTGAAAAAAGTGAAATAAACTGGCATCCTCATCGATAAACCAAAGCGTGAAAAGCCAAAAACAGTGCGTACACCCGAGAATATTGCTGCTGTGGCAGAAAGTGTGCGTGAAGCGCCATCAACATCAATTCACCGTCGTTCTCAACAATTGAACATTTCGGAGACATCATTGAGACGAATTTTGCATAAAGACCTTGGTATGACGCCATGCAAAGTCCAATTGGTTCAGGAGTTCAAAAAAAAAAGTTATTTGGCGGACCCTTTATATATTCTTATTTTTTATAATTTTTTCTGATTTTTTAACATGCTGGTTGCACTTTCTTGCGTGTATAAAGGATTACTGGGCTCCGCATTGCGTATTATATAAGTTCTTAAAAGAAAATGACGCCACGAAAAGCGCTAAAATACAGATATTTTTTGTATAACTTTTTTTATTTAAACTCGTTTAGTTAGTAAAAAAGATTTCTTTTAAATAAGTAAAAAATTAAATTAAAAAGTCTTAATAATTTCACGCTTATTCGAAGCCAAACAAAGTAGTTGACATCATTGCTATTGTGAAGATGTTTGGGTTTCAGCAAATACGTTTTTGATACGTTTTCTTGAAAAAAAAGCTTGAAGATTTGTCATATCAACAAGAAATTTATTGATTATAATTAAAATATTCTGACTATAAAAATTGAATTTTAAGAACTACTTTTGTCACTTAAAATTTGGTGATATTTTTATCTGTGTATATATTAGAATATTTTTATTAGGATGGAAAATCAATTATTTTTTAAGGAATTTGTTTCAATAAATTAGTTTATCATTTTTGTACGTCCCCGTAAAAATTTCCAAAATCCGCTCAATTCTCAATACCGTCAATTCAAAAACGGATACATGAACACGGACTCAAAACGTATTGTTTTCGAAAATCCATTATTGTTCCGTTTATGACCGGACATATCTCAGGAAGTAGGAGGAGCTTATCCAAGATTATGGTATCAATCTCTTTTTTGGAAAATTCTCTAGCAGATTAATGCATCAATCATATTTGTGGGTGGGGTTTAAGGGGTTAATTTTTAATTTCAAAATAGGGCTTTTTTTGCTGTTTAATTTCAAAATAGTCCTTTTTAGCCGTATTTTGTGAAAGTAACCCTGTCCGGGATGGACATATCTCAGGAAGTAGGAGGAGCTTATCCAAGATTATGGTATCAATCTCTTCTTTGAAAGATTCTCTAACAGATTAAAGCATAAAACATAATTGTAGCTTTCGTTTAAGGGTTTAATTTTTAATTTCAAAATAGACATATCCATAAAAAAGACATATGTATCTCAGAAAGTAGGAGGAGCTTATCCAAGGTTATGGTATCAATCTCTTCTTTGGAAGATTCTCTAGCAGATTAATGCATAAAACATAATTGTAGCTTGCGTTTAAAGGTTTAATTTTAAATTTCAAAATAGGCCTTTTTTAGCCGTTTGGGTCAATTTTACAAAACAAAACATAACATAAATATTAATTAGAAAAATAGTATTTTTACCCCATTTGGGTTAATTTTACAAAAATCGGCCGTTTTCATTACGTGAAAGCCGGATTCATGATCCGTATGTGTCGGATCGTCCGTAAAACGGTTTCTTGGGAAGCCTATAAAAACACAATAAAAAATATAGTTTGTGCAATTTGTTTGCATTAAAGAAATTAAAAATCCATATGAGATTAGTAATAAATTTGTAAATTTCCTTCTGTATCCATTATCTGAGGCGCCTGAAACTATTTTTTGTACTTCTTCTTCTTTTTATAAGCAAAGGCAGCGTTTTTTAGAGCTAAGGGAAAAAGAAGATAAAAAAAAATGTGGAATCTCCACAAGAAAATTATTTTCAGGCTTGTTTATTTTTTCCAATATTGCCAACAAAAAGAAAAACATGTTATTTCAATTTGTAAAAACTGGATTTTTACTGGAATAAACACCTTTATCAAAGTACAATTGAAGTAATTTTTAAAATACTTGAATTTTTAGTTTTCCAATGCTTATTGGGTTGTGAGAACGAGTAAAAATTCACCATAAAACAAAATTGGTTTCTCTTGTTATCGACTTTCTTGGTATTCATTGAAACTGCAGCCAACTTCACGTTTATTATTACCATGTGAGTGTCAAACTGCGCAATGTTTTTCTTGAATTTTTTGGAAATTCTTCAACTTTAGAACATTTAACTATTATGCAAGCGAAAAAAGTGTAAAAAAATAAATAAAATAAAAGTTATCAATAAAAAAATCCATGGCATATAAAACAATTTAATATAAACTAACGAAAAATGTATCGTTTATTAACGATCAATCGAGTGGCTATCGAAAATTGCCGAAATTTAGCATTGTATGGCCAAAAACATGTGCTAGGTCTACAAAATATTGGTGGTGGCATAGTTGGTAGACAAGATGCAAATGCATTTTTATTACAGCCAACTAAATATCAGACTCTAAACACTGAAAATCCAAAAGCCGTCTACTGCCATATGCAGCAAAGTATACCAACGAAAATACATTTGGGAAAATCTACCGACTTAAATGGCAAGGTATCTTCTTTACCAGTTGGAGGTGAGATTGTACTTTTTTTTTATTTAAAAATAATGTTAAAATAATGGATTTGTGTTATAGATACTGCAAATCCTTTAAATTCAGTGGCACGTCAACAATCAACTACAACGACCAATGTGGAGACCCAACAGAAAAAGAAGAAAAGAAAAGGAAGACCTCGTTTTGCTAAATATGTTGAACTTATGGAAGGTATGCTCATTCAAAAATATTATTATTTTTCATTATCTGTACATTTTTAACCTTTTAGTAACTGGCACATCAGCTAATCTTAAACAATCTCGTGTAAAACGTTTAAAAGCTAAAAAACTTCAGGAATTCATTTTAAAAACTCAACAGGACATTATCAAGAAAATTGCCAACAAACGTTTAAAAACTCAAATCCAAACGATTCCAGAAAACTGTAATAAACCATTGTTATCTACTTCAACTTTAGTACAACCTATAGAGTATCAAAAGATTAATATGGAATTATTGGATAGTGGAATTTTGGAAACTGGTAATTATGATGATAAACCCATGATATTCTTTGGCAAAGAAGATCAACTCATTTCCAAACAATTTCTCAATAATCCGCAACAAAAACAACAAATCATTAAGAGTTTCTATAACTTTCGAGATATTATCGAGAGTATGGAAAATGATCAAATTGAAAATGAAGCATTTAATAGGTAAAAATTTATTTCTATTTTTTATAAAAATACAATAATATTTAGTTTGTTTCATATTTCTAGTATCACTTCCTTAAAACGTAATCTGGAAGCAGATATTGTAGATCCTTTAGATTCTTCCGAACCATATGTTTCTCCTGATATCATAGATGTACCCATAGTTAAAACACGCAATAAAACTGCAGTTGTAACAGAGAAATCAAAACCAAGGTATACTTATACTTTCAAGAAATTCAATACAAAATTATATAAATTTTTTTTTATCGTTTTTGCAGATATAAATCAAAAATTCACGTTAATGAACTTCAGGAACGTTTAGCTAAGGAACGGGCTTTACGGTTAAATCTTACCACCTACTTAAATGTTTGTATCTCTGTGGGTCTACATAATCGTGGTCTATCGACTCTACTGAACTATCGTCAGAGAGCACAAAAACATAATTCTGCAAAAAAATTCATTAACATTGATTTGTACAACATTCTTTTACATGGTTTCGCTGAAAAAGGCGCATTTGAACGTTTTCGTCATATATTTGCCCTGATTGAAGAGGATGGTTTAAGCTATAATGAACAAACATTTGCTGCCATTTTTGAATGTTTGGGACGTTTAGAAGATTCCAAAGATAATACCAGTATAATCAAAACGTACATTAAAAAAGCCGAAAGCATGGGTTTTAGTTTACATCAAATAATGGATAAATCAAAATTTATTTCCGATCAGCGTGATATAGCTCTTGATGCTATACAACGAGTTCTGCCAGAATTTGAACCCATCTATATGCCACCAGTTTTGGAGTACAATAATACATTATTGAATATTTTAAATGAAAAAGTATTACCGGCTGAAGGCAACATTGTTACAACTAAGTCTTCTAACGATAAAATTGATGGATCTGAAATAATGAATTCAAAATTGGGTTATAACAAGGAGCAATTAGAAGAAATGGCTCGAGAACAATTGGCTATAGAGCTAAATGGTTGTATAACTATTAAATCCATAGAAAAATCTAAAGAATTTTCAAATGCTGAATATTGTGTAAGTTGAATGCAAATGATTTTTTTTTTTTTTAAACATAAGTATTTCCATATTTTTTAACGAATAATCTTTCGATGATTCCGAGATTTTGATGAAACTTGGTAAGTATTTGATATTTTTATTCAAATAATGAAAATTGCGTGGTAGGGACTTCATTCAGATTTCAGCCTGATTTAATTGAGTTTTCTGCCAAATTGACCTTTTTAACGCTTTGACTACCGACTTTTTGTTTGTGGAAATATTTCTATTTCAACTTCAGATTCTTGTTAGGGGTCGTCAACTTAGAAAGAAAAACTTTTACATATATTGCCGCTCCATTTCTTATCTAATAAAAAATTCGTTCGAGAATCGAGTTTTTGAAACTACTCAGCCCATTTTTAGCTCTAAAACATTAGAATAACCAAAAAGTATATGTTTTATTTTGTTCTGGCCATTAAATTAATCTAATATTGAATAAAAATTAGTTTTTCTTTAAATGTATTGGTGTTTGCTCTTCCATAAGGAACTTTTGGGCACCCCTATTCTAGACGTACTAGTTTAGGCAAACGCCTTTTTTTGAGATAAAGGCTTATTTATTTATTAATTAATCAGCCTTTGTTTTTAATCGGCACTTTGTTAACAAAAATCTCGGCTATATTTTCCTGATGAAGAGTTTGTACATATCGCTAGCTTAGAGTGCAAAGGCGCCAACTGCACTTTTTTACCAAATTGAGATTTTAATGTAGAACCAAAGAGAATCAAAAAATACATCGCTTAAAAAAAAAAAAAAGGTTGGTAACTTTTTTTTCATATGGTTTCGTGTTGATGCGCAAATGTGCCATGTACATAGCTGTCAAAAAGCGCGTGCTAAGTTCACTAAACACATGTGATTGTTGCTAAATTGTGCTGGTTGTTCGTGCTCCGTAAAAATTAATTTATTGCTGTTTCTAACATTTATTTTACTCGCAAAAGGTAACATATTCTTATTATTGTTTTACAAATATTAACAAAATTATTACTACATTTATTAAAAGGTCAGTATGGCAAAAGACGAAAGTAATAAAACTGCTTTACAAGCAATTGAAAACAGCAATAACATTGACCCTTTTGGAAATGATGTAGACGATGGTGTTTTAGCACTCGTGCCTTATGGTTTCCACAGCGATTCGGATTATTTCATGGACATGCCCGTAAAATCCAAAAAGCGCAAGAAGAGAGTGCAAGTTAAACACGCAGATTGGATAAGCAGTCAAAACAAATATCGAAGACAAAGTGGTAAATCATATTATGGAAAAAAGAAAGAAAATATCGTTTGGTGCTATAAAAAAAAGAAAGATGCAAGAGCAATGAAGTAGCGGTGTAAATGTACAAGTAAAACTGGCAAATCAGCCATGCAATGCGCGCAAATCACTGACGACGAGAGAGGTAGACCATTTAAAAAATTCTGGAGTATGGATATAAAACAAAAGCGAATTTATGTAAATACCTTGATACAAAGTACCCCACCAGTTAGACGTGTAAAACGTGAAGAGGACAAACAACCAAAAAGATGTCAAACTTTAAAATATTACCTAAAAATAGATAATAAAAATATGCGTGTGTGCAGAACTTTTTTTTTTTAAATACACTGGACATTGGTAGACATGCAATGCTAAATATGGTAAAGCGGCCTGTAACCAGTAACAAAAATTCAAATACAATACCGATGACAAATTTTGCAAATCAACGAAAATGTTTGAATTCTTTTTTGGATTCTTTGCCAGTCATGGAGTGGCACTATTTCCGTGCAGCAACACAAAAAAATATCTTCTACCGGACTGGAGTTCAAAACGAATGATTTACAATTTTTACGTAAAAGATTGGTGTCCAAAACATGAAATAAAACCGCTTTCAATTTCGGTATTTTATGAAGCATTTGAAATAAAAAATTATGGATTATTTTCGCCAAAAAAAGATCAATGCGAATTTTGTGTGCGTCATTCTATGGATAACATTTCGCTTGACCAATACGCTCTTCACCAAGAAAAAAAAGAAGAAGCCAGAAATGAAAAGCAAAAGGACAAAGCCGAAGAGCGTATCGTGCTAACTGTAGATCTGCAAGCGGTTTTAATGGCGCCAAAATCGGAAGTGAGCAGCCTATACTATCGTACAAAATTGCAAGTGCACAACTTAGTTTTCTATAATTTGATAAACCATAAGGACTACTGCTTTATTTGGAATGAGGTTGAAGGTGGCGTGTCTGCGGAAGAATTCGCAAGCATTTGGGTATATTTTGTTGAACAAAAAATTCTTCCTTACCTCAGTGACACTGAAATCCCGGCAAAAATTATATTTTACAGCGACGGCTGCTCATACCAAAACAGAAATGTGACTATGAGTAATGCTTTATTGAATGCAGCTGTTAAACATCAAATAACAATAGAACAAAAAATTTTAGAAACTGGACACACGCAAATGGAGGCTGACAGCGTTCACTCACTCATCGAGCGTGCGTTAAAGCATCGGACTATAGACGTACCTGCAGAATATATTGCTATTTGTAAAGATGCTCGAAAGTACCCAGAACCTTATGAAGTGGAATATTTGGATCACACTTTTTTCAAAACATTTAGAAACCTTCAATTCGTGAAAAGCATTCGTCCTGGCCGGGAAAAAGGTGATACCAAAGTCACTGATATTCGTGCAATAAGGTATACAGCAGAAAAAGAAATGTTTTACAAATTGAGATTCCCATATTATTGGCAACAACATCCTCAAAGAATAAATAAAACTATTTCTCCGTTAGATTGGTCTGATTTACCGCAACTTCACAGTGAGAGAAAAAAATACAACTAGGAAATACGACGATTTGCAATATTTAAAAATGACCTTGCCAAAAGATCATCACAAGTTTTATGACGAATTACCTCACGAGTAATATACATATATCTTCAATGTAGGTACTACATATTTTTTTATTTTATTTTATATAAGCAGCAACGAAGTAAGACTGCAACCTTGATTTCATGTGATAAAAACCTAAGAAATTAATTTTTTATAATTAAATTTAAGTCACAGCAACGAAGTAAGACTGTATACAATGCAAATGTTTTTTTTTTTACAATAAATATTAAATGCTATCGGCATTAAAAACACAAATAAAGTCATATTATTTAAATCAAATAAGAAAAATGTTCATATTTTTTTTATAGAGAAGGTGCTAAATGATATGCACAAATCAAAAATAGCAACAGAAATGGTGCTAAATGCCAAAAATCCTTCTAAATCAAAGATACTATTTTTTTTTTATTTTTTACTTACTGTATATGTATGTAAGAACAAAGCAAATAAATTTCCATTCAAAAAAATTTACAAAATATAATGTAAATTTTTTATACAGTTTTTTGTCTCTCCTGAACAATTTCAAAAAGTGCAGTTGGCGCCTTTGCTCTCTAAGCTAGCGATATAATGATTTTTTCTCAAAGACCAATATCCTAATGAACATATTTAAACAAAAATAAAGTTTTATTTCATCATAATGTTTATATTTTTTTAAAAATGAGTATACTGTAGGGTACAAGAGTAGTCAAAGGGTTAATAATCATCAAACAATTTTAACCGTTGATTTAAAAAATAACGACTTTTACGACTGGAATAATTATAATTCTGGAGATTAAATTGATAATAAAATCTTGGAAAGGTGCATCATACTTTTTCCAATATAGCAGTCTTTGTCAAAATTACCCTTTTCAACAACCCCCAAAAATTTGCTCAGTTGATTTTAAAAATAACCCCATTTTAAGGCCAGAATAACTAAAATTTATTGATGAATCTGCTAGTACGTCTTCCGGACAACAAATTATAATTAAAATCTTGCAAAGATGAATCCTATTTTTTTCAATATCGCGTTTCCTCCAAAACACCATTTTTCAATAACTGTCAAAAAATTTGATCCGTTGATTTAAAAAATAATACTTTGGCTGCTATTTTAAGTTATAACATTATTTTAGTTGGATGGTTTTTAACAAAAAAGTAAAAGATCGTAAATTTTCAAGATTTTGGGAGCTTGGCTCAAAGCCAAATTTCCTTTGATTGGCCTAAAATTTTGTATTTTTTTCTATTCGCATATTAATAGGGGGCGAGATCGAGATTTTGGACACTTTTATTTTTAAGGGCATTTTGATGGAAAAAATCAGCAATTTTCTTCAAAATAAAATCGCCCAAATTTAAAAAATTGCCAATCCATAAATCTTGCCGAAATTTAGGAATTTGTTCTTTAGCTTTTTAGTGTTGGTTATATCAAAGTGTTACGGATGAACGTTTTTTTTTCGCGATTTTTGAAAAAAAAAACTTTTTTCTATCTTTAGTTTTGAGACACAGGCGTTGTTTTGAACAAATAACCCTTTTTGATATACGATGATTAGTTTTCGGTAAAAACGCGATCTAAAAATCGAAGCAATCAAATTGAAATTTAGAAAAGTCTTTTTCTCTAGTTCTCCTTGTTTTTGAGATATGGACGCTTTAAATTTTATTTAAGCGATTTTTGAAAATTCTAACGATTTAATTTTAACGTTGGCTATTCGGAAATTGTGTTAATTTTTTAAAACTTTTACCCCCGTATTCATAAAAATATTAAACAGCGGTTCAAATACATTTTAGTTAAAACACAATTAAAACTGTATTCATAAACGAATATTAACTTTTATACAATGTTTAAAATATGTATTTTTAGCTAATATTCGTTGATCAATATAGTTTTAAGGCTTAAAATGTGTTTTAACTAAAATGTATTTTAAATCTGAATTATGATTTTTTATGAATACGGGCGTTAAAGTTTTGTCGATTTTTTAATTTTTGAAAATTTTTTAATTTTGTCGACTTTTTTTAATTTAAGGTATTTTCGTAAAATTTTGATGATTTTTTAAAAATTTTGTAAATTTTTTTTTTTAATTTTGGGGTTTTTTCAATGTTGACGTTTTTTCAATTTGAGCGATTTTTTCACTATTTTAGGGATTTTTTAAAATTATTTTGTAATAGTTTTATTAATTTGTGTGATTTTTTCGAGATTGTCGATTTTTTGTTAAATTATAGCTTTTTTGGCACTCAATTAAAAATTATGCGATTAATCGACCCAACAACAACAAATAGAAAATTCAAACGAACAATTCAAAAAAAACATGTTTTTTCGAATAACGAATAATTCGAATAAATATTGACAATTAATCGAATAAAACGATTAATTTAAATAATATCTACTTCTCTAAATAAAAAAAAATTAACAAAACTTTATAAGCTACATTTTGTATTTTATGGATTTTCGATGTTTTCTAGTTATTCATTGATTAATATTTGATAGAAGTCTTGCTTAAATACTGATTGCAAGTACCTAGATTATAAAGGTCCTGCAAAATTCATATTGGTTGCATTTTTTAACCTTTAAAAGGCAAAAAAAAACTAATAATTATATTTGACTTATCATGTTTTTACAATAAGCCCTTCAATTCTATTATAGAAATAATTGAAATTTTAAAACTTTTATTTATCGCTTTCCTAGATATGGATTCTTTAATCCTTTCACTACCGCCTTTTTGTTTGGACTTCGGATTCTTGTTTGGGGTCCTTAAATTAGAAAGCAAATGGTTGAACCATCGGAAAATCTGACCAAAAATCGATTTTTTTTAATTTCGCAGTCTATTTTTATCACTAAAACATTCGATTATTCAAAAATGCTTTGTTTGATTTTGTTCTGGTCATTAGATGAAGCTGCTTGCCAAAGCTCGAGTTTCTAGCTTTGAATATACACCAAAAGCCAATTTTTTCGGATATAAAGGCTGACTAAAAAATCGGACTTTGTTAACAAATATTGCGACTATATTTTCCTGATGAACAGATCATGCATACAGGGTGATTCAGTCACGACCCGCCGAATTTTACCAGCGTATTCCTTGGCTCATTTCATGAAAATATGTCTACTACGACCATCCCCGAAAATGCAAGTGTGAGAAATGGCAGCGGTTTTGAAAATATTCGGATTGGTGGTGGATAGGTAGTAGGGTAAAATTGCTAACTTCTGAACCAGTGGTCAATTTTCTTAGCCAGATGGCAGGTGACTTATGTTTTTTTCTCTTAAAAGATAGCCCTACCTCTTACCTTTCCAAAATGCCCTAAACGAAGCTCAGAGGTCTTACCGTTCCAAAGTTATGACCATTTGACTGAAATGCAAAATGTTTTTGGAAGCGAAATTACAAAAACAAATGAATGTGTGATGTTATTGTACTTCCAAAAACAAAACAAAAATGTTTGCATTATCCCAAAGGTAGAGCTTGCACATAATGAACAACTTTTACACGTTCTACACGGATAGATCAAAACTGTACGCAAATGCTTCCGTCTTCCTGACCATAATACCGTACTACAGGCAGAGGTCACCGCGATTACGGAATGCATTAAGCAGGTGAATATCATGGGCTTGACCGGTGATATTGTGATTTTCACGGATAGCCAAGCGGCTATCCGGGCTCTATCTACGTATTGTCATTGATACCACAGATATAAATGACGATACTCAGGTGTAAAGGAGAAATTAACGATTTCTCTGCACGGGGACGCATTGAGATTATATGGGTGCCGGGACACTGTGGTATATCGGGGAACGAAATGGCTAATGAATTGGCTAGGGGAGGATCTTCCCTGGAGTAAGTCACTTTGGAGAACTCTAGACCTTTTCGAGCTCTCAAGGCGAAGCTGGTGGATTGGGATGTCACCATGCATAGGACCATCTGGGAGAATGCGGGTGTTGGCAGGACCACGGGTATTCTCTGGGGCAACCCGGACAGGGAAGGACGAGGGAAATTCTGAATCTTAGTAGGAAGGAACTGAGTCTTTTGATGGAAATCCTCACGGGACACTCGACACTGAGGACCCATATCCACCGTATTGGTAGAGCATCCTAGGGAGTGTGTAGGGCCTGTGGGGAGGACGAGGAGACCTTGGAACACTATATCTGTGAATACCCGGCATTTGCCGGGATCCGGGTCGAAATACTATCCAGTGACCCAATATCCACATTGGGGGATCTTAGGGGCATAGGATGGAAGAGATTGAGGAATTTCGTAAGTGCGACAGAGTTAATGGGGTAGGAAATAGACATGGGACCGATTTTTAGAGCGCACAACAAGCCGACATTCTGGCTTAAGTGTAAGTCCTCAGGGACTTGAGCCGGATTAAGGAAGCACTTCCCTTCTCCGAATCCTCTTTTCGACCTAACCTAAATGAACAAGTTTTCAATTTATTTTTGATCAATTTTGATAGTCTTTAACTTCGAGCTCATACATATAAAGGGTCCGCCATTTAACTTTTTTTTCAACTAGTGCTTATTTCGTGAATGGTAACACTTAGCTCATGTCTGATTTGACAGATAATTAGTTTTATCCTTCCGCTGAACGAATATGGTCCATATGTTCGTTATCTTGTGAAAAAAGTGAAAGAAACTGGCATCCTCATCGATAAACCAAAGCGTGAAAAGCCAAAAACAGTGCGTACACCCGATAATTCACCGTCGTTCTCAACAATTGAACATTTCGGAGACATCATTGAGACGAATTTTGCATAAAGACCTTGGTATGACGCCATACAAAGTCCAATTCGTTCAGGGTTCAAAAAAAAAAGTTATTTGGCGGACCCTTTATTAGTTCTCATTGAGTGGGATAACTAGGTTATATGAATGTTTGATGTTTGCATGGGATTGTCACTTCTTTCAAAACGTTTTCAGATGATGGGAACATAGAAACTTCCCGAAATAGATCTATCAACACATTCCTGAAAGTGGTCAATTAATAAATTTGAAAACAAAAACTATAGATTATTTGTTAGGACAATATCCTAATAAAGAAATATAGAGTATGGCCTCGAACTTGAAGAATTTTCATTTTCATTATTTATATGAATTTGTACAATGTGTTTATTTACAATGCACTTTATCCTAAGTGACTTTTTGCATTGTAAATAAATTAAATTAAAAATTCCCATGTTAAAACCCAAACTGTAATTAAAATAAGATCTTAACAGATATACCAAAAACTATCGCCGATATACATATATTTAACTTTTTAACGATTATCGAAATTTAATAACGAAACTGTTATGTTGTACATCATGATACAACTATGCCAAATGAAGTATGTTTAGAAATATTTTGGTGTTTTTATAGTACAAAAATTAAAGAATTGGTATTGTTGTAGTATTCAAATTAATGCCAAAGTTCATAAAGTTTTGAGATGATAGATGAAAATACTTTAATTTATATTTGTGTTTTATAAATTATTTTTTATCATTATTCGTTCAATTAATAGAATTACTTAAAAAATAATAATCTCTGGATCTTTCGATCAAAAATTTATTGATCGTTTAATCGAACAAAATAAAAACCCGAATAAATGACAACTCTAAGTGCATACACACATGTACAAAATTTTCCATTTGTACTTGGCTCATCTTGGAATGCGAGTGCAATCTGTTTTCTCACATCAAATTTCGCTTATGTGCCTATTTTACACACACATTTACTAAATTTCTATCAAAATCGAAGACCATCGAACAATTTTACGATTAATTAAAAATTAAATACCCATATCAGAAACATTTACCAAATTTAAATTTAATTAAAGTTTATTTGGAATTAACAAATTTGTATTTTTTTTTTTTAATTAAAGCGTAACAAACTAAAAGATTTAGAAACTCAGTGGCGTACCCAAATAAGTAATGCTATTGTTAGAGATTTGAATACATTAAAAGCTCAAGTCCGCTATAAACCCCAAGGCTTTATGAATTACTATACCTACTTAAGAACATTGGATACATCACAGTATGCTGATATACTAGTAAATGAAATCTATAAACTAGCAGAAGGTTCTGAAACTTTTAGCCCCACAGTTGGCCAATTGTACAAAGAACTAGGACAAAAGGTGCAACAGCGGTAGGTTAAAAAAAATGGATTTTGTAATTTATCTAAACTTTTCAATAATATACATATAAATTCTTTAGCTTTCAAATTGAACAGAAAAAGAAAAATGGTACTTTAGAAAAAATTGGTGATATTTATAGTTCATACTGTGATGTTTGGGATCATGCAAATACCAGTGATAATACAAGACAAATTTGGCAACGTTTAGTACATAAAGAACGTAGTTCCGGTCCAAGTATGGATATACAAGAGATATCGTGGCCCTCAAATGTTTTGTCCGGTGTTGGACGTTTTCTTTACAATATTCTAATGCGTGATATAAAAATTGATGCCTTTGTTATGAGGCAAAATCAAAAGACTAAACAGCAAAAGTTACTACCAGCCTTTTATACATTGTTCCGTAATCATGCAAGAGTGGTCAAAGAAGAGGTTAAGCCTCATCCAGTTTTGGCAAGGTAAGCATTTCATATTTTCAACTTGTTTAGGAACTCTCACGTTGTTTTTTATTTATAGATTATTACGAGCCTCCCGCCAACAAACTTTAACATTTGATTCGAATCTAGTACCTATGTTATGTCCACCACAACCCTGGAGTACTCCACATAATGGTGGTTATCTTTTAAATAAATCAGATCTAATAAGATTACCACATCAAGTAATAATTATATTATAAAAACTTTACTTTCATTAGTTAATTGATGGGTTTTATTTATACAGGCCATACAACAATGGGATCGTATTAACTCGATGCCTTCGCAAAATATTTATCCTGCCTTAGACTCTTTAAATCAATTGGCCAGTATACCCTGGCGTGTTAATACAGATGTAAGTAACTGTGTAATAGGGTTATAACTTATTTTTGTTTGCAAAAAAACTGTTTCCATCACCATGAGATGGTCTATAGTACATTAGTAATAAAAATCGGGTTTTCGGGTCATTTAAAAAAAAAACCTCCGCGTAAAGTGCAATTGCTTTTATCACATTTTTACCATTTAATTTGCATTAGTGGACCAAAATGACTGTAAAATATAATTTTAATAATTTGTTTGCATAATTTACTTATAATCATGCCCATATCGCGAAACAGCGCTAAAATCCTTTATTATCAAAATCCGGAAATTTGTCTGCTCTTTTAAATTGATTACTTTAAAATTTTAGCGAAATAGTAATTTTAAGTTTAGCCTATTAATGACACCCCCGATTCCTTTGTATAATATCGTTGAAACTTCGCCCATGTAATATTTAAGGTTTTTGTATTTATATGGTATAATTTTTTTGGGGGATTTTCCATACTTGGGACTCGTGAATTAACCATTGCTATAAAATAATTCCTCCATGTTTTTGAATAAAATATTTTTTATGATCTTCCAGGTAAAACTTAATTTTTACTGGAAAATAATCGATATTTAAATCATACCTGTAGCCCAGGTGAGTGGTTCTAATCAGGGGATTTTTTTTTTTTAATTCGATTCGAACAGGATTTTGAAAGAAGTGACAATCCCATGCAAAACAGTAAACATTCATATAAACTAGTTTTCTCACTAAATGAGAACTAATATAATTAATATAATCAAACAAGTTTTCAATTTATTTTTGAACAATGATGATAATCTTTAACTTCGAGCTCATATATTAGTTCTCATTTACTGAGAAAACTAGTTTATATGAATGTTTGATGTTTTGCATGGGATTGTCACTTCTTTCAAAACGTGTTCGGATGATGGAAACCAAGAAAATTCCCAAAATAGATCTATCAACACATTCCTGAAAGTGGTCAATTAAGAAATTTGAAAACAAAAACTCTAGATTATTTGTTAGGACAATATCCTAATAAAAAAAAAGAGTATGGCCTCGAATTTCATTTTCAATGTTGCAAAATGTTAAAAAAAATGTTGGAATTACATAATAAACACCAGACGAAATTTTTTTGTACAATGGATAACGAATAAGACTATAAACCAATAAGAAAGTTTCCCAATTTTTCACTTCCCAAATTTTGCAGAGCCATTTTAGGGCAATTTTCCCAGCTGTGTAAATTTACAGACTTTCCTCTAACTAAGAAGAAGTTTTATCCTCTATATATCTGCACATAAAAATCGTACCTGGCTTTAGCTATATTTTTTCTAAGATTGCTACCTATTTAAATACCCAATAAGCTGAAATGGATTAATTAAAAAAAAGCAAGTACATACATTAAATTTGGTTTGACAAATTTTTTTATACTCTCCAAAATGTATATGTTACAAATGAAACAGAAAAAAATTGTAGTGAAAAATATTTTTGAGGTGAAAAACTGTTTTAGTGGTGAAAGAAAATATTTTAGGTTAAATAAAAATTTAAGGTGACTGAAATATTATTCACCTCTTAGCGACTACTTTAAAAAATGGCGTTATATTTTAT
Source organism: Delia radicum (assembly GCA_021234595.1). Lineage (NCBI taxonomy): Eukaryota > Metazoa > Arthropoda > Insecta > Diptera > Anthomyiidae > Delia > Delia radicum. The sequence continues at coordinate 12,991,179 of CM037854.1, read as the reverse complement.
ACACCACAAGCTACTATGAAAGTGTACCCCATACACCAATGTGTATGGAAAGTTTAGAGGTACCTTCACATTTTTTGAAAACCCGTGAAAAAAAAATAAAATTGCTAGTTTAAGTAAAATTTTATAATTACAAACATATATAAAAAGTTATAACCCTACTGTACATGATCAAATAAATTACTAGCATTAAATTTGGAAATTTTGTTAAACAGATTTTAGATGTTATTGTTAAAGTTTTCCAAAATGGTGGTGATGATAAATTGGATGTTCCTCAACCTCCTAGTTCTTTGCCACCACTACCGTCCATACCCGAAAAGGATTCCTCCATATCGAATGTTGAACGTGCTAAATTATTTAAAGACAAAATGAGTCATAGGCGTAAACAAGCTGAAATGTATAGTTTATGGTGTGATACGTTATATCGTTTATCACTGGCAAATCATGTATGTATTTTGTAAGTTAAAAACTATAAACATTATCTAATTTAATATATTTCTTTAGTACCGCGATAAAGTCTTTTGGTTGCCACATAATATGGACTTTAGGGGTCGTGTTTATCCAGTGCCACCACATCTTAATCATTTAGGCTCGGATTTGGCACGTTCTATGCTAATTTTTGATCAACCTCAACCTCTGGGCGTAGATGGTTTTAGTTGGTTGAAATTGCATTGTATTAATCTCACTGGCCTTAAGAAACGTGACTCGGTTAGAGAACGTTTATTGTATGCTGAACAAGTCATGCCTGATATACTCGACTCAGCCGACAACCCTCTAAGGGGCCGCAAGTGGTGGGCAAAATCTGATGAACCATGGCAAACATTAGCTTGTTGTATGGAAATTGCTAAAGTTTATAGATCCTCAAATCCCGATGAGTACTTAAGTCGTTTTCCCATACATCAAGATGGCTCCTGTAATGGTTTGCAACATTATGCGGCCTTAGGTAGGGATAAGGCTGGCGCGAATAGTGTGAATTTAGCTCCATCTCCTATACCCCAGGATGTATACAGTGCAGTGGCTTCATTAGTCGAAAAATCTCGCAAACAAGATGCTGAAAATGGTTTACATGTAGCGCAGGCGCTTGACGGTTTTGTACGACGTAAGGTAATCAAACAAACCGTAATGACTACAGTTTACGGTGTAACCAGATATGGAGCAAGATTGCAAATTGCTCGCCAATTAAAAGATATAGATGATTTTCCAAAAGATTGGGTATGGCCTGCCTCGACATATTTAACAACTAAAACCTTTGAAAGTCTACGTGAAATGTTTACCTCTACAAGAGAAATTCAAGATTGGTTTACCGAATGTGCCCGTCTTATTGCGGGAGTTTGCGGTAAAAATGTGGAATGGATTACGCCGTTGGGACTGCCGGTAGTGCAACCGTATAATAGGCATGAATTCAAGCATACAGTAAAAACGAATATAAGAGTTTCGGAAACAATGTCTACGGATATGTATGAAAAACCAAATGTTATGAAACAGAAAAATGCTTTCCCACCCAACTTTATACACTCGCTGGACTCATCGCACATGATGTTGACATCATTGCATTGCGAGCGAGAGGGTTTAACATTTGTTTCAGTGCATGATTGTTTTTGGACACATGCCTGTACGGTGCCGGAATTAAATAAAATCTGCCGTGAACAATTTGTAGCATTACATTCTCAAAACATATTGGAGGATTTATCTCAATTCCTAAAAGAAAAGTATAGTTTTAAAGAAAGGTAAGAATGATATTCTTGTTTATCGCGATAGGCGTTGTCGATATCGACAGTAAGGCGTTTTTACTAAAAAGTTATAAAAACCGTTATTGCTAAATTTAACACTCACCATATACGTTCTCTAAATTGTAATATATTTGCCGCGAGTGTTGTATTTATTTTATGGTTTGCTAACACTACACTCAAAAAATGTTGACAGTTATTACATGACAGTTGTTTGTGTAGTAATCAGTAGTTGTTTTTAACTACAATGCAGTTGTTTATATAAAGTTGTACGACACAACTATTATGACAGCTATTAAAAAAAAACAACTAAAGAAAAATAGTATTTTTTTTTTTTGACTGAGTGTAAATAAAAATTTGGCGGCGTCTAATAAAGAACACACAGCTTGCCAGGATGTCCCACATGTAATCTATATACGATGATTAAAATCAGACGAACAGGAACATCAGTAACTCATACACAACAATTGCCTTCGCAATGGAGGCTCAGCGAAATGAGGCCCCAGTTCGCCAGAAAAAAGAACGAATTCCATCAGACCAACACGCGCACAAAACAACCATTGCCTTTGCAATGGAGGAGTAAACGATGTATCCAAGGGAATCCGAACGGTTTGCATATGGCTAGACTCAACAGTCTAACGGCATGCTGGGACACGCTTTATAGTATTGCAAAAAAGAACACAACCGTTATTCCCCATTAAAAAATTAATGCGAGTGACGAGATAACTTATCTCTTCGGCAACTAACGGCGTGACTGAAAACAAATAGTATTTGAGCAGTAAATAGTTATTTAAAAATACAAAATTTCGTTGAGTTTTTAAAAATTCTCGTTTAGTTTATATTTGTTATTATTGATATGTTCATAGTATGCAAAAAATAATAAGAAAATTTATTGTATCTCCAATGCATAAAAACTTTTCGTTATATTCGGCATGTTTTAGCTATTCGGCCGAATACCGAATATTAGTAGTATTTAGCCGAATTATTCATTTTATACAAATTTGTGTAAATCGGCGTTTAAAAAAAAAAAAAACTTTTTAAATTTTCAAAAATTTTACAAATTTTGTACACGATTTTTTTTTTTTAGAAAATTATAGAATTGTCTAATGATGGTCTATTATTAGCCGAAGTGCAATATTTTCATTAGAATTATTAAAATAAATTGGCTTTTACTCGGTATTTAGCACATTTTACTATTTGACTATGTTTGAACCAATTACCAACTAAATCAAAAGAAATATAAAGTATAGTCCATATAGTATCTCTAAAAGCAGGTGATGTTCAAGTAAGAAATTAAAAATTATGGATTCAAATTCTTTGCTTTTAAAAAAAAAGAGATCATTAAGGCCTGCTAAATTATTTCACATTAACCAAACATTAACCATAATTATAAATGTCAAATTTATATGGAAATATCTGTGGTCAAAATTAAACTCTGGTTATAATACAAAATCATAACCTTTAAAAATGAATAAGGTTATGACCACCAATTCCATATATATTTCAGGCACGCTTGTTTCAATGGCGTACTTTATTTTTCGATCTATGGTACAGTTTTTCCACAAAATCGAGTTTTTGCATATAACGTTTTTAAAATGCAAACAACCAGAATCCTTTCTGTTGTAATATGAAGAGAACCCCTGTATTGTTTTTTGATGTACATATTTGTACCAGATTCCAAATTTTAATATATGTGAATGCCTTTGAACAGTATATGTATGTGCAAAAAATCAGCCAAAAAATGTTTATACAAAAACTCTACTTTTGTGACAAATATGTATGTACCAAAACGGAGGTCATTGTTTGTTATTTTTTTTTTTACTAAATTTGTTAGTTGTTTTTCTACAGTTAAAAATAAAAAATTAAAAATAATTCCTTAGAGGAATTTCTTCAGGTGTCCCTCAGGGATCTGTTCTTGGTCCCCTGTTATTCAGTATTTTTGTTAATGATGTCTTTAGTGTAGTTAATCATGCTCGCGTGCATGCCTATGCTGATGACATACAACTATATATGTCAAATCGTATTGGAATGGTGGAGGATACATGTTATAGACTAAATGATGGCCTAAATTCTATTTTAATGTGGGCTAGAACTAATAACTTAGTGCTAAATCCTGCCAAATCTGTGGTTCTACCGATTAGTAAAAACCAACTCAGCCATAGTGACCTTCCAACACTATACCTTAATGGCACCGCCATTAAATATGTAAATAGGGTCAAGTATTTGGGATTTCACATTAACTCCTCCTTGTCTTGTACGGATCATGTGAATAATGTTGTACGCAATGTATTCCTTTCGCTTCGCAATCTGCGAATGTCCTCTAATTTCACACCTACAGAGTTAAAACGAAAGCTTGTTGTTCAGTTAATAGTCCCTTTGATAACATATTCGGCTGAAGTTTACAGTAAACTGGACTCACATTCACTCTATAAGTTACAGGTATGCTTTAATAATGCGACGAGATATGTATACGGTTTAGGTCGATACTGTAGTATATCGACATGGAGAAAAATGGTTCTCGGCTGTGACCTGGTTGATTATTTACGCATGCGAAACCTGATATTCTTACACAGATTATTATGCGACAAAACCCCTCTTTATCTGTATGAAAAACTTAACTTTGGTAGATCAGCCAGATGTGTAACATTGAATTTGCCGAACTATACGCATTTAAACACAAGCAGATTCTTTTTCGTTAACGCCATTAGTTTGTGGAGAACCTTACCAGTAAGGTTAAAACTTATACAGAGAAAAAACTGCTTTAAAAAAGCTCTTTTTGAATATTTTACTCTAAACAATTAGCTTCAACTCTCAATATTTATTTTTCTCATTAACATTTTGTTAAATGGATAATAAAATAAAAAAAATAATAAAAAAATAATAAAAAAAAAAATTAAAAAAATAATAAAAAAAAATCAAATCTACATGTTGCTTTAACTAGCTAGCCAACTTTATTAAAAATTGTCTTTAATATTTATTAAAATTGTTATCTTAAATTTTTATCCTATTTTTATCTATTATATTAATATACACTACATATTGACTTTTCAAGTGTCTAAATGTTTTTAAATGTCGTTACTATTATTATAATTATGACTTTCTATTATGTTATAACAATTGAACTATAAAAGAATTTTATTCTTAATGTTCTACACACAAAAAAAAATGTAGGTAATATTGCCTTAAATTGTAGGGTGATTTTGCCTATGTTTATAGGCAACATAGAACTTCCTATATTTTAAGGCAATAGTACCAAAAAAAATAGGTATTTTCAATGTTCGAAAAATACCCTTTTAAAAAGGTGTTTTACCCTTTTGTAAAGCTAAAATGCCTTTTTATATATTATTTAATATAGGTAAAATTACCTTTTTGTTTAAGCTAAATTACAAATATTTTAAGGCATTATTATTATTATATTAGCGTTATTTGTGGCCATTTGATTTGTGTCCATAGATTGCTATGGACACAAATCAAATGGCCACAAATAACATTTGCAGACGTTAAGTATTTTTTCAAATAAAATACATGCCTTTTTTTCTTTCAATAATACTCCTTTTATGCTTTATTACATTAGGTTATATTGGAGCTGCAATTAAAAAAACAAAATAATTTATAAATTTTTTCAGAAAATTTTATTTTAATCTGATACATACCTTTTTAACAATAAATATTTTTAAAATGGCATTTTCGAATTGAAAAAAAACTAAAATTATTTTCGAAGAGTTGCCTATTTTTGGTAGTAAAAATAACCATCCCAATAGGTAAAAAAGTTGTCTATTGGCATAGGCAATAAAACCTTTTTTTTTTATTTCATACAAAAATGGGGTGCCTATGCCAGCAAAGGCAATATACACTGCAGTTTTTTTTGTGTGTAATAATGAAACAAAATAAATCTAAATCTACATTGGGGTAATTAACTTTATCGCCTTTTGAACTGAATTTACAGTTGTTTTAACCTTAAATTTCAGTAGATTTTACTGTCAAACTTTTTTGAGCGCAACTTTTCATTATAACGGCAGTTGCTAGTTTTCGCAGAACTTTTGTCAACAAACTTTATTAGTTTAAATTCTCCCAGTTACTTGCAACGTTTTTTTTTGTGTCTAGGGTTTATTTCAAAAATTGACCAATTCAATTTGTTATAACTTCAAAATACTGTTCGGCGTCTCAAAATGTTAGCGTTGTTTAACGGTATTTCTAGATATTTCAAAATCAACCTGTTACAATAGCGAAATAAAGTTGGTCATACAAGAAGAAACATGTCTTAAATGGAATCGCTTTCTTAAAATTTTCATTTCTGTCTTTATGTAACTGTCGTAGCCAACTACACCGAGATTATGAAAAGGTATTGAATTTCAACCCTGATTTGTTTGTAAATATGAAAAACATCGTTTTTTCGACTTCGACAACGCCAAACGCAATCAGGCTCACTGTATTTAATATAATTATGTTTACATTATCTTTCCATATAATTTTAGTGAATTTTCTCATGATGATTCCGCAGATGATCTATCCAAACGTCATTTAAATCGTGTTTTATGTCAAATGCCACAAAAGGGAGATTTTGACTTAAGCAATGTTCTTGACTCAATATACTTTTTCAGTTGAACAGAATATCATCATCATTATTAATTGGCCAAAGTTTATGTTATTTATTGTATTAAAAAAAATAAAGAAAAGTGCTTTTTGACAAAAAATAAAAAAATAAAGTGAGCTTTATTTAAAAAAAAGTCAACCAAAACAAATAATTGAGTTATTTTAATGTATTAATCATAATTATAATTGGATAAGCAATTTATAAAATGTTCTTTGTAAGAATTTATTTATTTAAAAATTGATTACAATAAAATTGAAAATAATAAACCAAATTTAAATATTTCGTGTTAAATTTCTCTTTACTGTACTTTTCTACCAGTTCTTCTAGAAATCCATTCCAAATAGTTTGTAATTCGTGTATATACTGTAGGAAAACCAATTTGACAGCCACCAGCACTACCAAATGCTGTTACTCCAATTTGATAATCTGTATTTTTATGCGCAACTACTACAGGTCCCCCAGAATCACCATCACAGCCACCACGACCACCTGTACCATCGGCACATATATGCGAACGACTACTTACGAGGCCGGGTAAATAATAACACATACATTTTTCATAGCCTATAATACGTGTATCCGCATAGTAGAGTTGTCTGTTAAGCTGTGTATCATTGTCACTAATACGACCCCAACCAGCCGCAGTAACAAGTTCACCTTGTAAAAATGTCTGAGTCATATAGCTGGGAGCTAATGGTATAAGTTTAACTTTTTCCGTTAGAATTGCAGGTTTTTGTAGATAAATCAAGGCAATATCATCTTTAAATCCCTGGCGTCCATATTGTTCATGTAATATAAAGTCACGTGCGGTAACATTGTATACCGAAGCAGCAGTTTCAGCATTGGCATAAATATAAGAACCCAAAAATACACGACCTTCAGTAGATCTTTAAATGAAAAAACACAGCATGTAAACTAGGATGTCCCTTAAAATGACGATTTGTCGATTTTCATTCATTACTACCCCCCCCCCCCCACACATTTTTTTATTTTAAATGGTTCCACACATGGTCCATTTACTTAAAAAACTGTTTTATTATTAACCGGTTCGATTCGGTTATCTTAAAGGGAAATGCTATATAGTAACGACATTTCAGTTGTTTCGGTATCGGTTATTTAGCGATAACAGTAATTTACTTATTTCGGTTACGGTATTTTAGTTATTCCGGTAACGTTATTTTAAGGATAACGGTTTTTCAGTTATTTCGATAATGAAATTATAAGGGTAAAGTTATTCAAGTTATTCAGGTAATGTCAATGCACACCGATATTTTTAGCCCCATTATGCCCGAATTGCAATGACTGGCAAGTTTATGATCCAACTTTGGGAATATATATCTATTTACAGCGATTATTTTTTTCTGATCTTGTGAGACTAGTTCGGTAACGGCATTTTAAGGATATCGCTATTTAAATTATTTCGGTAATGGTATATTAGTTATTTCGGTAACGGCATTTTAAGAATATCGGTACTCTAATTATATCGGTAACGGTATTTTACGGCTAACGGTATTTAAATTATTTCGGTAACGGTGTTTTAGCCATAACGATAGTCAGTTGAAAATGGTTTTAATCGATAACGGTATTTTAGCGGTATTGTCTGCCATCCCTGAAGAATTCCCAAAGTTTTAAATTTTGAAAACAAAAAATTTTTTTAATTCACTTATTCCTTTAATACTGAAAATTATTCAGATATGTAATTCTGACTTTATCGGATATCATTTACCTACTTTAGCCTGGATTCAAAAATGACGCACAAATTTGATAAAAATGCAAAAACCAGTTTTTTTTATTAATTTTAAAGATTTTTTAATATGCCAAATTTGGAGATTTCGATTGCTATTTTTATAATATAATAGTTACAATTAAAGAAAAAATAAATAAATTAAAAAAAAATATAATTCATGTTTGTGTGTGGACTCCTTTGCAGGACATTTTATGAAAATTGATTACTTTTTCTTAAAATGAACAAAATTTTAATGGTTTCATCGAAGTTTGCATAATTTTCAGAAAAATGTCAACTTAATTTGACTGATTTTATTATACATTTACTTAAGGGGGGACATGACATTGGCTGCTTTTTGAAATCGACTTTTTTTATAATTTTGTATTTTAGTAAATATTCTAAGATTCTAAGAAAAAAAAAATTCATGGAAAAATTCCTACGGGTTCAAAAGTTACAGCCGGATTAGTGAGAGCTCATTTTTAATTTTCGCGCTACCTACGTACGGCAGCTGGTATGTACTTGTTTTACAATTTTTGCAAAGGAAATGATGCAAATCGTTGGAAATGCGCCAGAGTGAAGGCATATGAAGCTTCAAAAGAAGCCCGAATTGCGAAACGATTGCAAAAAAACTGTAAGAAACAGCACAACGCAAGATAACGAAGGCATACAGTACGGCATGGCAGATTGAAGCTAACCTTTTATTTTCTTTGTTCACAAACTTTGAACGCGTTTATCTCGAAACCACGTTTTTCGTACTGCTTGCGGCACTAGCGGATTCATTTTTTTTTTGTATTTTTATAACTTGATTCGCTATCGTATGACACGAGCTTTTTTTAAATTTTTTTTTTCGATTTTTTATGAATTTTTAATGTCAATATTTTTTTCGAAAAAACACACTTTTAAATTTGGAACATCATTAAAAATTGAAAAAAAATTTAAAAAAAAGCTCGTGTCATACGATAACCAATTTTGTTAAGACTTAAAAGTAATTTTTTTTTCCAGATCGGACAATTTTTGCGACTCCCAGCGCTGCAACCACGAGGCCCCTTTTTTTCTCTGCCACCAGTTTGGAGCTCTATAAAACCATGTTGGAGTGAAAAATATAATTTTTTTCTTGTAATTTGGAAAAATGTTTGTTTTTGACTGAGTTATGAATTTTTAAAAAAAATGTCTGTTATCTCTGCCGCGAATGTAATGTCCCCCCTTAAAAAGTGTTCAACCGTTAGTGGCTTGGGGACAAAAAGGCCCATGAAAAATAATTTTAATTATGACTACAAGATTGCAAAGTTTTCAAATTGATCAAAATTCCCACATGATAAAAAATTATTTAAAGAAATTTAATCCTAAAAGGGGTAATGCTTTCACTTTTGAACGAAAAAGACCCACTAGGAAATTTACAGAATAATTTCTTTCATATTTTCATTAAATTTAGATATGTGATAAAGGGTACTGTACTAATGAACAAGCGCAATGCCGTATCGTACCTATCTTACTTTTAAGGGTTAAAAAGATAGGGTCCAAAATGGCCACAGAAAAAACATATATATATACTCATTCCATATAAAGCCATCAAAAAATATCCAATTTTCTACCGAACTTGGTATGGAAGGTAAGTGTCATATAAATATGCCATCGTACAAGTTTTGAGTTGTTATCTCTAACGGTTGTGAAAATCGAAAATATAACAAAAGTATTCGTACTTCATCGTAAATATCTTTTATTAACAGTTAAAGCTACGTGATTCATTGATACCTCATTTTAAAGTCACTGTGCTTTAAATAAAATTAAAAAAAATGATTTTTTGAACTTAAAATCCATTTTTTTAAATCCGCGGCATAAACCGCTGTATTTAAAAAAAAAAATGTTTTTTAAGTCAGTATTTGTGTTAAAGTAATTCAGAGGTAAGCTGCTATCATTACTGATAGTGAGAAAAGTAATGACCTGTCATTACCTTTTCTATACTACGAGGTTCTGCAAAAAGTTGCAAATTCTTCAGAAGTAATATCAATAATATATTTGTATATGAAATATTTTTATTTTATTTTGATATTTGCAGCATGTTGAAAACTAGTCAAGATTTGAAGTTCTTTTCTAAATATTTCAGGAAATTTTCAATGGATATTCAATTTTAATACAAAAAATTGTTCATTGGAATGTCTTGTTTATGCACAATGATAAAATTAAAACATTTTTTAACAGGATAAAACTAAAACAAGACAATTTTCAAATTCCCTGCAATACAAGTCCGATATCCTGATACAAATGCCGACATGATTTTACTAAAATTAAAGATAAGTTTGTGTAGATTTATACTCCAAAAAAAAAAAAATATAATTTTGCAATAAAATTTCGAGAAATTAAGCAAAATATACGAAAAAACAAGATTTCTGATGAAAAAATAAAAATAGCGTTATTTTAAAGACTGCAATTGAGAAAAAAACTTACAGATTTGGATTCAGCATACCTATGTAATTGTATTTAAAAATAAAGGGTCCGCCATCTAACGTTTTTTTTTTCAATTAGTGCTTATTTCGTGAATGGTAACACTTAGCTCATGCCTGATTTGACAGATAATTAGTTTTATCCTTCCGCTGAACGAATATGGTTGTATATGCGCTTGAACAACGCTGGGAAATATTGCGACATTACTTTGAAAATCATGGTAATGAGCAAGGAGTGGCCGTTACAGTCAATGGCGATCGTTATCGGGCCATGTTGAACGAATTTTTGTTCACAAAAATTGAAGAGGAGGATATTGGCAACATTTGGTTTCAACAGGACAGAACAGGAAGCCATTGGTGAAATACAGCTGCACACAATCGATAATGTGCTTAAAAATTGGAAAGATCGTGTAGGCTACTGCATGGCCAGCCGAGGCAGCCATTTGAATGAAATTATTCTCCATTATTATCCGGAAGGATTGTACTTTCAAATAAAAAAAGAAATTTGAGAAAATATTCAGTAGTTTTTTTTTATAGCATTTTCAAAAAAAAAAAAGTTATTTGGCGGACCCTTTATATATATTAAAGGGAGTTTTTTTTGGACGTCGAGTAGTGGAATTTTAGTCTTGTTAAATTAAGGTGATTTTTTCCAAAAATTATGCTGACTGATGAAAACATTAAAATTTTATTTAATTTTAGAAAAAATAATCAATTTTTATAAAAAGTTTATTTTTTGTTCTTTAATTACAACTGTTTATTATAAAAATAGTAATAGACATTTCCAAATTATACGGTGTTTCCACGTACAATTTTAAGCAAAACATGTGATTTGGTGGCTAAAAATGTATGGAAAAACATGTGCAAAACATGTTTTGTTTCAAAACACGTCCAAAACACCTCCAATCAAAACGTAGCATTAGGCATTCTAAACAATCGTTAAATTAAAAAAAAAACAGGGACCGAAAATAACAGTTATTTTTGAATTTTTGAACAAAAAAAGCATCTAGAGGTAAATGTTGGAAAGAAAACTGATTCAAGTATACCGTATTGATGTAAAGAAGTCTTTCATAAAATGCTCTTCTTTTAATATTTTAGATTTTTATTTTTTCTAGCAAATATAGTAGCGGTTTTCACTATTGGTGTTATATTTACTTCGTGTTATATTTACTACGATTTGTTCACAACAAAGCGTGAGTGTCTTTCTTTTAAGGTATGGTAAATTTATAAATCAGCTGATTTTTATTGTTCGCCACATATGTATGTATTAAAAATTATTTTATTTTCAATTTATAACGAGCTTTCAACCTCCGTATATTTACAAAAATAAAGCAAATCAAACATATTAGCTAGGTTGATACTAGTATTTCGATCTGGCTAAAGATCTCATCAGAACCCGAAGTTTTAGAAAAGCTAGAGCCTATATAATAGGCAGAACTTTAACAAAAAACCTATTAATAATCAATTTTGCTCCATTCTTGTCTTCTTAGTAATCAACCACGTGGTTAGGTCTTTTCCTAACAAGCATCATGACGTTACTAAACTTTGAAGACCAAAAATGTTCTATTTATATAAAAAATTTTTAGTGTGTACTCTGGCTCAAGTAATATTTTTTTTTTTACAGTTACATATATTAGTTTTTGTTTATTTTAATTTAAAAAAAAATGCCAAAATTTACAGAAAAAGGAAAAATCACAAATTTATTACTTCAAAATGCAAAATGCTTTAGTTTGAAACTAGGTTTTTCGATAGTTTTTTCATTAATTTTTAAGTTTTTCCAATAGTTAACACAAAATACCTTTTTTGACGGCAGAACAGTCAGCTGTTTTTTTGCTGATAAATTTACCACGCGTGTTTACCACAGTTTTTTGTATGGTATTTCGCCACAGCGTGGTAAATATAAGTGCAATACATTTTGTTGTTGGTTCTGGTAAATTCTGATAAATTTAGCAAACGTACACCATTAACCAGATCTACAAGGGTTGTTTACTAAAAAGAGTGAATACCGCTATTATAAGTTATTTTTTTACTTTTAATTTTTTGTAAAAAAATAAAAATTGTTTTTGACTTTTATATTTTCGATCATATATAAGAGTTTTATTTTTTATTTTACTCAAAAAAATAAAAGTTATGTTTTGACTTTTATTTTTTCGAGCAAAAATAAGTTAATTTTTTTTCAAAAATGCATTCAAATATTTTTGCCATAAATTTAAAAAAATCGCTTAAATAAAAATCAAAAAATAACTTTTTTTGCCCAAAAAACATAAAAATCAAAAAATAACTTTTATTTTTGCTAAAAAAAATAAGTCAAAAATAACTTTTTTTCTCGAAAAAATAAAAGTAAAAAAAAATAATTTTGCTCGAAAAGATAAAAGTAATAAAATTCCTTGTTATATTAAATTTTAATAATATCCTTAAAGTAAGTGAATTTGTTAATATAATTATTTTTAGATTTAAGTGTTTTTTACATTGTTTTTGCACATTATATTATACTATTAGCCGTATATGGCCTATAAGGGCTCGGTTAATTTAAATAAATAAAAAAAAAAAAAAAAAAAAAAAAAAAAAAAAACTTAAGGTACGTATATTAATCAAATATTTGAATAAAATATTTGTTTACATATTTGCTTCCAATTGTGTCATAAAAAAATTATTTTATTTTATGTTCAAACTATGATCAAATATTTGATGGTTTTTGTTTGTTCAAACAGCTCTCAAATAGTGTCAAATAAAATAAACGAAAAAATATTTGTCGAGCGTTCAGATTAAAACAAATATTTGTATTAAATATTTATTTAATCAAAGTGTAAAAAAACATAGATTTATTTAATCGAAAAAATAACTGTTTTTTAAAAAAATTGATCACTCGGGACAAAAATTTTGTCCGTTTTGGTCTATCTCGCTTAGTTTTGGAGATACTGGACATTTTAAAATATCGCCATTTTGTAAAATGGCTTGTATCTCGAAAACTAAGCATGATATCGCAAAATGGACAACATTTTTGCAGACCTTAACAAACAAATCCATGCCAACAAAACAAATGTGTACAGTGTTCCGATTCCAATCATTCCCCGTTTCATTTCATATCGTTCCGTTTTGGACCAATGTTCGATTCTGTTATCGGAATGATTAAATTTTTATTTTCACGTACGACAACACAATTGTGTACAGTGCACCGATTCCAATCGTTCCCCGTTTCATTCCATATCGTTCCATTTTGGACAGATGTTCCAATCCATTATCTGAGTGTTTAAAGTTTTTTAATATCTATTTACATTTCAGTTTTTTATAAAGCCTTTTATTAATAAATTTATTAAAAAAATTTATAATTGACGATTTTACCTTTTATTTGCCATTGTTTGTTCTTACATTTTTTTTGTAAGATCAAATAAATATTTGCTCAAATCAGAAGAAAATATTTGATAGATAGTGTTCACACTATGGTTAAGTTTGTCAAATATTTATTTGAATGCAAATAATTTTGTTTGACCAAAATCAGCTGATTTGCTGTTTGACCCACAAAAATATTTTGTGTTCAGATTACGGCAAAGAAATATTTCATTTTTTTTGTCAAATATTTAACTAATCTGAACGTACCTTTATTGTTGCTCAAAAAAATAAAATTAAAACAATAACTTTTATTTTTGCTCGAAAAAATAAGTCACAAAATAAATTCTTAGGAAAACTTTTGTAATGGGTGCGATTAAGTAATACATTACCTTGTAACGTGTACTCATTACCTCTATCATTATTTTCCAATGAAAAGTAAGGGGTTACCGATAATGGGTTACATAATGCATTACTTTGTAATGAATAAAGAGTATTTAACATTATTTCGAAACATAAAGTAATGAGTTACCAATAGTTGACTACATAATGTATTACATTGTAATGTATACTCCTTACATTCAACATTAATTTAAAACATAAAGTAATGAGCTACCGATAATTAAACACTCATGGATTACCTTTTACATTACTTCGGAACATAAAATAAGGAAATCAATACATTTTAAGCAATCATGTATTGATTTGCTTATTTACTTTTTCCCACCATATTAGTAACCTGTTACTTTCCCCCCACAAGGTAATGAGTCCACCCATTACTTTTAGGCTCATCGCCTGTAAAATTCATCAGAAAAACTTGTTTTTACAAATTACTTGATGTCTTAAAAATATAAGACTTCAACGGATTCGACATCTGATTTGAAAAACAAGTTCTTCTGGGTGGGGTTTTTTCCTCCGTAGAACGCGGCAGGCGGCTTCGCGAAATAAAGTTTTTTCTAATGTAATGCGTGGAGCCTTATGGCGATACATTACTTTACCCATTATTTTGTAATGTGTGGTTTTGCTGGGTTTTATGCATCCGACTTTTATGATAAAACGAATAATAATTAGGATCACTGCAAAAACACACGTTTTTTGCGTTTTTATCAAATTTGTTCGTCATTTTTGATTCCAGACTAAAGTGGGTTAATAACATGCGATGATGTCAGAATTCCATATCTGAAAATAGTCGGCCCGGGTTAACGTTTTCTGAACAAAAAATTTATTTCTTTCATTTTGGAACCATTTGTAATAAAATGTGGGGTGGTGTGGTGTAATGACAAATCTATTTTAAAGGGACACCCTAATGTATACACCATTATAAAATAATTAAATTTACTGTTTAAAATTAAATACTACATACCTAAACAAACAATGGGCAGCTGTTAGAACATAACGTTCTGTTATTAGAGAACCTCCACATTGATATACTCGTGGTGGCTGGTACATTAATAATCCCACCAAATAGGGAAACATATTCATTTGGGCTTTTAGGCCTCCAGTTATGTAATTTTTAACCGAATTTACAATATTGTATTTGGAACATTTGCGACGCCAATTATCCACAATATAATCTTCTTCCTGCCATGGCCAATTTGGAAAGTTTGTTCCTTTTCTTCGTGAAGGCCAGTTATTAGTATAGCCTTTATTTCGAGCGGCATTTGCTATCGTTATCATAAATATTAAAAAACTTAAAATCACTGGATTTAAATTCATGTTGAGTGCGTGCTTTCAGTACATTTTGATACTGTTGCGATTTGCAATAAACATGTTCTTTTATGCAACAAAAATCTAAGCTCAGCTGAAAGGAATTATATGTTTAATATAATATTTTCATATTGTAATTATGTTCATTATTGCAATTTACATTAGTTCCCAAATTATTTTAAATACATGCATTTTAATTACAATAATCATACATGAGACTAATGAATAATTAAGTGAACTAATGAAATGATGATTTCATTAGTCCACTTAATTGTTGATATTAATTGTAATGAAATTATTTTCATTACGTCAGCGCCATCTATCGAATATACAAAGAATATATCATAGATGTGGCATCACTTACAACATATGGGAAAACAGTGGACATTAGAGTGAGGTAAGTTTCTAAAAATAGAACTGTTGTGTTGTTGGAGTTGTACTTCTGAGATTATGTATGCAAGAACAAAAACACCGTGTATTAAATAAAACTAGTTTTAATCACTACAAAACTCGACCTGACGATAGATCTGAGGGCTAAAGCGCTCTGTCTAACATGTAGTGCGAGTGCATGTGGCATTAGAAATCAGTTTATCTATACCACGGTCAGTGACTGCACAGAAAATTTCATATAGACTCAATCGAACAAATAAAAACATAACAAATATTACATTATTAAAAAAACAGGGTCACTGACGAAGGTTCAATACCAGAAACTGTCTGATTCAGAAAATTGAAAATTTACAATCTAGTTATGATTTTTAGAAAATTCACTCATTCTTCTCTACCTTTAAATTTCATTACCATTAATAATGAATCAAATAAAAAAAAATAATTACCATTGAAAAACAGGCTTTAAAAAAAAGTAATAATGCTGAAATCAGGGATGAAATGACCTAACTCAGACTCATGCTTATTTTTAATAATTAATGATCCAAAATTTTCTAAAATTATATAGATATTACTTTTCAGACTGGTTTGTAAAGTAAAATGAAATGGAATTTAACGAGTGGAATTGGAAACACTGAACACAAAAAACGAAATGAAATAAAACCGGGAACGAAATTTAAATTCGGAGTGTGCTTATTATTATTATCACACATATTGGTAAACAAAATTAATAAGTCACCCTGTGACACTTTTCTAAAAATAAATCCTTTGGGATCCCTCCCAAAGCTACATCTGTTGTATTATCGAGGCGTGTTTGTTTACCCAAATACATGCGTATGTGAAAATACAAATTTTAACATTCCGATAATAGCATGGAATATTCGTCGATAATCGAATGATATGGAATGGAACGTGGAACGAGTGGAAACGAAAAACTTAACACATTTGTATTATAGGCACGTGTTACATACGTCAAGTTTTGCAAATGATGCCTATTCTTATTAAAAAGTTTGAGACTATAGTTAAGACTGTATTCCCCATGTGTTTGTTGTTGCAAGTCACAGCAAATTTTATTTATTTGAAATTTTGTTTAAAAAGCGAATTCGACAGTGCTTTGTTTTTTGTATCGCATCTAATTTCTACATGGGAAATTTTGTCAAAACATAGAATTTGTTAAAAGCTGACCTTTGACCTTCTGATCATTTCCAAATTTTTTCATATATTTTTTACACCAAATGGCACAATATTCATCGCGAAATTCATTAAAAATCTAACAAAAAAATTTCGTCCTTATAACGTAATGCCGCCCTGATATTAAATATGTACTTAAAAGTCTAACATATTTGTTTTTTACTTTTCGCATTAACTAGACCATTGTCTACACCTTTTGCAAAAGTTTTACCCATTAAAAAGTACTTTTAATTGATTTATTTTCAATGTGAAAATTCTGTTCGCATCGAATTTATTTTCGAATCGAATTACATAATAACCCATATAATGATTTGAAAAAAACAAACAATTTTTCGCTTTTTTTAAAGCAATTTCACTAATTTTTTGAAAGCAAATTTACTAAGATTTTTCCGTCATTGTAAAAATAAAAGTAGGTGGAAAAATTAATCCGTTATTGTTTTTAATATCAAAAATGTGATATGTGCTGTCAACCAGCAAAGGAACATATAAATTTGTAAGTTGCAAACAACAATTTTCAAAAATTATTAAAATGTGAGATGTTGGTTAGTTCGGTTAAAGATCATGAATATTTTTTTCCATATTAACAGAAAAATTATAGTTTTATTTGTGATAATTTACTTTAATTAACAGAAAAAACACTTCGAAAAAAAGTTATTAAAATTAGTACGAAAGCCACAATCAAAATTATTTACAATTTTTTAATAAATACACAAGGTACAGTGGAAAAATTCGATTAATATATATGCTCGACATATGTTGAAAAACGAAGAAAATCTTCAATGTTTGATATTCTTTCACTTACAATGTAAAGGATAAAATATGATGACATTTGAACTGCCAGTCAAATTTTCAACTTAATTAGTTGAACTGGCAACTGTGGTAATAATTAACAGAACTAAATATAGATTTATAGAAAATAAATTCGCAGTAAATTTCGTCATACTCAACAAACTAAGTCACGTTACGTTTTTAACTTAACTAGTTGAGTTAAATAGATGATGTTTACCATTTAACACTTTAAGGCACTAAGAATGTTGATGAAGGCCGTTGCGGGCTAGAAAGTTAACTCCATTCATGCAGGTGTCAAATAACTTTTTCTGTGTTTTTTCTGTTAATTAAAGTAAATTATCACAAATAAAATTATA
This sequence comes from Delia radicum, assembly GCA_021234595.1. Lineage (NCBI taxonomy): Eukaryota > Metazoa > Arthropoda > Insecta > Diptera > Anthomyiidae > Delia > Delia radicum. The sequence continues at coordinate 12,972,940 of CM037854.1, read as the reverse complement.
ATTTTTCTGTTAATATGGAAAAAATATTCATGATCTTTAACCGAACTAACCAACATCTCACACACAATTTATAGATCAACAATGAAAATTTACTAATATTTGACTTGTTAATAAATAAAATAAGATTTTTTTTAAACACATTAACCCTTTAATTGAGTACAAAATTTCAATTTCAATTAATTAAACCAACTTATCTTCCTAACAAGTTTTTTTTTCAAAATTCGCATGGAAAATTGGTAAAAAAAAAATGGGTTAAAATAGTAACAGCAAAATTAAATTTGATGACAGTTTTGAATTATTTAAAAAAAACAAAAGTTGTCTATAAATTTTTTCGAAAAAACAATTCCGAGTAATTTCTCATGGATTCGAGGTTAAAAAGTTGCTAAACTCAGAACAGTGGTACTTAGCAGAGTAATATAGCTCCGTACAAATTGTTTATTGACAGTCCGATTAAAAAAAAAATAAAAGCAAATGAGCTTTTAAAAAACAAAATTTGGATTTTTTATTAATTTGGTAAACCTGAAAAGATTTGAATGTTTAAGAACCGCTGAAATATCTAAGATCATTATACATTTATTTTGTTTTTACATAATTACCTTTATGAATATCACGTATCACTAATATTTGACTTGTTAATAAATAAAATAAGATTTTTTTAAACACATTAACCCTTTAATTGCGTACAAAATTTCAATTTCAATTAATTAAACCAACTTATCTTCCTAACAAGTTATTTTCAAAATTCGCATGGAAAATTGGTAAAAAAAATGGGCTAAAATAGTAACAGCAAAATTAAATTTGATGACAGTTTTGAATTATTTAAAAAAAAAATAAAAATTGTCTATAAATTTCAAAATTTTTTGCGAAAAAGCCAATTCCGAGTAATTTCTCATGGATTCGAGGTTAAAAAGTTGCTAAACTCAGAACAGTGGTACTTAACAGAGTAATATAGCTCCGTACAAATTGTTTATTGACAGTCCGATTAAAAAAAAAATAAAAGCAAATGAGCTTTTAAAAAACAAAATTTGGATTTTTTATTAATTTGGTAAACCTGAAAAGATTTGAATGTTTGAGAACCACTGAAATATCTAAGATCATTATATATTTTTTTTTTTTTACATAATTACCTTTATAAATATCACGTACTTACAATTTATTTGAGATAAATTAAAAAAAAAAACTTTAGTTTTTATATTTTTTAATAGTTTTTATTGTTTATGAAACATTTTTCTTTTACTGCTTTATGCATTTATCTTCAGGGATTTTTGTTTTTGTTGCAATTTCAAATAAAATTAATAAAAACAAAAGAAAAAGAAATATTTAATAATAATAGTAATAATAGTAATAAAGGGATACAATTGCAATATTGTAAAATTAATAATCATAGAGAAGTAATAATATAATTAAAATTATTTTTCATGCATAATTTTTCATTTTTTGTTTTTTTTTTTGTTTGTTTGTTTGTTTGTTTATTAGACATTAAATTAAATAATAACCATAATTAATAAATGTTTTTATTAATATGTGAATTGTTGTTGTGGTATTTTTTGTTTTTTGTTTTTTTTTTTTTTAATCAATAATTTTTATATATTTATATATAAATTAATATAGATATACGAGATAAACTAATACTACAATTTTTTTTAAGACACTTTGTTTTTCCATTAAATATTACTATTTAATTATTTATGTTTTTTTTTAAATATTTTTTTTTTTGTTGTTTTTTTTTCTGTATAAAGTAGTTTATTATTTATACATGTTATATAATTAAGAGGGAGTTTATTCATTAAAGCTTACAACCTAATTGCTTATAAATGTTACATTAATTTTATTATATTTTGTTTATTGTTTTATTTTATTATAATCTATGTATATATAAATCTATGTTTTGTTTGTTTGTTATATATATATATATATATATATATAGTTTTGTTTTTTTTTTTTTTTTTTTTTTGAATATAAAAGCCGTAAAGTATGTATTTTGAATTATTTGATACAAACAAAAGAAAGTCAAACGTAAAATTACAAGGAAATGGAGGGCTTTTTTTATATAAAAATTATGTTTTTTTTTTTCGTTTGCAAAAATATTTTTTTTTTTTTTTATTTATTAATTATAATAGCTTTATAAATACTTAGCAAAAATAGTATTTTTGTTTTTCTATATACATGATTTTTTTTTCATTGAAAATCTTATTCACAATTTATTGCATTTCTTTTTACTATCATATCCGAAAGTCTGGGGCTTTCATTACTAATGTTTATATGATGATAGTACATATAAAGATATATATTTTTAAAATATATATTTTATTGGCTATTTAAACATATTTCATTTTATAATTTGCTTGCTATTGAAAGGTTATATACAATATTTCTGTTAAAGGCTTAAGTACAAATTAAATGAGGAATATGTTAAGAGGATTGTTTTTTTTTTTAAGAAACTTTGCTGAAACGTTTGATGTGTATGTGAAAAAATGTTATAATCGTGGTGACTGTGTGTAATTCGATTTGAATAAATGTTAATTCTAAATTCACTGTAGTGTCTTTTGGAGTACGTAAAAGTGTGGGTGTCCTAAATGTGGACACAAAATTCAAATCAAATGTTTTATGATTTAAACTATGGTTATAAATTTTGTAATTTTGAAAAGAATACTAAAAAGACGAGACTTTTTGTAAATGATTTTTAACTTGAATTTTTTAAGTAAATTGCAAAATAAAAGTTGTGTGTTAAGCCCAAATTAGAAGCGTAAAAATAAAATAGATGATAATGTTGCTCTTTTGTTTGAATCTAACGCATTGAATGGAGATGAGAAAAGAAAATCTATTCTCAACAGAATTGACTATCCGCAAATTCGTCACACATGTGTTTAATGTGTGAAAAAGAGACAACGCCTTAACTCGCAAAACGTATACAGAGTGAAACGCTCCTAGGTAGAAATTGCAAACCGTACAAAAAAAAAAAAAAAAAAATGGTACTGGCTAGGGTATTCAATCGGTTAACCGTTACTCGATTAATCGATAAATTTTAATCAAACAACTGTTCGAGTAAATTAAAATGTCCGATTTCGAGTAAGGAATAACTCGAACAATTTTGGTCAATTCATCGAGTTAATCGAGTAAATCAAAATATGTTCTATTTAAGTTTATATTTTATAAAAAAAACTTAAATTGTTTCGTATTTTTTGAAAATAATTTTTTTTAATATAAAACTACATTCACACTGAACCCCAAATACATATTTTGGTTTTTTTTTTAGTTTTCAACTTTCAAATTCCATACAAATTTTAATTCGAAAACGTATTTTGGGGTTCAATGCGAACGTAGTATGAAATATAGAGCAATATGTCAGTTACCATGTCAATTAACATATTAAATATGTGCAGTAGGGCTGAAACTTTTTTACGTAGCACCACGATATAGGCAATACCATACTGATAAAAAATATGTTTGTTTCGCAATTTTGGATAAAAGAAATTCGACACAGATACCAAAGCCTAACATATCACATTTTCAGCAATTTCTAAAGATATTTTTAAAATATCCTTGAACAATTACAGATATTATTATACTCAAATAAATGGTCGGAACTATAAAGTAAATTTAAGACCAAAAAGTACGATTTCCATAAACTAAGCGAAATTTTTAAGTATCTGAATATCAAACAAAAAATAAAAATCGCAACAATCGCAAAACCATTAGATTGTGTTAATTTTTTTTTTAATTCCAATTGTCATTATAATTTTTTCGGTTCTTTATACAACTTTAGTTTATGTAATTTATATGATTTTTGATCTATATTTTTCCGAGGCATAGACTGCTATGTCATTATTTTTGATATTTGCAAAAATTCGAAAAGAAAAGAAAGAAGACATTAGAGATTTATAATATCTTTTTAAAGTCTAACTTTATAAAAACGAAAGGAAATAATGTTAAACCCCTCAATTGTATATTATTTTAGAATATTTTTTTAATTTTAAATTAATTACCCAACTTTTTTTTTAATTTTTATAAAATATATTTCCTAACTCCTGATTTTGTATTTATTTTGTGTTTTATTATGAATTTTTAAGGAAAAACTGAAGGAATAAATCTATTGAAATTACTCGAGTTACTCGAGTAATTTTTAAATCTTACTCGATTAATCGATCAAGTTAAAAACCTCAAAATCGAGTTACTCGTTTACTCGAACAAAACCAAACCCGAGTAATTTGAATACCCTAGTATTGGCAAACCACTTTTATTTTTGTAAAATCCATTCTGTTAGGAATTACCAAAGTTATAAATAATATTGTACTAGAAAAACACATTTTGTTTGAAAAGCAAGTGTTTTGCCAGTATCAAAAATTCGCTATCTCTATTGCAGCAAAATTCGTTGTCTCTATTGTTTTTAGCAATATAACAACTATTAAGTAGCATTATCTTTTTTTAAATATTTGATTATATTTTTACTAGTTCAATCAGCGATTATTTATTTAAAAAAACTAAGGCCGAACTGGGTTGCTGGTTCTAAAAGATGCGTGTTTTAAAAACATTTCACAAAATTAATTAAATTTAAGGTATTTGGAAAGCACTACTACTTGAGGTTGGCCGCCGCAGTTATCAATCGGGTAACATTACAATACTCTTAAGATTGTTAATCCCACGTTCTGCCAAGGCATAAACGAACGTCGACGACGGTTTGGCAGTAGTAAGCCGATTGTATTTTTCTGTCTGGGCGGTTAAAATCAATTCGCAGGGACCGGGTAAAATAGTTCGTTATAAGTTTAATGCAAATACACAAACCTAATAACTTGAGTTTCGTACGGATAATAAATATTCATGTTTTTAATTTTCAATTTGATATAACTTCTGCAAAAATAAGTTAATTCGTTAGAAGTTGGGCTTTTCGGAAAGCTTATTGTAAGTGCTCTCTACAACAGTCATAACCTTGAGGTAATGCGTTAGCCCATACGCAATCATTGAAAATTAATTTGATTTTGCATTGAGCTAAAAATTTACTTATCATCTTTTGAACTTAACTTTAACATTTCAACACTAAATATGTCAATGTAGTAAACGGTAATTACAAAAGATGATAAATAACACAAATTCGATGTTATATCACGGAAATAAAAAAATATTATTGTTCAATTATGTATTAAAATTTTTAATTATAATTTTTATTTAATGCTAAGGCAAATAAATATCTATCAAACTGTAATATCCAATTTGATCTATCGGATTTTCACGATTTTTGAGAATTTATAAAAATGTTGAATGTTTTTATTTGTTGGAAGAAAATAGCTAATTTTTCACATTAAAAAAGAAATAAGGAGCCATTTTCTGCATATTAAAATTTTTACAAGTTCGAAAATTTCTGGATCCGATCTTTTAATTTTACATAAATAGTACATACTTACTGCACCACAAATTTTTCTCATTCAAAAAATGTTTCCATGCGTCCCTAACCAAATCATCATATAATCTTTATAACACTGGTCTTCTTTCTTTAAATTAACAATTTTTCAAAAAAGTGCCATAAAAAGTCAAAAATTGTATTTTTTTTTATAATTATATTTCAACCCTGGAACAATAGTTTTTCATTTTTTATAATTATGTCACATACTTTTGAGTGCATTATTATATATCCCTCCGATCTAAAATTATCGGGGATTAAAAGTATCAATATATTTGAAAATTTCAATACGGCTTTGCTAGCTGGGTATTTTTTTTTTTCAGCCTATACACCTCGAAACATAGACAAACTTCGGGCCTGGTACTAATTTGAAATAAAATTAAAAAATTACTAACCTTAGTGTGGTAATATGAGGACCAGATTGAACTATGCGTATTCAATAGTTTTATTGACTACAAAAATAGTATTTTTACGTTTTTTTTCTAATATGCTTTATTAACACATTCTAAATGCATGAAATTTCCCATCTACATTTTTTTAAATTCTGTTTCGGTATTATGAAATCACGTATGTTGAATAAAACATGTTTGTAAAAAGCTCTCAACGAATTCTAAGAGATTCAGGACAAGTTTTTGGGATGTCAGTTAAACTTGGTTTAGTTAAACCCGAAAACGAATTTTGTCAGCCATTTTCAAGTTTGTTAACAAGAATTTGTCGGAACAACTTTTCCTTATTCATATTTATGAAATAAAACTAAATAAATCACATTCCAATGGCATTATTTTAGTTACAAACGGCCTTTAACTGAGTTTAAAGATAATCTACATCCTGAAAATTCGGCCTGGTTATTATTGTGATAATCAGGTGTGATTGTGATATAACATGAAACATAACGGCCCAATCTCAAATATTTAGGTAGTAAAAATGGATTTTAAAGTTCGAAACTTTTTTGTTTTAAAACTTTTGGCCGCCAAAAAGCTATTCTTGTTTATTTTGTCCTCTCTATCACATATACAAATTTTATGGCTATCGCAGGGAACTCATCAGCAGCGCTTCCTTGTAAGACAAAAAGAAGAAATACCGTTGCTAATCATAGATTACATAGATCTCAAACTCTTCTTCTTTTAACAACAAACACATTTTTTCATACGCATTCAAATATTTTTTGTATAGGCATACGACGTACATATGTCCACAACAAATTCTCTTGAGTTTCGTGCACTGACAGCAAATGTCAAAGAGTTGGAGATCTATGTAATCTATGGCACTAATGGGTAACAATTTTTTTATTAATATTAACTTGTATAAAAAACTATTGATGGGTCTAACAAAGAGGGTTCGTTATTAACGTTGTTTTTTATGAAATTTTGTAAAATCATTGAGACCGGGTAAAACTTTTTGTTATATGCGTAGGTCATCGTTATGAACGTGTTCCACTGTAATTTTTTTATAATTTACAAATCACTTCGAATAATTGAACCACAATTTAAAATTCTAATAAGACCGTATTTGTGATTTTTAAGACATTTAAATAAAACTAGAAAGGATCTGCATAATTTTTTTTTTTTTTTTTTGATTTTCACATCAAAAACTTAAGCTGCTAAACAATTATGTTGTACATTCTAGTATAGAAATTGAAATGGGGTATCTTTTTTTATTACCAGTAATGCTACTAATCACATTCCTCATTACTACTTTAGAACGCAAAAAAATACGTACTAGCTTACCTTCTGCATTATTTTAAACATAATTTAAGACGTTACCTATAAGGTGTATTTTGTGTCATTATTTCAATAATGGCCTGTTTTTTTTGTCATTAGTTCATCAATTCTTTTTCGAGACATATGAATATAAAAGTAAGGAGAATTGTAAGAAGAAAATTAAGAGTTAGTAATAAGAAAAGTAACTAGTTACCATTACCAGCAACAGGATTGGTAACCCTTTTCCACACTGGGATATTGCATGAAAAATGCTTTTAAATTCTTATATAAAACTACTACGATTTCTTGTTGAAATAAAAGCGACAAATGATAATCATCCATTTCGTATGTCTAATTTTAGACCGAATCAACAAAAAAATACTCGCTGTTCATAGATCTGTGTTTAAAGCAGAGTTCGAATTTTAAACACAATCAAATGTTTTTCTATCGTTCTGTTTTGCTTTTTGCTGAAACTCAACACAATCATTTTGTTGTGCACAGTAAACATAAACACAAAATTTCTTTATTTGCATTTTGATTTGTAAACAGAACACTAACACTTTCACAAACTAGTTTTCGATGAGATACCGAACTAAACGATTTTGTTCTGTTTGTCCAATATTTCAAACAGTTTGATTTTGTTGTGTTTATGGAATGGAATGGAACAAAACTATTCGTAAACCGTTCTTAGTGTTTATGTCATATTACAAGTGAAAAAAATTTTCATTGAATTTTATGAATAATTGCATTAGTTTAATAAAAAGTTTCAACGGAGAAGTTCCAGTGAAATTTCATAAAACTAATGCAAAAAAAAACATTGATAACATGCAGAAAAATCATTTCTTTATTTTGGCAACCACAACGTTAAAAACGCGTTTTAATGTTTAAGTTGAATGAACACTAAAAAATAACCACTACGAAATAATAATGTTTAACGAAAGAAACATTTTCGTTTTGTTCCGTTTGTTATATTCACCCTTATTGTGTATGTCGTATTTAAAATACGCCTACGACTGTTTTGTAATAGATTAAAGAAAACAAGTTTATGTTCTCTTTAATCTATTACAAAACAGTCGTAGGCATATTTTAAATACGACATACACAATAAGGGTGATTACAAACAACGATTTGAGCACTTGTGTTGTGTTTATAAATACGAACGAAACAATAGAGATCGTTGTATTGGTTTTTTTTTGATAGCAACGTTATGTTAGTGGTACATAAATTTTCGAACTCTGGTTTAAATAAAGTACCCATTTAAATTCGGAAACGAAAGTATTAAAATATTTATAAAAATGATAAGTAAAGGATAAACGGGCATTTGTTTTAGACTTTAATATTATTTAGTTCTTTTCTTATTTATTGAAACCACATTCGGCCTGATTACGGTTGTCGTAGTCGTAGTGAAAATTTGTCGTTTTTAAAAAACGGTATTACGTTTGTCGAAAACTACGAATGTACAACACTGCTAGAAAATCTATTACAATTTCCGTATTACGGTTGTCGTTTTCGACTGTCAAAATGTATAAACAGTCGTCCATTTTATTTCTCACGATTTAAAAAATTCTTAAGAAATGCAAATTTTAATGAAATTTTAATTAAATTTAAATACTTTTAGAATAAAAATTATAGCACCGAAGCTGTTTGCGAAATTATAGGACGTTTTAGGGTAAAAAAAACATAATTGGCAAAATCTGGAACAAGTGCAGTTTAGAAACATAACTACGATTACTTCAAAACTTTTACCCCAAAAACTAATTTTTGAGCTGATTTCAATAAACAAAATATTTGTAGTCGCAGGCGCCCCCTTGCGGCTGGGCTGGGCATTAAAGTTGAAAAAGTTTTTTAAGTATCTCAAAAAGTACAAGTCCGTTTATAACAATATGCATGTCGTATGAAAGCTTTTTTAAATGGCTTTTCAATGGTGTACAATATGTCAATATAAATTAACCCATTAAAGGACGGTTTAAAATTTTCTTATTTTTACTTTAGTTTTTTAGATAAAATGTGCTTCAAAAATTGGCCTATGTAAGCACTTAATAAGTTAATAGAAATGGATAGCCGGATTTATAAGCTTTCTTTTGAGGTACAATATGACCACATATCTCTTGAAACAAAAAAAAATATATCAAAGGTTAAATTTATACAATGTGGATTTTTGCGATTTTTTTAACCTTTAATCTAGTTTTTATTTTAAAAGATATGGTAGTCCATTATACCTTTAATGAAAGCTTGTGAAATTTTCTTTAATTTTTTGTACAGTTTTTATATGCTTATATAGGGGATTTTTTTTAATAAGGTGATCTTTTTACAAAAAAAAAAAAAAAACACAAATAAATATAAGGAAATTTTAAATTGGGCTGTAATGGGTTAAATGTCTAGGGTCATATCGTACATCATTGAATAGATATTTTAATAAGCTTTGATATGACATGTATATTGTAATGATCAAACGTGTACTTTTTGAGATAATTGTAAAAAACTTTTCCGAATTTAATGCCTCGTCCAGCCGCAAGGGGGCTCTGGGGACAACATTTTTTTTTTTTTTTGTTTCTTAAAATCAGCTCAAAAAGTAATATGCGAGGTAAAAGTTTGGACGTGATCGGAGTTATTTTGCTAAACAACACTAAGCCGTTTTCTTCGAATATCATTCGTCTCAGCCATAGGCACTCATATTTTTCATCTGAAGTTAAAAAAAAATAAGTCCAAACTTAGCATTTTTGTATATTTTTGATAATTTAAGAACAAAATTAAAAATTTCTTATTGCCGCCAATCAGCTGTTTTTGACAGATCGTCATAGAGTGCTTCATAATATTAATAAATTTAACAAATTTGTCAACACTCTGTTGTTTTCAATCTATTACAAAAAACCTTTTAGTCGAAAAATTTACGTAATACCGCAACAAATAAAAATCGACAATGACTTCGACTAGATTCGAAATACGACTACGACAACCGTAATCAGGCCCATTATTTTTAAAATTTTAGTTAGTGCATAGTTAAAAATTTTTCTTACTAAAATTTTGAAGTTTGTATGAAAAAAATTGCTGAAATGTTACTATAAAAACACATACAATTTAAAAAAATCGTTATAACTGATAGCTAAGCCTCTTGAAAAAGTAAAAATGTTTTCTATTTAATAAATGATAGGGAGTACATAGTAGGAAAAAAAAACTTACAACAGGGATACCCATATGCCACGGTGCTTGGAAAATAATTTTCCAATATTTTTGTAAAATCTTAGAAACACAAATTTAAAGATTAATTATATTTACTCGAAGATATTAATTCAAATTCATAAAAAATAATTACAAATAAATTTAGAATTTGTCCTCACCAATAAAGGAAAAAAAAAAAAATACAGGAAAAAAGAACTTTTCATAAAAACAACCTAAATAAATATTTTAACAACGATTATATTAATTTTTTTTTTTGAAACTTAAAACTAATATGTATGAATGATTTTTGAAAAAATATATGTATAAAAAAGTAATAAAAAAAAATATTTTAAAAAAATGTATGCTAAAAGAAGCAATTAAATAAAAAAAAGAAACATTACTATATTTACATACTCCAAAAAAAAAAAAATCATGTGTTATTTTCATAACAATAAAAAAACACATTAAACTTAAATATACATACATAAATGTTTTTTTTTTCTCAATATTTTTCTGGTTTACTAAAAAACAAATAATATAAAATTACTAGCTAAACGATTTATTGCAGTTTTATTGTAGTATGGTTTCTAATAGTCGATTGGTTGGTTGGTTGGTTGGTTTTGGGGCAGAATTATGTTGTGTTTATTATTGTTTCAACAAAAATGGAATTATATACAAATAATAAAAACTATTATATTTAAAAGCACAACATTTTATAGGTGTTTTTGTTAATGAAAAACATAATTGAAACAGTTAAAGTACAGTGTCGGACAAAACTAACTGTATAAAATCACCATGCTTTTTCTTATGAGTGTATTCTAAAAATGTTTGCTGATATTCATATTCTTTAAACGCTTATCGATAAAAACACCTAATAATTTAAATAAAATGCTTTGGTTTATGCAAATTCCGATTATTACCATAGTCTCAACTACTAGCGCGAAAATACTATTTTTACTAATATTCTATCTTTTTTTTTTTTTGCCAAATAATGAATTTTTTTTTAAATTGGCATTAATTGCCGATCATCAAATATTATACTCCTATTAAAAAAAAACATGTGCTTGGATTAAAGAAATTTAAACGTTTTTCAAATAATGCTTTAAGACAGCAAACTGAAAACCATAGCAGCGATTTTTATCGCTAAAAACAGTTTCAGGTAAAAATAATATTCAGTTTTATGTCACAACATCCATTTAATGGGAATTTTAGGGTTTTTAATTTTTTTCATCGAGTTAGAATTAATAGATTGCATTTAGAATTAGAATATTTCTAGAAACAAGACTTATCAAAGGACATTTTGTGACAGATTTTACAAAAAAATATTATGTGGAACATTATTCTTATTCCATGACCTCAACGGTGATTGCAATATTTTGCAATTCGCTTAGAAACTACATGGGTTACATATGGTTACATGGTTACATACTTGAATTATTTTCAAAATCATGTATATCTCTAAATTATCGGTTTCCAGTATTGTAATATTAAATGTGTAACAGTTAAGTCGTGTTATTTGTTGTTTGATTATTGTTACTCGATTCCTGAGGATGCCAGCCAAAGGTTGGCGAAATATTGAAAGAAAATAAATACAAATGTATTAAACAAAAGATCTCAAGCTTTATTATTCATCAATTTTAGAAAGTAAAAATTTTGTACTTAACTTTATTAAAATTTGCCTTTATCCAGATGCGGAAATTGTCTTTGTGATATAAGAAAAACACAGTTTTTTTTTTTAATATTCTAAGTATTAATACCTCATGCCACTAATGGAAATAGTTTCTGCCGGAATAATGACAATTGGTGTAATTTTAAAGGTCATCAAATGAGCATTACGTCCAAAATAAAACTTTTTCTAAAATCCTTCGACAAATGTCCTTTTAAATGTCCTGTATCTAGGAAAATTGTTATTATGGCTACAATTTAGCAGTATTAACTTAACAAAAATAAAAAAAAAAAAACTACAATTTAAGAGTAAAATGTACAACATCATTTAACTCTTATGTTTCATATAAAAATGTTTTTTGCTTTAAAATCTTCTGGGGGGTTTTTATGTTCGAATTCAGAAATTTTAAAACTCTTTTTTATTTTTCGCAGTTACTAGACTTTTTCAACACTTTTGCTTATTTTATTTTCAATGTAAAAATTCTGTTCGAATCGAATTACATAATAACCGCCTTTATAATTCACTATCTTATAGCATAATTTCAAAAATGATAAAATTTCTTATATTTAAGGACCTCCATCCAAAATAAATGCATTTCTTTCATAGAATTACAATTTTTTAAGATCATTCTTTGTCAATTCAACATATAAATTCATTAAAGATACAACCACTAAAAAATTACCTACGGCTTTATTTTGAGCTCAATAAAAATGAAAACTTTACTAGTATGTATTTTTTTTTTAAATATTGAAAGTCTAAAAAATTATAATGTTCGAAATAAATTAAGAATTCAAAAAATACAGTTCTGTATGTTTTATAAGGTCCGAGAGAAGACTTCGGTCCAAAAACGATATGTCAGTTTTTTGGTATTTAGAGACAGAAAATGTGGACAAATTTTGATACTGAATACATATTTGTTGAGCCGTATTAATCCGATTTTGAGTAAAAAATTGAATGAAATTTAAACCCAAACGTTCGGTGGCCGAATATTGAATTCATTGCTTAACTATGAACTTTTCTTTAAATTTGACAATCATAATCGCATCTAATAAGCCTAATAAACATTTTTATATTTGTTAAATTTGCCCATAATGCTTTAAAATACCGAAAGAAGGCATTTTCTGCATGAAGTCTTCCGTCTGCCCCTTATGTTTTGTAGTGTCAGAATCTGAGATAACGATATTCTTTATATTATCAAATATTTAAAACTAATGGAATTAAAAAAAAAAACAAAGCATTTTATTAAAAAATAGTATGTCTTATCGAGTAGCGTTTACAGAACATGAATAACAGCGTTAATTTTAAAAATACACTCAAAAGAAAAAGCGTGGTATTTTTTTAATGTTAGTTTTGGCCGACACTATACATATATCAAGTAAGAGTTAAGGAAATGCAGCTTATTCAAAAAAAAAAAAGGACTTAAGTTAAAAACCTCTTCTTTAATCTAAATCATAGAAGTTCTTAATAAACAAAATAAATTGACTAGAAATTGAAAAACAAAATATTTTTTTTTTTTTTTTGAGAAAAGGAAAAAAAATACCTTAAAGTATTTAAAGTTGATGATTTATAACCTCGCTCTAAACATGATGAAAATAAGAAAATCATTTTAATATTCAGACATGATATTTCGCAAAAATCTTGACAACGCTGCATTTTTTGTTGTTATAGGTGTTTTTTTTCTGCATTTTTTTAAACAAGTAGTAGTAGAGTATAAGTAGTATTTTGTGTTCTTAAGTTTTTATATTATTGAAATATATTTACAATACTATGACTATTACGTTTAATAACATTATTTAAGGCTGTGTGTCGGGCTGTATCTTCATCTTCATCATCATCATTGCTATTATTGGTGGTAGTGGTAACTGAAGCTGATACGGTAGCAGTTGAGTTACATGTTGATTCTATGTCAATAGGATCCACCATATTAAAATCTAAATCATCATGACTATCTATTGGATCAACTATATAATTATGCCCATGGGGCAAATTATGGAATTCATGTTTATTTCTATTGTTGTTGTGCTTGTTGGTTGTGTTGATGGTGGCATTGTCTAATTCAGATGAAAAACTAAATTCCATATGATCATCAAAATGTACCATATTTAATAAGTCATCATTGTGATTATTATTATTATTATTAAATTGTGGTATATGTTCAATATGCTGTAGTGAACTACAATTACTACTACTGCTGCTACTAATACTACTAACATTCTTATCCATAGGTGAAAGTGATGTGGTAGAGGTGTGACTTATGGTTTTATGCTTTTTCATCATATTATTTACCTTGAACATTTCGTCGACGTCTGTCGCCAAAGTATCGGCCATAACCACTGAGGGTGATAATTCTAATTCCGAATCGACGTCATCATTTAAAATATTGTTGAGACATATATTGAATTCATCGAAATCAACAAAATTTGGCTGTTGCTCGGGTAGCAGTAAATTTGCAGTTTCCTCGGCCGTCACATCATTGGCAAGTGCTAATAAATCAACGGGCTCATCATCGCCAAATGATGTAATACTTCTATATTTTTCATAATTATTTGTTGCTTTATACTTTTCAAGTTTATTAAACGATTTCGGTTCATCATTATCACTACTATCATCAAGACTAATTATACTTAAATTATCCTGCGTCTCGGCCATTGGCAGATCTGTGTTTTCTCTTAGATCTTGGGAATTTTCTTCTTCATCATCTTGGAAAATATAAAATTCGAATTTATCCTCAGTACCTGCAGCCGAGGCGCAAGACAATGGTCACTTATAGTCTCTGGAGCCTCTTCTACGACGACCTTCAGTTAACAAAGATTCTCCAACCACTAAAACATTTTGTATTAATAAATAAATTGTTTTTGGGAAAAAAAATATTATTTTTTTGAACAATTACCTGCACTACGTGTTTTTCTTCTAGCATCTGCGACACTTTCAGAGTTTGAATTTAAAGGTCCTGCTTTCGTAGCTCCTGATGTTTTTCCACTGGTCTCTGTACTATTGCTTTTATTTTCCGTACCTCGCGTATAAATCATTTTATTAGCAGCCGCTGATGCTCTTACACTACGTCGTGTGCCGATTTTTTCATTATCACTTGGACTGCTACCGCTTATATTTGATGAATGATTCGTATTTGAAGTTGGACAAGTTGTTCCTCCTCCCCCACCTAGTGTGGCTCCTCGTGTGGCATGTGTTGATGCGGGAGTTGTTGCCGCATTAGACGACATTATCGTTGAATTATTTGAACCGGTTGCAGCAGTGTTATGATTGGATTGGCCATTACTGCCATGGCTAAATTTAATACCTTTTGAGATATTTGGAGTAGAACTTGATTCACTACAAGCAGCCGTTACAAATACTGTGTTGTTAGATAATTCTGAAAAATACACGTTTTTTTTATATATTTCACTTGATATTAAGTTCATTTTACATCGAAAATTCTATTAAGATTTATTTAAAAAAATTATTACACATTATTTATTATGAGTACACAAATTAAAAATTATATGGCGGTGGCAATTTTGGAGGCTTGAACCAGAAGGTTTTTAATTTCAACGACTCTAAGTATTTACCCCTAAAATCAAAAACTTTTTAATAAGGTTTGCCGTCTTTTCACCCAGGGGTTTTTGGATCCCGCGATTTTCGGTATTTCGGGACTAAAGACTATTAACTCATTATTGACCAAGTCTTAAGTTTTCTACCCAGTATTTAAAAAAAAAAAACCTTAAAAAAAATCAACATCTTCACTACAAGCGTGAATAGAAAATTAGTGGAAAATTGTTGTTTAGAGTTGCCAAATAATTATTTTTAAAAATCAATTTTTTACATTTTTCTATATTTATAAGAATTGTTTAAAAATCTAGAAAAGCCTAATCTTTTATATTTTTTATTGTTGTGTTGATGAAACAATATAAAAAGTTATTTCTCTGCTAAAAATTAGTTTATCGATTGTGTATCATTTTTGAAAATCTGACTAATCGGACCAGGAATTTTTCAAATTCAAAAAGTCTAAAATATTCCAAAAATTTATTCCGTTTCCACTCAAAATATAAATAATGGCTGGTTTTTATTAAAATACTTATACAATTAATAATGTCAGGGTTGCCATATGAAAATTTAAAAAAAAATGGTATTTTCACGATATTTTCCAAAAAAAAAATTAAAAATCGGTTAATTAAGAAAAATTAATATTTCATATATGTATTTTTGAATAGATTGATTTATTGATGAATGAATAGATTTTTTTGCAAGTTTATATAAAATTAAATTTGTTTTAATCGTCTAGGATTTACATTTAGTCAAAATTTCAATTTTGTTTGCAAATATTTCCAGGAGAGGAACATTTAGGGAAAACAAAATTTCAAAAAATTTTTTTTTCTATATACATATCTGCAAAGCGGATCTACGAGGTGTCTTTAATAAGTTAACGTAGGTATAAAAAATAAATTTAATAATAATCTTAAAAAAAAATTAATAATAATAGTTCTTAGAACTTATCAGTTTATTAATTTAAAAGAATTTTAATTAAATATTAATTAAATAGTTTTAATTTGTCGACCTTTTTGTTGTAATTGAGTTTAAATAATGATCAAGCTCGAGGTCTATTTTATAATATTTTTATTTTTCTATATTTCTCTGCCCTTTGGACAGCATCATCGGGAAATCTAAAAATTAATACATTTAATGAAAACATAGTTTTAGACAACTGTATTACAAAATTATAAACAACAAATAATAACAACAACTACATTAATGCTTACGCGAGTAACAATAATGACTTGTTAACATTTAATATTGTACTAATTTGAATTATTCCTTTTGTTTAAAATATGCCTGTAGCTTTGGGCGCAATTTTCAGTATCGCTTTTGTAATTTATTCTCCTCTCCTTTGGTATGTTTATTATGTGTAACATTTCCAACATTAGTCTCCTATTATATTTCTCCTCTCTTTGCAAGATCTCCACATTATCAAAGTCTGGTGCGTGACTTTTTTCTGCACAGTGGGCTGCTAGTGCTGTTTTTTGTATCACAACTTTTGTTCTGTTTTTTATATCTGATTTATGTCCTGCTATACGTGTTTTTAATTTGTTTTTTGTGGTTCCCACGTAAACTTTGTTACAATTATTGTTGCCGTCGCCTGTGCAACTGATTTTGTATATAATATTTGAGCTATCCATTTTATCTAATTTGCTTTTTGTGTTGGAAAAAAGTTGTTTCAACGTATTGTCAGTTCTTGATGCTATCTTAATTTTCTCCTTATTATATATTTCTGATTTTTCCATTCTCTCCGATATTCCAGGGACATATGTCATAGCTTTGTATATTTTCGGTGGTTCATCTATTCTAATATTCTTATTTTTCCTATTTATATTTAAAAGGCCATTAATTATTTTATCGGGAAACGCATTTCTTTTCAAAATATCTTTAAGTTTACCAATATTTGTATTGTGATATTGTTCGTCACTGATTGTGAGAACTCTTTTAACTAGATTGCTGGCAGTATTCATAATTATCTTTTTTGGTTGGCATGAGTAAAAATTAATTATTCTTCCGGAGGATGTAGGTTTTTGGTACCAGTCTACTTTTATCTTTCCATTTTCTCTAACCACAAGTGCATCCAAATACGGGAGGCGGCCATCTTTTTCCTCTTCCTTAGTGAATTTAACTTGTTTATTAAAGCTATTTAATACAGTTAAAGTCTCATTTATTGCACTATGCTTTACAATCCCAAAAAGGTCGTCTACGTATTTTGTAAATAATTTAGGTTTGTTGTCAAGTTTTTCCATACTTTGTTTTAAAAGCTCCTCCATAACGATATCCGCCACTATAGGTGAAGCCGGAGATCCCATTGGTAGTCCCTTAGTTTGTGTATAAATTTTATCTTTGTACTTAAAATATCTATTTTCCTTTATGCAAAACTTTAAAATCTTGAAAAATAGTTCTTTTGGTATACTCGTATGCTTTTCTATCTCCTGCCATTTTTCTCTGATCATCTCTATCGCAAAATCCACTGGTATACTTGGGAACAAGGATACTACGTCAAATGAAACTAATCTATCATCCTTATCTATATCACAGTTGCTTATCTTATCCCTAAATTGCACAGCATCCCTAACATTAAACTCTGAGTCCAGAGTAAGTTTCTTTAAAATATTCGTCAAAAACTTACATAATTCGCTAGATGGTGATTTTACTGATGCACAGATTGGTCTAAGTGGGAATCCTTCTTTATGGATTTTTGGTAATCCATAAATTCTAGGTGCAAAAACCGCGTCATTTTTCAGGTACTTTTTCTCTATCACAGTAATTATATTCAGATTAAAAAGCTCATCGACTAACTCGTTGTTTTTCCTCTGCAGAGATGATGTTGGGTCCTTGTTAAGTCTCCTGTATGTCATCATATCGCTTAAAATGTCGTTCATTCTGCTCTCATAATCCTTTTTATCCATTGCCACTGTGACATTTCCCTTGTCTGCATTCAAAACAAGTACATTCTTATTTTTGCGTAAAAAAATTCTTGCTTGTCCCACTGTGTTTTGGACAAAACGTTCTCTTCTATTTAAGCTCTGTTTATTCATATGATTTTCAAGCATACAAGTTAATTTTGTTCTTGCCGTTTCTTGTTGCTCTCTATCTCCCAAAGTTTGTATAAAATCTTCTCCGTCGGCTATCATTTTAAATAGAGGAAATTCTTTTTTATCAGTTGGAATAGCATGTTTTTTGCCTAACGATAGAAGCCACTTTACATCCTCGGGAATATTTGTGTTCGTTTTGTTCACAAACCACTTTTCATTGTGTATAATATTTAATTCTTTTCTCTGTTCGTCTTTTAGTTTTATAAATTTTTGTCTGTGCTTTTTCTTAATAGCTTTATTTCTTATAATTGAAAGGGATTTTTCCGTTTTCCACAATTGTTCTTGTTCGTCTATTTCCAAATGTGTATTTATTTTACCTCTCAAATCTTCTATTGATTTTTCAGTACATTTTCTAATTTCATGTTTTTGATTGATTAGTAAATTTAATAATTTTCTGTGGAAATTTTCTATTATAGTATTTAGGGAATTGTCAATTTTCTGATTGAGATTTTCCTCTGTTTTAAATATTTTTCGTACGTGTTTTGTTGAATTATTTAAAAAATTTGGTATAATACCTGATTTTCTGCATTTGATGAGAAATGTTATTGTAGATTTTGTGTTCAGTTGTCTCAAATCTAATGTTTTGTGTTTATTAATGTATCCTTTGATGTTTTTGTGTTTAAGTTTTAAATTTTTATAAACCATGTTTTTAAAATTTTTTGACGGCGTGCTTTCCGTATTAAATATTAATTAAATAGTTTTAATTTGTCGACCTTTTTGTTGTAATTGAGTTTAAATAATGATCAAGCTCGAGGTCTATTTTATAATATTTTTATTTTTCTATATTTCTCTGCCCTTTGGACAGCATCATCGGGAAATCTAAAAATTAATACATAAATAAAAATATTATAAAATAGACCTCGAGCTTGATCATTATTTAAACTCAATTACAACAAAAAGGTCGACAAATTAAAACTATTTAATTAATATTTAATACGGAAAGCACGCCGTCAAAAAATTTTAAAAACATGGTTTATAAAAATTTAAAACTTAAACACAAAAACATCAAAGGATACATTAATAAACACAAAACATTAGATTTGAGACAACTGAACACAAAATCTACAATAACATTTCTCATCAAATGCAGAAAATCAGGTATTATACCAAATTTTTTAAATAATTCAACAAAACACGTACGAAAAATATTTAAAACAGAGGAAAATCTCAATCAGAAAATTGACAATTCCCTAAATACTATAATAGAAAATTTCCACAGAAAATTATTAAATTTACTAATCAATCAAAAACATGAAATTAGAAAATGTACTGAAAAATCAATAGAAGATTTGAGAGGTAAAATAAATACACATTTGGAAATAGACGAACAAGAACAATTGTGGAAAACGGAAAAATCCCTTTCAATTATAAGAAATAAAGCTATTAAGAAAAAGCACAGACAAAAATTTATAAAACTAAAAGACGAACAGAGAAAAGAATTAAATATTATACACAATGAAAAGTGGTTTGTGAACAAAACGAACACAAATATTCCCGAGGATGTAAAGTGGCTTCTATCGTTAGGCAAAAAACATGCTATTCCAACTGATAAAAAAGAATTTCCTCTATTTAAAATGATAGCCGACGGAGAAGATTTTATACAAACTTTGGGAGATAGAGAGCAACAAGAAACGGCAAGAACAAAATTAACTTGTATGCTTGAAAATCATATGAATAAACAGAGCTTAAATAGAAGAGAACGTTTTGTCCAAAACACAGTGGGACAAGCAAGAATTTTTTACGCAAAAATAAGAATGTACTTGTTTTGAATGCAGACAAGGGAAATGTCACAGTGGCAATGGATAAAAAGGATTATGAGAGCAGAATGAACGACATTTTAAGCGATATGATGACATACAGGAGACTTAACAAGGACCCAACATCATCTCTGCAGAGGAAAAACAACGAGTTAGTCGATGAGCTTTTTAATCTGAATATAATTACAGTGATAGAGAAAAAGTACCTGAAAAATGACGCGGTTTTTGCACCTAGAATTTATGGATTACCAAAAATCCATAAAGAAGGATTCCCACTTAGACCAATCTGTGCATCAGTAAAATCACCATCTAGCGAATTATGTAAGTTTTTGACGAATATTTTAAAGAAACTTACTCTGGACTCAGAGTTTAATGTTAGGGATGCTGTGCAATTTAGGGATAAGATAAGCAACTGTGATATAGATAAGGATGATAGATTAGTTTCATTTGACGTAGTATCCTTGTTCCCAAGTATACCAGTGGATTTTGCGATAGAGATGATCAGAGAAAAATGGCAGGAGATAGAAAAGCATACGAGTATACCAAAAGAACTATTTTTCAAGATTTTAAAGTTTTGCATAAAGGAAAATAGATATTTTAAGTACAAAGATAAAATTTATACACAAACTAAGGGACTACCAATGGGATCTCCGGCTTCACCTATAGTGGCGGATATCGTTATGGAGGAGCTTTTAAAACAAAGTATGGAAAAACTTGACAACAAACCTAAATTATTTACAAAATACGTAGACGACCTTTTTGGGATTGTAAAGCATAGTGCAATAAATGAGACTTTAACTGTATTAAATAGCTTTAATAAACAAGTTAAATTCACTAAGGAAGAGGAAAAAGATGGCCGCCTCCCGTATTTGGATGCACTTGTGGTTAGAGAAAATGGAAAGATAAAAGTAGACTGGTACCAAAAACCTACATCCTCCGGAAGAATAATTAATTTTTACTCATGCCAACCAAAAAAGATAATTATGAATACTGCCAGCAATCTAGTTAAAAGAGTTCTCACAATCAGTGACGAACAATATCACAATACAAATATTGGTAAACTTAAAGATATTTTGAAAAGAAATGCGTTTCCCGATAAAATAATTAATGGCCTTTTAAATATAAATAGGAAAAATAAGAATATTAGAATAGATGAACCACCGAAAATATACAAAGCTATGACATATGTCCCTGGAATATCGGAGAGAATGGAAAAATCAGAAATATATAATAAGGAGAAAATTAAGATAGCATCAAGAACTGACAATACGTTGAAACAACTTTTTTCCAACACAAAAAGCAAATTAGATAAAATGGATAGCTCAAATATTATATACAAAATCAGTTGCACAGGCGACGGCAACAATAATTGTAACAAAGTTTACGTGGGAACCACAAAAAACAAATTAAAAACACGTATAGCAGGACATAAATCAGATATAAAAAACAGAACAAAAGTTGTGATACAAAAAACAGCACTAGCAGCCCACTGTGCAGAAAAAAGTCACGCACCAGACTTTGATAATGTGGAGATCTTGCAAAGAGAGGAGAAATATAATAGGAGACTAATGTTGGAAATGTTACACATAATAAACATACCAAAGGAGAGGAGAATAAATTACAAAAGCGATACTGAAAATTGCGCCCAAAGCTACAGGCATATTTTAAACAAAAGGAATAATTCAAATTAGTACAATATTAAATGTTAACAAGTCATTATTGTTACTCGCGTAAGCATTAATGTAGTTGTTGTTATTATTTGTTGTTTATAATTTTGTAATACAGTTGTCTAAAACTATGTTTTCATTAAATGTATTAATTTTTAGATTTCCCGATGATGCTGTCCAAAGGGCAGAGAAATATAGAAAAATAAAAATATTATAAAATAGACCTCGAATTTTAATTAAGTCATTTCGAAATTTAAAAAAATGATTCCAATTTGTCTCTAAACGGAAATTCATTGCATAGTTCAGGGACCGTATTTATTATTCCTTTTATAATAAAAATTGTGTAGAATATTCTTATATTGAAGTATATTTTAAGTTTTTAAAAAAATTCCTGTGTTCAGTAACATGTATATTAGGGTATTCAATCGGTTAACCGTTACTCGATTAATCGATGAAATGATGTCGAACAATTGTTCGAGTAATTCGAAGTGGCCAATTTCGAGTAAAGAATAACTCGAACAATTTTGGTCGATTAATCGAGTAACTCGAGTAATTTAAAAATATGAACTATTTTATATTTTTTTAATATTTTGTATAAAATAATGTGACTGCTATAGTGAATATTTAAATGTTAAGTGTATTTTTATATTAAGTGAGCACTGTTAAAGAAATTATATTACGAAAAACGAAGAACTTAATGCGAAAAACTCCGATATCGAAGAAACTTGGATATTTTTTAAAGAAACAAGTTCTAAGACTGGGGTGTTTAAGATTATTGGTGCGGATTTGAGGGTTAAAAGTGGTATCAAAGATTATTTTTTTTTTTAATTTAGTTGCCATTTGATCTAAAGCAACTACATATAAATACTATATTTTCAAAAAGGAATTTTTAAATGTCATTTACTAAAAACTATTTGTTGGTCCCTTTTATGTCGTTGTAACAAGCCAATTTTAGAAGCCCTATATGGAAATTCATAGCGGTCCTACGCAAAATTTCCACATATTAAAATTTACATATAGAAGTAATGAAGTTTTCATTAATATGATGAAAATCTTCTTAAATATTCATGAAAGTTGTTTCAAAACTTCTTTATAATTTTTTTAGAAAAATTACATATCTCAAAATCCCAAAATGATAGGACAAAATGGACTATTTTTTCGTTTAGTACTAGCACACTAATATAACAAAACTGAACTTGAAAGAAAATCAATAAAGATTTCAACATATTTATAAAGAATTTCATCGATATAATAACGCTTTTGCTTTGAGTGTACTGAGACAAAACTGTCGCAATAATAAATGATCTTAGCAAATGTTTTTCTCTTTTAGATATACTTTTTGCTAAAATTTTTAATTAATTTGTTAATTTTTATATATATGTTATATTAGTACTAATAAAATATAAAAATTTACAAGAATGTTAGTTTTTGGAAAATAAAATTAAAGTATTAAAATTGTTCGAGTTACTCGAGTTATTCGAGCAATTTTAAAATCTTACTCGCCTACTCGAGTAAATTAAAAACCTCAAAATCGAGTTACTCGATTACTCGAACAAAAGCAAACCCGAGTAAATTGAATACCCTAATGTATATAGAATTATAATAGCTGTATTTTTTAATAAACAGAATATTTTTGAAAAAAAAACTAAAAAAGCTTTTTTATATACATTCATATATGTCCATATATGAGCATATATGTCCATATACTCGCAAATTTCGGATCCGAACATATATGGATTCATATATGAACTCATATATGTGGCCATATATGACAATATATGAACTTTTTCGCCTGGGAAACAAAATAAAATAATATAAAAAAAATACATGTAAGCCCCCGAAACAAATTCCTAGCTACGTGCTAGGAGAGATAGGCTCACGTGAGCAGATTTTTGGGTGAATGTGAGTAAAACCTAATTTTACTAACAAAACGTGAGTGAGTGTGAGTAACAAAAAATTATTCGTGAGTCAACTTTTATTTTTCTAGCATCTAAATTTATCAATTAATTTTTAAAAATCTTAAAAAAAAAAATTTAATTAAAAGTTGAATTAAGGGTATGAGCGATTGTATGAAAATACATTGGCACCCATAATTAGCTTAAGTCATCTCTCTTAATTTGGTTAATTTGTAATCGAAACTCATTGTACCAAACTTAAACAAATTAAAAATAAAATAAAAAAAAAATTAATAAAAACAGTAAACTTTCGTAAAGTTCAATCTCTATTATTTTGGTTAATTTGTAATCGAAGCTCATCGTACTCAATAGTGACCCCTAGACAAAAACATTTTTGCGCATGAAAAATTAGTTAAGCAAGAAAGCGGATCACATAATTTAGAGTTTATTTTTATGCAAGCAAAAAGAAAACAAGTAGAAAAAATGTATATCGAATATACACTTAGTGAATTTAAATAAGGGCAACGTTATTTCAAACCTTTAAATCTTGATAGTTAACGTTCGATTGCTTAACTACCGGTCCGAATGAAACGAAACGTATGTGTAATTGTTAGTAAGGTGTTAGGCTTTTCGAAAAAATAAGTTTTTAGTCATCCTGTCCTTATACTGGGTAAACCACAGTGTGGCAACGTGAGACATCTCGAGAGAATATATTAGTTTTTAGCTTTACATTTCCGTACTTATGGATAGATCACATCAATTTAGGTCTATTTAAAGTACATTTTACAATATTAAGAAGATAGTTACTACGTTTTTTCTTATTTTACAAAAGTCACCGAAGTCCATAGTTAACATATTGTAACACAAAAATCAATCAAAATTATTCCCAAAAAAAAAAATTGGTATTGTCGTAGAGCAGTTTTAATTTTTTTTTCTATTCGCGATAACAGCTAAGAAGTCATATTACTAGACAATCTTCAAATCGTTGTTGTATCTTGTTACAACAATGAGATATCGCATTTTTAGGGGATAATCACGTATTTACGCTATTTATTATATTACACTCGTTTTGGCAAAACAGGTGTTGAGCATTTAAGTTATAAAACTATATAAATATTTTGAAAAATATCGTTAGATTGTTACATTTCACACAGAAAGTGTATGTACAAAAAGTTTTGTTTAACTACTCCAATTCCTTTGCTAAAGCAGAAATCCCGAAATTGCTTTTTTACACAAAAATTTTGCAAAAAAAGAAAAAAATAAATGCTTTTTCTCTTGAAATATATGTATACCTTATTTAATCTGACAGACCCATTTTGCGAATGAAATTATATACACAAAGATATGAGTTTTTATATTCTTATATCTAGCATATATAAACTGTTTTAATCGGGCATTAATTATTTATGAAAACGGAATAAATTTTAGAATATTTTAGACTTTGTGTACTTAAAAAATTCATCGTCCGGTCAGATTTACAAAAATTATATGCAATCGATGAACTAGTTTCTACCAGAGAAATACATTTTCATATTTGTTCATCAACATAACAATCAAGATTATAAATAAACCTTTGTATATTGAATCTTTTTATATTTTTAAATAATTTTTGAAAAAAGTTCCATTAAAAAAGTTCAAAAATTGTATTAAAATCTTCCACAACTTTTTTTATTCACGATTGTAATCAAGATGTTAATTAAATTTATATTTTTGAACCACTAATTTATCTTATACAGTAAAAAATAACATATCGTTTTAAAAGTACTATGTCGAAAAAGGAACACTATGTCAAAAATGAGTTAAGACATACAAAAAAAAATCCTAATACTCTAAATGTAGAGTATTCTAAACAATTTTCAAAAGATAAAGTCATTCTATTTAAGCATTTATTTTATAAAACTGATTATGCTTTGTTTAGAAAAGTTTGTAGTCAAAAGATTTTGAGTTCGGATTCAGGCATAATTTTGTGATTAAATTTTGCATTGTTATCCCTACGTTGGTAAGTTGTTTTCAGCTAACCTTATGCCAGTGCTAGCATATTTGATCAACCAATGGTCACCCAGCAGTTATCATTCACATAATTTTAAAGCTATCAATTATTATTAGAGTCCTACCGAGCTCACTTTTTTTGGCCGAAGCCGTAGCCGAACTTCAGCCAGATTTTCAATGTTCGGCAGAAGCCGTAGCCAAAGCCAAACTTTTAAATTTACTTTTTAATTTGAATAAAACGTGACAACGAAATTTGACAATGAAATTTGTTTAAAGTAAAACAAAAAATATTTTAACATAAATAAATCTCAAAAAAAGACTAATTATTTTAACGTTGTCTTTTGAAAAAAAATGGGAACGCTTAAACTTTGTTATTTTTAATAAAAAATATGTATAAAGAATTTAATACAAAATCTTGTGTTTGCACTCGAAATTAAAGAATTTATTCCCAAGGCCGAACTTGGCCGAACATCATTTTTTGGACGAGCTCCGAAGCCGAATACTTAGTCGGATACTAATTATTATATGTCTTGTTAGCTTAGTGGGCAGAGCTGTCGGCTGCCAATCTGCCGGCCAGGGTTCGAAAATCTGCAGAATCAAAAAATTATAAACGAAATTTTTTGTAATTGCATTTTATTTTGAATTGTCAGGTTTGAGATCATAATTAAAATGTTGACTATTACAAATATAAAATACTAATTTTTAATAAATGTAAGAGAAGATGAAAAAAATCTTGTGCGGATCAGCGCTAGGGGGAGTACCGTACCTTCGACCTAAGCGACTAGGTCATATTCAACCTCATTCTAATTCACCATCGACAAGAAACTCAAGGCTTGATCAAATATATATATCAACCAACCACAGAAGACCGGCGATGTTAATTGATAACCCGAACAACATGAGTTATTTTCGTCTTTTCTTACAAGTTCAGCCAACAGTTTTAAATCTTGAAGCTTTTTATTTCGTCGGCTTGCCCGTCCAACTGCTAATGTTACCTTACTGGGAACGAATTGGGAATCCGGCATGTATACTAATATTTAAGAACAACATATTCTAGTTGATTGTTTTTCTATTCGATTTTATGTTGTAATTTTATTTTGAAAAATCTATTTTTGGACAACTTTGTGCCAACGTGTGAAATTTTGTTTACCCATTGCTTTTACGACACTCTCGAACAGACGGACAGAATGATGTTATAATTTTGGGTTGGGAAAGCACATGTTTCCAGCACGTGTACTACCTGCAAAAGTGCCTTACCAGGGGTGGTTCGTTTATCTGACTGGATTATTATATATTGTTAGTTCAGTCGGTAGAGCTGGTGACTGCCAATATGACGGTCAGGTTTCGAATCCCAATAGGACCAACAAAATTATAAATAATCTTTTTTGTAATTTAATTTAGGAAAATTTTTGGACCACTAATTTTATGGTTTTACCAAGTTGAAAATTGGAAAATTGATCTCAAAATTAATATTTTTTTTTATCATCTTTGGTATATATTTCTCGAACGCTACTGGACATAGGGGATCAAAATTTTGGAAAGACATAGCCCAATCCTTTAAGCTTTAAGAAACAGCTTAAAAAAAAAAAAAAAAACATTGAGATATTTGGAATTGGTTCATTCCATTTCCTACAGCACACTGATACAATATGGGACATATATATATATATATATATATCCCATTGGTTGTCAAAAATAACTAAAGATAAGGTTTTTGTTCAGTTTATTTTGATTTTTTGTTCGTATAGAAATTAAAACAATCTTTGTTTGATTTAATTTATAAAAAGTGATCTAAATAGATTTTTATCTCCTGATTACAAATCTGGTCTTCAAATCTCGATTTTTGACTCTAGCTATTTTAAAATGTTTTAGCATAGCAAAATATTCTTATACGACGTAAACAAGAAAATAGAAATAAGCTCGACAAGTCTTTCAATATTACTTGGGTAAGGTATTTATTCACTAATATTGACCGTTGACGACCAATGGGATATAAAGGGTGTTTTTAATACAGGTATAGAACTTTAAGTTGGCAACACTTTTTTAACTGGCGGCCATGTTGTCAGCTGTCAAGTGGTTTATGTTTAGTTTGGTTTGGGATTTCAACATGAATAGACTGAAGCCTGAACAACGCTTCCAAATTGTGCAAATTTATTTTGAAAATCATGGTTCCATTTTATGGTCAACATAATCATCCATCAGAGCAATTAATTTGATTAACTATGGAACGTTTTCGCACCACGTTTACTCTAAATGATAATATGCATCCACAGAGACGTCGTACAGTGCGTACAGAAGAAGTCATTGTCATCAGTCTATCCGTCTATCCGTCAATGGTGACCGCTAAAGAGCCATGATTACTGACTTTTTCGTTCATCAATTGAACAACCATGATGTGCAGGAGCTGTGGTTTCAACAAGACGGCGCAACATGTCATACAGCTTGTGCCACAATTGATTTATTTAAGGAAACGTTTGGTAACCGCATAGTTTCACGTTTCGGAACAGTGAATTGGCCTCCATGACCGTGCGATATGTTAAGTCGCTAGGCTACGCCGATAAGCCCGAAACGATTGACCACTTGGAGGACAACATTCGCCGCTTTATTGAAAATATACCGCCAAAAATGTTGGAAAGTCATCGAAAATTGGACCTTCAGATTAGACTACGTCCGAGCTAGCTGTGGCGGTCATATGCCAAAAGTCATATTTAAATTATAATGCCAGAAAATTCATCTTTGTTTTATTCCATTTCCTTTATATGTCCCATGGATTTTTTTCATATGAGTTGCAAAAAAATATTTTTTGTCGACAATTTTCTATAGAAACGCTGAGTCAATTAACTCCAGTATGCAAAAAAAAAAAGCCAAGTTTTTTAGAAGTTTTAGTTCCGTCGTCAAAGGGTTAATGAAATTTGGGTTATAAAAACTTTTTAAGTATAAACATTTTACTTTTATTATAAATATTGTACTTACTATTCTGTTGTTGAAGTAATCGATTTCGTGTAATTTTTTCTGCACTGTTTTCCACACATGCTGTTGTTGTAGTAGATGATGAAGGATTATTATTGGTTGATTCAATGCTGCCAGCAGCTGCTGCTTTAGAATTTCTAACTTTTCCAGCTACCTCAATTAAGGGTTCATCTGAATCAGAGGATTCTTCAATATTCTTAGAAGTCGCATTCTTTGTACAAACATCATCTGATTTTTTATTTCCACTAACATCACCATTTTTACCAACTGATGATTCATTATGAGTTGTAGTAGTAACAGCACTGCTGCCACTTGAACTACCACTACGGGCACGTTTCACACCTGATTCGCTGCCCGCATTGCTGCTTTCTGAATCCTGACGTTTTCGTTTGTGATTATGAGGATTTTGTAGAGGCTGTTGGCTAAGATTTGTTAACGATCCCGAAGTTGATGTGGTTGGTGTGGATGATATAGTTTGAAGTTTAGGACTAACACTTACACGTTCGTGAGTGTGACTTGTAGATCTTGTAGCTATAACATGTTTGTTAGTGGCCAAGTTAGATTGTGTTGATTCTAATGAAGGACTAGATTTTGCTACATCCATTGGACTACCCAAACGACTACTAGCTCTAGTTCTTATACGTGAAGAATCTACATCTGAATGTTGTGGAATTTCTATAGAAATTGGTGTTAGATTTGTGGATAATTCTGTTTTAGTTTCAACTTTTTCATCGATCGTTTTCGATTCTTTTTTCTCTAAAAACGCTTTGGAATCGCTTAATAACTCTTCTTTATTTATTGTAGCTTGTGATTCTTTCTTTTCCTTATTATCTTTATCATTATTGTTGTTACAATTCACCTCAATTTTGATGGAATCATTCTTTTTAATAATTTTAGTTGTATTAGTGATTTTTGCTTCAAAATCCTGTTCATCATCATCGTCTTCTTCCTTAAGATCTTTAAATTTTATGACCTCTGGTGGAATTTCGTTATTTAATTTTTCCTTTTCTCTCAACTCCTTTTCCATTTTTTCTTTCGCTGCCTTTTCTCCAGCTTCATGTTCTTCAATTATGCTAGCCGTAAGATTTTTTATAAGATCGTCGTCATCATCGTCATCTTCATGGTGGTGGTGGTGGTGATGATGATGGTGGTGTTGGTGTCGTACATGATTATAAACATCTTTATCTTTTATATGATCTTCAAACAATAGAGAATGATCACCATTTACTTTCTGTTGTTCACTGGACTTTTCTTTATCTTCGTTTTTGATTGTTTCACCTAAGATATTTTCATCATCTGGAAAACCTTCCATTTTGGCCAAAGCCTTCTCAATTTCATCATCAGCTAATGATAATTGGCTATTTTTTATTTCCTTTTCATTTGTCTTTAAAGTAGTTTCGGTTCCAGACGAAACTTTAGAAGCTAAAAGTTGTTGTGGTGGTTTATCCGTTATCATTTGAGTTTGTAAAGACTGTGGACTACATGATGTTAATTGATGTGGTGATTTTTCTGATAGAGCATCCATAGATTCTATGCCACTATCTTCACCACCCGCACTATTGGCATGAGCTGGTGTACCACCACCCGTACTGGCTGGGGAATTGCGTAAAGTTGTTACCAGTGAAGATTGACTATAGTTTAAACCTGTAACAACATTTGGAGCTGTGGCTGATGTTGCGGTGGATGTAGTGGTGGATGTAGTGGTTGATGTGGTTGTGTTAGATGTTGCTGAGGTATTTACAGAATTGTTTGTTGTTGTAATACTTTGATTATCTGTTTTTGCTACCGTCGTTGCGGTTGTTGCAACAGTTGCCGTCGTTGTTGTTACTGTTGTACCGACCGTTATAACCTGGGTAGCTTTTATTGTGGTACCTTGTAATATTGCAGTTGTTGCATTTGTTGGTGTTGCTATAACCGGTTCATTCGATTTTACCAATACATGTTCCACTTTACCCATAGCATCTTTACGCTCCACTTTGGTTATTTCTACTCGTTTGAGAGTAGTTGCACTTGGTAACATTGTAACGGCTGCTGCTATCATTTGTTGTTGTGTTTGTTTTTCGGACAAAGCGGCCAATTGCTGTTGTTGTTGTTGTTTTTGTAGTTGTAATTGTTGTACCGCCGTTATATACGACGGTGGTTTATGGTTTTTTGTTAACGGTTTTCCCTGTATTGGCGTTATTGTCGCAGTCGTTTTAAGATTGTGTTTCATTTGTAAATTACCGGAATTTAAACCACCCATAGCCGAGCCGCCTGTACCCGTATTAGGATTAGTTATGGTACTTAATGTTATGCTATTCGGTAGTGATGTTATTTTGGCCAACTGCTGTTGGGTGGATGGTTGTAACAATTGCTGAGGAGGTAAATGCGTAACAGTGCCCAAGTTATTGGATCCCAAATTTTGAGTATCCATTAAATTTTGTTGCATCTTGTTAGCAGCATTAGCTTCCATATTATTATGTATGGTTGCACTAATAGTTAGACCATTTTTGCCCGATATTAAGGAGGAGGTAGCATTGCCGCCAGTTGTTCCACCGGTTTTATTAATATCCAGTGTAGAGGAGTTGGAATTTGGTACGCCATTTAGTTGTATGGATTGTGGTTTTGTAGTATTTATTACCAGTTTACATTGTTTGGCTTCAGTTTGTGTTTGATCTTCCTTTATAACTTCAATTCCTTTTCCAGCAGATGATGTACTGGGTGTTACTGTTTTATCTGTTATAATGTGTGGTCGTTTTAATTGTGATTTTGTTTTGTTGCTGTCATTAAATGAAATTTCATTACTTTCGGTTCGAGTAGAATTTGCCTCATTAACCACATGATTGACGACAACAACATTTTGTGCTTTCTTACGTTCTTTTCTAGAATTTTTTATAACAATTGAATTTTTTCCTCCCCTTAAACTAATATGTAAAGGAGGAACTCTAGGCTCATCGGTAGCGGAAGAAGAATGACCCGCTGCCGTTGTTGTTGTTACGCCGGATGAAGGTTGAGGAAAAATATTCTCTTGTTGCTGATACTGAGGCGGGTTTAATGTTTGAGGTTGCTGTTGGGATGGTTGCATTTGTAACGTATGTTGTTGTTGCTGCTGCTGTTGTTGTGGTGTTGTATTAAAATTTAGATTTTGTTGAAATTGTGTGGGAGTCTGTTGTATATGAGTTTGTTGTTGATTTTGGGATTGTTGTTGCTGTTGTTGTTGCATAACATTGTTGGCTAACAATTGAGCATTTAGTTGAGATTGTTGCTGCTGCTGTATATTTTCCGAGCCAAATGTTACATCTACTTTATAGGCTGTCGAAACTGGTTCTGATTTTTCCAATTTTAAGCGTAATTTAATTTTCTCAGTAGTATTTGCCATATTTGTGGCTGCTGGACCAGCTGAAGTGGATGATGAATCCATATTTATTACAGCATTAGCATTTATATTGCTCGAGCTATTGTTGGGACCTGTTGCAGTTATCAAATTGCTGGCTATTGCACTGTGTAATTTACTTTGTGTTTGGTTATTGGTTGCTGTAGCAGCTAGTGCAGCTTTAGATTTACTGCCAGCTTTAGCCCTTTCTCGTTTTGGTTTTGTTACACCAGCTGCATTAGCTGCCTCCTTAGTTTTCTTCTCTCTAACACTTTGCTGCAATTTCTCCCTTAATAAATTTGTCTTAGATTTTTTGTTACTCGTATTTCCACCCTGTAACATGGCTTGTACGGAGGGTGAGGACGAGCCTGATCTTGGTGAGCCCATATCTCCAGGTTTATTGCTTACTGTGCCGGTGGCAATAGATACTGTTAGAGCTGTTGTTCCGGCATTAGTTGCTTTTGATTTTCTATTCTTTTGCGACTTGTTTGATATTAAAGAATCTCTTGATCTTTCTGTATCTGAACTAGCACCAATTATTTGAGGTGTTAAGGAACCCCCATTGTTGTGATCAGCAGCGGATAGTTTAGAGGTCACAGTGTTGCACGAGTTGGAATTCGAGTCTTCGGACAAGGCATTGGGTAGCAGATCATAAATGCTGTTTGTGCTGTTATTTGGAGTATAAATCGTTGTACCATGGGAGGTAGTGGATGCAATAGAAGTATTCTGAATGTTGGAGTTGTGTCGAGTTTCATCTTCTTGCTCGGTTTCGCTATCATCAAGTTCTAATTCGCCGGTTAAAGGATTAATGAGAAATTGTTTTCGTTGCGTGGTAGTAGGTGGAAGAGGTTTGGATTGAGAGTTGCCGGAGCTAGATACAGGAGTTGATGTGTTAAGCTGTTGTTGTTGTTGTTGCTGCTGTTGTTGAGGTTGTTGAATTAAAAATTGCTGTTGTTGCTGTTGCGATTGTTGTGTTGAATTTATAAGAAACTGTTGTTGTTGTTGCTGGTTTTGAGGCACAGTATTTTGGTTCATATTTTGTTGCTGTTGCAAACGTTGTTGCAATATTTGTTGAGATTGTTGCTGCTGTTGCTGTATTAATTGGCTTTGTGTTAATTGTAATTGCCTTTGCTGTTGCTGTTGTTGTTGCTGCATTATTTGCTGCTGCAATAATTGTTGCTGCTGTTGTTGTTGTTGAGGAGTTTGCTGTTGTTGCATTTGTTCCATTGTTAATGTCACATTTGGTGGCATTTGTTCATCGCCTGCTAATAAAGATGTTGCTGCAACCGCTGTCTCATCTATATCCATACCCTCAATCAAGTCCAAGTCAAGATCTTTTGCATCTTGCAACAAAGATTCCAATTCATTTTTATCATCCAAACTTAGGGATGAATCAATATCACAGCTTAAAGTAGGCAACAACGCATCCAAATCATTTGTTGTTAAAGCATCTAGATCAGATAATGTAATCAAAGGATCCGTTAAATCATCCACCACAGTTTGGGGATCCAACGAGTGTTGAGTAGCCGCCACTCCCTGACCAGAGTTTAAGATTGACTGTCCCGTTGTTGATGGTAAAGAATTTATGATACCACCGCCCCCAACAACTGCTGAAGTTGTTTGGTTGTTGGGTGAGGCTCCAGGCAAAGAATTAGCAATTTCTGATATAATTTGCTGCTGTTGTTGTTGTGTTTGTTGTTGTTGCAAATTGTATTGCATCTGGTAGCGTGTAAACTCTTGAAAACTTGACTTTGTCGCCGAATCCATGGGTTTATTAAGCGCTGATGGCCATCTTGATGAGGCGGCCGAAGCCGCCGCTTGATTGTAATCAGGTGGTGGTGGTAGATTCATGTTTGATGCTGAAGGTGATGAAGGTACTATGTGAGTAGATGACGAAGGAGTAGGGAGAGCATTTACATTGTGCGTTGGTAATCCAGTTGAGGGCGAAGGTGGTGGTGGCAACAATTGCTGTGATAGATGTGACGCAGTAAGGGGAGACTGCGCGGGTGTTGTTGAAGGTGATAACAATTGTTGTTGCTGCTGATGTGAATGTTGCTGTGTTGACATATGAGGACTATGCATTGAATGATGACTGGAGGCGGGTGAGTGAGCAGTTGCTGGTGACATATTTCCCGAGTTAACTGACATATATTGTTGTTGCTGTTGACCCGTTATGCCAATGAGACGTTGATGTTGTTGCAACTGTTGTTGCTGCTGTTGTTGTAGTGGCGATGGAGGTGTTTGATGTGGTAAAACCCCCATACCACCGTTACTTCCAACTCTCACCTGTCTCATTTGCTGTTGTTGCTGCTGTTGTTGTTGAGTTGCCATTATTGCATTGACTCCCATTGATTGTTGCATCATTTGTTGTTGTTGTTGCTGCTGCGGCAAGAAACGTTGTTGATTTTGCAAATTATTTGCTGCCTGTAGTTGCTGTTGGCGTTGCAACTGTTGTTGGCGTAACAAAGCCGCCTGTTGTGGTGAAATTTGTTGCTGTTGCTGCTGAAAACGTTGTTGTTGTTGTTGCTGCTGTTGTTGTTGGACATACAGATTACTACTGCTAGGACTCAACATAATTTGTTGTTGGCCTTGCATAGAACGCATTACATTTGTCGCATTGGGTGAAGAAGGCACACTTAAAACATTGTCTGGGGTACCAGGCGCCGATACAATATGTTGTTGCACCTGCGTTGGATGTGTTTGCTGTTGTTGCATCATGAATTCACTTCCCGGTGTTGTTGTTCTCAAGGGGGAATTAATTATTTGCTGTTGGGGACTCATTGCCGCCATCATTGGTGACTGTTGCTGTTGATGATGCATTAACGACTGTTGTTGCTGGTGTTGCTGCTGCTGTTGTTGTGGAGACATTAAAGACGACGATTTCATTTGATTTCCATGTTGAGATGACACTGAATTACTATCATTTTGCAGTAAATTAACCAACAGAGGTGAAGACATTGCAATATTGTTGCTGCCGCTACTGCTGGTCCCGCCAGGTGTTGTTCCCGTTGGAGATGCCGTGGGCGTAGAAGGCGTTATAACTCTGGATTGCAAATAGCTTGGAATAGGTTTAGCAGATGCTGTTGAATTTTGAGAGGCGGGGGAATTGATAACAGTGCCAACACCGGGATATGGTGGAGGAGGCGGTTGTAAAAATTGAGAATTTCCAGAGGCGGTAGCAACGGTTGTTGTAATCATTTCTCCACTTTGTGGATTTTTTATCACTTTCAAAGCAACATTAGGTGGTGGTCCTAAGGCACCCATAAGTTGCTGTTGTATGCCACCACCGACATTCCCTCCATGACCACCTGATACTGCCGGCTTTCCAGCTGCTAAAGGTATTCCGCCAGGTGTGGGAACAGGGCCCACCGCAGTATTCAAGGCGTTATCACGACCTTGCAAAACACGAGCTTGACGCATACTCTCAAAGGGAAATTCTCTTGAATTTATTGCTCCAACTGGTAGGGGTGGCACGGGTACCTTACCGTCCATTGGACAAACTGTATTCGGTGATTTAAATACAGTTTGTTGTTGTTGTTGTTGCTGTTGTTGTTGTGAGCTGAGCGAGGTATTAAAAGCAGTTTGTTGTTGCTGCTGCTTTATAGCCGCATTACTGGTACTCGGGCCACCAAGCATTAAATTACGACGTTGTTGCAATATTTGTTGTTGTTGCAGCGACAACGTCGTCGGATCAATTCCACAAACGCTTCCAACATTTAGACCAAAGTTAATATTTGGTGGCATATTTCCTCTGGGCTGAAGTAGTGCTCCAGATGGCTGCAGCTGGTGTTGTTGCTGTAACTGCGTTTGAGGAATTTGAACAAAAGCACTACTAGAACCGGGTCCAGCAAGGTTACCCACGTTGAGTAATTGTGATATATCTCTAATATCTGCATTACTTCCACTACTAATACCAATACCGCTGACGCTACTGCCACTACCAATGCCACCAATAGACGTGCCGGACGCCTCATGACCCACAACAGATGAAATATCTATTAAAAAAAAAATACAATATTAATTGAGTGAAAAATTCGAATACAATATTATCGATAATACCTGATATTTTAAGATCAATCTGTTGACCACCAACATTTAGAGATATCACAGAATCTCCCTCTAACTGTACAGAGCGGATACCAAGGGCCCGCAAAGTTGGATTGCCCTCGGTAGCCAATTGGCGTAACCT
Source organism: Delia radicum (assembly GCA_021234595.1). Classification (NCBI taxonomy): domain Eukaryota; kingdom Metazoa; phylum Arthropoda; class Insecta; order Diptera; family Anthomyiidae; genus Delia; species Delia radicum. Next base: position 12,936,572 of record CM037854.1, on the reverse strand, counting down.
TTGCGCCGCATCCTTGGGGATTTGCACTGTTATCCGCATACACGGTTCAATCTGCTGTAAAAGTTTTGAAACAAAATTTTAAAGAATTTATTTTTGTAAAATTTGTACTTCTATTTGAAATATAATTTTTTAGTATTTACTTTATGATAAAATATAATATTTGTATTCAAACGTTACAATTTGTCCATATATTTTATTGATTTTTAGATATTTGAAGGAATTATTTGCAATTTTAAAGAGTACCAGTTAAAGTATTTTAATAACTATTGTGCAGTGTTTCAAAAACATAACAACCCAGGTAGAAATTATGGGTGGTAATAAATAAAACAAGCATTGGCACAGCACAAGTAGACTGTGGTCTTACAAAAAGAAGGACTATTAATGTAGTATAAGCTATAATATTAAGCTATATGAACCGCCCTAATGTAAATGGATATTAAGAAACAGCTGTAAAAGCTAGTTGCATTTTGTTGTAACAGAGTTAATGTCAAACGTTTATGCATATTTTTCCTTCTCTTTTTGTATTGGCAATGAACACGTGAAGTTGTAATAAAATATACTTTAGAGATTACTAATATTAAATCTCAGTGTTTTATTTGGGACTTTTTTATTCCTCTTGGCCAATACTACATGGTGGCAGCGGTGAACTAAAATTTACAAAATTTTCGAAATTATTGAAAAAAATATTAAAGTGGTGTTTAATAAAATTTTCAACACATTTTTTGTTGAAGAGGATAAGTGAGGTTAAGTTCCGTACAAAAAAAAAATTTATTAAAAATGCCTCCAAAAGAAGATAAAGCCGACAACAATTTTATGGCAAATATCGCTCCTCCCGAACCTTTCAATTTCTCACTCCCAGACAATTGGGCAAAATGGCGGAAAAGGTTTGAGCGATACATAAACGTATCTGGGCAGTCCACAAAGGCACCACAGGAGCAAATTGATCTTTTGTTTTACATAATGGGTGAAGAAAGCGAAGAAGTTTTGCTACAATTGAAACCTGCACCAACAACATTAGCAGACGCTTTAAACAACTTTGACAATTACTTCAACCCTCGTAAGAATATTATATTTGAACGATTCAAGTTCAATTCACGTGCTCAAAGGCAAGGAGAATCTGTGGACAGCTTTATAACAGAATTACACGCTCTAGCCGAAAATTGCGATTATGGAAATCTAAAAGAAGATTTAATTCGAGATCGATTAGTAGTTGGGATGCTGAATACACAAGTTAGTGAACAGATGCAATTAAAGTCAGATCTGACACTCAAAGTTGCGATTGATACAGCTCGCCAAGCAGAAATTCAAATTAAGCAGACAAAAATCATAAAGGATGAAAAAAATTTATACAACGTTGAAAAAGAAGCCTCATCAAGTGTCAGTATACATCAAAGAAGTCTTGGCGGTCAACAACGATATTTCAACAGTTCAGGATCTAAGGGTAATGGTAATTATTATAGTAATAAAATAACTAAATGTATTTATTGTGGTTATGGTCCACACAATAGGGAAGATTGTCCTGCAAAAAACAAGAATTGTAATTTTTGCAATTTACGGGGACATTTTTCAAACGTTTGTAAAAAGAAAAATGAGAACCACATGAAGTCGAATAAAAATAAGATAAATTCAATTGAAATAGATAATTTTGAAACAGTTTCTGAGAATCAAAAAAATTCTGAGCACATGATCGGTACAATTACTAAATTATTCGCGGGGAACATTCGAGGATCGGGTAAAGAATCATGGTATGTGCAGTGTAGATTAGTTGGGTTAGGAAATAAAGTGAATTTTCTCATTGATACGGGGGCGGACTGTGTTTGCATTCCGAAAAGTTTGGTTATGGCCGAACATAAATTGGTTATTCAGAATTCGAATACGGGTTTAAATGGGCCCGACGAGGCTTCGCTGAAGGTTGTGGGTGTTGCTAAGGCAACATTGATTTATAATGAAAAGGAAATTCGGGATGACGTTTACATTGTTGAAGGTCTTAGCACTCCTCTTTTAGGGAGAGATGCCGTAGTTAAATTAGGTATTCTTAAGCCTCCGGTATTGAACAATCTTTCTATTTCTGAGAATGGCGAGTGCTCGGAACTGATTAAGAAATTTCCCAGGCTTTTTCGTGATATTGGGGAATTTAAGGGCGAAATCAATATAAGGTTAAAGGGCGATGTCAAGCCTTTTGTTCAGACAATACCGAGAAGGGTGCCGATTCCCCTATTGCCTAAATTAAAGACCGAAATTGAGAGGTTGGTTGACCTGGGTATAATTGAACGTATGGATGACGTCACAGAATGGGTCAGCCCCATAGTGGTGGTTCCGAAACCAGATAATGAGATCAGATTGTGCGTTGACTACACACAGTTGAATAAAGCCGTAATCAGACCGTATTTTCCAATGCCGAAAATTGAACTTTCCTTAGCTAGAATTAAGGAAGCTAAAATTTTTTCCAAAATCGATGCAAATAAGGGATTTTATCAAATAAAATTAAGTCGTGATAGTCAATTGCTCACTTGTTTCATATGTCCGTTGGGTCGATTTATTTTTAAGAGATTACCTTTTGGCATTTCTTGTGCGCCTGAATATTTTGTATCGAAATTTAATAAAGTTCTAGACGGTATTGATAATTGTATTTCACATGTTGACGATATTCTGATTTTTGGAAAGGATCGCACCGAGCACGATGAAGCTTTGGAAAAAGTCCTGAACCGGCTTGATAAGGAAGGCATAACCATTAACAGGGAGAAATCGTGTTTTGGCGTTGATCAGGTTACCTATTTGGGTTATGTTCTTTCGGCTAGGGGCATTTCTATTGATTCGGAGCGAATTCGCGCTATTATTGATTATCCCAGACCCGAGAATAAAACAGAGGTTCAGCGTTTTCTTGGTATGGTGAATTTCGTGGCAAAATTTATCCCAAACCGCTCTAGGATATTAGAACCAATTAATGCGTTAACTGGTAAAGTCGATTTTGTTTGGGATGAGGTTCAAGAAAGGGCGTTTTTAGAGCTGAAGGACAATTTGACAAGGACTCCAACTCTAGCCTTCTATGATCCTTCAAAACGGATAGTCATCAGTTCAGACGCCTCTTGTTATGGTATTGGAGCGTGTCTTTTTCAGGTTGACGGTCAGGGAAACCGGCAGGTTGTTTCATATATTTCTAGAACTATGACCGATACGGAGAAACATTATGCTCAAATTGAGCGGGAGGCCTTAGGTATAACTTGGGCAGCGGAGAAACTGTCTGAATATATAACAGGGATCCGGGTTATATTTGAAACTGACCACAAGCCGTTAGTTCAAATTTTACAATCGAAAAATTTGGATACGTTGACACCGAGGCTACAACGTTTTAGGATGCGTCTTATGCGATATGACTACTCGGTGGTATATGAACCGGGGAGGAACCTAAGGGTAGCTGATGCCTTATCTCGCAGTCCAGTTTCTTGTAAAGTAAACGAACCTGAGGAGCTGGGTCTAGAAACAGTGGCCTTTGTACGCTTTGTGGTGAGAAATTTGCCGGTGAAAGATTATTACATACAGAAAATAATACATTTTCAAGAACGGGACCCTGTATGCAGGCTGTTGGTTCGGTATATTTCAGATGGGTGGCCATCTCGTAATAAATTACCTGATTTCATGGTACCATATTACCAATATCGCTATGATATTTCATTTTCTGAAAATTTAGTACTAAAAGATACTCGGATAATTATCCCTCCGGAACTGCAAAAGGAGGTAATTGGTTACATTCACTCGGGGCACCAAGGTATTACGAAATGCCGTAGGTTGGCTCAGACCTCGGTTTGGTGGTTAGGACTCAGTTTGCAGCTGGAGGATTTGGTAAAAAACTGTGCAAAATGCATCGAGGAACGAATTAACAATAGGGAAACGTTTAGGAATGAGAGTCCTCCCACTCGACCAATGGAGAGAATAGGTTTGGATCTCTTTAAATTTAACAAGTGGTACCTTATAATAACTGACTATTATTCACGTTACTTCGAATTTTTTCCACTCACATCTATGACTGAGGATGATATAATAGAAAAGGTTAAGGAATTTTTTTCACGTTTTGGTATTTGTTCGGTCTGTAGAAGTGATAATGGCCCCCAGTTTCAATCAAAATTTAAACAATTTGCTCTTGAATATCACTTCAAACACGTCACGAGTAGCCCATATTATAGTCAATCGAATGGTGCTGCCGAGGCAGCAGTAAAGCTGGCAAAAACATTAATTAAAAAGTGTAATAATATTTACGAGGGTCTTTTGAATTATCGTTCAACTCCGTTAGCAAATGGTTTTTCGCCGGCAGAATTGATGATGGGTCGTAAATTTAAATCATTGGTTCCAATGTTGCCTAGCTTGTTAGAGACAAAAGATAATAAGGGTGTAATGGAAAGAGAACACAGAATTAGGAAAAGGCAGATTAAGGATTATAATAGGAGACATGGAACTAGGGATCTTTCGGAACTTAGGAAAGGGGAAAGAGTGTGGATAATCGATTTGAAAAAATACGGTATAGTTTTGGAGAAATTAGAAGAACCACGGGCATACCTCATTCAGGTAGAAAGGGAAAAATATAGACGAAACAGATGGCATCTAATTCCGGTGTCAAATATCAGTGCTAAAAGTTTTTCTGATTCTGAGGAGTTATATAATCCAAATGAGGATTATGTAGTTGAAAATAGCATTGAAAATAATACTGACGAGAACTTTAATGGTGATCAAAATAATCCAAATAATATTTCTGAGGAACCACCTTCTGAAGAAATTCCAGAAGTTGTTCCCGCAACACGAGCAAGCAGACAGAGAAATACACCTTCATGGATGAAGGATTATGTACCTCATTAAATAAAAAAAAAAAAAAAAAAATTAATTTATATAACTTTGAATTTTTTTGTAAAATTTAATGAACTTTGAGTATTATTATACTAAGTAATAATATATTCTTTTTCTGAAAAAAAAATATATATGTAAGTATATACATACGTAATAATATTGTAGTTTAAAAAAAAAAAAAAAAAAAAAAAAAAATGTACACCTATTTTAAGATTTAAATGAAGTAAATTGTTACAAAGGAAAATATACATAAGCGTTAAATAATATACATTGTATTTAAAAAAGGGGATGTAGTATAAGCTATAATATTAAGCTATATGAACCGCCCTAATGTAAATGGATATTAAGAAACAGCTGTAAAAGTTAGTTGCATTTTGTTGTAACAGAGTTAATGTCAAACGTTTATGCATATTTTTCCTTCTCTTTTTGTATTGGCAATGAACACGTGAAGTTGTAATAAAATATACTTTAGAGATTACTAATATTAAATCTCAGTGTTTTATTTGGGACTTTTTTATTCCTCTTGGCCAATACTACAATTAAAGCGCTAAGTGCAAATGCTTTGCCAACGTTTGAAATGCGTGCTTATCCAGTACTTGTTTTGCAGAAATTTATATTGTTTTTGAAATAAAAGCACTGGCAAATCACCAAAATCGAACGCTTTGCCAACTTTTAACATAGGTACTTTACCAGTGCTTGGTTTATAAAATTTTTAAGTTTTTTTTTTTAAGCAGTAGTAAGTAACAAATTCGGACGGTTTGCCAACGTTTGAAATAGCTGCTTTTCCAGTACTTGGTTAACAAATTATCTACGCTTAAAAAAACTTTTTTGATCAAAATTTCCCTACAGCTCAAAATCACCCACCTAAGCATTCATTGTTGCCAATTTAAAAGCATTTAGCAAAATTTTTTAATTGTTCTATAATATAGCTATTTTCTAGCGATTTTAAGGTTTGATTTAGCGATATTTTTAGAAAATAAATTGGTAACAGTGCACTTAAGGCTGTATAACTGACACCTGCGTTTTTCAAGTAACTTTACCAGGGTTTTTCTATAAAAAACTTTAAATTTTTGACATTCCCTTTTGTTTTCAGTTATATTAATCGATACTTTTTTCTAAGCACTAGAGTTGTCAAATATTCGGTTTGCGAATACTTTAAAAAGCCGTATTTTTTAAAAACCGATTTTCGGTTTTCTAAATTCAAACCCGGTTTTTAAAAATCGCTGTATGTAGGTACAAATTTTAAAAAGTTACTAAAATTTTAAACCTCGACATTTAAACCAAAGTAAAAAGGCTTTTAAGAAAGGCTAAAGAGCCTTTTTATATGGCATTCTAGATTGCAAAACAAATGTTTTGCCAAAACCAGTGGAAAATAAAAAAAGAACCGTTGGAATAGAATAAAGAGTTTAAATAAGTGTTTTGCTATCTAGTGTAAATGTGGCTGTATATTAATCTATTGACGCCCTTGCCCACATATGCGGACGTTTACTTTTCGGTCTACAGAAAATCTATTTTTAGTCCCACAATGAATGTAAAAGCATATATGTAATTTGTGATAAATTTTCTATAGAGGAAAATATCATTATTTACTAATAAGTTCATATAATTTTCAAAAAAGTTGATTTTGCGCCAAACTAAAAATGGTAGTTTTGGAGTGTGTATAATATTTCCAATGCTTACGATATACAAAATTCCTCACTGAGCTGTCCGTAATGTTTTTTCAAATACGATTTTCTTGGAATACGTTTATTAAGTGTGTGTCAAAACTAGGGTTGTCATTTATGCGGGTTTTTATTTTTTGTTTTAATAAACGATCAAATAATAGTTCTTTGAACGATCAAACGATTAACTTTTAAAAATTATTCGATTAATCGAACGAATAACTTCAAAATTTTAGACTATAATAGTGAGGTAAAAAAAAATGTCTCAAGTATTATGTCGTGAAAAAAATAAAGTTTTGAATATCGTTAAAAAGTTAAATATATATCGGCGATAGTAAATGAAATTTACAGTTTAACTGCTAATGTGGTATCGTTGTTGCTTGGACAGTATCTTAAAAACGAAGTGTTACATCATTTCCTTAAGCAACAAGTACCACGTGGCACAATATATTCCATATTTAAACGGTTTAAAAAAGAAGTGGCATCAACCGGGATAAAAAACTAACGACGTTTAAAAAATTTACCACAGCTGAGCTTCTTAAATTGAAAAAATTTGCGGTTAATCAAATCGGGGCATCCAATAGTGAATTGGCCAGAAAATTTCACGTTTTCCAATTCGCAAAAACTTACTACAAATGAACGCGAAACACCACCAGAGGAAGACAGTACCCAAATAAAGTTAAAAACCTATTTGCAGAAATACCAACAATATGCAGTCATAATAACGGAAGTATTAATTCTGGATTTTATTCTGATGACGTGAAAAAAACTCCCGACAAGGTACGGTATTCGCCCAAAGTTTGAACCAAAAGTACTAGAGTGGGAGGCCATTTCAGCAAAATGTATATCACAACTTTACATCCAGAATTCAAAAGCTATGGCTGTAAACGCGGATGTTAACATTAATAAATGTTTAGTAAAACTGGATAAACACGAAATATTATTTTTGCCATTACGCCAAAAAGAAGTTAGAATGGCTTAATGCAAAAAACATACATTTTGAAGCAAAATACGCAAATCCTCCAAACGTCCCAAAAGCACGTGCAATTGAGGACTTTTGGGGTATTTTATGCCAAAAAGTGTATGAAAATGGTTGAAAAGCCAAATGTACTGAATTTGAAAATTGAAGAAAACATTAAAAGCAGTGTAAAAAAATTGACATGAATGTCGTCCAAAGCATGATTGGTGGTATCAAGCTTAAAACATGTCAAGTGGACAATCGCGGTCCGTTGGCTATCTCCAAAATGTAAATTAATAATTCATTGTCAATACTAAGTTATAAATAAAAACACTTTTTCAAAAAAAAAAAAAAAAATAATTAGTTTTTTAATTACAAGTGTTTTAAAATTGTCCGTTTATTTTTATTACTTTATTTATTTGTATTATATTTTTTGGTACTTTTTTAGTGTTTTTATGTTAAAGAACTAAAACTATACGGAAAAACGAACACAAGGTTGAGTTATGAGCCTCTTGTGTTAAAAAGGGAACATTTTATTTTTTATTCTTTTTAACAATATTTTGAAGGGTCAATGGGTTAATGTTTCATCGATTTTATCTTTAACATATCAAAGAGAACCCTCTTGTTGCCTTATATTTAAACTTCTTTAAAAAAATTGGTATTAAATGTAGTGACTTTTTGTTTTAAAAAGAAAGCAATTAAAATAATTAAAAATGAGTTATTTTTTTTTATTTTATTTAGTAAAAAAAAATGTCAAATAAAAGTAAAACGCATTTATCATTTATTAATATCCAAGGGGTAACAAATACTAGTGCAGAACCAGTTTTGTACTAGTTTATTTGAACCATGCTAAGAGTACGAGTTCTACCGCCTCATCATACAAAGAACTGTAGAATTTAACATCGAAATGTCATAGGGATGTCAACTAGTTCCAAACTCCCGATTTGAAGCAAGTTAAGAACTAGTTAGAAAACTGCAATTTAAAGACGGAACAGGGAGCAAAACTGCAACTACAGCCAGTTCTGAACTAACTCTTTGGCACCAGTACTGTACCAGATGGTTTAAAACTTTGTTTTATTAATAAAAACTAAATGTTTCCCTTTGTTCATTAGGAATGTTAGACCAATATTTTCATCTTATTGAGATAAATATGAAAACAAATTTTAAAAAATTTAGAACTTCAAAACTCGTATTTAAATAGAGTTTTTTCGAAACAGTCTCAATATATTTCCTATGAAACTAGTACACAACTAATGATTTTAGATTCTAAAGATAAACACATAAACTAGTTTAGAAAATATCAATTGAAATTCGGATATTCCATTTGAAATTAAGAAAACATCAATTAAATTTCAGAATTTCAATTAAAAATCAGAAAACAACAATAAACCGATGCCATTTTGTTGCAAGTTCTTTAATTTAAAAAAGTATTTGGCCAAAATCATGCATTTTCATGAAATGCTATACCATAATGGATTCTATTCTGAAGAAAAAAATATATATGTTTATTTCCAACTGAATATACATATAATTAAAAACCAATTTTAACAAAATTAGAACGTAAAAACTCGTATTTAAATGGAGTTTTTTTAAACAGTGTTGACATATTTCATATGGAAATAGTACACAACTGTAAATGTAGAAATTGCCAAGCGTACAAAAACAGTACTGGCAAACCACTGTTATTTTTGTAAAAAATTCTATTAGAAATAACCACCCAGGTAGAAAAATACGAACGGGCCAGTGATGGATCAGTGTTGGAGACGGTATTACATGTACTGGCGAAGTGTCGTATTTTTTACTTTCACAGTAATGGCCGGTTGTTGAAATGATAACAGCAATATACGCATGGCCGTAGTTATTCTGGTTAATGGTGTACGTTTGATAAATTTATTAGAATTTACCAGAACCAACAACAAAATGTACTGCACTAAAATTGTCCACGCTGTGGCGAAATACCACACAAAAAAACACTCGTGATTAATTTATCAGGAAAAAAAACAGCTGACTGTTCTGCCGTCAAAAAAATGTATTTTGTGTTAACTATTGGAAATACTTAAAAATTAATAAAAAAAAAATATCAAAAAACCCTGTTTAAAACGTAAGCATTTTGCAGTAAAAAATTTGTGATTTTTTTCTTTTTCTGTAAATTTTAGCATTTTTCTCAAATTAAAATAATTTTGGATACATATCGAGCCCTTACCGCCAAAATAGTGTAAGCGACACGTTTGTTTTTTTTTTAATTTTTGGTTTGCCTGATGAGATCAGGCGGTTGGCGAAGTATTCCTCAGATACTTATATGCCAGTACTAAATAATCCAAAAAGATGTATGCATAACTTGAAGATAGTTGATGTTTTCAGAATAAATAGATTTGTTGTACTGCAAAGTGGTGAAAAACATCGAGATGTCCGATTGGCTGATACATAGCAGGAATGAAACGTGTGTGCGTGAATAAGAACAGCTGATGTTATTAGACGAGCAAGCAAAAATTGTTGTTACTGATGATTCAATGATGGTTAGACAGCTATTAGAGGTCGATTTGACACAGGTTAATGAAAGCAACGAGTTTTTTGAAGATAGCATCTTGAAACGTATTCAGTAATGTATACAGGTTGTTGAATTGTGCGAAGAAATCAAAATTTTTTCGTATTTCCGAAAATTTCGGGCATATGAAAATAACGTGGTCGTCGGTTTGAGGTGTGTCGCATTCATCGCAGTTTGGAGATGATTCTACTTTAATCATGTGGAGATACGGTTTATTATAAGTATGCCCCGTTAACAGTCTATTTATTGTTTTTATTTCTGTAGAAGTCAGAGATGAGTTTAAGAACCAATGCTTTTTGGGCAAGTTGGGAAAAATAGTGAAAAATTTTGCTCCTTTTAAACGCGATATCTGTTTGTATTCAGAGTTCCATTCATCCCAAAGGTTGTTATAAATTTTGGTGCAAGCGTCCTTGAGTGATAATTGAGGCGTTAACTCTAACCCGCTGGATGTAGCAAGCTTGGCGTAGTGATCAGCTTTTTCATTAAATGGAAGTCCTACATGGGAGGGGGTCCAAATAAATACCAAAAATGAGATATCGATTTTCGTTTTTTGATGAAAATCGATTATTTACTATTATTTGCATCATCTCTAAAAATATCATAACTGTAAAAAGTTCCGTTACGAATTTACAGCAAAAGCCATTTTAAGGTAAGTGAATATTCTTAGGGCCATTATTATTATAGCTAAAGTTCGGATGTTATCTGACAGATTATTAGTTTTTCGTTATTATAAGTATACTTTAAGCTAAAAGTGACCGATAAGCTAAAGGGGAGATGTTGTTGCCTTTAACTTTAAACGTAAGGTTTATGTGTTTAAAGTTGCCACATTTTCTGCTCTATAAAGAAGAAACAGAAAATATCGAATTTCACAACCGAATTTCACAAATTATTGTTTGTTTGTAAAGAAATAAATAAAAGTACGTTGCCACTACATATTTTTATAAACCAATTCATAAACCAATAATCGGTTTTTAGTTTGGTGCTGCCACATTATCAAAAATATTAATTTTATTTTATTGGGAAGTTGTAATAACGAAAAACATTATAGCTCACTTTATTCCTCACTTTAGCTAAAGTTACTTTTTACTGACATTTACTTTAAAGGCAAGTTGTAATAACGGCCCTTAGTTTGTTTACATTTTTTGTGACTGCGAAGTGTCGCTTACATTAAAATTTTCTGTAACAAATTAAGTGATATATTACAATATATTCGCGGTTTTACTATTTTTTTTTTGTAATGTCGTTAAATCAACTTGAGGTAAGTGTGTTTTTTAATTTAAATACAATATTTAAAAAATATAAGTAGTATTATATTTTTTTGGTTGTTATGAAGAAATTTCTGTTTCAGTTTTCAACAAAAAAATCGCTTGTTCAAGCTAATATTAAAATCACGTTTTTGTTACCTGGACATACCATGATGCCCGTTGACTCCATTCATAGTACTATTGAATCATTTATTCGGGAAAGAACAGTTTGGGCTCCAAGTGAATGGTTTACTATGATTTCTAACGCGAGAACTAACCCAAATGCTTATAAATGTATTGTAATGAATCATCTCGATTTTAAAGATTGGAAAATATTTTCTCAAGCAATACTTCCCAATTCAACAAATATTTCTTTTCCAACTTTACCTTCTGCATCATTTGAAAAAAATAGCCCCATTATAAAACTTAAATATGGATATTTTGATCACTCCGAAATTAAAGAAATTGATCATAACTCAATTGCGCGATCAAGACGCAATTCCGCCATCATAACCAATGGACCTCTTTCTTTCTATGAGGATTTTTAAAAAATTTCTTTAAGAAAATACAAGGATTTAAAAACACTTCGCGATAAAAATACAATACCTAAAAAGTTTCACAACGAATTTTTAAATTTAAAACACGATGAGTCTGTTAAAGATTCACTACCTGAAACAGACCAAGAAGACGAAATTTTATCTGAGTCAGTTTTTTGGTTTATTTTACGTTTTTATCTTAAACGGTGTTCGCATTCATTTTTAACTAGTTTAATTATTGGTTTTCCCCATACAATTTAAACGTCAAAATTGAACTTCGTTTTATTTTGACAGATAAAGTGTTTAAAATTGTATGGGGAAAACACATAATTAAACTAGTTTAAATGAATGCGAATATGGTATTAACCATTGAATTTAAGGTTTAAAACTTTAATTTTTATTTATGTATATTAGAATAATTCGTACCGAAATTAAAAGTTTAGTTTCTCTGAAGTAATTTTTCTAATTTATTTTTTTCTTATATTATTTTTATAACATTGGATATGTAAATAAAACCTATTTTATCATAAATATTGAACAAAATAATGCTTATATATCAAATTTCCCGGTAATACTTAGACCAAAAGCGAAGATAATTAGAAAAAACCTTCTCCTGTAAAATTTTGTTTTTGTCGCTTACAATATTTCCGCCGTAAGGGCTCGATATGATATGCGGCGAACAACAAAAATCAGCTGATTTATAAATTTACCATGCATTAAAAAAAGACACTCATGCTTTATTGTGAACAAATCGTAGTAAATATAAAACAAAGTAAATATAACACCAAGAATGAAAACCGATAATTTAATGATCTATGGTATTTTTTTTTGCAGACTGTAAAATTTGACAATAGAAATTTAAAAATTGTTTTTGGAAAAGATTTAGATTTTTTCATTTTGCGGCGACTTCAAGTCAGAAAAAATTACGGCCCTATATATAGTACGTATACAAATGTACTTTTTTGTGCTTAATTCATGAAAATTCTTATTATTAATTGTTTTATTTTGTTTTAACTTATTTTATTTGTTTGAATTTCTTTTTCAAATGAAATTAATCTTTTTATTTCATTTGAAAATGAAATTCAAACAAATAAAATAAGGGACTAAATTTATGCTTTTTTGTCCCTTTTTAATGAATTTAATATAAAAGCTTTGGTGTTCGCTAAATCGATTATTCGATAAAACGGAATTTTGCTGCTAATTAAATAACCAAATTTAAATAAAATTTCTAATCAAACAACGTCGTTAATTTGCAGAAAACAGTACTGGTAATGTGCTGGTTGAGCAGTGACAAATGAAGATTTTTTAAAAATTCAAAATGGATTTTGTAGGGGAGGAGTAGCACTAATAGATACCGTAACGATCTTTTTGAAAAAAGTTTTTTTTCATGAAGTTACAGGACCTCAAATGTATCTAAAAACGTATTTTTGCCCTTTTTTGGTTAGAATATCTCGAAAACCTGACCTGATAGGGCTATTCTGAGGTCAGATTCAGCACGACTTAAACCTTCGGGAAAGTATAGTCAACTTCTTGGTTATTTATTAAAAAACTAAGACCGAACTGGGTTGCTGCTTTTTAAAGAAGCGTGTTTTATAAACGTATAACAAGATTAATTGAAGTTAAGGAATTAAATTAGATCAGAAGGCACTATGCACCGCGACCAATGTAGGTCTTTTGTGCTGCCTAAAGTTACCTACATATTCAAGCTACCTATAAAACCAATTATCCTATTAGGCAAAATGTTCGCGATGTCGGAAGGCGAAATGAAGCGATCACCTAGAAACCTAAGTCTGCTATCACAAAGCCTGGGACATTCGCAGAGACACCATCTCGCAAAACCTACACATATCCGTGTCCGATTGACCATTCTTGTGCAGATGGTATCTGAGATTACAGTGTCCAGTTAAATACGACGCCAGTTTAGTACGACGCCAGAAGAAGTTAAGGAATTGAAAACCAACGAATTTTTTGAATTTGCAACCAACAGTTGGCCGCTATTATTAATCGGGTAACAGAGCAATATTCTCAAGATTGTTAATCCCACGTTCTTACAACGCATAAGCGACAGTCGACGAGGATTTGCCAGTAATGCGCTGATTGCATTTTTCTGCATGGGTGGTTTAACAATATTATTTTGGAAATGAAAAAATTGAAATGAAACTGGTTCTAAAAATAAAAACAAAACTTGATTGTGAACAGGTTATAACGAATAATCAATTTACCAAACTGCGACTTAACGAACACAAAGTTGATATACTGAATTCATTAAATCGGAACAAAAAAACATAAATTTAGATCTTGTTTATCGAACAAAAAGAAAACAAATTAAAATTGAACAAAAGTACATTTGTATATGGGCGTTAATATTTTATGACTTGAAAAGTGGAATATAAAAAAATCTCCATTTTTTTAATAACAATTTTTATAATATTATTCCCAAATATTAGTGCCTGCAAAAAAACCTCAGATCATTAAAAGTTATGATTTTCAGATAAGCATTAATACGTATACCTATGCCAATAATTTTGCTAACTATTGTATTGGCGAAATGGCAGCGGTTTCAAAATTTTCGGATTGGTGGTCGGAGGTTAGTAGGGTAATAGGGTAAAATTGCGAACTTCTGAACCAGTGGTCGGATTTTTTCGTTTTGGGGCTTATTGGAAAGGCCTTTTGGAGACCTTTCAGAATCAGTAAAAGAATATTAAAAACATATGTTTTTTTCTCTTAAAAGATAGCCCTACCTCTTACCTTTCCAAAATACCCTAAACGAAGCCCAGAGGTCTTACCGTTCCAAAGTTATGAATCACCCTGTATATTAATATATAAAAAATAAAAATATTTATTTTTATTTTCAGAAATTTAATAAAATTTAAAGGGTATTTTGCAGTAAAACTAATGTTTATTTAACAAAATTTAAACATTGCTGCTACCTAATGTTTTAACAATATCCCAAAGTTATATTATTGATAAAGATCGTGAAATATTAACATATAGTGTGAACAAAGAAAAAGGGTATATATCCACATATAAATGAAACATTATTTAATTATTATTTTGAAGAAATATTTAATCTTGACCATGGCAAACTAAAGAATTAAATGTGGCATGGTTAGTAGGGCGGGTCGATTTAAAAATCGCTCAACGTTCAAGGAAAATCGTATTCTAGGGATCAAAATAAGAAACTTTGCCGAAGGAACCATACCTCTAAAACGAATTCTGATGTCCCGACTTTTGACCCGTATGGTCAAATTTTGAAAAATCCCACATTGATATTTCAGAAAGTAGGAGGAATCTCTCCAAGATTATGGGAGCTACTTCTTCTCCGGGAGACGCGCTAGCAGATTAATGCATAAATCATCATTCTAGGTGCCCGTTAAGGTGTTAAAATTTAAGTTGAAAGAGGGCCTTTTTAGCCGTGTTTTTATAGCAAAATGAACAAATCTCGTGATTGAGATATTTCAGAAAGTATGAGGAGTCTTTCCAAGATTAGGGTCTCTATTTCTTCTCCGGAAGACGCTCTAGTAGATGAATGTATAAATTATATTCGATTGAGTTGGATTCGATTGGGGCACTCTAAAAGGGTCAAAGTGGGATTTTTCAAAATTTTACCCTACGGGTCAAAAGTCGGGACATCAGAATACGTTTTAGAGGTATGGTTCATTCGGCAAAGTTTCTTATTTTAAACCCTAGAATACGATTTTCCTTGAACGTTGAGCGATTTTTTTGTCTCCATACAAATCGACCCGGCCTAATGGTTAGTCCCTCAATACTTCGGTTGCAATTAGGTTTACCAGACGGGCCTTGATTTCGCTTTACAAGAAATTTTAATGCTTGTCAAGAATAAAGAAAAAATATGTTTTTTCAAGATTTTTTTTTAAAGCCCAACCAAAAAATACTTAAAAATAATTTTTTTAAAATTTTTTCAAATTTTTCTTTTAACAAAGTTTTTAAAAAATCAAATCAACATTTCGTTGAAATATTAGGTGAAGCATTTTCGTTTAGTGTTTTTGTTGGAAAATCTATTAACACTTATACTTTTCGCCCTATATTCAACGCTAATGATTTGACAACATTAATCAGCTGATTTGAAACAGAAACCCGTATCAATACATATTTCCCTCTTATACTCATACTACGCATGAATGATATATTTTATGGAAGCAAAGTAGCTGCAATAATGGAAACATTTGCCCCTATCAAAATAAGTGCGCTTACATTCGTGACTAATGATTGTGGGGGGGGGGGGTTAAACAAAAAATCGCGCCATTTTTTTTTTTTCATATGGCTGATTTTCGGCGCACTCGGAAAATGGGTTTGCAATTGGTTAATTAAATTAAAATGTACAATTTAATCAAGTTAATTTTTAATACATATTGTATAGATAGATATAACAACAAAAGTTCAAAAATAAAGAATATTAAATATCGAATATAACTTTTAATATCTTCGGTGTTAGAAGGTTTAAAGTGGATTGTAATATCTTAAATTAAAGCTTAAAATCTTAGCTACAATTAAATCATTTTTATTTTGTACCTTTACTTAAGTCAAATATCGAGAAAATTGGAGTTTTTTTTTCTAAAAAGTTCGGTTAAAAAGCAGACTTTTGTAATATAACGCTTAATAGGTTAATGGAACTGAAAGTATTATATCACAAAAGAAAGGTGCTTTAATTAGCTCTCAAATTATATATATTTATTTCGATCCTATTACAAAGTTGAAGATACAAAGAATTTTAATTTCAAACTTTAGAGGACCATAACTCGGGAAACAAGGGTCGCAGACAAAAAAAAGTTTTTTTGAGCTCTGCATTAATTGTGAAATTTTGAAACAAATCCGTGTTATGACAGTAAACTAGAATTTATTCAAAAAAATAAATGTAAGTGAAATAAAGGTGCTAAAGATTTTCAGGAAAATCTACGAAAAAATGTACGTCGCAACTAAAAATTTAGCGGCTGTTGTTTTAGCCGGCTCACATTACATTTTAAGCCGATTAAAACGGCGGCGGCTGAAATTTAAAAGAAATCAGCGTCCGGTGTGGCCCCGGTCGGCTTGTTTCTCTGCAGATGAGTGTTCTTAAGTGTCAAGATTTTTTTTTCAAAATGAAGACTTTTTTAGGCAAATGCATTTTGGCATTTTGCTCATTTGAATCTGGCAACCGTAGATGCAATAGACTGAAAACCGAGAGTTGTTTTAATGCGGGAAATTAAAGTGTCCCATTTTAACGAAATTCGTTAAACTGTAAAAAACTAAAGGATGCAGGTCTTATTTTTGTACGCAATCTTACGTTTAGGAGTTTTCATATAGTAGTTCGAAAATCCTAAAAAAGAACAAAACTTTTTGCATTTATAGTAATTAAATGTGCTAAAGTCCCAAAACTTATTTAACAAATTGTGAAAAGCAATCTGATGTAGGCGTGTCCCTATCCGGATTTCATTCCTGCCTAAGGAAATCTTCAGGGGACTTTGTTATTAGAATTTCTTTTTTTTTTTTTTTTTTTTTTTTTTATTTATTTATTAGTATTTAAAATACTTTAAAAAAAATCTCAAAATTTACAATATTATTACAAAATTTGTAAGTTCTCATAAAAAAATTATAAAATATTAAATCTAACAAAATTTGTACATTTTTTTCTAAATATATTATAATTTTTCTCAATTTTCATATTATTTGGTAAGGCATTGAATAATTTAAAACCCTTGTAGAAAAGCGAATTCTGCATATGTGTTGTCATAACTCTTTGGATTCGAAAATCTTCCGCATTTCTGAGACCATACGGTTGCGTTTCTCCTACGTATTTAATTTGTTCGCACAGGTATTTAGGGGCATCTCCTTCTTTCATTTTTTAATAAAATATAAAGTATTGAGCTCCAATCTTTGTTTTATATTCATCCACCCAAGATTTCTAAGCATATCATTTATATGAGTATATCGGTTACATTTCAGTATTATTCTCATTGCCTTATTTTGAAGTTTCTGCATCCTTTCTACTTGAGTTGTATTACAACATGTATAAATTATTGTCGATCCAAACTCGAAATGAGGTTTAATTATTGTATTATATATGTTTATTGCGGTTGTTTTTGATATTTTATTTCTAATTCGATTAAAAAATCCGATTTTTTTGCCAATTTTTTTACACGTATAGTCTATATGTTCCTTAAATTTTAAATTCTTATCTATTATAAAACCTAGATATTTTATTTTATCAACTTTTTCAATTATTTCATCGTTAATTTTAAATATTATATCAGAAGTCATATTTATTTCAATTATTTTTGTTTTATTTTCGTTTAGTTTAAGTTTGTTCATTTTTAACCAATTATTAATTTTGTTTATGTCATGGTGCATATTTTCTCGACAACTGTCATCATCATCTCCCTCCGTGTATATCAGCGTATCATCAGCGTATAAAACCATTTCACTTTTCTCCAATACTTGTGGCATATCATTTATATAAATAATAAATAAAAGAGCACCCAATATAGATCCTTGTGGTACACCGAAATTGTTTTCTATTTCATTTGATAACACATTATTTACTTTTGTTATTTGTTTTCTATTTTTCAAATAAGACTCAAACCATTTTAATTCGGTATCTTGTATTCCATATGAATAAAGTTTTTTTACCATTATTTCTCGATCGATTGTTTCAAACGCTCGTTTAAAATCTAAGAATATTGCCATCACTTTTTTTGTTTTGTTTATATTTTTCCATCTACTTATAACATGATTTACTGTTGTTTCACACGAGTGTTTCTTACGAAAGCCTGATTGATATTTTGACAATATATTATTTTTTTCAATATAATCTTCCAGTTGTTCTTTTACTATTTTTTCCAAAAATTTTTCACACGTTTTTAACATATTAATTGGCCGATATTCATCACATTTATTTGTATTTGATACTTTTTCAACTGGTGTTACCATAGTTATTTTCCAGTTGTCTGGAAAGACTCCTGTTTCCAGTGACGTATTTATTATTTTTAATATTGTTTCACCTGTTATGTTCCAGTTCTCCAATATCATCTTATTAGATATTTTATCACAGTCAGTTTTATTTTATAAGTTCTTTATTGTATTTTTAAGTTCTAACAAGTTTATTGCACGGAATTTGAATTTATTGTTTATCACAGTTATTAGATTTTCGTATTGCACATTTTCAATTGAGTTTCTTATTATTCTTATACTATCTACAAAATAATTATTAAATTGGCACGCGATTTCTTTATTATCCTTATATTCTACTTGGTTAAATATCACAGATTTTATCACTTTTTGGTTTTTCTTAAGTACTAGGTCTTTTATTTGTCTCCACATTTGTTTTTGGTCGATTGCACTGTTTATCTTATTATTAATGTATTTATTTTTTTCGTTTTCAATCTTAACTTTATATAGATTTCTAATTTGTTTGTAATTTGACCATGCTTGATTTGTGTTTTCTAACTTTGCTGTTTGGTATTTAATTATCTTGTTTTTCTTCATCAGACGTAGTTCACTATTAAACCAATTATTTATATTATTTTTTTCCCGGACTGATTTTTTAACTGTAAACTTTTCTATAGTTTCTTTTA
The DNA here is from genome assembly GCA_021234595.1 of Delia radicum. NCBI lineage: Eukaryota > Metazoa > Arthropoda > Insecta > Diptera > Anthomyiidae > Delia > Delia radicum. The sequence goes on along the minus strand of CM037854.1, from coordinate 12,917,221 downwards.
AACAATTATCCAATAAGATTACATTTTCATTAACGTTTTTGTTTTCGTCGAATTTTATAATTTTGCATAGTTCCGAGTTGAATGTGCTTTTGTTGTATTTAAATATTTCCACTTGTTTATTTTCCATTTCGTTACAATTGTTTTTACTATTAATCAAAATATTGACCATTTCATGGTCTGATATTTTATTTTTAGAACAGTTATTTACCATAATGTTAAAGTTATTTGTTATAACGTAATCAATTATTGTACTTGAACTTTTTGTAACACGTGTATATTCATATTTTTTAATTGTTAAATTGACAGTCCAAATCTTCTCATTTTTACATTTAACTTGTTTTGGTAAACTGGACATTCTTTATTATTTGTAAAGTGGTTTTCGTCTAAGTCCATATTTAATTTACTGTTAATTTTTACGCAAATGATGACTCGAATTCATTTTTATATTCAATCAAATATTGTTTACTTTTGTTCACTTGGTCTTGTATTTCCCTTATAACCATGTCAACATTTCTTATGTACTGCATGCAGTCCTCACATAGGAACCGTACAAAATTATCCTTATCCACAACTCCCAACGAATATTGATCAACTCCCGAACACTTACTTTGTGTGTGATAACTTTACCGCCATGACTGAGTGTTTTTTGTTTTTTTTATTATAATTTTAAAATTATCCGTTTTTTCATAAAAACTTTATTTCGCACTAATTAAAACAATGCTTTTCTTTGGTTTCTAATAGTCCTATCTATTTATTAAAACCAAATTTTATTTTAATTTTATTATTTTTAAGAGCTTTACTGAAAATTGCTTTTTTGCTTTTGACGTTTTTTTGCTTTTTCTAGAGATATTTGTTATGTTAAATCACAAACTCAATGAGAATTTCTTGTCCTCGTCTAGGAGCGAGATTCAAAATTTAAAATATCAAAGAAAAAACAAAAACAACAACAAAAAATTGTCACAATTGGCTTTGTCATCTTCCAAAAACTACTTTGTTTTTTTGACAGACCTAGCAATGTAGTGACGTTTATTCAAGTAAATCAACAATAGAAAATCATATGTTTTCTATTAGTGTCAGTTACATTTAAATTTGCACAAGCAGAAAATCTATGAAAATACAAATAAAATTGTAACATATACACTTATTCCATTAAAGAAAATTTTCAGCTGCAAAAAAATTATCAACTGAATTTTTTACCGTTTCCCACTTTTTTACCTCTCCTGAATAGTTTGGAATTTGGACTGTATACCACTGTTCGAGCGAGGCATTCACATGTCCGATAACTTTCAAGTAGTTTTGTCATTCAAAAAAAATGTATTTTGAGTAATATTAAAATTGGCGTTTTGTTAAAGAATTATAATTGAATTAAACTAAAAAATATGTACTATATTAACGCCTGTTTAATTTAATCGAGAAGTGTCTGAGCTTTTCCGACATTCGTTATTGTTTGGCGCTTTTTAACCGTTATTTTAAATTAATGGCAACTCTAACAAACTACATAGGCAAAAATTTTATATCAAAATTTTCGTTTTCTTGAGTACACCAAAAAATTTTAATTTCATTAGTTTCAGACATGTTTCCATACAAAAATGTATTACCTTTGGCCCCACCTTTTAACCCTTTATTGTAATTAACGGTTTATTTCGTTGTTTTTAAATAAAAGTTTTTCCGTTTTTATTAAATAAAAAGTGTTTAAGGTTTTTCAGAATAATTGATAATTAATAAAATTTCACAAAAAATTTACAAACAAACAAAATCAAGGTATGTAGGTATAGGTACTTATTTTTTTTTTTTTTTAATAAAAATAAAAGTGCACTCGCGATAATGTAAACACTGCATTACGTGAACACCGCTTAATGTGAACACATTTTATTTTACATTGACCACTCTAAAAGGTGAAGCCCGTATGACACTGTATAGTTTTTGTATTGACAATCTAAATTAAAGCAGTACAAATATATTGTTACTCAATTTTTTAACTAGTGTAAAGAGTACGAACACATAGTGCCAAATTGTAGTAAATGTCAGAACAAATACTTTTGTTATCGATAAATCAGCGAAAAATTGGGATATCTGTCAAAAGTGCAAACGAAAATTTTGAACTTTATCTTGACATTTCTCACAGGCAAATAAGTTTGTTGTCAGTTTCTTTTTGGAACTGTCAGTTTAAAAAAAAAAAACAAAACTGTTTGTTTACAAATTGTATATATGTTTCATTCGCACATTAATGTTGTTTCTTTCTCCCAATACATCTTGAAACTATACAAAAACTATACAGTGTCATAACAGCTTGAACAAAGTACGAAATCCCTATAATGTGAAAATAAAAGTCAATGTATTAGTTGAAAATGCGTAAATACGTTAAGAATTAAATTTTTTCTAAGTTTTGGGATTCCCACATTTTAACTGTTTCGCTGTAATAAGGACAGAAGACACATAAAAACTATTTTAGTTGCTATTTTTACTTATTGCTGAAAGGTTGTTTTTTTCGAATTTTGTTTTAAAATGTGTTAAAAAAAACCAAACTTTTTAAAATTAGATGAAAAGGCAGACATTTTAAGCGCTCTTAAAGTGGGAGCTAGCGTATAATATAATATATAAACACAATTTTTTTTATTAACAGTTAATATAGTAAAGGGTCCGCCAAATTACTTTTTTTTTTTTGAAAATGCTATAAAAAAAAACTACTGAATATTTTCTCAAATTTCTTTTTTTATTTGAGTTTTTTTTTTTTTTTTTTTTTTTTTATATTTCAAATTTCAAATTTTATTTTCAAAAATTATTTTAACATTTCATCTTAAGTAGTACAATCCTTCCGGTTAATAATTAAAAATAATTTCATTCAAATGGCTGCCTCGGCTGGCCAGGCAGTAGCCTACACGATCGGTCCAATTTTTAAACACATTATCGATTGTGTGCAGCTGTATTTATTTATTTATTTATTAATCCATATTGTAATACAAAGCCATTAAAGCCAAAAAAACGTATTACATAGCAATACAATCCTGACTTAACCTAATCTATACAAATAACTTATGTAAATATAAATCATGCATAAATAACTGCACCCATCAATTTAACTTATTGGCTCCCCAGCCGTAACAAATTATAAAAAGTACTATTAAAAAGAGATTCAGTTGAGTATTATAATCCGGTAATTTTCACAACTCATATCAAGCAATAAGAATCATAGAAGCAAGTCCCAAGATAATTTAACAGCTACTGTACAGAAAACATAAAAATCTATCGCAATAAACTTGAGAAGTGCTTCATAAGCTTAAGGCGAAAAACATTATTGGATTGCGAAAAGATACGCAATTCATGCGGTAAACGATTCCAGCAGCGAGCCACCCTTACAATAAAAGACCTCTCAAACACAGAACACCTGATTCTAGGTATTATAATTTGCTTATTCCTAGTAGACCGCGAAAAAGTAAATTCTTTACATAACAGGGCAGGTATGCCACTTTTAATAATGCGATGAAATAGGAGAATATTACGGTACTTAACGAATTTATCAAAGTGGCATCCTAAGAATTTCTTCACAAATTCAGAAATATGTTCACGTCTACGGATATTAAACACATACCGAACCACAGCATTAACAATTCGCTCCAATATCTTTAAGTTCGAGGCAATGGTCCCTGATACCAGCTCAAGTCCATATAAGATCTGCGGCATAAGAAGTGCATGAGCTAGTCTACATTTAACCTGAAAAGGCAGAAAAATATTCGTGGAATATATTCTACGTAAAGTACAAGAAACCCTACGATGTACAGATTCAAAATGAGACTCATAACTAAGCCTGTTATCAATGATAATACCCAAACATCTATGTTGGCTTACAAAATCGATCTTAGAGTTCCGAATAAAAATCTCAAAACCATTCACAAAGTTCTCTGACGATCCAAACAATATAGCCTTAGATTTAGAAGGGTTAACAACCAGCGAATTACTAGAAGACCACAGGTAGATCCCATTAAGGCAGTAGTTAATATTAGCCTCTAATACATCGGCAAAATCTCGACCAGTACTAAACAAAAGCAAAATATCATCTGCAAATAAAAACGGCTTACACATACTAGAACTTAGAACTGCAGGTAAATCATTAATGTAAAGTATAAATAAGAGGGGGCCCAAAACCGACCCCTGAGGAACTCCAGATGTAAGTGAAAGAATACTAGAAAGCCTACCATCTAAATCTACAAACTGTGATCTATCACATAAATAAGACAATATGAGTTTACAAGCCGACTTTGAAAAGTTGAAGAATTCTTTAAGTTTTATAATCATAGTAGAGTAACATATAGAATTAAAAGCTTTGGTTAAATCAAGAGAAACTAGCACACTTAATTTATTGTCGTTCTCACAACTTCTAATAGCATCAGTTAGATTTAGCAAAAGCGATGTAGTATTAAATCCTCGGCGAAAAGCATACTGAGAATCAAAAATTTCATTCCTGGTAGAGATAAGCATTTGATCCTTAATAATATGTTCCACCACCTTGGACAGCGCAGGTAGAATAGAGATTGGTCTCAAATCATCAGGACCACGAACAGTACCAGATTTCGGAATAGGAACAACCCGTGCAATCTTCCACGCCGAAGGAAACACGGAAGTGGTCAAAATAGCATTAACTAAATGCAAAATAAGACCAGAAATATGAGGATAAATAAGTTTCAAAAACTGAATGGACACATTATCAACACCAATTGACTTGGACTTTACCTTATTTTAGGCTTCAAAAACTTCATATTCAGTAACACAATGAAAAGAAAATGCACCATCCATATCGTCAAAATGATCAAAATCTACTTCAAAGTCCCGAGCAGGGCCTATACCACGAACAAAGTACTCATTCATTACATTAACATCACCATCACAATCGATATCACTAGAATTAACGCATCCAGCTCTCTTTAATACCTTCCACATTCCAGAAGTATCCAACCCCCCAAACAGTTTAGCGTAATGCTTTCTCTTTTCCCTTCTAATGGTAGATTTCACTCTGTTTCGAAATTTACAAAAAACCCTCCATTTATGACTTGTAGGATCAGTTTGATACGCAGAAAAAGCCAGATCTCGAAGAGATCTTGCTAGCACAATAGTTCTAGCCTTCATCCAAACATCATCACCGGATGAACGAAAAAACCGCCTAACAGGCACAAAAGTATAAAGATTCTCAATAAGAGAATCAAATAAAAAGCATTTATTATTAACACCAACCGCCTCAAAAATTTGTGAAAAATCAAAATTCACCAAAAAAGCTAATAAGCCATTCCAATCAATGTTATTGAAGTCAAGGTACTCAACAGATGAATCAATTCGTTCTAAATTCATTTTAAAAGATGAAAAAATAAGAGCATGATGGGAAATAGATGCACACTGCACCTGACCAGAAATATTGACCAAGGGCTATCACTCACTAACATAAAATCAATCAATGAGGTAGATTGATGTTGCACATCAAAGTGAGAAGGCATAGAATTGTGGCAAATGGACAAGTTAGATCTAGTACAAAAAGAATGTACTAAATTAGACTTTGCTGCATTGAAGAGGTTGCAATTAAAATCGCCAACAACTATTACATTTGAATAACTAAGGAAAAGCTCATAATGAAGGTCCTCAAACTTACCAAAATCAGCAGGCGGTGGCAAGTACACTACACCAAATAAAACTTTACAACTCCCAAAATACAGCTCTAAAAAAGTGACTCACATTTATCAAATATCGAAACTTTAGACACAATTTTAAATTTAAGTTTGCTAGAAATGTAAATTCCAACACCACCACCCCTTGCACCCACAGGATCATTACGGCAGAACTTGTACCCAGGTATCTCAACAGAAAGACTCGAAACATTCTTAGTTAACCAGGTCTCAGAAATACCAATCACATCAAAAACAGAACCACCAATCACACTCTTAATTTCATCAAATTTAGAAGTTCTAAATGCAGGTTTCAAACTGTTACAGTTAATATGAGTACCATTAAACTGTCCCATATATGGTCGCAATTCTGCCTTAAGATATGAGTTGTCACTAACTACCGGACCAAGATTTTCATTAAAAGACATCAAAGTTAAAAACTACGTCTACAGTGGGGAACCAAAAGTAACAAAATGATTGAGCAAAAATATCAGTCAATATATACATTTTAATACTAATCCTGATAAATATTAGACAGCCAATAAAAGCAGCATAAAAAGTTTTAGAGCAAAAAACAATAATTAATTATATTAGTTTACAAAGACTCAATATGAGCAAAAAAAAAATATATAAGAACCAAGATATAACGCCAAAACTCAAGTCAAACCTTGAACACAAGGGAATATAAAATTTCACGATAACGTTATATCCAGCTTCAGAAATACATACAAAAAAACAAATTCACTCTAACACAGCACCACCACCAACTCGAAGGGCTGCACACCCAGCTGCATCACGAACTTCCAACTCGTTCCCATTTGGCAAAGTAAGCTTAGCTTTGAGTTTATCAGCATTAAAGATTTTATACTTTGTAATTATCTTATCAACAAGCAGGTCTCTACAAGCAGCATTCAGCCTAGTGGCTGACGCAGAGAAATGATCATTTAGAAAAACTCTACTTTCAATCCGTTTCTTTACAGCATTACCCACAGCAGATTCAACTTGATCACCAACAGCACCGACACCATCATCATCATCGTCATCGTCACCAATGACATCACACTTTCTTAAAGTTCAGGTTTTAAGGTATTCACTCATAATTTTATCCCGAAGGAATACATTATTAAATTTCACCAATATAAGTCTCTTTCCATTAATATAGCACACATGATTAATTTCATAACCAGCAATAGGTATGCTATAAAAAGCACCCAAGGCCACAACAACTGCAACTAAATCCTTCAACCCCTTTGGCAAACCTCGGATGACAACGTCGGCCCGATTCAACCTTCGGTGCAGAACATGGTTCTCTATTTCCAAAGAAGATATTTTAGAGGTGGTGGACAACTCAACATTGTTGATGCGCGTGTTACACGACAACACGTCAGCCTTGATTTCCTTGACACTAGAAGTTATTTGCTCCTTAATCTCACCAACAGCATCAGTGAATGCAGCTTTGATCGAAATTAGATCATCATTACCTTTCGATATAAAGAAATCAAATTTACGGTTCAAGTCCCGAACCTCATCGGCAAGGGACTTATTACGCCCAGTGCCCTCCAAGCACACTGCACACACAAATGAAAGCTCTTTATTTGCCCTAAGGGCCACAATTTCATCATCTGAAATCAGGGCACAAGCTAAATGTATCCATAAAGCACACATTTTGCATTGAATACTGCCCTGCTTCCCTATAGTTTCGTCACAAATTCCGCATTTGTGAATTCTAGGCGCCATAGTAGCAATAAAACCAAGGAAAAACAGCAACAACAGCAAACAGCACCACGTGAAGAATTTGTAAAAAAAAACTTGGTTCAGGTTAAAACAAATTCACAATTTACACGAAACAATATTTTTTTGAAAAAAATAGCAAAAAAAAACTAATATAATTAATTTACAGGTTTTAAAATCAGAAATATTTAATTAAGAAAAAATAAATAATCAGCCGTCACAAAAAAACACACTACTCAGGCATAGCGTTGCCAGATTTCCTCCTCTTCAATTTTTGTGAACAAAAATTCGTTCAACATGGCCCGATAACGATCGCCATTGACTGTAACGGCCACTCCTTGCTCATTTTCGAAGAAAAATGGCCCAATTATGCCTCTGGACCAAAATCCGCACCAAACAGTGACTCGTTTTGGGTGTATCGGCACACATTCTGCAACATTACCATGACTTTCAAAGTAATGTCGCAATATTTCCCAGCGTTGTTCAAGCGTATACACAACCATATTCGTTCAGCGGAAGGATAAAACTAATTATCTGTCAAATCATACATGAGCTAAGTGTTACCATTCACGAAATAAGCACTAGTTGAAAAAAAAAACGTTAGATGGCGGACCCTTTATAAAACATTTTATATATACAGTTGTTTTTCGATTTAACGAACTATATAATGTCAGCCCTGTTCGTTAAATTGAAAAATTCGTTAAGCCGAGTACTATTTATTTATTTATTTACCATGTTTTCTAATGTTTACACCACAAACGATCGTACAAGAATGCTAAAAACTCCAAAAGTAAACACAGAAAACGCAGCTAGAACATCGTTGGGGAATCCTCTTTCTCTATATGTCTATTGCTTTTGCATATTGTTTGCGGAAATCTTTGTATTTGCATCTCATTCTATACTTAAGACCAGAGAACGAAGCCGACATTAAATTGTCGCCGGCGGCGGCTAATCAAAAATATACTCGGCGGCGGCTGAAAGTCGACTAAAGCCGAACAATATTCGGCGGCGGCGGCTAAACGAAAAAAAACTCGGCGGCGACTAAAAATTAGATTACAAAATTTCATGTTTTCCAATTTGTGTCTATCTTTTATGTACACTCACAAGAACTTTTCCATAAAAAATCAACAGTTATTTAAAAGTTTAATCGGTAAAGTTGTTTCAATGGAATATACAATTAAATTACCAAAGAAATATATTTTTAACGTTCTGTCTGTTATTCAACAAAAATAAATAAACAAAAAAACGGACTTTCCGTAATAGTTAAAATATTCAGTTAAAATTTTCAATTCAAAACAAAAAGTTCTTATATTATATTAAGTACTGAAATAAACGAAAACAATCTATTGTTTTTATGGATTTTGTCAATTAATATTCAACAGTTGAAAATAAACTAAAAAATACAATTGTTTCAAACGAAAAATAAGTAGTCCTGTTTTTAACTGATTTTCAGTTAATTTAATGTGTATATTCAGTAGTCTTTACGGAAAAAATATTGTGAGTGTATAGACTACCAAAATGCTTCCAACATTCCGATAAACCCGTTAGGTTTACTTAAACCTTTTCCATTTTTTTTCTTAAACAATCTTTTCTTTTAAACAAGTCTTCATAATATGCTATATCGGCAGATTTAGTAGAAGCATCTGAGTTAGAATCAGAATCAGAAGAAATTGTAGGATTAGCTTGTGTAGTGTGAAAAAAGTTTTTTATATTTTTTTGAGAAATTGTAAGATTTGGAAAATTTACTTTTTCTTTTCCTAGTGAAGAGCAATATAACGGCACTTTTTGCATACGCTAGAGAATTCATAATGAAAACCTATGGTTTCCAGATTGGTGGGAACTAAAAGCCGGATGAAGGCGGAGGATTCTTAAAATAATAAACTATGAAGTTAGATAATATCGGCTAAGCTGATATAGTCGGCTAATATTATGTAGCCGAAATTAGCCGCTCAGTTCGTCGGCGGCTCGAGTACCTGAAAAGTGATTGGCGGCGGCTTAGCCGCGGCTATTAGCCGATCGGCTTCGTTCTCTGCTTAAGACTCTAATTTTGTATTTGTTCGTTATATCGAATACAAAATTACGGTACAAAGTTACGGTGTTCGTAATATAAGGTAATCAATTCAAAATTTTAATGAGTTCGTTAAATCCCGAATTCATTAAACCGATGGTTCGTTAAATCGGAAAATTACTGTACATATGTAGTATTTTTACATAAATCTGCATACAAATGTATGTAAATAATTTTCTTAATAAATCATTTACTTCTTTTATTCTAATAAAACGTCAATTATTATTTTAATACGTATAATTAGTCTAAACTTATGGCATTATTGATACATTTTGCCTTAAATATTTGACATTCGGAAAGGTGAACAGCTCACAAACGTGAGCACTCCCGGTTTTAATTAGTTCACATTATCGTATTGAAAAAGTATTTTATTTTGAACACTGTACCAACAATGCCCTTTACCAAGAGTTTTGCCCGCTAAAAAAAAATTAATTTCCATTTTTTTTTCTTTATCCAAATTTTATTAATTATAAATTGTAATAATTGTTAGTAAATATATCATCAAAAACATTGTTGTAGGCTTAATTTTATTTTGCAAAAAAAATAGTGTAAGAATGATCTTTTAAATTTGATATTAAAAAAATAGATGGACATTGACGTCAGTGAATATTTTGGCATCAACACCTAATTTTCTAAAAAAAATGTAGATGTCTCCATTAGAATATAACGATATCATCAATATTTTGGCTCAACTCTAGTTTTCGGGCATAACTCGGATTAGTTTTAAAATTTTTACGATCAATAGAACTTTTAATGTTGAGCTCAGTAACAATTTTGACATTTCCAAAAACCTAGATAGTCGGCATAAACGACTTAAATTGGTTCTAATGGTTCTAAGACTTTTAAAATTACATTGAACGAAATGGATTTTACTCTAAACAAAAAATGTTCTTCAAAAATTTGTCAGAAGCAAAATAAATTTACAAACAAATGAATTTTTTCATGACAAGATATTGGATGTGTTAACTATGCCGAACATATTCATATGTACAGTATTGGGCAAAACCTAAGAAACACTGCTTGATTTTAGCTTCTAAGTCAAATTATTTTTAAATGAACATATTTCAATTCAATGTTTTAATGCAGTTTTATTAATTACTCTGTCATACAAAATTAAAAAATAAAAAATTTTTAATTATCTCTCACCTAACGGTTTTTATAGTACAACAACAAAAAAATGCTTTAAAATTCACTGGGCAAAACCTAAGAAACTTTTAATATTTGGTATAATAACCATTATTTTTTATTACTGCGGCGCACCGACGCGGCATAGATTTTATTAAATTATCAATTATTTTTTGATCTATGCGTTTCCATTCATCCTCCAGACACGAAAACGAATCGTCTTTGTTGGAAAATCGCTTTGAGCCAACGTTCCTCTTCAATATTGAAAATAAATTTTCAATTGGGTTCGAATCGATCGATTGGGCCGGCCAATCAAGCACTTGAATGCCTTTCGATTGTATCCATTCCTTGACCAACTTCGATGTGTGTTTCGGATCATTATCATGTTGAAACACCCATCGAAGTGGCATGTTCCACTCGGCATATGGCAACATTTTAGATTCTAAAATGTCCCTATACACAAATCTGTCCATTTTGGTAGAAATTCTGTGGAACGGCCCTAGACCATGACCTGAAAAACACGTTAACGCCATCACATTGCCGCCTCCATGCTTGACAATATCGGCATATGCCGTGTGAGACGCAATACAGGTGAAAGGCTTAAACCCCGATATTGTAAAAAGACTGTCAAGCATGGGGGCGGCAATGTGATAGCGTGGACGTGTTTTTCACGTCATGGTTTAGGACCGTTCCACAGAATTTCTACATTCAAGAATTTCTAAATTCAAGCAGTGTTTCTTAGGTTTTGCCCAATACTGTATGTCGATAGTGTCAAAGCACATTTGATTTTTTCTTTTATTATTTTCTTAATAAAAAAAACATAATTATTTGAAAACAATTGATTAATAATAAATACAATAAAAAGACGCATATAAAATTTTTCAGTAAACCAAAATTAACTATATCTATACCAACTAAAGAAATGTAATTCTGTGTCCAAGTGTGCAAAAATTATAAGAGATCATTTCGTTTTTTAATGTAATTTTTTTTCTTTGATATGTTTGTTTTTTGTTTACTTGGCTTTTGTTTAAATTGGTACTGTTATTGGTCTGAACTTTGTCAAAAAAAAAAAAAAAAATGTAATGGCTACCAACCACCTGTTACAAATCTCTTCTAAGTAATTACTCCATGATCGGATCGAAGCAAAATACAATATAGTTTGAAAGCTGGTTGAAGTACCTTTCATTGGATTAAGTTGCCATTACGTCGACTTATTATTGGTTTGACCCACCGACCATTTTTGAAAAAAATGAGCTAGGAATGAATTGTATATAATGTAAATATCACCTTTCTGATTCCGAAAACCGTTTCACGTTATTTCGTATCATATCAGAGATATCCAGTAACGAATTTGACCTACCTGCTGATTTTTCATACAAAAATTAAAATAAGTGTATCTTCTTTATCGTTTTTCTCGATAACAATTTTTTGGCTTATGGGTCAAACCAATAATAAGCCGACGATTAAGCGTGAAGTTATGAGTCTGTTCTTTAGACAAACTTTTTAGAAAAAAAAAATCCAATTTTCTCGATATTTGGCTAAAATTAAGATACGAAAAAGTATTACTTATTTGTAGCAAAGGCTCCAAGCTTTAATATAAGATACTTTAACCCTTTAACCCACTTTAACTCTTCTAACACCGCAGATATGAAAAGTGAAAAAATAAAAATATATTTTTATTTTTTTCACTTTTGTTGTTGTATATATATATAAATAACTTTGTTAAATTGGAAATTTTTAAAACAAATAGATTAATAAACTAATTGCAAACCATTATTGCGAAAAAGAAAAATCGATTGATTTTGTATGTTTTTATTTTTTCTTTCCAGAAATGGATGATTTTTGGGGCGCACGATTCGCTCCTGTTATTTAACTAAAGTTATCCAGTGATGTCGGGCTTTGTACATACTAGAGGAAAAAAATTAAGTACGGCCAACGGCCTGTTACGCGGAAAACCTTATCTCAGCAAAGCCACAAATTTTTTTATAGATGACTTTTACTCAGAAAAACTTTCGTCAGCGAAGTCGGACTTTGGACTTACTGGATTAGAAAACCCCTAAGAACAACTTTACTCAACAAAGCCTCTAACTTTGTTATGGATGAATATTTTTTCTAGTAATAAAAATTAGCAACTTTGAAAAAATTATTTTAGTTAAAAAAAAATTTGTTTAACCTTAATATACATATGTGGTATTTTGTAAACTATTGAATACTATAATATCTTAAATTAAAGCTTAGTCTTGGCTACAATTGAGTAATAATATACCTATTTATATTTGAAAAACTTCGAAATAACTGCATTTAATTACAAAAGTGCCAGTTTAGGAACAAATTCAGTTTACCGACACCTCTCAGAATTTTTTGAAATTATTTGACCTTGAACATATGACCCCACAGAGTCCAAAAAAAATTTTTTTTTGCGTCGCTCATGCCCCCTTTTCAGTGGGCGGGGCTCCAAAGTTTGAAATGAAATCTGAAATAACTTCAAAACTACTTATCTGATCTTAACAAAACTGGCATCGTTGGAAAGGTCTTGAAAATATCTTTCCAATGGAGTATAAAATGTCCTAAAATATTAACCCTTTGCTGCCCAAATAAAACAATTTTTGTTTTTTTTATATTTTTTTTTTTAAAACGTCCTTTTTTCAAAATTTGAGCCATATATCGACGTGACCATATTTCTCAGGAGGAAAGATCTCAAAAATATCTTTCCAATGGTGTATATAATGTCCTAAAATATTAACCCTTTACTGCCCAAAAAAAGCATAATGATTTTTTTTACACACCCTTTTTCAAATTTTGAACCATATATCGACGTGACCATATATGGGTCTTTGCAAAATAGTTTTTCTGCGTAACCGGCCTTCGGCCGGGCTTAGGGGTTTTCTCCTCCCACCGGCTTCGCTGAGGCTTCGCCCCGGGCCGCAGAAATTTTGGCATATTTACAAGTTTTCTTTTGCATATAAAATCTTAAACCATACCATACAACAAAATCTAATTTTCAAAATCTTGCAAAAATCATAGTTTTGCCTATTAATAGTCAACTTTAACCCTTAATAACTACTTCATTTCAAGACCTATGGGGTCATGTTGCACCTTTTATGAAAGCTTATAAAACAGACTTTCCCTTTTTATACACTTTTTATGTTCTTATATAGGCGTTATTTAACAAAAAGAGCGTTAAAAAAAAAATCATAAAAAAACAAAAATGCTTTATTTGGGCAGCAAGGGGTTAATATTTTGGGACATTATATACCTCATTGGAAAGATATTTTCGAGACCTTTCCAACGACGCCAATTTTGTTAAGATCGGAAAGTAGTTTTGAAGTTATTTGCAATTTCATTTCAAACTTTGGAGCCCCGCCCACTGAAAAGGGGGCGTGAGCGACGCAAAATTTTTATTTCGACTCAGCGTGGTCTCTTCTATTAAAGGACAAAATTTCATTTATTTTGGTGAGGTGTCGGTAAACCGAATTTATGCCCAACAATAAATATATAAACACAACATCACTTAAACTCCTAAACTCATATTTTAACCCTAATTTCGCGTTTTTTAGCTATGCCCATAAACTTGATATGTTCCAATATAAAGGAGTTTTAGGAAATTTATTTACATTACCCTCTCTACACTTGCCTTATCCTATAATTAAAGTTTTTCTATGATTTTTTTTTGGGTTAAAACCCCACTTTTAATTCACTATTTAAATATGGCAGTACCTAAACATGTAAGAAAATTGTGGCAGCACTATATCAAAAGTAACGAGTAGAAAGGAAAAAAAAACTAATTATCTTATTACTCAAGCAATTTTTTTCACTTAAAAAAATTCTTGTTTTTATATAGTCTTTTTACTTTGTACACATTTTTTTAATTTATTTCATTTAAATTATTATTTTATAAGACTTTTTCTATCCGTTCACAAGATTAACAAAAAAAAAATATATACGTTCAAAAAATACGAGTTTTTGACACTTCTGGTTTAACTTTTTTTTTACATACACTTAACATTCCAGTACATAACATTATACACACATAATTTGCATGCGATAGAAAGAGTAAAACATAGTTTCAAACACTACATATATTAAACTGGAAATCACCAATGGAAAGCAAAATAAGGAAAATTACTAGAATACTATTAATATGAAGAAAACTAACCAACAAATATTAATTACACAAAGTTTTTAATTAAATTAACATGTTAATATATTTCATGAATATATTTTTTTTTGTTAAACTTGTATTAAATAATTGTCCGCCATTTTGACGAACTCGTTAATTATTTATTAGTTAAGGAAAAAGAATATAACAAAAAAATAGGAGTGAAATTAACGAGTAACTAGTGAAATCTTGTATGGAAAATAAACTAGAAATAAATGTGTTGCCAACATTATTAAAATCATATATTAAATGGGATATCCCCTATAATTATGATACATACATTGCACTTGCCAATGCTTTTAGTGGAATAGGCAAGTCGTGTAATTAACAACATATAATAGGTCTGTTCGACGTAAAATTAACTCGATTTTTTTAAAGTAAATTATTTAATGTTGGGAATTATATAAGTGTACATCATCACTCTTAATTATAAATCTTTTTTTTTAAGAAAAGGCCTTTAGTTTTAAAAAAATTATCAGTTATCTTGATCTTTTCAAAAAATGTTAATAATATTGAAATTATCTACCCAACCTATTTATTTGCATTTTTATATGACAATGTGTTTTTATGGTGTGAAATGCTTAATAAACAGAAACCGCGTACCATTTTAAAATACTTTTTTTACGCTTTTTAAAACCGTAAAACCAAAAATTTCAAATTTTGTATTGACCGTTTCACAAAAAGATGTGACATAGGGACAAAAAAATAAATCATTTGAAAGCTTTTGCACCTTTGTATTTTAAACTTTCTGATAACTGCTGGTTTACAGTTGGCTGTAGACTTGAGCAACATAGTTCGTTTAAGTGAGCGCTCTTTCTAGTTCGATTGATCTGAATGGACTATGTCGCTCTTCTAGTTCAATCGATCTTCGACAATTTCGTTCAGTTGTTGATATTATAATTTTTTATACCATTTGTTTTATCATTTTTTAACGAACTATTCATATAGACACTTCTTTTTCATCGCTATTAATTAATAATGATAAACAATTAAAAAAATTCTAATTTTAATAATAAGAAAATGAAAAAAAAAATTTTTTGGACCAAAAATAATATTTTTTATGTATTTCGGTTTATTTGGATTTCAAATTTACTTTAAAAAATAAGAAAAAAAACTGTTAAAAAGAGTACAACGAACGAAATGAACGATTGAACTAAAAGAGCGGATAATGGTGAACTAGGTAATATCGTTCAATTGGGTGAGTAGTTCAATTGAACAAGTTCGTTCGCGAACTACACAAGTCTAGTTGGCTGCTCAAATATGCTAGCACTGCCATAAGTAGAGTTAGGATTAATCGTTCATTTTGGTAACTCAATCATTATCGTTTAAT
This sequence comes from Delia radicum, assembly GCA_021234595.1. Classification (NCBI taxonomy): domain Eukaryota; kingdom Metazoa; phylum Arthropoda; class Insecta; order Diptera; family Anthomyiidae; genus Delia; species Delia radicum. The sequence goes on along the minus strand of CM037854.1, from coordinate 12,901,160 downwards.
TCGAATCAGTGAACTAGTTCGTTCAAATCGTTCAATCGTTCTTTTTGACTTGTGACTGATCTGCGTGTGGTGAACTGTGTCGCTCGTTTGACAATTATTACACACTATTCATGATTTAAGAGTTTTTTTCACAAATTTTATTGTACATGAACAAAAATTACAACTTTTCTAACAAAAATGTATTTATTTTTCTGTAAAAAACATTTTATTTGTATGACTATAATCGTTTTTCCTAATTTGAAACAATATTAATAGTGTTTTCTAAAAAAAAAAATAATTGCTCTTGCAAACAATTTGATTGAATATAGATGCAATTGTTCTATGAATAAAAAGAACGAAATGAACGATTGAACGACAAGATCGAATATTGGTCATCATATGGTATCATACCGTTCAATTGAGTGAGTCGTTCAATTGAACTAGTTTTCATGAACGACACAACCCTAGCCATAAGGTTTGGTAGAAACAACTTGCCTACGTTGGGAAGACAAAAAAAAACTTGGTCTTAAAGAAGCTGTTCCAAAAACCAAAAATCAATTTTATATGAAAAAATATTAAAATGAATAAAAAAAATAACAAAAAAATTTTTACTTAAACCGGGCTCGAACTCAGAAACTTCCGACAACAATATTTTTTAAGCAAAGCATCATAATTTTTATAAAATAAATGCTTTACCAGTGCTTAGGATTTGGGCCGTTGGTAATTACTGACTAGATAGCACTGGGAAAACTTGTTCCCAACATTGCCATAGTGGCAATGAAAAGTCTGAAAAGTCTATGCCAATGTTTTTTTTCTGTAGACCATACAAATTACAAAACATATTTTTGTGAACTCGACACGTATTTGCTTTTTTTGTTTTAATTTAAGTGAATTAATTTAGGTCTATTTGAAATTTAAGGCAATAATAATTTTTACTTATTTTTATACCAAACGTGTAGTCGACGCATATACTAAACGTGTAGTCGACGCATATACTAAACGTGTAGTCGACGAGTATTATTAACCCAGTATTGGTCGAATTTCTTCAAAATTATCTTTAAAATAGAAAAACTTGAAAAAAAAAATTATGAAAAATTTACATAAGTTTCAGTTTTACTTTAATTTAAAGTTTAAATAAAAGTGAAATTAAAATTTATATAAAGTTTTCACATTGTTTTTTTTTTTAGTTTTTTTTTAATTTAAAAACTTAATTTATTAAATAGGTATCTAAGGGACTATTCACATGTTGACACCATCTCTGTCTACTACTTTCCTGTAGTTTTTCAAAAAGAAAATTTGCAATAAATCGAAATACTCATTAATTTTACTTTGACCAAATATAATTTTTATAAAATTTTATTTGGTTCTTAAACTTTTACTCACCTGTTTAAGTTGCATATCATCACACGACGACAATCACACTTGACAGGGAGCAGTCGGTCTGTTTCCTATTGACTCGTATTATTTTATTAATTAAAATAAGAATTAAGCGAACACTTACTAATTCTTAAATTAGCACAAAACGCGCGATAGACATTCATATAAAAATTTAACACTTTCATTTGTTTGTTGTTTATCGAATAATTTTAAAAGTAAATAATTTTAGATTTTCAATCTATGAATACAAGTTTAACATTTTCAAGCAGTTTTCTGTGTTATCATGATTTTGGAAACTCCAATCTGATATTTTCTATTAAAAACCACATTCGATAGATTTTTGGGTGTATTTTAAGGTTTATTAATTGTATGGCAACTCTGTTTAAAAATTGGTTATTTATTGTTTTTTCTTCTTTTTTTATATTTTTTTAAATATATTTTAAATATTATCGAAAGGCATATTACCGATTAATATGACATACTTGTTATTGCAGAACTGCATTTAAAAAAAATTTGTATTTTGTTTCAATTTTTTTTATATTTTTTTTGCGTTACGTACGTAAGTTTTTTTTTTTTTTTTGTTTGGGAAGTTCTCAAGTAGTTGTAGTAGTTTTTCTGCTTTTTATATTTTCTCTTACGATTTTTGTTTCATTAAACAATTGTTAAAACACACTGTAGTGACAATTTTCTAAGTGGATTTTTTGCACCATTCTTAAATTAAATGTTTTATTTTTTATAATAATTTGATTCACAAAATTAAATATTTTCCTTAATCACTTTTTCTCACATTTTTTTCTGTCTTTAATGTTTTAAACAATTCTCGCCATAGATTTGTAAATGGGGCCAGTTTTTTATTCATATTTTCGTTAGAATTAGTATGATTTATGATTTTTTTTTTTTGTAACTAGTGGCCCAACTAATACAAGTAGCTCTTATTTGGAGATCAAGTAGCGCGACCAAAAAAAAAATTATTCACAGGCGTAGAAAACGAACCATACGAAGTATCAACTTTTTTTCTTCTTTACTTCTTGTTGTTGTATTAGTAGCAAGGGGCCACAAAAAAAAATATGATTGACGACAAATTTTTTTCGTTTCTTTCATATACCACTTTTTAAACGAAAATTTCACTGTTTATTTCAACACGTTTCATTTAAATTTCTATATTTGCGTATTATTAAGAAATTATATTTTAATATTTGCATAAATTTATTACAATTAAATTGTATATTTTAGATGAAATTTGTAAAAAAATTCGTGCTGTAAAAATTTTCGACCACGAACAATAACAACCGCCATTTGCATTTGACTTCCACTTCGCGACTTGCACGATTTCTTATTTTCTCATAATAATTTGTGTTTGGAATAGACTTTTCCATTGGCACGAAAGGGACAGTTGTATAGGTATAATATGATACCAGAGAGGAATAGTAGTATTGCTTTCCAGTGAAGTGTAGCCATTTTATATAATTAAGGTGTTGTGTTTAGTAAGTATAAATGTTTAGTTGGCATATGAATTAATTATGTTTGCTGTGTTCAGTAAGCATTATTACGTCCAACAATGTTGTATTCGGGAAGCCAGCTGCTGCGAACGAAATTTAATCTAGCTTTTCGATATCGACTAATTTGTGACTTTTGCTAACTTGTCGTCTACACGAGAGCACATCTGTTAATTAAGGTACTTTCTTCAAATCCAGGAGATTTTTAAAAGCATTTGGAGGAATAACGCAAGATTTAACCACAGACTAAACAGAACCTACACAAGTCCCTGATGCCAAAATTGATTATAAAAATCATATTTTTTTAAAATAACTTTTCGGAATGTCGTGTGAGAACGGGTAAGAATGTTTCCAAAAACGAATCAAATTATATTTGTAAGCTGTTTGATATTTGAATGGTTTTAATTCCTTAAAAACCCTAAACCGTTGTTGTAAAAATGAAGAACAATATTAAATGTTTGGTAATTGTCAAAAAAATTGTGTTCTATAATTGGAATTGTGTTGTCCTGATAACTGCGGCGCAGTGAAATATTGCATTTACTATTCAGTTTGGATAAACCTCCTGGAAAAACATTTGTTGTTGGTGCTGACTATTTTTTTTTAATATCTCTACGGCTTATTTACTTAAATTTATGCAATTAATATAAAAAAATATTTATAAACATTCAAAAATAATAAAAAAAAACCTAAAAAATTTTTTTTTTTCAAAAAACGTTAACTATTAAATAAAGTACTGGGTATTAATAATGTATCTTTTTTGAAAAATTAAAAAAAACAGATAAACTATTTATTTTTTGTATTTTTTACTTTATATGATTACAAATTTCATATTTACGGACTAAATATCGAAATTAAAAAATATAATAACTTTTTTATTGTTATTTAATAACTTGAGGGTTACACGATCAAGTTTTGCCTATCAAGTTTTAATACACTCACACATTTTTTTACCAATACACTCACACTTTCTAAAATTGAAACGAACTTGCTTCAGATTTCTCTTTCAAGTGGAGTGTATCAATTTACGTTCAAGAAAACAGCTGATTACAATTCTTTTGAAGTTGTTTTTGTTTTTCCTTTGACGACGACATCTTGAAAAATTAAATTGCTTTCAACTTGGGTGCTGCCTACGTCACAGCTGTCAATTTTTACATATTTTGAGAAACAGTATATGTAAAAGAAAATCTTGAGCGTGTGGCTGCAGTGTAAAGAAAATTTCCAAAACGATAGCTATTTTGCTATCGTACATTTTTAATCGTTTTGACGATAGCGTATGAATGATTTTGTGATTATGGAAGGCAAATTAGCTGTCAAGAAAAAAATGATTTCTAAAAAACGATCACAAAAATATCCGTTAGGGGAAGCAACACAATCGTCTAAACGATAATCGTCTTATAGAATTCGGGCCGCGAGCGAATAAAAATGAACTAGGTGATTTCGTTTAATTGCGTGATTACTTAAATTGAACTAACTTGAACGAACTACTCAAGTCTAGCAAGAACTATTGTCGAGTTTTCACAAAAAAAGGTATTCATTTTAATAAAATTTCGTAAAAAATAATAATTTTGAAGTAAATTTTTGAAAATATGTTTGTTTTTATTAAATTTTTATTGGCCACGACAATTATTAAAAGAAATATTTAACTTTTTTTACAACTAGAGTGAATTTTTTTCGTTTTGCAAAAAATTACGTAACCTAAAAGTAAATTTCAATAATTTTTCTTTGTAGTTATCTTCGAAACGCTTTAAAATGACCAACACTCCTGCTCCTGCTTCCGGATCTGCCCCTGTTATGCGTGGCTTGCATAACTTGCAAACTAAACGTCAATTGGCTATTGCCATTGGTTTGACTGCCGTCATTACAGTTGCCTTCAAATTGGTTGTAAATGATCCCAAGAAAACAGCTTATGCTGAATTCTACAAGTAAGTAATGAATGATAAAAAGTTGTAAAGAATATATTTTTTCTAAAAATATATGATTTTCTATATCCTAATAATACTGTACTTTATTTTTTTTATTAGGAATTACGATGCCCAAAAATCATTTGAACGCATGAAGGCCAATGGTCGTTTCCAATCTTGTTAAGATGGGGAAACATTTAGCCATTTAATTCAGCTAGTATAAGCTTTAATTGATAAAAAGAAAGTAATAGAGAAATTCTATAAAAAAACTTAAAAAAAAAGTGTTAAATTAATTTTTTAAATTCATACTCCACATGATCATATGAAGAAAGTACATCCAAAATGACTTTGTTATGGAAAGTAAAATATAATATATGACTCAATTTTATGTTCAAGACTCAAGATTTAATTCAAGATTCAATTCAAGATTCAATTCAAGACTCAAGATTCAATTCAAGATTCAATTCAAGACAAGGTTTTATTCAAGATTTTATTCAAGACTCAAGATTATATTCAAGACAATATTACATTCTAGATTGGAAATATTAACCAAGATGCAAGATTCTAAAGAATTGGGACCAGTGCTGTATAGCAGGTAGGTTTTTAAAACTAAGTCCTATACTATGCTTGCAAACTCCCGCCTTAAATGTGGGATAATGAGCTTCAAATAAGGTTGACATAAAATGAATACCACAATCCTAATCTGCGTCCTTTTGTTTTACAAAAATATTTTTCGGTTTCTGCAAAAACTTTGTAGAATAACGAAAAGTCTTAAAAACGAAACTTAATTTGGCCAGACTGCAGATTTCAAAAGATGAACATTTAAAAAATTAAAATTAAGACAATTTTCTTCTTGTGTAACCGGTTTTATTTTGCTAGTTTACCGGTTTAATTTTGAAATATCTTAAACTACCGTTAAAATAACTTAAAAATGCTTAAACATCGATTTATTACGGTATTTTGTAGATAAAACAAAATTTGTTGGCTAAAAATTAGAGATATAACGAATATTGTATTCGGCAATTTAACGAATATTCGGTAATTGCTTCAAACCGAATATTACACCGAATAGTAAAATACCGAGTACATACAGTCGCTCCAAAAAGTAAGTGCTCATAACAAATTTTCATTTTAAAATGATTTTAAATATCAGTAATTATAGCTTTTATTAAAACAAAATTGGGAATAAAAACAACCGAAACATTCCTAACATTTTTAATAGTACAACAAAAAACATCTATTTTAAAACTCCAAAAAGTTGGTCCTCACTATTGAGGACCAGCTATGAATCGATGCTCCATAGTCTTAAACATACTGAAAAAAAAATTAGCTCTCTAGGTCAAGGTCTTGAGGTGGCGCAGAAGACTTTAATTTTTTGAATTAGACTACTTATTAAAATAAAAGTAATTTGGTTTAAATTGTTTTATATAAAGTCAATTCAAATTGTTTCAGTCTTTTATTTGCTAACATAAGTACATTTAATATAAATAAGTATTATTAAACAAAAAAAAAAAATAATTTTGAAAAAATTTAGATTTGGTCTCAAAAAATGGTATATCTTGTCTTGCTTTTATTCTGGAGCGAATGAAACCATCTCTTGCTTCTGATCCACAGATAGAAATTGAAGCTTCAGTGACGAGCTTGACACACCTTTCTACTGCTTGAGTATGGCAAGGAAACTTTTAAAATTCAAGAAAGTTGTTTTCCGAAGACATCAACTTTAAAATTTCTGTATCAGTATATTTCATTGGAGGTTCTGTTTCTTCCAAAGTCACCCAGTCTATCAAATCATAGTAATTTGTCGAATTTACTTGAAGCTCTGGAAGACAGAATTCGCGAACCTTCTCTATGGTAGTTCCTATTCTGACTTCTAACACTCTTCGAAGAGCCAATTCTCTTATTTGTAACTCATCATCTTGTAGCATAGCCATCAACATATTTTCTGGGTGTGCGAAATATGAATTTCTTTCTTAGTTTTTAAAACAATACTTTTAAGGTCATCTCTTAAATACAAACTTCTTTTAACCACGTTTAAAACATGAACTGGACCGTGTTTACAAGATGTCCTTGTCAAACCATGTTGGTGCATAAAGTTCTAGTTGCTTTAGGTTATCTGGTGGTTTAGCCGTACCAATTTACAAACAAAGAATCCTATTGGCGCAAGTTAACCATCTAGAGTGTGCTAATTTTACTGGGTCTCTACTAGCTAAGCTTGTTGATACTAAGCCAGCCGAAATGGCGGAACATATTTCATATAGGTATTTCTGATCAGTGCTTAACAAATTAATATTAACATAGGGCAATTCTGTGGGAATCGCTTCGAAAGCTTCTGGTTTAAAATAAAGGCAATTGACAAAATGTTTCCCTATAACACCGGAAAAGCTATTAGGCCCTGTGGTAGTTCCATAGAGACTTAAAAACAAATGGCGCAGTGGTTATTCCTTTGCGTGCAATAAAACACAAAACCATTGTAAAGGTCGTTCAAATGTTTTTCTAGTAACTCAATAACTCCATTTTTATATCCCGTGTTGACAGCCGTTCCATCACATCCGATTGCCACCAAAAATGAATGAAATTTAAACTTTTCTTCCATAAAGCCAACAATATTCTTCTGAATATTAGCTGCTTTTCCTGAATCTATCGATAAATGGCCTATATACTCAGAATTGTGCTCAGATATCATAGAGATATGTTCTTGAGTAATAGTCTTCCGATGTGAACCATTTTCATTATTAGTCATAACAAAAGTTTTGTCTTTAAGACCGTAAAAATAAATGCCCGTCAGAATTTTTTCGCAACCAATAGAGTTCAGCTTTTTGCGCACTTTTTTTCTCTCGACGTATTTTACTTCTGTCTATTACGCTTGATGAGTTTTCGGCACCTATAACGTTTAAATAAAGCATTGCTGCGTTAGCAATAAATGCTGCAGATCGATCTGAAACTCCGGTTCTGTCACATGCTAAAGCAAGATTTTGCAACTTATGTCTCATCTGTTTATTTTCTTTTGGTTTTTCTTCTTTTTGAGATTTTCTTGTCCTTGTATATCTTCCTCCGATCCTGAAACGGTTTGGTTTTTTTGTTTTTATAAATTAGCACATTGTTGAAGTTTTTGTACTTCAAAAAAGTGCATATAAAAATGATAAAACTTAAAAACGCCAAGAAAAAAAAAAAAAATACCGAGAAATAAAAATAAATGAGTAGGGAAAAAATGGATAAAAACTGTACAGAAGAATAAAAAATAGCGAAATTTTCCGACTAGATGCAAAATAGCGATTTTGTAATATCTAGATGAAATATAATCGCTAGATCTAGCCAGAAATAACTAAAATGACAACGTTGGAGGGAAATAGAATTTTTTAATGGTACTTAACTACAACTTAAAAAGTAGTAGTAATACGAGTACCTTGTATATTTTTTTCAAACTTCACTCTTCGTGCGCCACCTCTAAATAAAGTCGTATAGCTTTGATATTTTGCATGAATTAAGTTGTTCTATAGGGTCATCGACTAACAATACAGGAGATTTAAAAAAATAAAAAAATAAATTTTGGCCATTTTCACTAAACCCTAGTGTCGATCCCGAAAATCCAGGTATTTTCGTGGTTGATAAATCCTTGAATCGCTGGATTTTTGCCCAAAAAATCCCGGCATTTAAAATTTTTTAATTTGCCTATTTTATTACATTTTCCTATATATGACATCCTGTTAAAAAAAGAAAATAAAAGATAAATGCCCGTATTCATAAAAATATTAAACAGCATTTCAAATACATTTTAGTTAAAACACAAATTTTAGCCTTAAAACTGTATTCATAAACGAATATTAACTTTTACACAAGGTTTAAAATAGGCATTCTAAGCCAATATTCGTTTTTGAATACAGTTTTAAGGCTTAAAATGTGTTCAACTAAAATGTATTTAAAATCTGAATTAAGATTTTTTAAGAAATAAGGGCGAAAATGTTAATTTACCTTTAATTATATTATAATTCATCTTTTTAATATTTCACAAAAGTAAATGAATCTAATTCAATTTAATTGGTTGAAATAAAATTTAATAACTAAATATTTAATATGCAATGAATTCCCTTCTAAAGAAAAATTGGAATCATTTCGAAATAACTTATTTTAAATACTTTTGAATAAATAGTAGAGTTGTCAATTATTCGCCTTTCAGCTTTGTTCGAATAATTCAAATAATTGTTTTCGCTCGTTCGATCAAACGATTAAATTTCAAAAAATCTTCGATTAATCGATGAGAATAACGAATAAAAAAAATTATTTTTAAATAATATTTTTATTAACAACAAAATAAACAATTCATACAGACATACCATCTTCAGCCAAACTTCTGCATACAATTTCTTCTATAGAACTGCCGCTGTCTTTCTTAATGTATTTTGCCATTGGACCAAGTTCGGCATTTTTGATGTCGTTGGATTCTCTTCCACTATATCGTTTTCAATGGTAATATTGTGGCTCTTACGCAAATAGTAAAGAAGTGAGGATGTTGTAGATCCAACAATTTTGTATACTTTAGGACACTTGGTGCATGTGACTTTATTTTTTTCATTTTTGTTCTTGGCGGTATACTTCCAAACCGAGCTCATTCTGAAAAATAATTATATAACTTAAATAAATTACAATACAATAACAACATTTTATACTTACATTGGTATGATTTATATAAATCGATTATTTTTTTTAGCTTTTTATGTCTTATACCCGAGAGTGAAAAATTCCCTTTCTTGAAATTTTTTTAACGTTTGATTTAAAAACAAAACATCTGATACAATTGTTTGTCAAAGATGTGTTTAAACATAGTGATTAATTACAATCAGTGTTATGGCACATTTTGTATAAAATCTTTAAAAATTTATGAGAATAAATCAAATTAAAAGGTCTTATTTAATTTATTTTGTAATAAAAAAAAAAAATGTTCGATTAATTGACGTTAATTAATCGAGTTATTCGTTATTCGAAAATCGTCATTTTTAAATTATTCGAACAAGAGTTTGGTTTTGTTTGATCGATTAATCGAATTATTCTTAATCGACTGACAACTCTAATAAATAGACTGATAGGTAAGGTTAGGTTAGGTTAGGAAGGGTTATGTATCCAAGGGCACAACTCCACTCGGAGACCAATACGGTCCATTGTGAATCCCTTCAGAGAAAAAACGGTGAGAAAGAGTAGAAATAGACAGAAAACATAGATTGAAAGATAAAAATAGAGAAAGGTAGAAACAGGCACGTAGCTAGGAATTTGTTTCGGGGGGGGGGGGGGCTTTTCGATTTTTTATTTTGATTATATATTTTTTTTTTCACACTAGAGTAACAGCTTTTTTTTTTTTTTTTTGCTAAATTTTTACCTACACGTAATGGGCAATCATGTATTAATAATAGAAATCGCTTTCTCAGGTCATTTTGAAACAAAAACCTCCCGCATAAAGAGCATTTCCTTTTTCATTTTTTACTTATTGTGTTCATTATATTGCGAATTTTGATGTCTATATCGCGAAACAACGCTTTAATTTGTTTGATCACAATCCGCGAAACACGTCAAATTTGAAAAGGTTTGTGTACTTTAAGTTGGATATGCATCGTTATTGTCTAATTACGTTAACTTTTTAGCTAAATATTAATTTTTAGTTTAATTAAATAAAAAATTATGCGGAAAACTTTTTGAAAACCGCGAAAAATAAAATTGCGTTACTTTATATTTTTATGTGCTAATATACGTCTAGGGTAGCTAGAACTTGATAAATGTAAAAAAAAGTAAAAAAGTTTCAACTTCTAATAAACCGATTAAAATTAATATGATGCTTTATAAAATCATACGAAATTTAATATGAGTCTTAATACAGTTTTATCCGAGAAATGGGCATAATAATTAAATAAAATCCGAATAATGACGCGATACAATTTAATACGATTTTATATAGCGGCATAAATTTGTATCTGAACTGATACTGATATATACAAAATAAGCTATAGTTGTATCCTGTTTTTGATTTTAAAACGTCATGAAAATCCGAAATATCTATTAATCCTTTTAGACTTTAGCCACTTGCAAAAGGTTTACAACTTTATAATTTGTAACAAATTCCATAGAATTTGGAAATTTTATTATATTCAAAAATAAAAAATAATATAATGAAAATGAAGATTTTGTGGAATTTATTAACTTACACCATTGAATAGCAAACACGGAAAAAACGTTGAAACTAAATTTAGAGTTTAAGATTGAAAAAAATCTTAGACTCAATTAAGAACTCATAATGTTACAAATGAAACAAATTCTTTTTTTAGGGTTAAGAACCAGAAAGAAATCAATTCAAAAGACAAAAATTGGGGTAAAATTTGTGTATTAAATTATACACAAAATGATGCAATTAATTGTACTATTGTATTGATGTAATACTTATTTACATCCAAAATATAATTGACAAATTTTCTAGTGTGACTCTGCAAATTGTGTTTTTTAAAATATGATATAATATCAAAATATATATTATTTTGCAATGTCTAGGTATATAAATATAACGTAATTATTAATTGGATTAGTTTTAGCGTATTCTAAATGCAATACACAATTATACGCAACTATATATGACATCATATTAAATTTTTTCTACGAAATTAATTTTATATATGAATTTATATAATTATGTCCGGTTAAATGAACTGGCAGACAAAACCTTATAAGTGTATATAAAATAATGGATTATTTTATGCAAACGTTTTAATTCGGGAAATTAAAGATTAATTCGGGAAATTAAATTAAAAGCAAATATCCTATATAATTTGCCTGACCCTTATAAGGATGCTTTTCCGATGGGTTCCCTTTGAAATTAATGAAATTCAAATAGGTGATAAAGTAGCAAAAATATATGAAAAACGTATCCATTTTTAAAATTGGTTTTGAAATCTAACACATCTTTGTATGAAAATATGTTTAAAGTTTAGGAAATTTAGACTTATTTAAAAACAGCGTCAAAATGCTTGAGAAAACACACATTTTGAAAACCATTTTGACTCTATGTCGTGGACCCCGGCTGCCACTTATTTGAATTATTTAAACAAATTATTCACTATTTTTTCCCCTTCATATATCCGACTTCATATCTTGTATTAAAAAAATCGTAAATTTTACAAGCAATCGTGATTGTAGTCTGAAAGAAATAATAATAAAGAAAAAATATAAAATTGGAAAATTTAAAAATATACCTGACATCGCCTAGGTCTTCTTTAAACTAAATTATGTATTTCCAATTCACTTTGATTTATATTTTGGACAATTTCAAACGTTTTCAAATTGTCTTTAATCAATTTTTTAAATAAAAACCCTTTAAAATGTCTAAAAAAAACTACATCGTTAGATTAGAGATTAGATTATATGGCACTATGCACCGCGACCAACTTAGGTCTTTTGTGCTGCCTAAAGTTACCCTAAAGATTCAAGCTACCTATAAAGCCAATAATCCTATTAGGCAAAATCTTCATAATGTCCGAAGGGGAGACAAAGCGATTGCCAAGAAACTTGGCACGCCTTTCACATAGCCTCGGACATTCGCAAAGAACATGCTCTGATGTCTCAGCTACCAGTTCGCAAAACCTACACTCATCCGTGTCCGAAAGACCCCTTTTGAGCAGGTGGTATCTGAGATTGCAGTGTCCAGTCAGGTAAGACACCAGGGTTCTCAAGTCACCCCTCCCGAGGGACAAGAGTCTCCTCGATCCTGCACTGGAAAAAGAAATCAATCTCTTAGCCTGTCGTTGGCCAAGAGAGTTTTCCCAATAGAGAGAGAATTCTGACTCCCTCCACGACCCGAGCTTCTCCCTAACATACCCCAAAGGTATACCACAGAATGGTTCAGGGCCAATAAAGGGCCTTCGGGCCCCGCAATTAGCAAGACAATCTGCCCTCTCGTTGCCCTCATGCCCCTCGTGACCAGGAACCCACCCTAAGGTAAGCGAGTTGCGCCTGCCAAGTCGGTTAAGAGTCAGAATGCATTCCATGACCAGACCAGATGACACCTCATAGGACATTAAAGCCCTTAATGCCGCCTGACTGTCGGAAAGAATGTAGATGCGAGATCTAATAGTGCCCCTTCGTAGACACTCTTCCGCGCAGACACAGATAGCAAAAATCTCTGCCTGAAAAATGGAGGGGTATCTACCCATGGGTAAGGCCCGTTGGAAACCTGGTCCATAGACACCCGCACCAGTGTCACCATTCGCATGCTTTGAGCCATCTGTGAACCATATCTGAGAACCCCGCTCTGGCTCCCAGGATCTGTTGGTCCACATGGCCCTGTCGAACAGCATCACTTTAAAGTTCCTATCAAAGATGTACTCCGGTGACCTCCTATCCGTAACCTTTGTAATCGGGTCATCAATTAGGATTCTAGCGATCCTCATGTGACCCCTTAGATCACCTCCCCTCATGTCACCGAATTCTCTAAGTCTGGAGGATCCTATGCAGGCAGCCTCCATTACAGAAATATGCAATGGTGGTATCCCCAGCATAACCCCCATGGCATCCGTCGGGCAGGTTCCGCCTGCCCCCGTTATGCCAATACACATAAGACGATAGATCCTCTTGAGAGCATCCCTTGCCCCTACCTGTTCAACCTTTGGCCACCATGCCAGGGCAGCATAGGTGATCATAGGTTTAACAATGGTGTTAAACGACCAGTAGACCATCTGCGGCCTTAGACCCCATGTCTTACCAAAAAGCCTTTGGCAGGCATAATATGCCCTTGTGGCCTTCTTGGAGACATAGTCAAGATGTTCATTCCAGGTAAGGGATCTGTCAAGAGTCACGCCGAGGTACTTAACACTACTGGAAAAGCCCACCGTGGCCCCATCAAGGACAGGCATTGTCAGGTTAAGTTTCCTCCTATTCGTAAATGGTACCAGGATTGTCTTCGACGGGTTGACAGACAAGCCCTTTTCCCGGCACCAAGAAAGAGTATAGTTCAGAGCCTGCTGCATACGTTCGGATATGGTCCCTATCATCAAATCCCACTACAGAAATGACAAGATCATCCGCGTATCCATAAGTCCTGAAACCCAGGTCGTTCAAACCTTCGAGTAGTTCATCAATGACCAGCGTCCAGAGTAACGGCGACAAAACACCCCCCTGTGGACAGCCCCTAGTCGCATTTACGGTCCTACTAGTAGTCCCTATGCCGAACGTGATTATTCTAGAGCGTAGCATCTCCAAAGTCCAATTGATGATAATTGGAGAGATGTCCTTTCTAACCATGGACACCCTAATTGCCTCGTAGGACGTGTTGTCAAAGGCGCCCTGTATATCAATAAAGGCACAAAGGGCAATATTCTTTGCCTCTAGTGCCCGTTCTATTGTAGTGACAACATGATGGACAGCAGTCTCGGTAGATTTACCTCGTTGATACGCAAACTGTAATTTGTGTATCGGCTTTCGCCTTAGGTAAGTATCCCTAATGTACTGGTCCAAGACTTTCTCCATTGTTTTAAGGAGAAACGAACTCAGGCTAATTGGTCTAAAGGATTTGGGCAGTTGTTCAGACTTCTTCCCCGCCTTCGGTATAAAGACCACTCTAACCTCCCTCCACGGCGTCGGTACATGACCGAATAACAGACTAGATCTAAATATCCTAACCAGTTGTGGGACAATTAAATCCATCCCTTTCTGCAACAGACAAGGATAGATCCCATCCGGACCCGGAGATTTGAATGAAGAGAATTCACCTATCGCCCATTTTACCCTGTTCTCCTGAAAGACAGCACTTGATAGGCGTACATTTCTGCCTGTTAGGTCTGGAACTCGTTGAATCACGACAGACCCGCAGTTGTCAACGCATCCTGGGAAGTGCGTATCAAGTAGGAGTTCACAGGTTTCAATGGGAGATTCAGTGTAGGTACCATTCGGCCTCTTGAGAGTACATAGACCATTCGTATGATCCTGGGACAGGGCCTTTTGTAGACGCACCGCCTCTGGAAGATCAGAGATCTTCTCACAGTAGTTGCGCCACGTGGACCTCTTGGATCTACGTAGTTCTTTATTGTACTCAGTGAGCGCTGCCTTATAGGTAACCCAGTCTCCTGTTTCCTTGGCCCTATTGAACAGTCTTCTGGCCTCCATTTTGAGCTTATCCAGACCATCGTTCCACCATGGAACATCCCTCTTCGTCTTCCTGGTCTTTTCAGGACAGCTCAGAGTATAAGCAGAAGTTAAATTTGAATGAATATCAGATGCTATATGATCAATTTCGCTTGTGCTCAAGATGAGCCCTTTAGAAAGATCTGCACCGTTTTTCAAATGATGACGAAAATTTTCCCAGTTTGTGCATCTGGGATTACGATAGATCTGGCATGAGTCCAATGAACTAACAACATCGAATACCAGGTGTTGGTGGTCAGACATTGATACTTCATTGGAGACATGCCAATTGGAGATGGCGAAAGAAATATCAGAGCTAGTAAGAGTGAGATCTAAGACCTCTGACCTAATAGCATTCCTGAAAGTCGGCTCGTCACCCCTATTTGCTATGTTTATATTATTGCTACATATAAATTCAAGCAGGTACTCACCACGTTTGTTTACATTGGTACTTCCCCATGTTGTGTGATGTGCGTTGGCGTCGCAACAGAGGATCCAACTGAGTTTCCTCTTTCGGCAATATTCCACCAAGGCCGAGACCTCAGTAGTTGGTACCGTGTCAGCATCGCCAGGTAGGTAAGCAGAGGCCAGAACTACCTCGTGTTCCCCAGATAAGGAGGGCACCTTTGCCCAGATCGCAACCAAGTCTCCCATAATGAACTCTGAAATTGGAAGATATGTTAGATTGTCCCTAACTAGGATGGCCGCTCTTGGCCTGATATGCTTTGAATCGTAAATCAACCTACCTTGATTTGCGTTAAGCCCTTTTATGGCTCCGTCGTGCACCCATGGCTCCTGAATAAAAACAGCATCCAGGGCCTCAGTGGTGAACCTTCTGTTGGCGACATCCGATGCCGCTTTGGCATGGTGAAGGTTCACCTGTAAGCACTTTAAGTGCTTCGGTGTCTTACCTTTTCCGGTAGCCATTATTTACGAGCGTGCTTGGCGGCACGCTTTGCCACCTTTCTGCCCCTGTTGGAGTTCAGCAGAACCGCCTCCTCTGCCGAGTTTCTCTCCCACTTTTTCCGCCTGTTGGGAGCCTGCTGATTGGCCATATTCTTAGCTTTGGGCTCAGATGAATTGGGCCTTACAAGGTCCTTCGAGCAGCCCGGTTTATCATCCATATTAGGGTCATTAGAGACCCTGGTGTCGGATTTAGTCGTTGCTGCCGAATTATTTGTATTTGCCCTATTGGGTATGTCACGCCCGACCTCTTGTTGCTGACGTGTAGGCCTTACCAGCGCTGTTCCATATCCAAAATTCACTCTGTAGTTCTTTCGCTTGAGTAGGTCGGCTGAGATTGGGTCAATGGAGAGGGTTAGCTCAACAATACCACCCTTTATGACCCTATTCAGTACCTTCCAATACCCAACCGAAAGTTCACAGTTCTGGCCCTCAACTAGTCCAAGAAGTAAATCACTGGACGTGTCCTCCTTTTCGGGAAAGTATCCCACGAACACTTGGGCCTTCGGCACTTCATCTTCCGCCACTACTTTCAACACAGCATCGCTCCATGGCTTCAGAGTGGGGACGTGAGTCTCCAGCCACTGCGCTGTGTCTTTGTCGCGGCATACAAAACTGAGCCAACCTGGCTTATAGGAGCAACTAGAGAAACTGGGCTTTATTGTCCCTTTTCTAAGCTCCGCGATCTTGTACAAGACAGCTCTTTGAATGGAGTGCAGCTGTTCATCTGTCCATCTAGTCGCCGGAAAATCAGGCGGAATTACACCAATCTTTACGGTGGAGACTGCTTCTTTATAAGACGGCGCCATTTGTTTTTGCTGCTTCGCTGGAACCGTCAAGGCTGGCTTTGGCAATGTGCCGCCTTCAACCTTGCGAGGTGTGCCATCCACAGCAATCTCAGCGGTCCGTTTTGCAGGTTGTTTCGACCCTGGTGGCGTTGAGCCATCTGAGCGTACCCTCTTTCTTTTACCAGCGAGCTCTTTAACCTCTTTTCGGGCTTCGCGCATTGATAGCAAACAAAGTCGCCGCGCTGCCTCTGGGTCAATACCCTCGTCCAGGTACATCCTCAGGCGTTTTCGAGCAGCACCACATAGCTTCACTCTTTCAGTCGCAGGTTTCGACTGATCACCTGGAGCTTTCGTAACCTCATTCGCGGTACTAATAGGCTGGGAACATAAAAGTTCATCCTCCTCGTCCGTAGGGATATCTATGTCAGTGGTAGGACCCTGATGATCCTGAGACACGATAACCATATCCATAGGCTCAGCAAGGTTTGGACTGGGAACGTCCTTTTCTTGCTCGACTATTTTATTAGCGTCCTCAGTGACATTTAGGCATAAAACCTGTTGGCCAGTTGAGGATAGACCTGCATCGGTCTTTTTTTGCTCATTATTAAACTTTTGGTTGTTAAAATCCATCTATAAATAAATAAGAAGGGATTAAAAAGAACGCCTAGTAGCAGAGCCCTGTGCTACCAGGGGGCTAAATACAACCAGAGTTCGCCATGCCCTGGAGGCCACCGTTCGAAAACACACTAACGTAGTGCTATTCATCCCATAGGCACGGTTAGATAACACCGGGGATTACGGGTTTTTATCGAGTGTCCGCTCTAGATCCGCCATGTTCTGTTAAATAGCAGGGACACCTCGTGCAGGATGTGATACTAAACCACGCATGGACGGTCTTTGGAATCCTGATAGGCTGTGGCATTTTCAACAGATTTGCTGTGTGTACGCTTCAAGGACCCCTGTAGCACTCGCTACTTCGACCCCAAAACTACATCGTTATAACACAAAGACTGGTTTAGCTGCTTGATTTTAAAATGTCGCATTTCAAGGAGCGCCGATAGAAATTTGTTTACATTTAGTCTAAACAGAAATTGAGAAATTTGAGTCACATTGGACCACGTTAACACATTATGCATATCGATCAAAGTCTGAGGCTTAAATTTGTTTCAAAAAATTAAAAAAAAAATATATGAGATATCGTAATATATATCGTAAAAAGTGCGCCCCGGTAGGCTAGTTGGTAGCGTGCTGGCTTATCAGTGCGGGGATCGTGGGTTCGATTCCCGCCAGAGCACTGGTCTGTTTTCGCTACAACGCGCCGAAAGCCATAGTAGCTAGTGCTCGGTTAGGGTAATAGTATATAATTTGTAATTATATGATTATTAATTAATAAAATAAAAAAAAATATCGTAAAAAAAATACTGAAAACTATGTCACCAGATGCGTGCGTAGCAAACCAAATTAAAATAAAAAGATTGAACTGTTAGTAAAGTAACGACTTTTACGGCACAAGTAAGCTTAATTTTGAGTCTTAGTGGTATCTCCATTTTAAAAGATTATGTCAAAATACACAGAAAAAATCATTTTCAAAAAAATTTCAATTAAACTTTTGTTCGATTTCAAACTTACTTTCAATTAACTGTTTAATTGAAAATGAATTTGGTATAAAAAAAAATTCAGTTTTTATAACGTATAATAACAACATTGAAACAAATGCAAAAATTTTAAAGAGTCGCCAAAATTAAAAAAATCGTTTAAAGTTGAAAAGTCGCGTTTCTTTAATTTTGGTGATTTTTTTAATTTTTTTTCGAATTTTGGCGTTTATTTTGGGAGTTTTTTAAATTCCTGCAATTTTGAGGATTGTTTTTTAAATTTTGGCAATTTTTTTTTTTCAAATTGTGCGATTTTTTCAAATGGTCTCGATTTTTTTTAAATTTTGTCGATTTTTTTTTACAATTTTGGGGATTTTTTTTTAAATTTTGTAATTTTTCTCAATAGTAAACAATATTCAATTAAATTTTTAATATATGTGAATAAAACTATATGTAATTGAAATAATATTAATTAAAAAGATACAAATTATTTTAGTTGTTGCTACAATTGCATCAACACGACCGAATTCAGTTAAACTTTTGATGAATCAACAAATATATTAATTAAAACTCAATTTTAGTTTTTTCTGTGTAGAAATATTTAATTTTTAGTTTGCATTGTCTCAAACAATTTTTTGATTATATTTTAAGTCAAAGACTTCGAAATCTCTTATTAAATGATTTTATTTATTGCTTTTTGTCGAAAAACAACTCTAGCAATGATAGCCACCCATTTGCAGGCGATGTTTTCTAACGAAATTTTAAGATTCGAATCATATAAAACTTTTTCCTATTTGATCCAAGTCAAAAATAAATATTTTCATATTAAATTTATCAATAACATTGTTACTTTCTAACGAATTGTAATAAGTTTTTAAATTTGTCAAATCATTTCGGGGGGGGGGGCTCTAGCCCCCCCCCCCTAGCTACGTGCCTGGGTAGAAAGTATATATTTACTCCCCAGAAACCGGATCCTAACGTCCCCTTACCAGAAACAGCCGTCCTATCTCCCTGACAAATCTCAGCAAATCAACTGGATTGTATCCAGCGACACACCCGAGTTCGTCGTGAAATCTATCTCCTAGCCATTTCTGTCTGAGACCCTGTAACCTAGGACAGTGGCACATTATATGCTCAACCGTCTCCAGTTCCTCAACGTCCTCGCACAGCCTGCAAAAATCCGGTATGTCCCTGTCCCATCTGCTTGTGAAAGCCCTGACAGCACAATGACCGGTCAGGAACCCTGTAAGGGTCCTGAGACCTTCCCTGTCCAGTCCCAGAAGAACCTTGGTTGCCCCTGCGTCCAAAGCGGGCCATAACGCCCTAGACACCCTGCAGTCCATTCTGTTCCTCCATGATTGGTTAACGGTTTCGCGGAATCCCTTCCGTATAACCTCAAAGTAGTAACATAAAGGGGGCTTTACCCCCCCGTCTCTTACCGCCAAGTCCAGATTTGAACCCTCCCTCGCAAGTTCGTCCGCCAACTCATTGCCATCCACCTTGCAGTGTCCGGGTACCCAACACAGCCTCACCGTGAATGCCTCCATGAGCTCCCTCAGAGCACACCTACACCGTGCGACCAGGCGCGAGCGCACCGTGTAGTTTGTCAGTGCTTTGAGTGCCGCCTGACTGTCGACATAGATTGTCACCCTAGATCCCCCAACGATGTGTCCCAGTATCACTTCCGTCGCCCTCCAGATCGCCAGGATCTCCGCTTGGAAGACACTGCACTCATCTGGGAGTCTGTATGATCTTTTCACGTCAGTGCCAGCAATATAAACACCGGCACCCGTGCCCGTGTCCATTTTGGATCTGTCCGTGAATACTGCCCACCCCTCAAACAGCACATTGGATCCACGCCAGACCTCCCTAATCGGGAAGTCCACCGGAGGTGTTCCACCGAAGTCTAAGGTCAATATCATATGATCCGATATTCCCTCGAGACTACTACCATGATCAAGCAGTCCTACTTCGTACAATATTTTCGTGTGGTCATCTCTCCTAGGTCTTACCAGCGCAGACTCGTAGAGCCTAAATAAGTTCCTAGCAGCCACACTCCTCACATAATGTTCAATTGGGGATAGATGCAGTATGATATCCAACGCTGCCTGTGGAGTACTTCTCCTCGCACCTGTGATACCAAGAGAGGCACTCCTTTGGGCCTTGTTGAGCAACTTCCTACAGCTATCCACTCTCAATGCATCCCACCAGACAGTACATCCATAAGTGAGAATAGGTCTAACTACCGACGTGTAAATCCAGTTTACCATATCCGGTCTTAGTCCCCAATTCTTACCGATGGAGTTTCTGCATGTGTAGTAGGCATTGAGGCCTCTCTTCATCCTTTCCTGAGTATTTCTCTTCCAAGACAATTTGCTGTCTAGGAAGCACCCCAAATACTTCGCACAGTCCGATAGAGGCAACTCGACGCCATCTAACACTGGCCTCCTAAACTCCTCTATTTTATATTTCCTGGTAAAAAGCACCAGTTCAGTCTTATTGGGGTTTACCCCCAGTCCCCTATCTTTCGCCCATGCCATAGACTGATAAGTTCTAAGAATATTTTTTTTTAAGATAATTATTAAATTTATTTTTTACATCGTAAACTTATTAAAACCATGTCATAGATCCGCTGGACATTTTGCAGCCAAATTTTGCAGATATATAGAAAAATGCTTCATTAAGTAATTTGTGTAATTTTTTGCCTTAAAGAGCGCTCTATTGGAAATATTTGCAAACGAAGTTGAGACTTTGACAGAATATAAATAATAGACGGTTGAAGATATTACAAAAAAATTAGTTTTAAATAAATTAGTGAACAAATCTTTATTCAAATATATACATGAAATTTTTATTTTGTTTATTTTTTGGAAAAATATCGTATATTATGGCAATTTTTAAAATTTTCATTAAGTTCTTAGTAATTTAGTACATTAAGTTCTTAGTAATTTAGTACAGTTGTAACTCGATTCTTGCACATACTTGATACTTGCACACCTCGATTCTTGCAACAAAGGAATATTTTTCATTGCGCACTCAGTACTTGCGACATCCGAAAATTTTGAACTCGATACTTGCAACATTTTTGTATTATATATATCAGCGTTCAATATTTGCTTAGAATGGGCGGAGCAAAACAATGCTTCATTAGACGATATTATGATGCTCCAGAGACTAAGAAGCAGTGTAGTACTGAACAAGCGACTTTGTACAAAACAAACAAAAATTTTAAATTTCTTTAATTCCACATAAAATATGTGTACTGTTATACGAATGCGTTGAACTTAAGTGTTTTGACTTCAAATATTAAACTTAGATTCTAAACAGATGTATGTGCCTTTTATTTTGTATGGGAAATTAATACTCGGTACTTGCGACAACCTCGAAACTTGCACCGAGCCCGGTTTTCATTACGTGCAAGAATCGAGTTTCTACTGTATTTTAATAATAACCAGCCATTATTTATATTTTGAGTCAAAACAGAATAAATTTTGGAATATCTTAGACTTTCTGAATTAAAAAATTCATGGTCCGATCGTTCAGATTATCAAAAATTATGCACGATTGATAAACTATTTATTTTTTAGCGGAGAAAGCATTATTGTCTAATCAACATAACAATCAAAAATATGAAATATTATGTTTTTTAATATTAAAAAAGAAATTTCCCATAAAAAATTTAAAAAATAGATTTTTTAAAATATATATTTTTTTTTTTATTAAATCTTCATTTACATAACCGAGCCCTTAGGGCCATATATGGCTAATTAAAGCTACTAAACAATAAAACTTCTCTACTAAATTAAAGCATATAAAATAAATAATAATAATAAAAATAAATATTTAAATTAAAATATTTAAATTATTAAAAACGGAATCATAAAAAATGCCGAGAAAAAATTATTGACAAAAAAAAATTTGTTCCAAATTGCGTAAAAAATAAAAAATATGTATTATAACTTTCAACGTTTTTATCCTGACTTGCGAAACTGTAAAAAAAAAAAAAAAAACCTATACAGTCTCCCAAACTGGAAGTTCTGCAAAATGCAATAATTTGGACTTGTATACAGGCAATGTATAAGAAAATTTTCCTAATTCCCTTGGCAAAGCATTCCAAATTCTAGGTATCCGAACCTGAAATGATTTTGCAAAAATATCCAAATGCCTTATAGGCGGAATTAACTGGGGATTTCTTATCGACCGAGTAAAATGAAATTAACGTAACGTTGGTAACGTTGAACAACAACTTCCCACAAGTTTTATTCACGCTTGTAGTGAAGATGTTTAAATAGTTTAAGGATTTTAAACCGCTTAATTATACTGATCAATTAAAAAATATAACCGTTTAAAAAAACTGGGCTGAAAACGGAACACTTGGTCAATAATAAGTGAATAGTTTTTGTTTTTCAGTGAATTATTTTATTTGAGTGTTTTATATGAATCTAAAAAATATCAAAAAATAGTCCTGAAAAATTCCGGAATCCTGGGATTTATAAAAATCAGTCCCGTTCGGTACCCCTAGTGCTCACTAATGTTTCTTCTTAAAAATGAATCCTTTGGCACAAGAACTTATGATAAATTTGTATTCAGTTATTCCCTGTAATCTTTAATAAATTATATGAAGATAATTTTACAATGATTGGGTCACATCAATTGGACTATTTTCCAATTCCTCTAACCAGATAATTTTTTATAGTTTTTTCCACTATCTCCAATATTTTCTCAAATTGTAACAAAAATTTTTGATTATATTATTTAAAGGATTGGAGATCTGTTTTAAAACGAATTATGATTAAAATATAACAATATTATACTCATAAGAATATTTTGTACCGATAATTTGTAAGTTCCAAACACTTTTACCACTCTTGCATGCACCCATAAGTTGGTTTTGGTGTTTTATCATCAAAATCTCAATTTGGTAAAATATTATTTTGAGGAGTAAAATTGTGTCAAAAACGCTAGAAAACAATATTGGAAAGGCATGTAGTCTAGATACAACGTTTTTTTTAATAAAAGATTATAAAGAAAAATGAAAAATACTTCGAAAAAATACGAATTTCACTAAAATTACTCAATATTTATCTTATGAAGACAAGGTAGGAACTAGGGTAGCGATGAGGACATGCAAGAGTGGTAATAGTGTCCAAAACTTACATATCATCATAGGAAAATAATCTTGTATAGGTAGTTTTGAAGTATTTAAATCAGGAGTGCCCAAAAGTTCCTTATGGAAGAGCAAACACCAATACATTTAAAGAAAAACTAATTTTTATTCAATATTTTTTGTTGTAAAAACCAATACATACAAAGAAAAAAGAAAAAAATATTTCAATGTTTACCAGCAAAGCATACGAAAGTGTTGTTGCTTTGCGCTTGCGTGTATACAGTGAAGAACGACAAAAAAACTAATAAGACAAAGTTGTTTGTGTATTTCGTATTGCTAGTGCTGAGCGCTCTATATGTGTATTAAAACACACAGCCTATAGCTAAGTGTTTTTACAAAAACAAATGAGCACCAAGCGCATAGGCCTTGGGCACCCCTGATTTAAATCATATATTTTATCTAGACCACCAGCAATTGGAAATCTAGTCCTAAGTCTCTTCGACTACGGCAAGGAACAAATGTAATATATTTTTAATAATAATAAAATTTTGACTTGTGTAGTTCGCGAACGAACTAATTCAATTGAACTGCTCACCCAATTGACCTAGTTCAACAATATCCGTTGTTTTAGTTCATTCGTTTTACTCATTTTTAATTAACCCCCTGTTTATAAGTTTGTACGCTTACGCAAAAATTTGTAACAGGTTGATACCAAAAAACCTACACGTTTTTACTGGATTAATTTATGCCAGTAAGAATTTGTAGGAAGAAAAAAACATATGATTGAAATTATGCTTGTATTTTTAGTAAACAAAAACAAATATTAAATTAAATTAGGTATAATTGTTTATCGATTTAAAGTGAAAAATATAAAAGAATTAACTATGGAAGAAGGTAAAAAACATTCTAAATTATTTCTGGTCGACAATTTCAATTAACTTTTATCTTTTCCATAACGACCAGTTGATTTTTTTTTAATATTCGATATTTAAAATCAGCTGTTTTATATATTTTACCAATTCTTACAAATTTACCGTTCGTTTACTTTTTTGTAAATTTGTCTTACTCTCTTTAATTTTGTTACTGAGTAATTTTTACTGGACTTTACAGGGAAGTAGTCGAACACACTTTATATAAAGCGAACAGAATAATTAATTTACAAAATACACACATTCCTCTTGAGGAATTATTCCTTTCGCTTTACAATCTCTTTTTAAAAGTTTTTTTATTTTTTAAAGTAAATTTGAAACACAAATTAAACAAAGTACATAACAAATATTAATTTTGACCAAACTTGTTTTTTGTTTTGAAATCTTCTTATTTGGAGTAATTAATATACATATATTTTTTATTAAATTTATTTCATTAAAATTAAAATTTGTTAACGTTTTTTATAATTATTAATTAAAAGCGGTAAAAGAGAAGTGCCAAATATGAATAGTTCGTTAAATTAAATTATAAAAAAACGATTAAAAAAATTGTCATGAATAATTGAAAGAGATCGATTGAACTAAAATGGCGACCTAGTTCATTCAGATCATTCGAATTGGAAAGAGCGCTCACTCAAACAAACTAGATTGTCCAAGTCTAAAAAAATTAAATGAATGAAATCAACCGCAGTAGCAATTTTTTGTAAGTATTATAATGGTTGTATTAATTTGTATCTTTTCTTTTTTCTAGTCTCCGACCGAACAGTTCGGCAAGAAAATGCATTTGGGTTGTATTCGGTATTTTAAAGCATTATGGACAAATTTGGCGGATGGAAAAATGTTTATTTGACTGATTAGATGCTATTTTGAGTGTCAAATTTGAAGAAAAGTCTGTAGTTAAGCAATGAATTCACTGTTCGGCCTCAGAAAGTTCGGCAAAATCGAAAATATTTCGGCGGTCGAACTTTTAACTTTATAGCTAAACTTCGTCTTTTCTCTTAAATTTTATACACAAAATCGAATTAAATCGGCTCAACAAACATGTTTCCAATATCAAAATTTGTTATCATTGCCTCTAGATATCAAAAAACCGACAAAATATAGTTTTTTGGCCGAACTGTTCGGTCGGACACTACTTTTTTCTCTACTTAGTCTACACAAGCTGCGACATCTACATCTCGTATTTTTATTTGTTCTCCGTGCTCTGATTGTGTTTATTAGCACACTTTTGGTAGCAACAAAAATTAGTTAAACTTTGGTTCAAAATTAGTTTTTTAGTAAAAGCGTTTAAATTTTTTTTTCAGCAACAAAATTGCTGTTCAGTCGGACACTAAAAATCAGTTTCAGCTGGTGTCGAAAATCTTTGAAGCAGGTCATATGTCTTTTATTTAGCATTAGGACCTTTCTGGATCTTCATTTCTTTTATTATAAAAGAGAAGATGTCTTTCAATAGTTTATAAAAAGAAAAGTGGGGTTTAACACGCGTGTTAAATAGCGCAGCGTTAACAAAGGCTGAAGACACTAATACCTCATCGTAATTATGTCGCATTTTTCATTAAATAAATAAATAACAAATTACAATTTATGATAAACTTGCAATATTAAGTACTTGTGAGCTTACACTCAGGGACTTCTGCTTTAAAAATATGTAGTTGTTTGGGTTGTAATACAGTTTATTTTATTTTTAATGTAAATGTCAGTCATTTGTAGAAAAATTACATTTTTTACTAACCTTGTAGTTAATTTAAAAAACAAACCACATCAAATGACTGTTTTATGATTTTACATTAGTTTTTTTACAGTAGTTTTTTTTTTTATTTAAAAAAATAAAAAAAAAATGTTTGTTTATTTTTTACTAACATGTGGTCCATTTTTACTACAATTGTTAGTCATTTTTTGAACAAAAAACAAATGACAATGTTAGTTGAATTTACTGAAATGTAAGTCGTCCTAACTTTAAATGAAATTTTATTTGTTTTTAACTACATTTGCAGTGGTCTTTGAATACGTAGTATTCTACGTGTATTTATGACTTTTGTATATCAGCTTCTTTGTATTTCCGCAAAAAATTGATGCCAGCGACCTCTTGCGAATAAAATGTAAATACCTTTTGCTGTTTTCTTTGCATTTAGTAATAAAAATGAATATTAGAATCACTACGATTTTTATGACCGAATAATTATATCACAATTTAAAAAAAAAAATGCAATTAAAAGAAAAGCAGGGAGGTTATTATGTAATTCGATTCGAACATATTTGTTCGAATTCGGAAATCCTAAAACTCTTGGTAAGACGATATCTGTATTTAAAAGTCCAACTTTTTTTTACTTTTCGCATTTACTAGATCATTGTCTGTACGTTTTTAACATTTTTACCCATTAAAAAGTACTGTTCAATACACTATTTTCAATCTGAAAATGCTGTTCGAATCGAATTTCTTTTCGAATCGAATTACATAATAACCCCCCAGGTCGATTGAAAAATAATTTGCAGGGCAAATAAATACCAAATCACTCTATTCGCGAATAAAACATTTGTTTTGATACTGAAATAATTAGTTTAGATTTTTTAGCTTTTCTAAATTCATTAGGGGCACTACTATTTTTGTGACCGCAACTGTACGTGGTTCTAAAAATTTCATATCGGTATTGATGTTAGGCAACTATCGTTATAATAAAAAGGTAGTGTGTTCGCAAACATTTTTTACAAACCAATATTTCTAGATAAACTTTCGAGGGAAGGACTTTTTGAAAAATATTATACTTTGTTATATTTGTCCATATTTTAATTGAAAATTCCAATATTATGAATTCTTTTTTTACAAAAATAATTTACAAACCAAAACAATTACAAATGAATCATTCTTATAACCTATAATGTCTTCTAAATAAATTAATAAACTAAAACCTAATTTCGAATGTCTTATAGTCTAAACGATTTAAAGTACCCATATTTTGTAAATCACATTTTTCAATTTCACATCCCGGTGAACCTTTTGTTGACAACCAGTTAATCCTGTAAGAGAAAGTAAAAATTATATTTATAAAAAATCGTTTTAAAACGCACAACTTACATTTTATCAACCTCTTCTTTTGGTCCCTGCATTTTGCCAACAATTGTTCCTTGTTTTGAATTTTTTACCCAACCCGTAATGCCAGCTTTGGTACATAAATCTCTAGTATATTTGGTGAAGTAACAGCCTGAAAAGAAAAAAACGGAAGCTACAGTAATTTTTAAAAGCAAAAAAAAAAAAAATCATAAAAAATATGGGTGTTCATGAATGCGTTCGCTTTAACGTTTGTAAGCGTTTTGGACACATAATTAATTGTCCAGGTAAAATATAGAGGAAATACATACAATATGTTGTCTCTGTTTTGCATACCAAACAAATCGTGACGGATTTGTTTAGTATGTAATACACAGACTATATATTGTATGTAGTTACTATTTTTACGCATTGTATGGAGTTACAGTCCATTTACGAAACGTATCTGCTCGAGTAATAAAGTCTTAAATCTAGGGTGTTTTTGGACAATTTAGGGGAATTTGTAATAAGTGATAGAAAACTCATACATATTATTTTTCTAAATTGATGTTGTCGTCACCGGGAATCGAACCCGGGACCATCTGTGTAACAGTCCAACGCGCTAACCATTACACCACAACGCCCACTAATTTATTAATGGATTTTCTATAATTTTCTATAATTTCGTAAATTTATTTGTTTAATTTGCACCCAGATTGATGATAATTTTTGAATTATGATTAAAATTGTGCAAATTTATGGAATTTTGTTAAATATACTTTTTGAAATATTTAAAATGGAATTTTAACATATTAACCCTTTACTATATTTTGTTACATTTATGTAACGAATACTTTAAAGTTATTTGACACCTTGTTTATAAATCTAATTCTTTATAAATCTAATCGCGAAAAGTTGAAAGTTTTTTTGTGTTGTTAAAAGTAATAAAAGTTTTTTAAAAAAAAACTGAATAACCATAAAGTTCAAAATGTATTCTTGATTTTAAAAATATATATTCATTTGTTTAAAAATTCGTGAAGTATTAATTTTGTATTAATTTCCATTCGGTACAGAAATGTTACAAAGTAGTAAAAAGGAACTATTTGGAAAAATATTTTTTGGCGGTATGAAACAACACCCCAATGAAATAAGTCCCCAAACCAAAAATGAAATAACGCCCCATTTTTTGGGGCTTTATTTCATTATGAAACAATACCCAAAAAAAAAAAATTAAATAAACCCCCAACCAGATGAAACGACACCCCAAAACAAAATGAAGTAACGCCCCAATTTTTGGGGCTTTATTTCGTAATGCAGTAAAGCCCCATTTTGAAAATGAAATAGGGCCCCAATAAAACAAAAACAAAATTATATATTACTTTGAAATATTTCTTTATTCCTAATTAATACATAATAAAAAGGCTGAGAAAAAAATTGCGCGATTTTTTTTCAGCCTTTTTAAAATAAAAAGATTAATAATATTTAGTATATCAATACAGTTTTTTTTTAATATTTTGTAGTAGTATATCACAAAATAAAACTGAATTTATACATCGTATAATCGCACGCAGAAAAAACTTTATTTCGCGAAGCCGCCTGCCGCGTTCTACGGAGGAAAAAACCCCTAAGAGCGGCCGAAGGCCGCCACACAGAAAAACTTGTTTTTACAAATTACTTGATGTCTTAAAAATATAAGATTTCAACGGATTTGACATCTGATTTGAAAAACAAGTTCTTCTGGGTGGCGGCCTTCGGCCGGTCTTAGGGGTTTTTTTCCTCCGTAGAACGCGGCTTCGCGAAATAAAGTTTTTTTCTGCGTGCGACATAAAAGAAACTTCAAAATTACTACACGGTATAATCTCACTTACTAATAGCAAATGACTATTTACATTAATAACTTGATAATTCATGCAGTTATTATAACGGTTATTTGCTTATATTACTTAAAAATTGTGCCTTTTAAGAAAATGAAATAACACCCCAAAAATATTATTTGGGGACTTATTTCATGTCTCATATTGGGGTCTAATTTCATTATGAAATAAAGCCCCAAAAAAAAAAATGAAATAAAGTCCCAAAAAATGAAATAACACCCCAATTTTTTTTATCGAAATTTTTGGGGCCTTACCTTATTTTCGGTTTGGGGCCTTATTTCATTGGGGTCTTGTTTCATACCGCCATATTTTTTTTATATAGGTAATAATTGTTCTAATATTATTTGTTAAAAATGAGACAAAAATATAATTTTCTAAATTTTTGAGGTGCGCTGAATCTGCATCTGACCTCAGAATTTCTCCATTACATCATATGTTTTTGAGATATTATAACCCAAAGTTTTAAAAGCCCCTGCTCTTAGGAAATTAAGAAGGTAGAAATGACTAAAAATTACGCTTAAAATGACTACAAATGTAGTCAAAAATAACGGCAATAGTAGTAAAAATGACTAACGAAACGGTCAAAGAACACTAACCTTAAATGAATGCATAAACCATAAAAACGAGGCAAAAACACAAATGAACATAAAACGATTACATGAGTTGTAAAAACTACTTTTATAACTGTTATTTTTTCGGTATTATAAAAATAGTTTTTAATAAAAAAATATTTTTTCTTTTAATTACAATAAAAATTAATCCTATTAAAAATGCAAAGTCAAAAATCCAAACGGTATTCCAGTTATGACGTTTTTATGTATTGGAGATACAATGCAATTTTCTAATTATTAATTGGTTGAGCAAACTTCCCACTGTTGGCATAACGTTGGTAATTCAAAAAACATTGTCATTTGTTTTTTAATGTTCAAAAAATGACTAACAATTGTAGTAAAAATGAACCACATGTTAGTTAAAAAAATAAACAAACATTTTTTTTTTATTTTTTTTAAATAAAAAAAAACTACTGTAAAAAAACTAATGTAAAATCATAAAACAGTCATTTGATGTGAGTTGTTTTTTTAAATGAACTACAAGGTTAGTAAAAAATGTAATTTGTTCTACAAATGACTGATATTTACATTAAAAATAAAGAAACTGTACACTACATATTTTTAAAGCAGAAGTTTCCTGAGTGTATTTATTTCGCTGGCAAACAATGAATAATTTTTAAAAATGATTAAAAATGCAGTAAAATCTGCAGCAAATGGATCGAAAGAAAGAGGTTTGGTATCAACTAATATTAATGTTATATTTATGTGGCAGCAACAACTTTTAAATGCTGCAAATATTGTGCAAAAAGTGCACAACTTCATGAATGAAATTATAATTATTTCGTCCACTGTATTAGGCAGGTCCTTTGTGGAATAGTTTTGCCAAGAAGTTTCCGATCATAAATAAAATCCCTAAAAATAAAAAAAAAAAAACATGAAAACGCTGACATAGGTATAATTTTTTGGTTGCATTTTTTACCAAAATATATTCCTTTTGTAAATCCCGAGTTTCATGCAGTAAAGGGTTAAATAAATGTATATGGCTAAAATATTAATGAAATTTCAATTTAACAAATACGTTAAATAAATACAAAAGTCAAGGTAGGTTTTTTACCCAATTCTTGGGTGGGTGTACTTTCATTTATATCTTATTCGACATTACAAAGAATGCCACGCAGCAATACCATCTTATGACAACAACTACTTGATACGTTTGTAAAGAAAATTAATTCTATACATGCTTTAAAACAAAAAAATAAACTAAAATAATATAAAGTAAAAACAATTTACAAAAAATACCCATAAGATGAATGAGATAAATCTAATTATAATTAATTTCAAGAAAATTCTTTAAAAAACAAAATAAAAATAAATTTGAATCTTTTACAAACTAAAAATTTAAATTTAACAAAAAAAAAAACAATTGATTATAGTTAACAATTTAAAAAGATTTATAAAAACATGATTAATATTAAATTATTAAAATATGCAAAATTTATTGCAGATAAATGCATGTTTTTATAATAAAAGTTGTAACTTTCAAAAACAAATAAAACATTTAAATAAATAAACAATAGTCTTGATATACAGTGCCGGAGAAAAGTATTCACACAGCAGCAAACTGTATTTTAAATCTTTTATATTTTTAAAATGAAAGCTATTAGCCGTATAAGGTATTCAACAAAATTGTTTATTAACTTATTAATAATTTAAATACAACAAAAAACTAACACTGAGCATGTTGTATTTAAAAAAAATTGGCAAACGATGTTACGAAGAAATTGGTCCATTATATGCCAAGAAGATTAAAAGAAGTCATAGCAAAGAAAGGCTACTCCACAAAGTATTAAATCATGTGAAATTTTTTACAGTTATATTAGTTTTTTGTTTTTATATACATCGAGATTATTTTTATGTTATTTTCAATTTATAACGAGCTTTCAACCTCCGTATATTTACAAAAATAAAGCAAATCAAACATATTAGCTAGGTTGATACTAGTATTTCGATCTGGCTAAAGATCTCATCAGAACCCGAAGTTTTAGAAAAGTTAGAGCCTCCATAATAGGCAGAACTTTAACAAAAAAAATTTTATTTTTTGTACAAACATTTGAAGCTGTGTGAATACTTTTGTCCGCCTAAAATAATACTTTGAATTACATATTTAGTTTTTTCTTATAATATAACATACGAAGAATTAGTTTTGTTTGTTGTATTTTAATAATTTAAGTTAATAAACAATTTTGTTGAATACCATATCCGGCTAGTGGGTTTCATTGTAAAAATATAAAAGATTAAAAATAAAGTTTGCTGCTGTGTGAATACTTTTGTTCGCCACTGTAGTTATACGAATGTTAATTTACAACATGTACCTACTCCTATTTATTTTATTACGTAGTTTGATATACATACGAGGGCGGATTAATAAATCCGTGACGTCTTGAATGAAACACAGTTTTTTTTTGCAAAAAAAAAAAAAATTTTTTCAACATAATCTCCTTTTAGCACAATACACTTAGTCCAACGTTTCTCCAATTTTTGTATCCCTTCCAAAAAATAGGATTATTTGAAGTCCATAAAATAGGCATTTGTTTGATCAATAGTTTGATCTTTGGAGCTAAATCTCTTTTCACCGGGCCATTTCTTTAGGTTTGGAAATAGGAAATAGTCTCTGGGGGCTAAATCCGGAGAATATGGCGGATGAGGTACCAATTCGTAGTAGAATTCATTGAGACTGCACACGTGTGCACCCGTGCATTATCTCGATGAAAAAGAACTTTTTTCTTGGCCATATGGGGTCGTTTTTTTTTTTTTAAATCCTCGTTAAATAGGTCCAATAAGTTGCCATAATATTCGCGTGTTTATTGTTTTTCCCTTTTGAAGGTAATCAATGTGGATTATCCCGCGTGCATCCCAAACAACTGTTGCCGTCACCTTATTTGCCACGATTACGCTTATGGTCAATTGAGGGCGAACTGCTTGCAGACAGCTTTCTTAAACTCAACTGATCATTTAAAATTGAAACCACACTGCCATATGAAATGCCTATGGCATCAACAATCTCACGCACTTTTACTCTTCGATCGGCCAACACCATATCGTGGATTTTTTCGACATTTTCGGGTGTATTGTACTTGTGCGACCACAACGAAAGTCAGTAAACAACTTTTTTACAATTGAAATCGCTGGTGCAGTCCCCATAGTATTTATCAAGCTTTTCCTTGGTTTGATTGACGGTTTTTTTTTTCGCAAAAAATAATGTTTAATGAGCACTCGAAATTCACTTTTTTCCATTTTTAAAAAATCCAAGAGATTGTATGTTTTGAACAGCTGTTAAACGCAAAGTAAATGACGGAACTTGCTTAAAATTTGACAGTAGTCTATTAACAGGTGGTACCTGATGGGAGCAGTGTTGCATTTTATATAACTACGAGGGAAGTTTGAAAAGGTACGGACTTATTGTTCCGCCCTCGTATAACACTACTTAACAAATTTCGAATTTTGTCGGGCATTTTAAACATTTAAACAAACACACATTTAATCTTTATTAAATTTAAATACTTCATTTTTTCTTTAATTTAATTAACAGACACTTACTTTCACAAGCCGGTGACCACACAAAATTTAAGTTGTTTTAATCCACAATATTGTTTTGTACAGTGAAACTCGGTTATAACGAACACCGGTTATGACGAACTTTTTATATAACAACGCATTTACTAACATATTTCATACAAAATAATACAGTTATAACTAACATCGTATATAGCGAACTTTTTATACAACGAACTATTTTTTTGGACGCTTTTACGAATTTTTATACAAATTTTTACGCTTATGACGAACACATTAAAAAAAATGGAGACTTTTGAATAAAAAATGCGCTGCAAATTTTAAAAATATCAACTTTTTACTTTAAATTTCATTGAAAAGAATTAAAATTTGTATGAAACGTAATTTAATGGAAGAATTGTTTCAAAATTACAAAGAAAAATATAAAAACTAGGCGTATTAAAAAAAATCCTAATATTATATTCATTTTTGGAAAATGCGTACCACGCTTATAGCGAATGTCGCTTATAACGAATTAAATTGTCAGGTCCCTACGAGTTCGTTAGAACCGTGCTTCCATGGCTGATTTTTCATATTCCTCTTCTCTACTACATCTTGACATGCGACATCTACTTCATTCTGCGTATATTTTTTATTCTGGTTGTCGTTCACACTATTAATGTACTTATCAACTCAATTTTTTTAGTAAAATAAATTAGTAAAACATTAGTTCAAAACAGTTAAGTGCTGAATGAGTATAAATAAAATTTTAACAAAATTACAAAAACAAATGAATGTGTGCTGTTATTTCGATTCCAAAAACAAAAAGTTTGCATTTCAGTCAAATGGTCATAACTTTGAAACGGTAACCCCTCTGGGCTACGTTTAGGGCATTTTGGAAAGGTAAGAGGTAGGGATATATTTAAAGAGAAAATAAAAACATTTCATCCATATTGACTAGTAAAAAAAATGTTAAAGTAGATAGCTGATAGCAGCCGAAAGATGATTAACAAGTAGGCTGAGATTAGTATTTTATACCCAAAAGTCGATGCTTACTAATAGCGATTTCAAAATATACATTTGAACAATTTCTACAGAAGGTTATCGAATCAATCCGTTTGGCAGATATAATTTTTTTTAACACTGATTCTGATTATTTTTGGGTTAAATAACACAAAAACGAGAAAAAAGTTAAATTTGTTCTCGCCGCTTAGTTTTTTGAAAATGTTGTATACATGGCGCATAAATGTTCAACTTTTTTGCTATAAGAAAATAAAATTTTTTTGTATTTTTAGTTTTATTTACAAAGGAATAGATGTAAAATATTAAACTTTTGTAAAGATACTTTCAAGGGAGTTATCCCGCGGACCCTCAGATCTTCATGAGTTTCGGATATGTTGCAGAGGTAAGAAATCTAAGGGATATGTTTTTGTTTTAGCTGCCGATTCTCATGTATTTTTTCGTATTTTTTTGTTTTAAAGTAAATATGTAGACAAATTTGGTATAACATTAAAGCTAATTTGAAGACGCATTCACTGTATAAAACAGGGCTAAAGTCTTTAGCCTAAAGACTTCATAAAAAATGTGCTTTAAATAACATTAAAACTTGAGCTTTATTGTGGAAACGTAGTTAGATTAAGCTAAAAATAATGTATATCAAGGCCTATTCAATTTAATGGATAGGGTGTATGAACTTTCTTCAATATTCGTAATCATTCGGTTTTTATGCGACTTTTAACGAAGTGATTTTTTCTCCTATATTTCAAAAAATTAAAAAATGTGTTCACTCTGTTTACTCGATATAGGAATTATGGGTATCAGAATTTCTGTTCTCTTAAGCATATATGAGACTAATTAATTGAATGGACTAATAAATTGATGATTTCATTACAATTTCATTAATTTCAATTGTAATGAATTAATTTTCATTAGCATTTTTGTAATGAATTTTATGGATTTGATTACATTGATTAAAGATAATAATTTTAAGTTTCATTACCATTAGTAATGAATTAATTAAAGGAAGCAAATTACAATTGACTGAATACAAATATGCTAGGTCTGGGAAAGATTCAGGGTGTCTCAATTATTTGTTTAGCCAAAAACGTACGTGAAAATAAAAATTTAATCACTCCGATAATAGAATGGAACTTTGGTCCAAAATGGAACGATATGGAATGAAACGGGGAACGATTGAAATTGGAACACTGAACACATTTGTATTGTCGGAAGTGGGTTTGTTTTGCAAAAATTTTTAGGTCCGACAGAGATTCCGAGTGATCCATTTAAAAAAAAAAACAGCCTCAGGGTGATTTAATTTTTTTTTACTTATTTACGTGATAATACAGGGTGTCCGCCGGGAAGGTATACTACTTTGTTTGTTTATAATTTTTGATTAAATGAAAGAGAATGAATCTTATATTGATAAATGTTGTATTTAATGTCGGCAATTATGTATGGAATACAATATCAGATAAATGTCCGCCTCTGTTAGCCTCACAAATGCGAGCCCTTTTGAGCACATTTTTCATTACATTCTCACACATTTCACGCGGTATTTCATTAATTTTATCACGAATATTTTGTTTGAGTTGCTCAAGCGTTTCTGGTTTGTTTGCATAAACCTTGCTTTTCAGATATTCCCACAAAAAGAAGTCCGGAGCAGTCAAATCAGGCGACAGTGGAGGCCAATCAACATCACCATTTCTTGAAATAACTTGTTGTAGAAAGAGGTCTCGCAGTAATTCCATTGTAATCCTTAAATGAAAACAAATGCAAATCCTTGTGCAAAATTTTGTCCAAAGTTGTAATGTTTTCAGTCGATCTTGCAGTACGTTGTGGTCCATGCTTGGCCTATCACCTACAGACCCTCTTTCTTCGAAATCATTCACTACACGATAAATAGTGCGTTTTATTGTTCCCTCCAAAAATTTCACGTAACTTTCTCATCGTCACAGTATGATTGATTTTGATAAAATGTTTTAACGATTAAAACACGTTGGTTTATCGAATATTTTTCCATAATAAATTTGTCACGTGTCTACTTCACGACTGCCAAATATGAACCGTCAAGACTAATGTTTACCAAAATGGCGGCAAAACAAAGTAGTTTACCTTCCTGGCGGACACCCTGTACAAACATAAACATATGTTATCGGATAATAGAAATTTAGTTCCTCGTTCCATTTCGTTTCCCGTATTCAGTGTTACAATTTACACTACATTTTTTGTAAACAAATGTTTTTTTTTGCTCAATTGTAATTAGTTTTTTTAGGCATTACTGTGATTTCATTAGCATTTGTAGTAATGCCAAAAAATTTCATTACAGTTAAATGGTAATGACATTTTTTTTTGGCATTAGTATTAGTTAACTAATGCTAATGAAATTTCAATGTTAATGAAAAAATCCCAAGTATGTTCTTAAGTACAGTGTATTCTTAAATACGTGAATTTTTTTTTGCAAGGGGTGTTCGCGTTTCTGATTTTGTTCACGTTTGTGAATTTTTGTTAACTATTTTACTACAGAATTGACCCACTTATAATAAATTCTATTTCAAGTACTTCAGAACCAATCATTATGTTGATTATTTAACAATAAAATAAAATATGCAAAGATTTTAAATATTTTTCTAATGAAAAATTCTTAAATTCAAACATACATTTTTGGACAAAACTTTAAAATATTCAGACATTTGTCTATAGAAAAATATTAACATTTTAAGAAATTTTCCTATTAAAAATCTTTCTGATTCTGGGAGTTTTTTAAATAGACCAAATTCAGAATCTAAGACAATTTTTGCGTACCCAAATTAATGATTTTAATACGTTTTTGATATTTAACAGTTCTTAATTTCTAATACATTTACTATAAAAATAACTGCTAATTCTATTTAAATTTCTATACTTTTTAAAACAATTTTGATATAAAAAAATTCTTATATTCGGAGATACAGGAATAGAGTTAACGAGTTTTTCTGTTCACGTTAGAAAAGGTGTTTACTATAAGAACGTGGTGAAATTATTATTCGGGGATTACCCAAATTACTAAAATATTGAATAAATAGAAACATTTCTTATAAAAAAAATGTGTTAACGTTTTAGAGCTATTAAACGTTGTTCACGTTTTGGAATAGTCAATGTAAAAAAAAGTGTTCATGTTTCTGGGACGTTCATGTTACTGGTTGTTCACGTTTCTGCGAATCCACTGTACTTTAACCCTGTCTACATATAAATATAATTTGGTAGTTCTGATTCTGCTTCAGCCTTCGACTCGCACAATCAAACTTAAGAACTTAATTTATTTCTGTTGCTGTTTTTAAATACTATCGGTCCATAATGGATTAAATGAACACAAATAGGGGAAAAATGGAAAATAAAATTACAAAACACCTGATCACACACCATGTTGTACCCTATGGAGAATGGATCCGGTCCTGCGTTTGCCACAGGATCAGTCCCTTCGTGCCAGAGACCGGTCTTCTGCTAAACCCTACCCTATGTAAATAACTGGCCACTTTAACATTGGCTTGTCATAGGAGGGGGTCATTTGTCCTGCTTTAAACCACATAGTGGCATGCCACAGGGCTAACCAAAGATGGGAATGCCACAAGACTGTCACATCAGTTTCATGTCGTATAAAATAAACGAAAACTAAACAGCTTCCAATGGGTAAAATTCTGGCCAACTGGCTTTTTCTTGTTAATAAGCATTCTGGTTAAGTGGTATGTCCTCCCTTTACCAGTCACAGGATTGGTAATTTTAGGACAATTGACACTGCTTAACCCACTTCAGTATTAAATTATACCAGTCCTGTGATAAGTCCTTCTTTAACCAGTCACTTTAAGGTCAATTGACTCCTCCCTATGGGGAATGGGACCGATTCTGAGTGTGCCACAGGATCTGTCCCTTCAGGCCAGAGACCGGTCCTCTGCTTAACCCTACCCTATGTAAACAACTGGCAACTTTAACATTGGCTTTTCATAGGAGGGGGTCATTTGTCCTGCTTTAAACCACATAGTGGCATGCCATAGGACTAACCAAAGATGGGAATACCACAAGACTGTCGCAAAAGGTCATGTCGTATAAAATAAACGAAAACTAAACAGCTTGCAATGGGTAAAATTCTGGCCAACTGGCTTTTTCGTGTAATAAGCATTCTGGTTAAGTGGTATGTCCTCCCTTTACCAGTCACATTATTGGTAA
Source organism: Delia radicum (assembly GCA_021234595.1). NCBI lineage: Eukaryota > Metazoa > Arthropoda > Insecta > Diptera > Anthomyiidae > Delia > Delia radicum. Next base: position 12,862,675 of record CM037854.1, on the reverse strand, counting down.
TTTTAGGACAATTGACACTGCTTAAGCCACTTCAGTATTAAATTATACCAGTCCTGTGATAATTCCTTTTTTAACCAGTCACTTTTGGGTCAATTGACTCCTCATTCCCCGTGGGGTATATGTACAAGAGGTGAATTAAAGCTTCCAAATACATTTTTACCTTTTGTTTGCATTATTCCACTTCTTTATTAAATAATATAACCCGAATTAAATCGTCACTGAATTATTTTAAGTTTTTCATAAAAAGTTAAGGTCCCAATTATTCACAAAATGTATAGAAGAAAAATCGACTGACTTCAGCGAATACAAATTTAAATATGAAGAACAAAAATGTTTTTCTTATGATCAAGTATAAAGCAAAACTGACGTATAGGCCTCTGAAGTATTGTTGTAATACTTCGTTTTCCAAAATTTATCACTATATATGAGAAAGCTGCTCTCAAAAACTGTTGTTGTATACACACAAAAAATGCATGAAATGGTTTAAAACTGAGTTAAGTCATTCGTAATGGAGGGACATTGAATTTGAAATTGCATTTTCACTTTATTAGTTTAGTGAAAAATTTTATTAAAATTCGTCCAAGAAAATTCTGTGTGTTCAATTTTGAATTTATACTCTTTTTAAAAAAGTATGTTAATTAATAACATTACAATAAAAAAATCCCGGGAATTCCCGAAGTATTTCCAGTGATTTCGGGATTGAAAAATATCGGGAATTCCCGGGAAATCCCATCCTGGGAACTCCCATGAAAAACTCTAATGGGGATATATGGAAGCATGTATGGAGATTTATGTATCCATGAAGGGACATACATGCATGTACAAACATACATTTAACCTTTATGGATCCATATATGAAAATTTTTAGCCGGGATAAGAAAAAATTCCACTAATTACTTTACTCTAGTAATTTGTGTGCATTGAAATTAAAAAGAAAAAAACTCTTATAGCTTACCCTGTACATGACCGTATACTTCAAAATCCACTGAAATTAATTGGCGTATATCTGGAATACCCACAGTAGGCATAATTTATATTTAATCAGTACCAAATGTTTAACCTCTAATTATATAAATTTGTTTTAATTTTTAATTTTTAATTTCTTTTAATTTACTTGTTAAAATTATAGTTTTTTAATCGTTGCAGATTTTAATTTTTTTGTAATTTTCTTGTTTAAAATATCAGCGATGTTTTAAATCAGTCAGTTATAATTTGATTAATATTAAGAAAATTATAATTTTTTATTTCGTAATTTACAGACGAAACTACCACAGCAGCTAAGGTTAGCAAAAATCTTTTTCTAAATACTTTGCTCTTTCAATTTAAACTAAAGTGAACATTTTATTTCGATTTTATTTTTGTTTGATTTCCCTTAAGTAAATTCGTTTCGCCAACTCTTGAAACGTGTAGAAAATGATGTTCATTTTAAAATAAATTGAAAACACAATTCAAATTGTCCTCGATTGATTTGCATTATGCCACCAGCCATTATTGCATTGTTTTAGAATTTTCTTTTTTTTTCAATTTTTTTTATTTTTTGCAGTTGTTTTTTCATTAATTTCACGTTTTTACGTTTTTATAAAAACATACAATATTAACCCTAAAGAGGGAAATATTTATTAAACGGGCATATTTGAGCATACATCGATTAAATGAAGCACTATTTAACACCATTCAGAGTTACTTTAACCCATAACTGCATGAAACTCTAAATTATAATGAAAGTTGTACACTAAAAAAAAAAAAAAAAATAAAATTTAGTAAAGTCAGCTATATTTTTGCTGGGAGGATCGTAGCAGAAAAATTGCTAATACATATCAACAAAAAGGGGAATCAAACCTTTTTTAATAAAAAAAAAAAATTTATTATATGTCAAGAATATTTGAAGAGCATCTTTTCAAAACATGACTATTCCACTTTTTGTGTTTTCGCACAAATTGAGAAAATAGTTTTTTAGGTATGCCCCTATGTATTTAACCCGAAATTTTCTTGCATTATTATAGACTACACTCAAAAAAAAAAAGTTTGTAAAGTCAGCAAAAAATTTTGCTGAGTCAGCAAAATTTTAGTCAGGAGGGTGCTAGCAAAAAAATTGCTAATGTCAGCAAAATCTTTTGCTGAAAATCAGCGAGCTGATTTTTAGCAACAAAATTAGTAGATTCAGCAAATGTTTTGCTAACACTTAGTAGATTAGAAATAAAAAAGTCTTGATAAAAATTAATACATTTTTTGCTGAATTTTAGTAGACTGAAAAAAATGCAAAAAAAAATGTAATTTAGTTAATATATTTGCTGAAAATCATAAAACATATTTTTGTGATTCTTTTAAAAATAATTTACAATATTTACGAAATATAAAAATTTTCATTTTCCCACATTGACGACATGAATTAATTTAATATCTGAAAATATATAGAAATAAATATATATATATACAACCACTGATGTAAGTAACATCAGTGGTTGTCTAAATGATGCTTTCTTTTAAAGGACGCAACTGCCGAAGATAATTATAGAAACGAAACGAAAAAATAAACAAAAACAAACGAAACGAAAAAAAACAACCCTTTTTTTTGCAATAAGAAAAATATGTGTGTCTTTGTCTTTCGCTTTACTCTGTCTACATGTCTGTATATGTTTGTTTGTAATTTGACCACACTAGATTATTAATCTATTAACATTTATTATAGAAATACATATTAAATTTAAATATTTTCTTTTGTCTTTTATTTTATTAATAGACAATTATTTCACAAGCTGGTGACAACGCAAAATTTAAGTTGTTTTAATCCTCAATTTTGTTTTATGTATGAAAAAGAGATACAAAAGACTTCCGTGGTTGATTTTTTTATATGTCTTATTAGAGTTGTACTTTTTAGTATCATTTTCCTCTTCTCTACTACATCTTGACATGCCGCGACATCTGCTTCATTCTGCGTATATCTTTCAATCTGGTTGTCGTCCACACTATTAATGTGCTTATCAGCACAATTTTTTTTAGTAAAACTAATTAGTAAAACATTAGTATATTAGTTAAGCATTAGTATAAAACAGTTAAGTGCTGAATAAGTATAACAAAAATTTCAGCTGAAAACACGATTTTAGCAAAAAAATTTGCTAAAAAATAGTATACCTGATTTACAAGACGTTTTACTAACTTTTGTACTAACTTATTTTTTTGAGTGTACAAGATTAGTCATTGCTTTGTAAAGGACTCAAAAATTTAGCAGTAATATGTTTGGAATAAATGCAAAATTTGAAATGGAATAATCTTGTTTTGACGCGGCTGATTGAAATAATCATGTTTTGATTCAAACCACTGCGAATTAATCTTGTTTTGCTGAAACTAATTAGGTATCAGATATCTATAATTATATATATAAGTGGTAGAATTTAGCTTAGGTCTGGTTTTCTGAGGAACTGTTTTACTTTGGCGACGACGCACAGGGTCATAAACTGAAATGAATCTCGATAAATGACAGTCCTGCTCCACCTTGGACTGGTGTTTGTACAATGCTTTACAATTTTTCTAAATAGCCTTGGTCCGGAAATGGTTGCAACAAAATTTACTCCTTTCGCCATGATAACAAGGCTTCACAAATGCCACTGCACATGGGTCACAGTCTGAGTAGTCCCTAAAATAAAAATAAAATAAAATAAAAATGGAAATCAGATTAGTAGATAGATAAGACAAAATTAAAAACATAATATGTAGCTAGTAATACTAACTTCTTTTTATTTTGCCGTCCACGCTTCCTACTTCTTGAGCCTGTATATATCTACTGTATATCTTCTACTGTACTTTGACGCTCCATTTTCCAAAATTAATAACTTACGATTGGACAAACACAATTCACAAAATACCACTTTTATACACTCTGCAAATGGAAATTCGCTCCACGTGCTCAGTTGATAATGACAATCATGACATGAAGTTAGTGCCTTAACTGTCAAACAAACGCCATGTTTTTAAAAATATGAATTAACGGCCTAATCAGAGTTTCAAAAACAAAAATTGCAGCTTGCCGTATTAAAAAAGTAAAGAGTTCTGAGTGTAAAATGTAGGGATAAAACATGTTTTGTTGCAATTTAGACTAAAATAGTTAATAAACTTCTGGATTAATCATATTTTGTTCCAAAAATGTATATTTGAAGTGGGTAATGTCATTTTGAAGTGGAATAATCTACTTTTGATGAAATCATGCATTTTAATTTTTTTTTTCCTGGTGTAATTATAGAGATTTCGCAAAATTTAATTTTCGCTGAGTTTTCAATTCAATGCTACCAAACAAAAAAAAAAATCACTTTTGTCAAAAGTGGAATAATCATGTTGTGAAAAGATGTTCCTCATTTGTTCTTTATTCGGTATTCTGTATAATAGTCATTCTTCTTCTATTTGTCAAGCTTCTACTATTAAATAAGCCCTATATCCAATTATTGGTTAATGGAAATTGTGTAAAAATCTGTATTTTGCCAAAAAAAAAAATTATTTTACTTTGGGTCTTTTTACTTTGTTGTAATTAGCTGGACAACAATATAAACCAAATATCTTTGCGAAAGTTGCAACAAAATGACATTGGTTTGTTAATCCGAAAAAAAAGTTACATCTCAAATACAAAATCAGATCTAATTTGATATACATCGATATTTATTCTTATGCAAGTTTATCTCAAAATTGGGGTATCCAGTAATTTCCGATTAGATAATCCTTTTTAACTGGCGGCCATTTTGTCAGCTGTCAAGTGATTTAAGTTTAGTTTGGTTTCTCATTTCAACATCAATAGACTGACGCATGAACAACGCTTCGAAACTGTCCAAATTTAATTTGATAGTCACGGTTCTATTCGAAATACGTATTGCGCACGAATTTTGCGAATTTTGTTTAGCGATGAAGCTCACTTTTGGTTAAATGGATAAGTCAACAAACAAAACTGCAGTATTTTGAGAGATAAGACACCGTTACATTCATAAAACTGACTGTTTGGTGTGCTTTGTGGGCTGGTGGAATCATTGGTCCGTACTTCTTTAAAAACGATGCTGTTCAGAACGCTACAGTCAACGGTGACCGCTATAGAGCCAAGTTTACTGACTTTTTTGTTCATCGAATGAACAACCATGATGTGCAGGTGCTGTGGTTTCAACAAGACTGCGCAACACAGCTCGTGCCACAATTGATTTATTGAAGGAAACGTTTGGTAACAGCATAGTTTCACGTTTCGTACCCGTGCGACTTAACGCCGCTGAACTATTTTCTATGGGGATATGTGAAGTTGCTAGTCTACGCCGATAATCCCAAAACGTATGACCACTTGGAGGACAACATTCGCCGCATTATTGCAAATATACGGCCATAAATGTTGGACAAAGTCATCGAATATTGGACCTCCAGATTAGACTACGTCCGAGTCAGCCGTGGCTGTCATATGCAAGAAGTCATTATTGAAATATAATGCCAGAAGATTAAAGTAAATTTCATGTCAATTTAAAAACTGCAACTTTGTGTTATTCCATTTCCAAGTTCTATACCTCTATTAAAAATACCCTTTATAATTGCAATAGCTAACTGGCGTTATTATGAAAAGGTATTGAATGCCAACCCTGAAATTAATATCTTCGGTGTCGCGTTCTCCATCAAATACAAATTATGTTTTTGTAAACACATTTTGTTTCAATTTACAATTGATATTTCGTAAGGATCAGCTGCAAGTTTGAATTTAAATTGGTATTTTTTGAATTTTAAAAATAATTTTGAAATTGCAATTGATATTTTTCAAAATTGATGTGCGATTTTTTAAAATAACAGAAGTAAAATGGTTTAAAAACAGTTAACTACAAAATTAAATGAGTGCATTTTAGATAAACTAGAAATGACAATCTATGGGTTAAGTAAATTACGTATGAGTTTTTTTATTTATTTGCTGCACACAAAACAACATCCATCGATTATAAGACCAATTTGTCTAATATGTTTTTCATTTAAATAAAAAAACATATTTCTTTCATAAATCCGTTGGCGCCTAAATATTCTAAGTATTTTCAATGAAATACATATTTCAATATCATATAAAATGAGAAAAGTATTTTAAACATTACATTTGTACTCATTTCATTTAGTACACTCAAAAAAATAAGTTAGTAAAACGTCTTGTAAATCAAGTATACAATTTTTCAGCAAATTTTTTTGCTGAAATTATGTATTCAGCTAAAATTTTAGTTATACTTATTCAGCACTTAACTATTTTTAACTAGTTTTTTAATTTAATAATGTTTTACTAATTTATTTTGCTAAAAAAAATTTACTGATAAGCACATTAAAAGTGTGGACGACTACCAGATTGAAAGATATACACAGAATGAAGTTGATGTCGCGGCATGTCACGATGTAGTAGAGACGAGGAAAATGATACTAAAAAGTCCAATTCTTGTAAGACATATAAAAAAATCAAACATAGAAGATTTTTGCATCTGTTTTTCATACATAATAAAACAAAAGGACACCAACAATGTGTATCGTATACATATAAATTGCGGATTAAAAAAACTGAAATTTTGTGTTGCCAAAGCTTTTGTCTATTAATTAAATTGAAGACAAAATAAAATATTTAAATTTATTAAAGATTAAATGTGTATTTGTAAAATAAATGATTATACTCACTATTAATGTAGTGTGGTCAGATTGCAAACAAATATACGTTCAGGTAGACTGAACAAAGCGAAAGACAAGGACACACATCTTCCATAAGTTTATATGTTTTCTTCTTCGTATTACAAAAAAGGGGGTTGTATATTTCATATTTTGTTATTTCTTTTTGTTTAGTTTCTAGAAAGAAACGATGATCTAAGTAGTTGAAAGATAATTTGTTTATGTTTTATATAATTATTTCCATATATTTTTAGATATTAACTTAATTTGTGTCGTCAATGTGGGATTATGAACCTTTTTATATTTTGTAACGTATTGTAAATTATTTTTAAAAGAATAACAAAAAAAAAAAAAAATTAGATTTTTGGCAAATAAATTAACTGAAGTATAATTTTTCTACAAATTTTTGAGTTTTTTTCAGTCTACTTATATTCAGCAATTTTTTAATTTTGTTAGCAAAACTTTTGTTGAATCAACTAATTTTGTTGCTAAAAATCTAATTTTTAGAAAAAAAACTTTGCTGACGTTAGCAATGTTTTTGCAAGCACACTCCTGACTAAAATTTTGCTAACTCAGCAATATTTTTTGCTGACTTTACTAACTTTTTTTTTTGAGTGTACTTTCGTGTAACATTGTAAGGAAAATACCTATTCACACAACAAAATTCATTACTAGAACTGAAAAAATAAACAAAAGTTTACATATTTAAAATAATTTCAATTAATGCAAAATTTTTTGTTTTACCAACTGCTTTTAACACTCAAACCGGCCTGAGCATTTTTGCACTGAAATGTATACCATGTGTTCAGCACAAAAAATAAATAATAATTTGTGCTACAACATTATTTTTCGTTTTGAAAATTGTGTTCTTATCAAAGAATTTAATTTTAGAAATTTCGCAAAATTTAAAATTTAACTCTTTGTAGCTTCCAAACCTTGCAGTGCACACAATTTCTTGATTTTCTATCGAAATTACTTAATTTCTAATAATAAAACAATAATTTGGCTCCTTTGTAATCGATTTAATATACCCCTCCTGGAGGCGCTGGCCGGTCAGAGGGTTAAATCCATTTTTGACTATTCAGTTTATTTGTAAATTCCAGGGACCGTAACGGTTATAAGTGATATCAAAAAAGTTCCTTTATAAGAAAAAAGAAAAAAAAAACATCCAAAACAGTTATTTTTCAACGTAAAAATAAAAGATTGGATGAAACTCTTAAGAAGAGAGTTTTATTTCGCCTTCATTAAATAAAACTCTTTTGAGGAGTTTTATTTTTTCCGTCTAAAATAAAACTCTTTGAGGAGTTTTATTTTTTCCGTAATCTAATCACTTGCATTGCAATTGAAAAAATCGTTATTAATATGAAAACATGTGGGTTTAATTTGTTATTGTTTGATTCTTATTATTAAATGGTTGTTGTTTTATTTCTTATATATATATATGTAGATATGGAACAAGAAAGCGAAGGAAGTGATAATGAGGATGAAAGAAAGCTTTCTATGAAATCGACCATTTTTCTCCAAGGCCCTTGTCGATTGATAAACCTCTTTTTGAGTTCTGGGAGGCTAAAAGAATACACTATCCGTACTTGTATACATTGGCAAAAACTATACAGTGTGTACCTGCAACACGGTAAGCGTGGAAAAAGAATTATCTGCTCTTAAATTGGTATTGAGTGACCTGCGTTCAAATCTTTACGCAGAAAATTTGGAAAAAGTTGTGTTCGTTAAATTAAATAAATAAATTTCTACACACATTATAGCAAATAAAGTCAATAAAAAAAGAAAAAAATAAACAACATGAGTTTTATTTTAGACGGAAAAATAAAACTCCTTAAATGAATTTTAAAATAAAACTCCTCAAATGAGCTTTATTTTCTGACGGGAAAAATAAAACTCCTCAAAAGAGTTTTATTTCAGACGGAAAAAATAAAACTCCTCAAAAGAGTTTTATTTAATGAAGGCGAAATAAAACTCTCTTCTTAAGAGTTTCATCCGATCCTTTATTTTTTCGTTGAAAAATAACTCTTAACTGTGGAGTTGAGATCACTATTGATTCTGAAAGAGCACTTCAATACGAATCGTTTGGTATATAATAGTATACGTCTCCGTTGACTCTAACATAAAGAGTTTTTGAGTTATAGTTTTCGGGATAACTGTTATTTTCGGTCCCTGGTAAATTCAGTTAAAAAGGGGACAAAGGTAATTACCGTTAAAGTAACTAAAAATATAGTTAGTTTTTCCTGTTGAAAAACAACTAACTGCAGTAAAAATAACTAACAATGTCGTAAAAATAACTGATAATTTTTTTGCTACAAACATTTTAAAACAACTGTAAACATTTTTTATGTAGTTATTTTTTTTTGGTGTTTTAAAAATCTATTTTATAAAAATTTAAAATAGTGTTATTATAAAAAAAAAAAATTTCTTTTAATTACAATAAATATTTGTATTTCCTACATCCGACTTAAAATGCTAAGTCAAAATTCGAAACGGTATTCAGTTATGACTTTTATTTTTTAACTTTTTTGATCAAAAATTTTTTACTTCAAAAATATATATATTTTTTTCATATGTCAGGAATTATGGTCTTTATTCGGTATTCTGCATAATAGGCATGCTTCTTCTCTGTGGAGCCTTTACCATTATGTAAGCCTAATATCCAATAAAATCATTATTTGTCCAAATTTGTTGGTTAATGGATAGTTGAGTAAAAATCAGTATACATATTTACCAAAAAAAAAACGACAAAATTAATTTTACATTGAATTGCTTTGCAGAATAATTTCGGCGGTTTATGATAGCACATCAAGCAACTGCTACACACACAACTGAAACGTAGTAACTACAGCAGTGATGCAAGCCGCCGGTTAGGACATATTCGACCATAATTAAAATTTTTTTCATATTTTAATGATCAATTCTTAAAAAAAATCAATAATACCACTTTCAAACAATAATACTTTCAAATTCCATACAAACACTCATATTTTGTGGTTCAGAAAATCTGGATTAGTTTGTATTAAAGAAATACTAGTAAATATCATTAGTAGCTATTTGGATTCCCACTTTCGACATTCTCCTCAATATTCAAATCTGATTATTTCCCAATTGGTAGTAAAGGGTCCGCCAAATAACTTTTTTTTTTTAACTCCTGATCCAATTGGACTTTGTATGGCGTCATACCAAGGTCTTTATGCAAAATTCGTCTCAATGATGTCTCCGAAATGTTCAATTGTTGAGAACGACGGTGAATTGATGTTGATGGCGCTTCACGCACACTTTCTGCCACAGCAGCAATATTCTCGGGTGTACGCACTGTTTTTGGCTTTTCACGCTTTGGTTTATCGATGAGGATGTCAGTTTCTTTCACTTTTTTCACAAGATAACGAACATACGGACCATATTCGTTCAGCGGAATTATAAAACTAATTATCTGTCAAATCAGACATGAGCTAAATGTAACCATTCACGAAATAAGCACTAGTTGAAGAAAAAACGTTAGATGGCGGACCCTTTAATTTGCACCGTTTTGATTGCTGATTTTTTAATATTTGTTTATTGTAAAGACGCTTGGACAATAAATAATACAAATAAAAATAGTTGGGATAAATTAAGGGTCAAAAACTGAGGTGAAGGGAATTAACACATAATTTAAATAATTTAAATGAAACACATTTAAAGCAATAAGACAAGTACAATTTGTTGTTGTTCCGCGTAAGTTTCTTCAACCACGTTTACCCGGTGTGTTCAAATTCAATAATCATTTTACGAAAGTTTTTGTTGTTTTGACATTATTTTCGTATTTTTTAGCATGGATTATTATGAGTGTACAATTAACTAAAAAAAACTTTAAAACTATTGTTCCAAAGTTGCCTTATAATTAATTAAAAATACAATTTTTGATATTTTTTTATAGCACTTTGTTGAAAAATTATTAATTTATAGAAGAAGATTTGTTTAAGGTACTTAAGTACTTTTTATTAAGTACTATTTATGTAAAATTAAAAGATCGGATCAAGAAATTTCCGAATTACTTAATTTTCTTTTTTAATATAAAGAACGATAGATAATCAACAGATAAAACAAATTTAAAAATTGATTTCCCAGTCTTGCCATATTACAATTTTAAAAAATTATCTAAATTCTTAAATATTTTTAGAATCCTATAGATCTAATTATGTATTACGGTTTGGTAGATATTTGCTTTAACCACAAATAAAAATTATAATTTTAAAAACCCATTATGTACATACAAAGCGTCAAAGTTTGAATTTAAATTGCGAATACCACTGCTAGAAATTTCGTCAAAAAATTGCATTGGGACCGATCAGTAGTATAAAATCTGTTAAGTTGTGGAAAAGTGACGTTTATGTTTTGAAATCCATAACGACCTACTCAAAATTATAAAATCAACTCGAAATTTTTCATTGGAAATATGATGAAGGTATGATGAACATCACAATTTGAAATATCAAAATCCAAAATCTGGTAACGTTGTGAAATAGTGACGTAGGAGATTAGAAAAATAAACAAAAATCTAAAAATAGAATATTTGTGTTTGTTAGTTTAGGTCACTTTTCAGTATAATATACAATAACAGAAAAGCTTATAGGAAACAAAACTGCAATTTAGCTGCATTACATTCGAGGCCATACTTGGATGTGATCGCTAAATGGTCATGACTTGGTTTTGTTACGTTTGTAATGTAAGATGAACGCAGGTTTGATTCTTACAGCCGTAGGTTGTTGAAACAATTTATAATATAGAGACAATCTGATAATTATAAGACACAAATAATAATACAATTTAAATGGAAATTCACTGATGACGCCAGTCCATAAAAAGGCAGAAACTAGCCTAGCCTGATTCAAAAACTAATACACGCAGATAAAAAAAGTGCAAAACGAATTGAAAAGTTTATTTTGATGATAACAACTTATAAATTCTGTTAGTACACATATATTTATATTAGATTTCTCAATATTTCGGGTGTTCCAACTAAAATCCGGTTAAATTAACCGAACTTTGTTATAAAAATCAATATTGAATTGTAGCAATTGACTGAAATTCGTAATAACAGAATTGAAGTCGTATTAAGCGAATTTTAGTTGGCAAATAGCTAAATTTTTCTCTGTTTGTAAATTTTTCTCTGTTATAATTTTTAGAGAAAAACGTTTATTCTTCTTCTTAACTTCAATCTTTCTAAATTAAATTTGTCAATTGCATATTAATTAAAAATTAATAGCGACTGTCTATATGACGTTAAATTAACACTGTACAAAAATTTTAGTTTAACAAATTGTTGAATTAAATTGTTAAATTTAAATTGGACTTTTAATAATCATACCATAATATTTAGCCCCGGTAGTCAATTTAACTAATTTATTTTCACTGGATTGAATCGTATCAAATTATATCATACTCAATGTAATATAATCCATTTATATACAATACGATCCACCATTTTTCGGATGAAATTGTATTTCAATTATATATCATATTTGATGCATTTCTTTGTTGCATCATATTAATTTTTTTTTAATCGGGTCCCTTAAAAATAGATTTGCCCCCTGTTTTTTTTTTAACAAATGGCTCCAAATGGAAAAAATCACTTTTTTTGGAAAACGTTAACCCAAGACGGCCGAAAATGGATCATTTTGAAAAAAGGGTATTATTATTAAAAATTCCTATAATTAGAAATTTCGAAAAAATTTACTTTTTATTTAATTTTTTCATTTAATATACTCAAAATTATTCAGATATGGAATTCTGATTTCATCGGAGATCATTAACCCACTTTAGCTAGGAATCCAAAATGACCCACAAATTTAATAAAAATGCAAAAACGTGTTTTTTAAAATAAAGTTTAAAAATTTTTTAAAATGCCTTATTTGAAGATGTCGATTGCTATTTTCATAATATAATATTAAAGTAAAAAAAAATTATTAAAGAAAAAAAAAAAATTAATTGGGAAAATTATAATTCCAGTTTGTATTTGGAGCGACTCGTTTCCAGGACATTTTATGAAAATAGCTTATTTTGTGAAAAATTGAACAAAATTTCAATGTTTCCATCAAAGTTAGCATTATTTTCTGAAAGATATCACTTAAATTTATTAAGACTAAAATTATCTTTACCGTTATTTAAAAAATCTTTAACCCTTAGTTGCCTGGCAACAAATAAGACAAATGAAACTTAATTTTGACTACAAGATTGTAGAGCTTTAAAATTAATAAAAAAATCTCAACTAGATAAAAATAATTGTTTTATGTAACTTGAACCATATAGGGTTAATGTTTTCACTTTTCATCATAACAGGCCTACTAGGAAATTTACAGAATTACATCTTTCAGATTTTTATTAAAACGGCATTTAATTAAAACTATTTAAGATAGATTAGATTATAGTGGCACTATGCACCGCGACCAGAAATTGATATTTTGTGCTGCCAGCGAATACACCCTATAGGTTCAGGCTCCCTACGAAGCCAATTATCCTACCAGGTGAACAGTTCCAAAAGTCCGATGGCGTCACTATTCGACCACCAATATAACGCACCCTCCTGTCGGAGAGCCTCGGACATTTGCAGAGAACATGCTCAGAGGTCTCGGGTTCCAATTCACAAAACCTGCACGTATCCGTAGAGGATCGTCCCATCTTGTACAATTGATACCTAAGGCCACAGTGTCCTGTGAGGTAACCCGTTACGGTCCTTAGTTCGCCCCTCGTCATAGACAAGAGTTTCCGCGATCTCTCCCCAGAGGGAGATATAAACAGCCTCGCCTGTCGCTGCCCAGGCGATCTGGCCCAATAGGCCTCAAACTCCGACTCCCTCCATCTTCTGAGCCTCTCTCTGACATACCCATTGGGTACGCCCCTGTCAGCCCGTTCGTTGCCCTCATGCCCCTCATGGCCTGGAACCCAGCCCAGTGTCAAGGAGTTGTTAAGTCCTAGACGATTTAGAGAGTCGATACATTCCTTAACCAGACCAGACAACACATCTTGAGCCCTCAAGGCACCAAGTGCCGCCTGGCTGTCAGATAGAATGTAGATCGTGGCCCCCGTGTCTCCCTCCGCAGACACTCTTCCACACAGATACAGATAGCGAAGACCTCAGCCTGATAAAACGGAGGGATATTTGCCCATGGGCAGAAAAAACTAAACTATTTAAACATGCGATAAAAAAAGTTTTTATTCAATTAGTCTAGTTAAAGAAAGATAAACGTGAATAAAAAATATTATTCAGATTGGAAGACACTCGAACAAATTTACGCCTTATGCAATAGGCCAAATGTACCTATTAAATAAAAGCTTAGAAAAAATAATGATAAAATTATGCCCTTGGTAAAAATTAGTTCACGTTCACTGTATAAACTATTTTAAAAGTATTATAATCCCATCCCTGTTTAAAAGTTCTACTAAAAAATATGATGCTTTGCACTTTAGAATTTAGAAAATTTTAATCTAAATGAGAAGGCGTCATTTCTTTTGGCAGAAAGAAATTCGAAAACAAACTACAACATCACAGATGGGTTTCGTATTTTTTTTTTTTTAATTTATTTTTCGATTTCGTTTTTGATAAATTGTTTAAATTTTGCTAAAAATCATACTAACTTACGTACATAAGGGTAATAAGAATATATCGTATAATATTAAATAAATTAAAAAACATAAAGAAATGGAGATAAAAACATACACGTGGTATAACTTAAAACATAAAATACAATGAGTTTTGAAACGCTCCGCAATTAAAAGTAAGGGTATTCACTATTGTGTTGTGCATATAATTTAAAAATGCACAGTTTTCGTTGTCTTAACCAGACCTGGGCGACGTCAATTGCATTTCACAATCATTCACTTGTGAAATCATTCTATATCATTAATAAGTTAAGACGTGCGGTCACACTTGTGGGCTTGGAACATTTTCAACTTTGTCAATTCCAGACATGGTACCAATATTTGTATATTTAATTACAGGTCAATTATTTATTCATGTCTAATTACATGTATTTTGGAGTAATTCAGTAATTGCATTGTAAATAAATACCCAGATGTTGTTACTAATTCCCATGTTTGGTAATAAAATTTTTCAAAATTTTCCTAGAAAGCGTTTAAGATCAAAAGTGAGAGCGTAGGTATGAAACTATTAATGATATAGAAAAATTTCACAAGTGAAAGATTGTGAAATGTAATTGACGTCGCCCAGGAATGGTCTTAACTACGCAAGGCTGAGAAAATGCTAATAACGGGTTGGGCTATTTTGCAATGTATGCAAACGGCGATCGTGTTTTTTCCGCTTTGCTAAACGAACAATTTACGATTGAATGTAGTGTAGATCAGACCTTTGAAAACTTGATTCATAAATAATTATGTTCAAAAAACACTATATGTTTACATAGTGGAGTTCGGTTATAACGAACATTGATTATAACGAACGATTTTTCTGGTCCCAAAGCATTTTCTAACATATTTCATACAAAATAATACGGCTATAACGAACATTGTTTATAAGGTACTTTTTATATAACGAACAAATATTTTGGACCCTTTTATGAGTTTTCATACAAATTTTTACGCTTATAACGCTTTTTAATTACAAAACTACCAAAAATAATTAAAAACTGTATGAAACGTTATGTAATGGAAGAATTCTTGCAGAATTTCACCCCAAATTTTAAAATTAGGAGAATTTAAAAAAAAATCCTAAAACTATTGAACTAAATCGTCCGGTCATCCTGAGTTCGTTATAAACGTACTCCACTGTATTTAGATTTTCAAATATATATTGATTAATTCGTTGTAAGAACTCACTTGACTTTCGAATCAAAACAATAATTAAGTTGGGTAGTATAGTTAAATTTGTTCACTAACTTGTTCAATATTAACCGATAATTTCAGATTTTCGTTCATTGTATTTGGAATTGTCAAACAAACCATTGTCCAATATACACACAGAGAAAAATGTAGGTATTTGTCAACTGAAATTAGGTTAATATAACTCAAATTCTGTTGTTACGAATTTCAGTCGGTTGGCACAACTGAAAATTAGTTTTCATAACAAAATTTGGTTAATTCAACTAAATTTTAGTTGCACCACTTAATTTATTCAGAAATTTAATGTAAATATCGTACAAACTGAAGTTATAAGCTGTTATCATAAAAATACACTTTTCAATTCGGTTGGCACTTTATTTCTCTGTGTGTATAACATATAAAACAACAAATTGAAGAAAATTCCAAAATAATAAAAAAGGTAAAAATTAAAAAAATATTCAATATTACAAAAAAATTCGCGAAAATAAAGTCGCCAATATTAAAAAATTTTTGCCTAACTAGAAGAAAGAAATCGTCAAAATTTAAAAAAAAAATCCTCAAAAAATTGCTAATATTTAAAAAAAAATTGCCAAAATCTAAGAAATCGTAAAAATTTAAAAAGGCGAACAATTATAAAAATAACTATGAAATTGAAAATTTGAGAACATTGAAAAAAAAACAATATTTTCTTTACAAAGTGAATAAAAAATTTCTTAAACTTCATGAAAAAGCTTCATTATTTTTTTATAAATAAAATAAAATTTTTCATTTAAACAATTTTACAAAAAACTGTTTTAATTTAATGAAAAGTTTCAATGAACGAGTTCCAGTGACACTTTATGGGTCTAATGTGAAAATTCATTGATATCATGCAGATAATTGTCTCAGTGCAAAATTTACAAAATTACATCCTTTTGCTATGATTTATCTTCTTTAGATACAGGCGATGTTCCAAATAAATGGTCCTTTTTCTCGATGCTTAGTTTTCGAGAACAACTAAAAATATCACTAAATCAAACTAAAATATAGCTAGAAAATATCCTATAATATGGCTATTTTCTAGCTGCGATAAATCGCTAAATTTATCAAATTTTTCAAAATCTGTTCAAAAATTACTTAAAATATTTAAATTATTCCAACTATTTTAAATTTTCTTAAAAATTTAGCCATTAATCGTAACATTTATTGGTTTTTTTAAGTTTTGACTAAAAGCTTAGCGATAAATCGCTAACTTATTATAGCTTTCCAATACCGGCAAGGAAATAAACGCTAAAAACGTCAAAACTAAAAATCTCTAGATTTCCTGTTAATAGCTAAATCATGTTTTACCCCGGTAAATGCGTTTAAAAATTGTTATATTTGACGAGAAAATAGCTAAATTGGCAACAATGCAATACGATCTAAAACTCTAGAAAATGAAATAAAAAGGGCAAGTATTGGAGCAGTGGGGGCAAAATGGTGCAACTATTTTTTCTGTAACTCATTTAGTTTTTGAGATACAGGCGATGTTCTAAATAAATGCTCTGTGATCCTTAGTTTACGAGAAAAACGAGATCTCAGAATCTAGCCAATCAAGTCGAAATTCAGATCTGGTATTGTGGTAATGGCGGCGAGTTTTCACCAATGGTTCAAACATTTTATCTCTTACACTTTTAGTCTTCGAGATATGAAGATTTTAAATTTTATCTACGCTTTTTTTTAATTTTGGTGATTTTTTAATTTTGAAATTTTTTTATTTAAATTGTAGCGATATTTTGTATTATCAGTTTTTTATGGAATTTTTTCTATTTTGACGATTTTTTAATTTTGGCTGTATTTCTAATTTAAGCAATTTTTTATTTTATGAAATTTAACTATTTTTTTTTTAATTTCGTTGGCAATGTTTTTCAAGTTAGATTTTTTTTTTAAATTGGCAATTTTGAAGGTTTTTAAAATTTTTTAAATCGTTTTTTTTTTAAATTTTGTTAATTTTTTTTTTTAATTTTTTTAATTTTCACGATTTTTTAAATTTTTTCCTAATTATTGACAATTTTTTCCAATTTTAATTAAAGTTTTAATAGTAAGGTAGACAATTTTTATAGAAAATTTCTTTTTTTTTTCTAAAATTTTACACATCTTAAACTTTTATTTGTATATTTGAAACATAAGTTTTCTTTATCCCTTTTATTTCTTTCTTTAATACTTTCAAAGAGACTGGGCTAAACTGCCCCACCTATGGGTTAAATTCGCCAAGTTGATGTTGCACATTTGTCAGCTATAAATATAACGGTTCTGGTGGAGCGGCGTACCCAGGATTTTGTTTCGGGGGGGGGGGGCCCAATTTTTGTTTTTTAATTTTTTTTTGTTTGAAAAGCATATAATTTGTTACATACGAGAGCCTATATTTAATATTTTGTAGTGTCCGACCAAGTACTCGGCTTCGGCTTAGTAGTTCGGCCGAAAAGTGAAGTTCGGCCAAATTTTGGCCGAATTTGGCCGAACTACCGAACTTTTTATGATTATTTATAAAAGCACAAATTTACAAAAAAAAACTACATAAAAAATACAACGTTGAATATGATAAAATACAAAAAAAACACCGATATTTAAACATCAGTGTGTGTGAAAGAATTTCAAAAAGCCAAAAGAGTTTAAAAAAAAATTTCCAGAAATATAGCTACAAGACTTATAAGCAAATAATCAAATTTAATGCGATATAATTAAATATAAAAAAAATTCGAGTGGTAAGTAATCCTGAAAAGAGAATAACAGGTTCATCAATTTGGGATAGACATGATGCAGTACCAGACTTATGCCCGTAATTTCAAGCAATATATACCTACCGGTGCTTAGATACATAACGTGTACACGAACAAAATCCAGCAGGTATCTAAGCACCGGTAGGTATCTATGGCTTGAAATTACGGGCATTAGAAGTAGCAGAACCAAACGAAAATTTTATTGAAAAAGAAATTAAAATGTTTATTACGGAGCCTTTAGGTCCCGAAATATAAATATATTTGAGTATTGGAATTCAAGTCCATTTACAAATATAAAAGCTGTAGCAATAAAATATTTATCAGCCTCACCAACTAGTGTAGCTAGCGAACAGCTTTTTAGCGCTGCCGGACAGCTGTATTCTGATAGACATGGTGTGAATGCGGAAAAATTGCTTTTCTGTCATGACAATATCAAACTTTTTAATTTTAAATATTAAAGTTTAAGTTTTTTTCTCTATATCAACTTAAAAATCGATCAACTATTTTTCTTTGATTATAAAATATAGTACAATACAAATATTTTATTCTCTTTTTGTACTTAAAATAGTAAAACTATTTTCCAAATATGATTTTAAAAAAAAAAATATACCTATAAATTTGTATTTTGTTTATGTTTAATAACTTTTTGGTTTAAATTTATTGATCTAAAAAAACAATTTATATTTTTTTTTTTTATTAAAGCAAAAAGTTCAGCTTCGGCCGAACATTGATATAATGGCCGAAGTTCGGCTTCGGCCGAAAAAAATGAGTTCGGTCGGACTCTAATATTTTGTATCTGTTAAATAAGTTTTGGATGGGAAAGTTACCATTGACGTTATACCCAGTTATGATAGCAATTTTGAAGCAAAAATGTTTTGACATGTCTTTGTTTTTTTAGTTTTTTTATATCTACAAACAAGTTTTTTTTTTTTTTTAAATATTAAACAAATTTATGTTTCAATTAAATAATTTTATTTTGATTTTTAAAGTGAGCTATCATATTATTTAAGATCCTTGTATACTATTAACAAAACTCTTAAAATTTAATTCAACGATTTTTTTTCATAAAAGTGTCAATGATTTTGTCAGGTTCAACCTTTTCTCTATACACTGATGCAAGAGCTAGAGCACCAAGTCTAGCTTCACCCATAGAATTCCATAAATATGTTTTCACTCTTTTTAGGGTGGAAAAACTTCTCTCCGCGAATGCAGTTGTAACAGGAATTACTATCAGTAAATGTAAAAACATGTAAACGTTTGGAAAAAGCTCCTTGTTGCAATCT
Organism: Delia radicum; assembly: GCA_021234595.1. Classification (NCBI taxonomy): domain Eukaryota; kingdom Metazoa; phylum Arthropoda; class Insecta; order Diptera; family Anthomyiidae; genus Delia; species Delia radicum. The sequence goes on along the minus strand of CM037854.1, from coordinate 12,843,195 downwards.
TGAATAGCGTCTAGCGGATTTGATGGTCCTTATGGTAGTGTTTCCATAGATCAATTTCAGTTAATATAACATTAGTTTGAAAAATTATAGTCTCAAAAAAATATTATAAATTCAGTTATTACATACTAACTAACCCAAACAAAAATAAAATAAAAAATCAAAATATTTTTTTTAGTGCATATTTTTTAAGTGCATATTTTTCATGTTTTTAGTGCATATTTTTAATATTTAGCTGCATTTTTTTAAGCTCCTGTTTTAGTTGCATGAAATCCTTGCCCTATATATAACCATGTGACGAATTAATATTACGTATACGTCTTTAAAAGTGTTACCAATTTTTGCTGACGAAACTACCCCACCTGGTGGTGAGGCGTAAGTGCCCCATGATCGGCCGCATACATAATTTTATATTTTTTTACACTTTTAAAAATAAATTCTAAAAAAGGGTATTTCCTTTTAATACACGAAACGAAAAAGTTATCCCAAATATACTAGCTCCATATTATTTTTTTGTAATCCATTAAACACAAAACATGTCTATTAGGGTGTCCCAAAAGAATTTGTTTGTTGCTCAAGCTTAATTTAAATACTTATGGGGTAAAGTATTTTTGAGATTTTTTTCAGATTATTTGGAAGGGGTTTCAAGGTCGCGCAAATAAAAAATCGGGGTTTCTGGACGTTTTCTGAATTATACTTATAATTTGATCAATAACCAAAATTTTCTTAGATCCTGCGTCAACATTTTAAAGAAAAATGTTCATACTTTATTTTTATGTGCATAAACCATAAGTTTCGGCAATGCTTTTGAATATTTACGTACCGTATATTACTTTTTTCGTCATTTTTGCATAAATTTTGAAAATAACGCTTTATAACTTTAAAAATTTCTGCGAAGATTGAATAATCTAATGATGCAGTTTAAAAGACTGATAAATTCTAAATAATATTGTGAAAAAATGTTGAATTTGCTCTTACTATTAAAGAGTTATACCCTTTTAAAGCTTTGTACCCAATGTATTGATATAGAAGCCAACAAAATTTGGGTTATTGGACAAAGTTATAAATAAAATTCAAAAAACATTCAAAAACGCCGATTTGTAGTAAAAAATCGATATGGGCAACATTTTCCGAAAAATCTGAAAAAATCTTCAAAATACTTTGTCCCATAACTATTCAAATTAAGAAAAACAAATCATAAAAAAGAAAAACAAATCAAATTTGGGACCCACTAATGTCTATCCTCGATCACGTGTAAAGTACAAGTATACAATTTGGTGGCATGAAAGATAATCCATAACTGCAGAAATTATGGAAAGCAACATTTTAATAACTCTTTAAAAACAGCGAAAACCGAGGTTGGCATATGTGCCCCAGTGGCGAAACCTACCCCTTATACCCTACACTTATAAAAATAAACCTGTAAAAATAGCAAATAAAAGCTATTAAAAATTAGTTAAAAATTACATTGCAGAAAAAAACTGTTAAATTAGCAGATTTTTTTTTTTGCTAAATATTAGTAAGATAATAAAAGCAAAAATAATCTGTTGAATTTGAAAATAGTTATAATTGAGCTAAGTTTTAGTTCATTGAAAGTAACAAATTAATCAGCTAAAATCAGCAAAAACATTTACTAAACAGTAGTAGACAAAAAAGTTATTCAAAAATTGTGAAATTGTTCAAGTTTTTTAAATGCGAATAAAAAAAATCTGGCCTTCTGAAATCAGCAATCTACAAAAGAAATTTCTTAGCAAACATTTCTGTTGATTTAAAAAAAGACTGTTATTTGCATACTACTAAATTTAAGGTAAATCCATCAAAAATTTTACTGTTATAACAGTTTTTGTTTCTATTTTTAGTATACAAATATTTAATTGCTCTTTTCAATTAACTAAAATTTAGCTAAAATATAACTAAAATTTTGTAAAGTTAACAGATTTATTTCTGCTGTTCTTATTTTATTATCATTTAGCAAAATAATCTGCTAATTTTAGCAGTTTTTTTTGCCACGTAATTTTAACTAATTTTAAGTAGTTTTTTTCTGTTATTTTTATAGGTTTATTTCTATGAGTGTATCTACTAAACATTTGTTTGAAATTAAAAACAATATTCAATTAAGTTTTTTTTATGGATATGATTATAAATTTTAATTGAAACTAATTAATACTAAAGATTCCTTAATAGGACCGAATTCAATTAAACTTTTAATTAAATTAACAAATATTTCAATCAGTTTTTTCTGTGCAGTTCAAAAACGGAAATGAGTTGTGAACTATATTGCCCATCTCTTAAAAATAAAATTTGTATGTTTATTGCGAATTAAACAAATCAAGATTTAATTTACGAACTATAAACAATTATAAATTTTTAAATTGATTTATTATTTTAAAGGTTTGATACACTTAAATCAAATTTTTTCGACCATATCAAAATTTTTTTTAAATAATAAATTTTTTTTTTTATTTTTTTTTTGGTTGGAAATTTAAAGGTAATTAATGTTATCGTTAATTGATTTCATTTAAATATTTAACCAACCACAAAGAGAGAATAAAAACTCAGCCACTAAAATTTACATTAATTTAATTTTCATTACAAATTCAACGAAAACATTCTTAACATTAATGAAAAGTTTCATCATTTTTATGAAACTTAGTTTCTAATTAAAACTTTTCATGGAATGTATGAAATATATCATAAATAAATATAAATTAAAATATTTTGGCTTAAATCTCTCAGTGAAATGACTGTGAAATCCACACTTAAAATTCTAATGTAATGTAATGTAATCTTATTATTTGTTTTTGTATTTTTAAAGGGACGAAGGGTGTGTTAATTAATCAATTGACAAAAAAATTCTGATATCAATTTGGTATATCTAAATTTTGAGTATTCAACAGAGATTTAAACATTAATCAGTTTTCAATCATGGTTAATAAGCAATTAAATATTAATCAAATGTTTAATTAACCCATTTTTTACCAATCAAAGATTACGTGCGAATCTTTTGACAAAACTTGGTATTAAGATACGTTGGTTTTCCAGTATGCATTTTCAGTAAATTGTATAGCCTAGTCGCGCCATCTAGTGGTGGTATAAGTAATTGAAATTGAAACTTTGAAGCTTTGTACGCACTTAAAGGGTTAGTATTTTAAAAAAATATGAAAGATTGGATCTTCTACTTTTAGGTATTTGTTAGATAACGAAGGCTGACAAGGTTTTCTAACCAAGAATCAGACTATAGTTTTGACGAAGGTTTTAGACGGGCTGAATCCGAACCGAATAGTGAGATATTCTAACCTGAAAGTACAAAAGCACGTTTTTAGGGTACAATTTTTTTTTCAAAAAGATCATTACGGTATATAAAAGTGCTACTCCCCAATACAAAGTCCATTTTGAATCTTTAAAACATTTTCATTTGTCACTAGAATATCTCGAAAACCTGACGTGATAGGTATATTCTGAGGCAGACATGGGCAACGTCAATTACATTTTACAATCATTCACTAGTGTAAATTTGAAATATCATTAATAATTTCAGACCTACGCTCACACTTAAACGCTTTCTTAGAAAATTTGTAAATTTTTTAATACCAAACATGAGAATTAGTTACAACATCTGGGCATTTAATTACAGGGCAATTACTCAATTACACCCAATTTGATGTAATTAGACGTACAAATGTAATTGGCATGTAATTAAATATTATGTCCCATGTCTGGAATTGACAAAATTTTAAATTTTCCAAGAAAGCGTTTAAGCCAACAAGTGTAAGCGTAGATCTGAACTTATTAATTATATGACAAATTTCGCAAGTGAAAGATTTTGAAATGTAATTGACGTCGCATATTTTTTTTTTTTTTTTTAAAAGAGAAGCAACACTCAGGAAATTCTTCCTATTAATTAATGTGTTGCTTTCTTTGGATAGGGGATAGTGGAGAGATGAAAGGTGGTGAAAGATGAAGGGCTTCAAACATGGCAACACTGTAATTGCGCGAGTATATAAGTCTTAGAACAGTTGTTGCTCGCCACCTGATGTAGAGTTGGCGAATTTATTGAAGCTTTTTGTTTCATAGCCCTGATTCATTATTTTACTTCGGTGGGGTTAAGTGCTATGGGAACACCGAAGGTGGGCGCAGTGATACATATAAGTGATAGAAAACTCATACATATTATTTTTCTAAATTGATGTTGTCGTCACCGGGAATCGAACCCGGGACCATCTGTGTAACAGTCCAACGCGCTAACCATTACACCACAAATTTTGTCGGAGAAACTGAGTGAAATACCTCATGTTTAAACTGCTCTAACTTTTTAAGGCTTTGTCCGATCTTATCTCATATGAAATATTGTATCTTCTAATTTTAGGTATTTGTTAGATAATCATACAGTCTTTTTGAAGAAAGTGTGCAAAAATGCAAAATCTGTGTTTTTTCGGGCATATTTCAAAACCTACATCTATGCATTTTCTTAAACAATTTGTAGTGAAGTATCATATTGTCGTGTACAGCATATCGAAAATTTAGAGTAGGTTCTCCATGGGTTCGAAAAATATTTTAATTTTTGTACGAAATTCACATATTATTTTCCTAAAACAGTTAAATTTTCGATTTTGTTCAATACGCACGAATTTTAAATTTCGCAAAACTTACCAATCTATAGTCCAGGGTATACTTTTTAAATTGCCTTTGATGCTGTGAATCCGAATCTGTATTCAGAATTTGCCCAAGTCATCAAGTTTTTCAAACATTCTAACCTATAAATGCAAAAGACACGTTTTTTCGTCATATTCGAAGCATTACCACACCGCGAATATCTTTTCTTACTTGATTCTCGTTACATATTCGAAAACTACTGCTCGCAATTATAAAAATACTTTTTGAATCTATCAGATATCTCTATTTGTTTTCAGATAAACCGATCGTATAAAATTAAGTAGTTTAGTTTCATATTGGTTTAGAATGTTGTTATTGCTGGCAACACAGAAAAAATTATGGGCCAAAAATATCTAATTAATCGATTGTTTGAATATCAATGGCAATTTAAACAATTTTTTTAATTGATTCAATTAAAAAATTTATTGAATTTTCTAATATATCCATACAGTGTTGACAACATGTAAACAAAATTTTTAAAAATTTGGCAAACTATTTTTTTTTATTTTATTTAAATTAAATACTCAAACAAAGGTTTAATTATATCAATATATTATTTAATTTGTAAATAAAATGAAAAAAATCGCTAATGATTAACTTTTAATAAGTTTAATAGTTTACCGATTTCAAATACACGCAAAACTGTAGTTATTTCACTAGAGTTTGCAACACTCTTTTTGTTGAGATATTCGTGTACGCACGAAAACTTAATTTAGTTTCGTGTTTTATCTGTGGTAATAAAAGTTCACATGTGGATTTTAATACACCTTATCGAAAAAGGACAATTAAACTATTATTTTTGTAAATAATTAAATTTTCAATAAGTATAAGTGTCATTAAACAATCATTTTAAAGTTGTGTGTGATTTTTTTAAGAAAGCAATTCAATTACAAGAAAAAGTTCAAGACAAGACAAGCAAAACAAAAATTTTGTCTTTACTTTTATTTGTTTTCTTATAATACATTTTTATATTAAAAATTTTTAATTTTATTATAACTAAAATGTCAATTTAATTTACAAACCTACATTTATTTTTTTATTTAATGGGGGGCATATAACAAAAATAAAAAAATACGAGTTTTCAATTAAAACTACCATTGTTTTCTTCTCAAGTTTCAATTAAAGTTTTAATCAATTTAACTAAACTTTTTTATTGAGGTTGTAAAGAAAACAATAACTCTTTTAATTGATATTATTATTATTTTAATTGAAAGAGTTTTAATAAACTGTCTGCAAATTTTTTAGTTAATACTATCATTTCAGTGGTAGGTGCAAAATTAATTAATATATTAATTGATTCAATAAAATTTTTAATTGAAAGCCGTTTTTTCGTTTTTTCTGTGAACGGAGGTAAAATTAGGATATCATGGAAATTCAAAAATTAAATTTAAAAATAAAGAGTGCTTTTAAAATGTGCCGTAACAAGTTTTATATAAGAAAATTTATTCTCGGTATAGTAGCGTCCCGAATATGACGGAAAATAGTGTTTTTTTTTGTATATTCAGGTTACAATATCACAAAAAACTTGACAACTTAGAAGAGTTCTGAGTTCAGATCCGGATTTAGAGGGCAAAAGACCATTTAAAAAGTATACTCTAAACTATTGGCTTTGAGTTTTGCGAAATAGAAAATTCATGTGTATTAAAGAAAGTTAAAAATGTAACTTTTTTCAGAAAATAATATGACAGTTTTTTACTCAAATCTAATTAATTAATCTTGATTAATGAAAATTTTTTCTATTTCTAAAAGTTTTCTTATATGTATTTATCGATACCCATATCAATCGCATTTTTACGCCGGTTTTCCATATATTTTTTTGAAAAAAGCGAAAATAGTTTTTTTCAAATTATTATATGGCAAACCTGGAATTACAAATTGAAACATTTTTTAAACCACGTTTGTAGGCAAAACTCCAAATTTTAATATGCTTTTTACTGCGTTGTTATATCAATCTCCTATCAAAAGTTAAATGACACGTTGGTAAAAAATTGGTTAATAAAATAGTTATTCGAAATTTATCAATCGTCCCCAGAATTTTTTTGTTTTGACTAAAAATTCTTAACTACTTACATATTTTGTTTCATTTTAAATTTGTTTTGTACAATTTTACAAGTGTTTTTTTGTTTTTGCATTATAACTAAAATCCAGGGACCGTAATCATTATGAGTTTTATAATAAAAATTACACAATAATGATTATATTATGATTTTTAAGGATTTTCTTTAATGGTAATGATTATTTTTGAGTAATATTAATAAAAATCAGCCATAATCATTATTTTTGAGCAAAAAAAAATACAACTTAAAAATAATCATTATTTATGATTTTTATTTTTTTCGCTCAAAATAAAACTCACTTTCAATTTATGTAAATATATAAACATATGCATAAAAATATGTAAGTACATCATATATAAAGTCGTTAATTGAAAGTGAGTTTTATTTTGAGCGAAAAAAAATAAAAAATTATAAATAATGATTATTTTTGAGTGTTATTTTTTTTTGCTCAAAAATAATGATTATGGCTGATTTTTTTTATTATTGCTCAAAAATAATCATTACCATTGAAGAAAACTTTAAACATCAAAAATTTAAAAATCATGACGGATATGCAAAGATTGTCAAAAAGTAATAATAATGGTGCAATAATTTTTTTTTGTCTGTTCTAAGTGATTGATTTTTTGATTTAAAAAACCGAACAATAATCATTTTTTACGGTCCCTGCTTAAATCATAAAAATAATAATTTTAACAAAATACTTAATAGTTATTTTTCGGTATTATTCTAAAAAAAAATTACAAAAATTCTTTAAGTATTTGTGAAATACATTTCTATATCATACACACAGAAAAATATAGTGCCAACCAAATTGAAAAGTGTATTTTGGTGGCTACAACCAATAAATTCAGTTATAACAATCATAATCAAATGTGATTTCTGAATATTTTGGACGTTGCAAGGCAACTACAATTTAGTTATATTAACCGAATTTCGTTGTGAAATAATAATAATCAGTTGTACCTATCAATTTCAGTCGTAATAACCGAATTTTAGTTGGCAAATGACTAAATTTTTCTGTGTATATTAATGGTTTCTTTGTCTCACAAGGAGATTCCGTTCATGGGTTCCCGCCGATTGCGATGAAATTTGAATATGTTGTAAGGAGTCAAACATTAAGAGACCCATGTTTCTTTTTAGCTGCTCAATTTCACATTTAAGGGTTAAAAGGTGGAGTTAAAATTTCACCATTTTCTGTTTTTTTGAGTGTTTTTCATATTTCTTGCAACGAAACTAAATATGAATTAGGTATCTAATGAAAGGTATTTGAAATGGACATCACCGGTATTTTAAAAAATGTATAGCTTGATACCCATTTTGCTTATGTTTTGGCAATAGAGTTGCCACCTTGTGGCAAAATATAGCGCACGAATATCAAAAAACTAAAAAATACGTGTTCACTTAAACTTAATAGAGAATAATATATGCGAGTTTGGCCTGAACCCACTATACCTCGTAGTACAAAACTCTCCACAATTTATTAGTGTCCGACCGAACAGTTCGGCCAGAAAATGCATTTGGTCTGTATTCGGTATTTTAAAGCATTATGGACAAATTTGGCGGATGGAAAAATGTTTATTGGGCTGATTAGATGATATTTTGAGTGGCAAATTTGAAGAAAAGTCTGTAGTTAAGCAATGAATTCACTGTTCGGCCTCAGAAAGTTCGGCCAAATTGAAAATAGTTCGGCGGCCGAACTTTTAACTTTATAGCTAAACTTCGGCTTTTCTCTTAAATTTTATACACAAAATCGAATTAAATCGGCTCAACAAACATGTTTCCAATACCAAAATTTGTTATCATTGCCTCTAGATATCAAAAAACCGACAAAATATAGTTTTTTGGCCGAACTGTTCGGTCTGACACTACAATTTATACGTTTTTTCCAATACCACGAAAATGTGAGCATGCTCGGACATGCTAATTTATACCGGTGATGTGCATTTCAAATAATTTTCGTCAGCTACCAAATTTATATATAGTTTCTTTGGAAGAAATATAAAAAAAACCAAAAAAAAAAAAATGAAAATGGGGTCATTGTTGGCCCCAATTTTTATTTTAATTCCTAAATATGAGATTTGATTCTTAAGAAGTTATCTAAATTTCATTGGAATCGGCGGGAACCCATGGACGGACTCTTCGGTCAGTACAGTGTGTGTGGTGATTAAACCAATTGCGTTGCATCCATTCCAGATTGTATTTTAATTTCAGGTTTCGTAGGTTTTTCTATCAATACGCATTGAGCTTCTTTGTCATTGGAAGATTTAATTAATAGGTTGGGTTGCTGTGCATATAATTGTTTAGATGCTGATTTTTTACTACGTTCACGTTCAAAATGTAATTTGACATAATTGATGGGTATATTAACACATTTACCACCTGGTCCATCAGCATCGATATAGACACCACGTACCAATATAGAGTTTGAACATTTGATGGCAGCCAATATTAAAAATGGTATAACATGTGTTAGCCAATAACTTAAAATTTTATCATCTGAAAATAGTTAAACAAATTAATTATTTGAATTTGTAGTAAAACTCATTATCACATTTTATATAGAAACATCGTAAGATACTAGCCAAATTTCATAATATTTGAACTGACTTCATTAACCGCGAAGCGAATCTATAGAAATATTTAACCCTTTCAGTACCTACTTTTTGTTCGTGTATATATTTCTATTTTGTCTTCAGATTATTGTCAGTGGTCCTTAAAAGGAATTGGTTTATATGTATCCTATCCCCCTCCAACCTACCAAAAAATGGTTGTGAAAATTGAATTTTTGAAATTTCTCAGCACATTTTTACCACTAAAACATTCGAGTAACCAAAAACGCTTTGTTTGATTTTGTTATGGTCATTAAATGAATCTACGTGCCAAAAGTCTTAAATCGTTTTTTTTTTTACAGAATTTTGGTAAAACAAAATCGAAAATTCGTTTTAAATCAGTGTTTCACAAGCTTTTCAGAACATAAATATTATTTATTTTTAACATTTTTATAATCGAAAGTGTCGAAATTCCAACTCAACTTGTAATAATCAGTGCAAGTTTAAAATGACACAAACAGGTTAAAAATGACAGGCAAAGTGGCACTAAAAAATGGAAAAATTTACATGAAAATGGCATGCAAATTTCAAAAATTTCTCAAAATAACAGTTAATATAATTTTTTTTTGGATTTTTTTTTACGAAAAGTGAGAAAAATTAGCAAAATGTCATTTTTTGGCATGGTTCCGAAAAAAATGCATTTTTGCAAAATAATTAAAAAAGTGGTATTTAGTGGGAAATGTCAAAAAAACTCGACCTATAGGTTATTACTAGGGCAACAAAAAAAAAAACAGCTCAAAAAACAACGTTTTAAGCCATTTAATTATAAAAATAAGCTGTTTAATTTAAAAAAAATAAACCTTTACACTTCATATCTTTTTTATTAAAATCGTTACAACAAATAACATTTGTGAAACATCGCCAGACAAACAAAGGTGCAAAATAGAAATTTGTTTCTTAAGCTTCCAAGTTCAATTTTGATTATCAAAATAGTTTTTGAATTTTCAACATTCAATTAAAAAAATAAATCTTCCGAAAAATACCGATTGCTAAAAAATATCAAAAAAGCTCTATTTTAAAAGAAAAAAGCTAAAATAAGCTTTGATTTTAAAGAAAACAGTTGCTTATATTTACAAAATAAGCTTATATAAGCAAATCGTCGGCTTAGTATTGTTATGTCGTATATGCATGGGTTTTGCCGTTTACATACGGCAAAACAATACTCAGCCGACAAAATATCAAAAAAATTGCTAAAAAAAAGCTCAAACAAACACAGCTTCACCTTTCCTAACTTCATGATCAGGACTTGTATTTAGTCTAAATAGTTCTATTATTTCAAATAAAAAACAAGCTTTAGCTTATTTTTGGTTGCCCTAGTCATACAGCCCAATTCTCAATAACAATTCCGTGAGAATTTTTTCCCTATTCCTTGTTCCCCTATTGTTAATAAAATCTGCCGGGAGATTTTTTCACTTTTCCCTTATTCTTAACGAATTTCGAAAATGGGAAACTCTTCCCCCGGAAAAAAGAAGGTATTATGAAAGTCAATAATAGAAAGAATTGTGATAGCATTTGTATGAATTATTCAATTAATATTATTCAATTCTCTCTCCCTTACTATTCTTTTCCCCTCCTGTTTAGAATAGGAGGATTTTTTTTCTCGAGAAAATAAAATCCGCGGAGGAAAAAATCCGAGGGAATATTCATAATCGGGCTGATAATAACAAAAATTTGTAAACAAATTCCTTGAAATTTTAGATTTTTAGAAGTTTTACAGCTTCTGTGAAAAAGCCCAAAAATCGGCTTTAAAAACTATAATTTTTTTAAAGCCAGAAAATCTTAATATAAACAAAAAAAAATAAAAAATTTTCTTTTCTGGTGATAATATTTTTTTATAAAAAAATGTTCCGAATTTCAAAAGATTGCACTAGACAAGAGGTTTTCAATAAGTGGCAAGCGGCACTTTTTTTTTACAACAAAAAATGTCTGTTTTTGGCACTAAATGAAAAAAGTAATAAATTAGAACCTATTTTGATTCCGCATAAGTTGTTCTGCAACCTGTTATTTCGATTTTAATATTTTACTGGAAAATGTCTGTTTGACAATAAATTGGATATCTATGTGTCACAAGTGTTACACTATGTATCCATACTTACCGGGATATAAATAAACATCCAAAAGATTCCAAATACCACGCCAAGCATTAACAGCTCCAAAAAATTCTGCAAAATAATAAATATCGCAAAATACCAATTTCAACATGCCATCTATGCGCTTACATATCCAACGTACTAAAGGATGCAGAATGAATGTAAAGAAAACTACTATATAACCCATAATCTAAAACAAGGAGTAGAATAGTTTTTTTAAAACATAGTTTTCTTTCAAAATAATTACACATTTTTAACTCACCAATGATCCCCATGCTGACTTGCATTTTTGATCTGGATATAATATTAAATCCATTATGCCCCATACTCCTCTCCAAGCTATAACCACAAGTGTGCCAATAACGAAAACTGAAAACAATGTATCCATTATATATAGACCTGGTTGATGAAAACCCTGTAAGAAATTGTTAAAGCCATTGGTTTTACAAAATATTTTTGATACAGATTTCAATAAGATTTGATAAAATTTTCCGATTTGTTTTTGGAATATTTTTGAAATATATGAAGAAGTTATTTTTGCAGTCCAAATTTCGTTTGGTTCGTTCTCGCCAAAAAAGTTTTAAAAAAACTTTTTGGCAAAACAACTTATGTTTATTTAGGATGTTTTGTCAAAAGGTCGTATATTTGTTCTTATTTGTCTTTCACGGTTTTGAAACCAAACTTGTTTGCTCAAAACTCTTAAAATAACGCTATTTAAAAAATCTCATAATTAGGTTATACTCTAATTAATTTTTGTTTAAAATTACCGAACTTATAGTAGGAAACTGCACTCCTACTATAAATTGGGTAAATTTACTCTGTGTGTGTAAATGAAAAATATAACATACATAACTAGACTGGCTCAAAATGCAAAAACTTTAAAATCTTGTGCTCCACAAGGCTGCCCCTATTTCAATAGACAAAATAAATATATATTTCAAATGTCAGACAAATCGGCCAATATTTAGAGGTCGCTAGAAATTTACGATTTTTCGGGATTCATGTCAAATTCAAACAAAAATTTAATTTTTATAAAAAAAATTATTATTTATGTACATAAAATTTACATATTGACAAAACACTTTTAAGTGTTGCTTATATTATTTGTTTAGCTTTAATAAATACATTTCTAACGTTATTTTTATTCTCCGAGTTTCATCTTTTGAATGTTGCCTTTTGAAGCCACAGGATATGTCTTTCTATGTAAATCAACTAAGCGGAGCAAATATTGTTTCTGTTCTTCATTTTTTGTGATAGAGTTGTCAATTTCGTTAACCAAAGCAATACCACGCTCTGCTCAATCGTTTACAACTCTTAAAAGGCTCGCTCTTTCTTTCATCTGAATATAAATTGCATCATCCTTCCACACTGCAAGGTCCTTTGTAAGGAATGAATGAGCATTTTCATGTCCATCTTCCATCAAGTATCTTCATAATTTTTCGGTTATATTTTTTCGGAGACGGTTTCTTGTACGTTGTATTGTACTTCGTGATAAAGTCATATCGGACACAGGTTTGCCCAATGCCTGAGAAACAGCTCCGACAACAAACATTTATTTTCTATCAGAAAGATTTACGCGATCAATTGATGCAATAACGTCTTTATTTAAAACTGATTTGGTTATGGTTGATTTATTTTTTCTTTCATAACAAATAAATTCATCACTCGATGAATAATCCGACTCGGTCTCGGTGAAACCATCATAACTGTTTAATGCAGAAATGGAGCTAACAACAACTTCACTTGCTTTCTGTTTTTCGACGTATCGCAGCTTACTGGCTTCAGCTTTTGATTCTCTTATCTGCTTTCTACTTTCCGCCTTGTCGCCTTCTCTTTGCATTGTAAGAAACATCTTGTCCTCTTCATTTTTCATTTTGCTGTAAGCATTTTTAATGGCAATATCTAATATTTCAGTCGAATTCCCCTTAAACATTTCTTCTTTGATGCGACACCTTTCAGAATTGGTTTTTCGATTCTTCTTTAATAGGATAAATTCGGATAGCAGATTGCGGAGTTTTTTTTCGATGGCATCGGACCTTTGAGTAGGAATTTTAGCTTTCTTCCAAATATCCAATACTGCAGTTACTGTCTCCTTAATACTAACCTTTTTAGTCCTTTTTTTTCAAAGTGATGAAAATTCAACATTTTAAGCACATCCATTTTTGATGGAAGCCTTGCTGTGGAAAAATTTTCAATTGGATTTCCTATTAGCCACGCTCTTGGAGAGCTTCTCATAAATTTTGAACCAGTATTAAAAGTCATGACTTATATCTTAAAAGATCGCAAAAATAAACAAACGTTTACAAAAACAATATTTCTTTCGCACTACTCACTCTTTTAACCATTAATAAAATGCACAAAAGTAACACTTAAATTTGCTTATTGCCTGTAGCAAAAATTATATAATAGCACCTTTATGTTTAAAGAATTCTTCTTTTTTGATTAAATATAAAATTACAGGGGATTTCCCGTATTTTAATTTCTTTAAGCAAAGTAAAAATAAGTATATCTATGCTGGAAATAAGAAGAAAAAGGATGGCTATATTCGTAAGAGTAGGACAACTATTGACAATGACGAAACTTAATAAATACACTGTAAAAACATATGTACACTAACAGAAATTTATACTAATATAAACAAAGCAGAAATATATTACTACACTATAAAATGTACGTAACTTGAAACACAAAACCAAAAAGTTTAAATTTCTAGCGACCTCTAAATATGGTCCGATTGTTCCAATGTTTTGGTATGCACCCTTCTTTTGATGACTGGAACAGGGCGGCCTTGTGGAGAAAAAAAAAATTACATCTGCAAATTTCATACACTCTTGAGCCAGTCTAATACATAACGTGTAATTTGGTGCGCACAAAATGCGTAAATTTACATTGCAAGTGCGTACACAATTTTCAAAATAATTGCCTAAAAAGAATTTAGTTTGTATGTTTTTTTTTTGTTAAAAAGCAACATTATTTGTTTTTTTTATTTATTGTCGTTTAGTACAATTAGATATTTTTAATAACTGATACACTTTCTTTCTTTCATCCAATAGGTTTGTCACGTTGTTCCTTCCATTGTGGATCCAACATAAATATTGTGACCTTATTTGGCGATATAAGATTATCAACCCTTCGTCATGTACAGACGTGGAAACACGTCGCCTGAGACTTCATCCATATCGTAAAATTTAGTATTTTCTAGCGTTTTGGATAAAATAATACGTATCTATAGGTACGAAAACGATATTCAATTTGTTATAAATTTATTTTTGAATATTTTTTTTTATTTCTTAAAAAACAAAGTTTTTAAATTTATAAATGTAAATATTTTTATGAATACAATAAGAGCGTAAATTTCAACCTTCGTACTTTAAAAATGAATTTACCACAATAATGAATATTTTTATGTTGTATGCGTATTATTGTATATGAAAGTGTGTACAAAATAATTCTACTCATTTTTTGGTTATATTTGCTCATTTTGACTCATTTTACACAACAGTTTACCCACCTGATAGCAGTAAATTTACAAAATTTTTTTAGAGTGTAGGTAAGGTTGAAAAGAGGAATCGAAAATACTCTTCAGAACATACACATCTCATGTCGCAATGGTTCCTGTCTCTATCTATTTTAGAAACTCCGTCCTGTTGACGAAATTCCTTAGTCTTCTCCAGCCCTGTCCAATAAGAGCACCCAAAGACGGAATGTTGTCAGCAGACATGTGTTGAACCATTTTCCATGCGAAAGCCGAACAACCACATATATAGTGTTCTATGGTCTCGTCACGCTCCCCACAGGCCCTACAATTTACCGAGTCCACACAACCCATTCGAATATCCTGAATATCTTGAAATGATTTCGCCTTCTCCAAGGTGACTATTGCTTTTTCTTCACATTGATGTCCACCATACTACTGCCCTATACATCAAAATGGATGTCGTTCTCGGGTTTAACCACTATTTAGAGTCTACAGCTCTTTCGGGTATGATCCCTAACCATGTCTATTCGCTCCATAGCTTTTAGCAAATACTATGTCGGACTTATCGGCCGATTAGCCTTTGTGTCCGAATAGCTTCCCTTCCTGGCTTCGGTATGAAGACAACTTTTGCTTCCTGCTATTACCTGGGGGTGTACGATAATTTTAGACTCGCAGAGAATATATGTATGCCAATCAGATCAATGCTCCGTTCTAAAGAGCATGAAACCCCCATCTATTAATGCGGTCTAAAAAGAGCATAGCTCTTATCAGATCTTCTACCCTTGTCGCTGGTTGTATTAATGCTAAGTAGTAGCATTTTAATAAAAACTATCCATTATTCATGTTCTGTGTTAAAACGGAATAAATTTTGGAATATTTGAGACTTTGAGTATTTCAAAAGCTCATCGTGAGATTGGTCAGATTTCCAAAAACTCTATACAATCGATGAATTTTTAGCAGAGAAATACATTTTCATATTTTCTCATTAACATAACAATCAAAAATATAAAAACTTAGGCTTTTTTAATATTTTTAAATAATTTTTGAAAAAAGTTCCATCAAAGCAGGTCAAAAATTAATTAATTATTTGGCAGCCCTAGATAATTGGTCGAAAAAGCAACACTGTGTCAAAAATGAGTTAAAGTTGAAAGTTATTTTTAAACACCAAGCACAAAGCAAGCCGACGATGCAAAGAATGAGGTTGGAAGGATGATTCTAATTAACCTATCATCAAATCATTCTTCAGAATTTTCACTTACCGGTATTTTAAACATTGTTTCCACTTCAAAATAATCCGTTTTATGATCCATTATCACCGAATACGGTGCAGCGCCTAAATTCCTCAAGGTACGTGTTGCAATTAGAAACAGTAAGGCCACTGATGTTACCACAACGATGATAATTAAGGAATCGACACTCGTCAACCAATCACACAATACCCATGCTCCCCTCCACATATTCACACAGACAATACCGAAAATGAATGTGTACAAACGTGAAATAACATAATACGTAAGACGATGTTTATCCGGATGTATGTTATCTTGGAAGAAAAACTGTGTCAGCGTAAATGACATATGTCCCAGACCGCCAATGAGAAATGAACAGAGAGCCGATAGGCCGATATTCTTGGGAAAGAGCAAGACACCCATTAATTCCCAAGTGCCGCGCCAATACGCTATAACACAGGGAGCTACAATTAGGCATGATAATACGGCATCTAGTGTTTCGAGTAAAAGATCGTGAAAACTTCGAGGTTTCTTCGCGGATGTATGGTTTGTGGTGGTATTGGCAGGTGCAGTTAGTTGTGTTGAGTGTTGGTGGTGTTGATGATGTGATGTTTGGTGGTGGTGATGATGTTGTTGTTGAGATTTCTGACAGCTTGTAAGACATGTTGCTGAAGCTAAATTTGAATGTGTTGTATCATTAGTTGTAAGCATCATAGTGATAATTTGAATGTTTGATGATATTAAGGCTTATCGTAAGCTTTTACAGTTCTTCAGTTAAAGGCAGTTACAGTGGCGGATTATACTATATATTTTCAAACAACACTCCTTTTCTGGTAAAATATTGGATATTTTAATGTTTCTTTCTCTCCTTTTATTGTTTAATCTTGTGTCATTGATGAAATATAAATCTCACCGTCAACCTGTATTATCGGAAATACATTTTTGTATAGAGCTTTCTATTGCATCGATTTTCCCTCTATCTGTCCTATACTTTGACTTAGAGATAACAACAGCGTTTGAATTAATCGTTTATTTCAACTAACAGCAGCAATACAATTATAACCATTATCTTTATCGCTCTTGTTTTTGTTGTTGTCAATAATAGAATTGTCAAGGTGTCTTCCCTCTTGTTGCATCTGACATTGTGTGATATTGGGTAGAGGTTTTCAAATCCCTTTGCCTCAATATTTATAATTGTTTCTCGTTTTTTGGTTTGTGGGGTGGTTAAAATATTTTATAATGTTGACAGTTTGTGATGTTGATGTGATAATTGTCTCTATTTCGGAATTTGCCTTGTTTTAAATTATTTTCCCCTTAGTTTTAGTATTTATTTGTCTGTCTGACTGATTATGTGTGTTTTTCTTTAATTAGTTTGTTTAAATGTTTAAACAAGTTTTAGGAAATTTTTATATTTTGGAACAATTTTATAGTATCTTTTGGTTATTTTCCCATTAGTTTTTGAGTTTCCGCAATTTCTCTTGAATATTTCTTATGACAATTGTTTTATTTATATTCATTAATTATTAATCATTTCAATTGTATAAGACGTATAAGTGTTGTTTAGGTGACAGTTACTTGACAATCTGTAAATATAATAAAATTATCATATAATTAATATTGAATTTTTATAGATGATTAATAAAATAAAAAAACAATAATTAATTATTTTCGGTTTTGCTTGTGTAGTTTTACACAAATATACTGTTTAATATATGTAGATTAAAATGAGAATTAATAAATAAACTCAAAATATTTTCTCTTAATAAAATATATTGTTTAATTAAATATCAATATATAATTGAAACAATCAATTTGCTTTTTGTTGTTTCTTTTAATAAAATCAAACGAATTGATTAAATTTTAACAAATTATTTAAACCAAAAATTCATTTGATTTATATTTCGCAAACAAAATTATTAAACGGTTCCTGAACTAAGATACTCTTCGATATTTCTTGGTCATTATACCCATATTTGAAGTGAGATTGCAGCCAAATATTTTTCGGGCATAATGCCTAAGAGAAATGGACATTACCCATAAATGTGGTCATAATCCCCAAAAGCTTTTGTATATAAATAATGTGCATTGGAGCACCGTTGTATGTAAATTAAAAGTATAATCCGATTATTTCTCCACAAGCCTGCTTTTGACTGAAAACATATAAAATTAACCACTCGATTCCCTATATCCCTTCTGATTTCAACCAAAGATGTACATTATATAAAAATAACCTCGTCCAAATGTAGGCTAACTAATACCAGCGGATCTTGAAATATCGCATTTCAAAATATGAAAAATATTCAAAAATTGTAAAAAAAAATTAAAAAAGTAGTCGTACATAGTATTCCATATCTTTTAACGGCTCAAGCAACTAGAGTCATTAATGCCTCATTCTTAAGCTACTTAAATTGGGGTTTTACTAGAGCACACAAATTATTCACTTCTCCACCTCAAAATGCACTGTTTTCAAAAACCGCAGTTCAAAAATCTGTATATCAAAAAACTGGGCTTCTTAAAAAAAATATGTTAATTATGTTAAGTTTTCTTCGATCTTCTTTTATTTTATTCTTTTTAGTTTAAACGAGCTTAAGATCATTTATTAATTAATAATTTATTTCCAATATTTCGTCTCCACATTGGGTGACTTCTTCAGAGAACAAATATTACAATTAAAAAAAAACTAGTTTTAATAATTAAAAAATTTATATATGAAAAAAAAAGTTTATATATAAATTTTTTAATTATTAAACTAGTTTTTTCAAATTGTAATATTTGTTCCCTGAAGAAGTCACCCAATGTGGAGACGAAGTATTGGAAATAAATTATTAATAAATAAATGATCTTAAGCTCGTTTAAACTAAAAAGAATATATCGCACACCTAGTACAAAAGTGACTCAACTCAAAATTTTTCATTTTTCAGAAATCGAAAAAAAATATTTGCAACTTCATACCAATTGAAACATAAAGAAAGACATAACTGTTTTTTAGCAACAGTTAACGACAACAAAATACACTGATATTTTTTTATAGATAAACAAGTATATTCTGCATAGTTTAAGCATATAAAACCAAAAAATTAAAATTTTGAGTTAAGTCACTTTTGAACTGGGTGTGCGATATGTTAATTATATATGACTTCCTTATGCCGTCTCTGAATCCCTTTGTGGAGATCTTACGGTATCCTGAGTTATGAATAATGTGAAAAATGTAACTAAAAAGCCGATAACTCAGAAAAATGCAGGAATTTAGTAACGGTATAGAAGAACGATATGGAAGAATAACAAAATTTTCAACGTTGAAAAAATGTTGGTAAAACCATGAAAAAGTTGGTCTTAAAATTTGTTTTCCAAAATAAAGTTTAATAAAAGTGCATGTTTAATTTTTCGGTCACTACGGGATTCGAACCCTGGTCGCCAGATTGGCAGCCGACAGCTCTAATCAGTGACAAGGGTAGTCTCCCGATGTTTTCTATCCGATCTTAATAAAATGTGGATATGTGATACAGAAAAAATAAGGGACACGTATTTTATCAATCTCAAGTTTAGGGGTTAAAAAGTGGGGTCAAAAATGAACCCATTTTGTTTTTCGGGTTATTTCGAATTGTTTCAGAGAAATTTTAGACAAATGAAGTACCAAATGAAAGAGCTTTTGAAAACGCATTAACTAGTATGTATAAGAAACATGTCCGAAAACTAAGAAAATAGTGTGAACTGGCGAACCCATGTCTCATCCATGGTTACGAATCGATGCAAGCTTTATTGTGGTGAAACATGTCCGAACACTGTATTGAAACATCTTCACGGCGCAGTTTTTGTTCTGTTGTGGGCAAACGCGGCACATATCTAGTGCACATATGTAGTGCTCATCTCCAAATTTTCAGTGTATATGCGATGTACTTTTTGAAAATGCATATCACTTTTTGAAATGATTATCACTTCAGCCGGCTCACGCACCTTCAGCCGGCAATCATCCAATACCATTTTGGGGATTTTCTTAACCGTTTCTGGCGGGACACCTTAATTTTTCGAACACTACGGTGTTTGTCTTGGCAGCTCGAACGGCCTCGTTTAAACTCTGCCACCCAATATTTTATAGTTGTAAACGAAGGATAAAAATCCCCCGGAGTAGAATCTAGCTCGTCTTTAATATGAAAGTATTGAATTACACAGTAAGGCACCGGATGCACCTTTTTCGGGTAGGATTGTTCCGCATTTTTGTTCTCCTATTCAATACCTACAACTTTGCTTCAGACACAAAAGAGATATTCCGTACGGTATACCGAGATATAACCGTGTTAAAATATGGAAAAAGCGCTAAAAATCCGCCTTGAGCCAAAAAATTCGTATGGCCATTAAATTATTACTGTAGCCAACTTGACAAAACGAATGATGCAGAAGTTCTTATTTTTGGGGCTGCTTTCACGTGCAATTCGCAGAGTTGAGTCCCAAAATCAAGTGTTGAAAAATGTTGTACTGTGTAATCAAATGCCATAAAGATTCTTTTTAAATTATTGATGAATGCTACAAAAACAGTTCCCAATACTCCTATCAATTGGGGCACTAAAGATGCAAAAAAAAAAACTATTAATCGAAGTAATGAGCCGATCGCTTCAATATTTTACACACATCCTGACAACCTTCACAAAGGTAACTTGACAAGAGAAAAAGTTTAGTGTCTTACACAAAAGCAGTTGTAGGTGAAAATGTGTGTCGGGTTTTTCGATCTCACTAATTTTTTTTTCCTAATCTCAGCCTACTTGTTAATCATCTTTCGGCTTCTTCTCAGCTAATGATAGATTTGAAATTTCTCTTTTTTTACTAATCAATATGGTTGAGTCTAGACTGAGAGAATTATCTTCACTTCAGTAATGAATTTCTTCAAAGCTTTAATGAAGGTTTTCACTGGAACTCATCCATTACAACTTTTCATAGAATCTATGAAACAGGTTTCATTAAAGTCAATGTTTATTAAATGTTTGTAGAATTAAGGAAAAATTTTATAAAACTATTGACTCATTCCGAAAATGAAGCGATTATAGAATTTATGAAACAGTTTTATAAATTTGCTTAATATTAAGAAGTTCTTTGAATTAATAAAACTCTTCATGAATGTCTTGGAAAATACATTGGAACTAAGCCAATGAACCGCTTCATATGATTTTTTAAATAATTTGCTAAAAGTTCAAAATTAATAAAAGGTTACATTGAAATAATAAAGCACATTATAAAATATGTTGAACACTTGAGAATTAAATCTTTAAACAAAAGTTTGAAATATATGAAAATTAATGAAATTATGAAATTTTATGAAAAAATTAAATCTTTTAAAAAATTTCATAGCTCTAAAGAACATTTTCGTTAATTTTATGAAGAAATAATTTATGAAGTCGAAAGAATTTTTTTTTATGAAACTATGAACTTTTATAAAAAAAAGTTTCTGAAAAATGTCTTAATATTAATAAAAATTTCTTCAATATAATGAAATTCATTGAATCTACAAAAAAAAATTCTATGAAATTGAAGTCATTAATGTCATGAAGGATAATTCTATCAGTGTAGAAATTGTTTTTAATGAAAAAACTCTAATAATACAATAGTATTCACAAAAATAATAAAGGAATATTGTATAATGTAATTTCTATTTAAAATATTAAAAAATTTAAGATTCGGATTAAAAGCGTCGTAAAAATTTACCAATAAACCGGAGATAATGCGATTTTGATGTAATTTTGCTTGGTCCTATGAAGGAATCTTTTTAAAGAAAACGTTGTTAATTAAAAAGAAACTTTAATCATTTTCTTACTGAGCGGAAATTCTTGGGAAATGAGAAATCCCGGGAAAAGAAAAACCCTAGTACTGATCAACTCAGTACGAATATAAAACAAAATAATTATACATTATGATGTGAGCAAGATTATTCGAGTTCAAGATCATTTGTTTTTTGTTAAACAAAAAACCGTGCAATATTTATTTATTACTCAAAAAAGTTTTTGCCCGCTTTCTTATAGCAGACTTTATCTACTGACAGGTCCTTACATGTTTCATTTCGCGTCACCGAAAATAATCAGAGAACCAATGTAGAAGGGCTAGAATTATTCTACCCAAATTTTGAAGGAAAAAGATCAACGCTTTACCCGTATTGTTATATTTACTTTATTGTTATATTTGCTCACATCATAATGTATGATAAAAGATCGAAAAATAAACTTTTGGTTTTAATTTTTAAAATTTAAAAGTAAAACATTCGAAATAATTATATTTAACATGATCTTCTGATAAAATCAGTACGATTGGTTAGCCTAGGTATAATATAATAATTATTAAAACAAACGCAATAAGCTTACAAGGGAGGTATTCCGACCCAGACCGGCAGATCTTAATGAACTTCGGATGTGCTGTAGATAATAAAAATTTAAGGGACCCGTGTTTTTTTTTTTAGCTGCCAATCTCATGTTTCTGCGTTACTAAGTGGGGTCAACAATTACCCCATTTTACGTTTTTTTTTTTGGTTTATTTCGTTCTATTAGAGGTAACTATATACAAATTGACTGGTGCGAAAATTATGCATAAAGACTTGCAAGTTCCAAAAAATGTTTTTTGAGTAACATTATATCTGGCGTTTTATACGGAATTTTAGTTATATTAAGCTTAAAATAATGCCTAGAAATGCAAATTTAATTTAATTTAATTCTGAGTCTGAGATTTTTCCGATATTCGATACCGTTCGGTTTTTAAGCAACTTTTCCCGAAGAGCTTTTTCCCCTATAATTCAAATAATTCAAAAATGTGGCAACTATGGGTCCACTATATAGGCAATATAGGTCTTGTCTTTTTTTGCTCCTTTACAACATATCCAAAGGTCATTAATATCTGAAAGTTTGGGTCGGGATACCTCCCTTGTTAGACTAGTACATTTAGTAAAATAAAGGGTGTTTTTGGCAGCTCAGATGTTTTCGTGTAACATGTAACTGTTAAACATGTTCAGTTTGGTATATAATTTAACCATGAATCGACTTAGTTTGTAACGCTTGCAGATTATGGAAATTTATTATCAAAATTCATGCTCGGTTAAAAAAGTGCATCGTGCACTTTTCCAAATTATAGTCAGTTTGGGTGACCTTCTGAGGCGGCTATTTGAAATCGTGTGACTAAATTTCGCACAAAATTTACATTATTGGACATTAAACCACCAACACGCATACTTAGAGTGTGGACTGAGGAAAATATCGCTGATGTATCCGCCAGTGTTGTTGATGACCGTGAATTATTGATTCGGCGCCGTTCGCGGCAATTGGGCCTCTGTTACTCCACTACGTGGAAAATTTTGAGAAGGATTTGGGTGTAAAATCTTTTAAAATACAGCTGGTGCAAGACCAAACGGCTAACAGTTGGTGAATGGGCGCTTTTAAAGTTGGATGAAGATCCACTTTTTTATCGGAAAATTCTGTTCAGCGACGAAGCTCATTTCTGGTTGAGTGGATACGTGAACAAGCAAAATTGCCGTATTTGGTGTGAAGAGCAGCCAGAAGCATTGCAAGAACTGCTAATGCATCATGATAAATGCACTGTTTGATATGGATTATATGCCGGTGTCATCACTGGACCGTACTTTTTAAAGGACGACGAAGGCAGAAACGTTACTGTGTATGGCGAGCGCAACCGTGTGATGACTATACATTTTTTTTGCCCAAAATGGAAGAGCTGGACCTGAGTGACATGTGGTTTCAACAAGACGGTGTCACACAGCACGCGAAACAATGGCCCAATTACTGGGCAAGTTCAGTGAACAGTTTATTTCACGTTTGGGGCCGGTCACGATTTAACGCCTTTAGACTATTTTTTTGTGGGGCTGACACACTGGAAGCCAATATTGAAGAATTTATTAGTGAGATACCCGCCGATATGTTGGAGAGAGTATGCCAAAATTGGACATAGCGTATGAACCATTTGAGGCGTAGCCGCGGTCAACATTTACATGAAATCATCGTTCTATCGACTCAAATAAAGATTTCATACATTTCTCTAAATTGTATGTTTTTTTTTTTTAAATCAAATCCGAAAGCTCTTAAAAAATCACCCTTTATTTGTCATTAAAAAATAAATGTGCATAATCTAAAAATATTTACATTTTCTATTAACATTTTCCGTTAATTAGATGCAAACTTAAATACTACAATGATTAGTAAATAAACACTTGTTTCTTATTGAAAACAGTAGATATTAATCAAATTATTGACGATTCAGTCGAAACATATTATACCCTATAAAGTACATTTGCTGTTGACGCATTTTCGATAGCCCGTTAATTTTAAAACGACATTTTATGAAAACATTCACATTTTTTTGTATAAATTTTACTTTATTATCCCCTAACGAAATATACAGCAACAGATCGCTGAAGCCCGTATGACATCTGCTTTTTTCAAGATCTTGTAAAGTAACTTGAACGGAGTGAATAAGCTGCAATGAGTAAATGAAAAGAAACTATTTTATTTGTTTACATTTTTCAGAAATCACTATGGGTAAATACAACTACAATTAGAAAATAAATCATATTTTTAAATAATAATCTTGTGCGCCCCGGTAGGCTAGTTGGTAGCGTACTGGCTTATCAGTCGGGGGTCGTGAGTTCGATTCCCAGCAGAGGCACTGGTCTGTTTTCGCTACAACGCGCCGAAGGCCATAGTAGCTAGTGCTCGGTTAGGGTAATAGTATATAATTTGTAACAACATATATGATTATTAATTAATAAAAAAAAAAAAAAAGTAATAGCGAGTCTTTAACCTCCGCATATTTACAAAAACAAAGCAAATCTAAACATCTTACTAAAGATCTCTTTATGGATGGATGTTATATATCCCCCCCAAACCGGTTGACAATAAAATAAAATAAGACACAAAATAACTTTAAAATAACAAGGTTTTAAATCATGGTTACATTAAAAAGTTTTGCGCATTCAAATTTTTGTTGGTTGCCTAAACCAGGTCATTTTAAAGTAGAGGAAATAAAAATTATTTTCAACACTTTTAGACTACTTTATAGATAAATCAATTAGTAGTAGATATATTTACAACCTGTTGTCGTTTAAAACGTACACTCAAAAAAATAAGTTAGTACAAAAGTTACTAAAACGTCTTGTAAATCAGGTATACTATTTTTTAGCAAATTTTTTTTGCTAAAATCGTGTTTTCAGCTAAAATTGTTGTTATACTTATTCAGCACTTAACTGTTTTATACTAATGCTTTACTAATATACTAATATTTTACTAATTAATTTTGCTAAAAAAAATTGTGCTGATAAGCACATTAATAGTGTGGACGACAACCAGATTGAAAGATATACGCAGAATGAACCAGATGTCGCGGCATGTCAAGATGTAGTAGAGAAGAGGAAAATGATACTAAAAAATACAACTCTAATAAGACATATAAAAAAATCAACCATGGAAGACTTTTGTATCTCTTTTTCATACATAAAACAAAATTGAGGATTAACACAACTTAAATTTTGCGTTGTCACCGGCTTGTGAAAATAATTGTCTATTAATAAAATAAAAGACAAAAGAAAATATTTAAATTTAATATGTATTTCTATAATAAATGATAATAGATTAATAATCTAGTGTGGTCAAATTGCAAACAAACATACACAGACATGTAGACAGAGTAAAGCGAAAGACAAAGACACACATCTTAGGTAGATTTGTATGGTTCCTTTTTCTTATTGCAAAAAAAGGGTTGTTTTTTTCGTTTCGTTTGTTTTTGTTTATTTTTTCGTTTCGTTTCTATAATTATCTTCGGCAGTTGCGTTCTTTAAAAGAAAGCATCATTTAGACAACGATTGATGTAAGTAGTTGAAAGAAAATTTTTGTTATGTTATATATATTTATTTCTATATATTTTCAGATATTAAATTAATTCATGTCGTCAATGTGGGAAAATGCAAATTTTTATATTTCGTAATTATTGTAAGTTATTTTTAAAAGAGTCACAAAAATATGTTTTATGATTTTCAGCAAATAAATTAACTAAATTACAAATTTTCTACAAATTTTTTGCGTTTTTTTCAGTCTACTAAAATTCAGCAAAAAATTTATTAATTTTTACCAAGGCTTTTTTATTTCTAATCTACTAAGTGTTAGCAAAACTTTTGCTGAATCTACTAATTTTGTTGCTGAAAATCAGCGAGCTGACATTAGCAATTTTTTTGCTAGCACCCTCCTGACTAAAATTTTGCTGACTTTACAAACTTTTTTTTTTGAGTGTATACAACAAATTATAAATAACAAATTATACAAATATAAAACAAATTATCCAATGTCGCATTCTTATCATACAGATGACAATACATTTTTTAAATTTTAATTGAATTAAAATCAATACAGCAATATTGAGAACCAGAAATTTAATTTAGATCATTCACCCACGGACTAAACAGACCCGATACAAGTGACAGATGCCAAAATTGTTTTTAAAAGCCGTATGGTTTTTAATAACTTTTTTCCTGTAATGCCGTTTGAGAACGGGTAAGAAAGTTGAATTACCCATTTCGATTTTTTATTTTGATTATGTATTTTTTTTTTTGTAACCCCGGGGAAACTTATAAAAATATGTGCACACTAGGGTGATAACTTTTTTTTTTTTTTGCAAATTTTTACCTATCAGCACGTAATGGGGAACAATGTATTAATAATAGAAATCACACACACAGAGAAACATTTAGGTATTTGCCCACTGAGATCCGTTTACTACGACTCAAATTCGGTTATTTCGAATTTCAGTCGGTTGGTAAAACTGAACATTAGTATTCACAACAAAGTTCGGTTAATTCAACTGAATTTTAGTTGTTAGACCCATAATATTTAGAAATATAATATAAATATCGTTGAACTAACTGAATTTATAAGTTGCTACCACTAAACTACACTTTTTAATTCGGTTGGTACTTTATTTCTCTGTGTGCATTTTCAGGTAATTTTGAAACAAAAATCTCCCGCATAAAATGCATTTTCACAAGTTGTTAACATTAAAGTTGTACTACACAGAAAAAACTAAAAACGGGTTTCAATTAAAAATTTTATTGAATGAATTAATATTTTAATTGATTTTGCACCTACCACTGAAATAATAGTATTAACTAAAAAAATTTGCAGACAGTTTATTAAAACTCTTTCAATTAAAATAATAATAATATCAATTAAAAGAGTTATTTGTTTTTATATACATCGAGATTATTTTTATGTAATTTTCAATTTATAACGAGCTTTCAACCTCCGTATATTTACAAAAATAAAGCAAATCAAACATATTAGCTAGGTTGATACTAGTATTTCGATCTGGCTAAAGTTCTCATCAGAACCCGAAGTTTTTAGAAAAGTTAGAGCCTCCATAATAGGCAGAACTTTAACAAAAAACCTATTAATAATCAATTTTGCTCCATTCTTGTCTTCTTAGTAATCAAGCACGTGGTTAGGTCTTTTCCTAACAAGCATCCTGACGTTACTAAACTTTGAAGACCAAAAATGTTCTATTTATATAAAAAATTTTTTTTTTTTTTTTATTGTTTTTCTTTACAACCTCAATTAAAAAGTTTAGTTAAATTGATTAAAACTTTAATTGAAACTTGAGAAGAAAACAATGGTACTTTTAATTGAAAACTCGTATTTTTTATTTTTGTTATATGCCCCCCATTAAATAAAAAAGAAATGTAGTTTTTTAAATTAAATTGACATTTTATTTATAATAAAATTAAAGCTTTTTAATATAAAAATGTATTATAAGATAACAATAAAAGACAAAATTTTTGTTTTGCTTGTCTTGTCTTGAACTTTTTCTTGTAATTGAATTGCTTTCTTAAAAAAATCACACACAACTTTAAAATGATAGTTTAATGACACTTATACTTATTGAAAATTTAATTATTTACAAAAATAATATTTTAATTGTCCTTTTTCGATAAGGTTTATTTAAATCCACATGTGCACTTTTATTACCACAGATAAAACACGAAACTAAATTAAGTTTCCGTGCGTACACGAATTTCTCAACAAAAAGAGTGTTGCAAACTCTAGGGAAATAACTACGATTTTGCGTGTATTTAAAATCGGTAAACTATTAGAAAATTCAATAAATTTTTTAATTGAATCAATTAAAAAAATTGTTTAAATTACCATTGATATTCAAACAATCGATTAATTAAATATTTGTGGCCCATAATTTTTTCTGTGTAGTTAACCAATAATACTGCAGAACGAATTTTAAAAAAACTATTTACTTATTGCGTTCGTTATTTTTCGAATTTTGATGTCTATATGTCGCTTCAATCTGTTTTATCAAAATCCGCGAAACACATAAAATTTGAAAACGTTTTTGTCCTTTAAAATTGTTGCTAAATATTAATGTTTAGTTTAATTAAACAAAAAGAGGATTATGAGGAAACCCTTTTGAAAACCGCGAAAAATAAAATTGCGTTACTTTATATTTTTATGGACTAATATACGGCTAGGGTAGCAAAAATTCGATAAAAAGTCTAAAGTTATAACCCTAGTGCACACAGAAACTTTAGACTTCTAATAACCAGATTAAAAAACAATATCATGCTTCATATAAACATACGAAATTTAATATGAGTTTTAAAACTGTTTTATCCGCGAAATGAACCCATATAATTATATAAGTTTTCATTAGTTTCGTTTTAATTTGATAATATCAGATTAAATTATATCCGAATAATGGCGTAATACAATTTAATCTGATTTTATACAGCGGTATAAATTTATATCTGAACTGATACTAATATATACAAAATAAGCTATAGTTGTATCCGGTTTTTTGATTTTAAAACTTCATTAAAATCCGAAATATTTTTGCAGAAATAATTACTTCAACGTATTTAACCCTTTTAGACTTTAGCCACTTTCAAAAAGTTTACAACTTTATAATTTGTAGCAAATTCCTTTCCATTTCCACATTTTATTTTATTCAAAAAATTCGCTTGAAATTATCTAAAAAAAAAAGTTGTATGAGAAAAAAACTTTGAAAATTAAAATATAATGGAAACTAATTTAGTAACTTACACCATTGAATAACAAACACGAAAAAACGTTAAAACTTTAATTTATTTATTTATTTATTATAATTAAAATTGCAATAAATCTAAAAAGTAAAGCACTAGCAACATAGGCTATCGGCTTATGGTATACAAAATTATTTGGAGATCATACTAATACAAAAGTAAACTATTAAGATTTAAATATCATTATTTAAATTGAGGTATTTTAGAAATTCATAAGTTTTGTTTACATTGTGGTCTGATGGAGAGGTTAAAAGGTTTTTTATATTATTTGTGTTGCATATTGTGGGCGTTGTGGTGTAATGGTTAGCGCGTTGGACTTTTACACAGAAGGTCCCGGGTTCGATCCCCGGTGCCGGCAACATCAAATTAATATGTATGAGTTTTTTCTATCCCTCATACGTATCGCAATGTCCACCTTCGGTGTTCCCATAGCAATTAACCCCACCGAAGTAAAATAATGAATCAGGGCTATGAACCAAAAAGCTTCAATAAGTTCGCCAACTCTCCATCAGGTGGCGAGCAACAACTGTTCTAAGACTTATCATCTCGCGCAATTACAGTGTTGCCATGTCTGAAGCCCTTCATCTTTCCCCACCTTTCATCTCTATACTATCCCTTTCCAAAGAAAGCAACACACTAAATATAGGAAGTATTTCCTGAGTGTTGCCGCTCTTTTAAAAAAAAAAAAAAAAAAAAAAAATGAACATTTTGGTTGAGGGTCCTTGGACATTAGGTGTTTGTGTGGAAGACGAGTGTGTGTTAAGCGAAGCCTTGTGAAACATTTCAGGGAACTTCTGCTTTAAAAATATGTAGTTGTTTGGGTTGTAATACAGTTTCATTATTTTTAATGTAAATGTAAGTCATTTGTAGAACAAATAAAATTTTTAACTAACCTTGTAGTTCATTTTAAAAAACAACTCACATCAAATGACTGTTTTATGATTTTACATTCATTTTTTACAGTTGTTTTCTGTTATTTAAAAAAATAAAAAAAAAAAAATTTTGTTTATTTTTTACTACCATGTGGTTCATTTTTACTACAATTGTTAGTCATTTTTTGAACATTAAAAAACAAATGACAATGTTAGTTGAATTTAATGAAATGTAATGCTATAAACACATAGACCACAGCAGACTGCAGAGCTACACGACTGCAAATGCCGTTGACTGCAATCGTCGCCGTGTGGTCATCTACTTATTATTTTGGAAACGACAGCAGCATAGTAAACAGCTGATCACGATTCAATTTAAAAATATATTTTTATACAAATCAGGGATGTTAAAGTTGGTACAATTGTACTTTTTTTGGTACATTTTGACTTTCTAAAGTACCGTGGTACTACCGCGACTCATTTGGTACAATTTAAAAATTTTAATTTTTCCCCTTTTTGAATTTTTAGTATAGCAAACAAATTGTTATTGTGTCCTTTTTCATTGCATTTATTCGTTTTATGTAATGAGCTCTTAAAATATATGCGACTATATCCGCCAGATTTTACGATTTATCATCATTTTAAGGATTTTGAAGAATAAAGTTGGCAATTTTTTTTTTTAATATCGATTAAAAATTTACGATTTTTTACAAAATTTATCTGGCAGCTCTTACATATATTGACACTTGTTGAAGCCAACTTCACTTTTATTTTGAATTTATTAAAATTCTGAAGAAGTGAAAATTGATATATAGATATGGCATCACTTATAACATATGGGAAAACAGTGGACATTAGAGTGAGGTGAGTTTGTAAAAATAGAACTGTTGTGTTGTTGGAGTTGTACTTCTGAGATTATGTATGCAAGAACAAAAACACCGTGTATTGAATAAAACTAGTTTTAATCACAGCAAAACTCGACCTAACTATAGCTCAGAGGGCTAAAGCGCTCTGTCTAACGTGTAGTGCGAGTGCATGTGGCATTAGAAATCAGTTTATCTATACCACGGTCAATGATTGCACAGAAAAATTTCATATAGACGCAATCGAACAAATAAAAACATAACAAATATTACATTATTCAAAAATTCAAAAAAACAGGGTCACTGACGAACGTTCAATACCAGAAACTGCGCAGTCTGATTCAGAAAAAATTGAATATTTGCAATGTAGTTATGATTTTTAGAAAATACACTCATTCTTCTCTACCACGCCTTTCACAATTAAATTAAATAAAATTGCATATTAATTATAGTATTAACTGCAATTGTCTGAAAAAGACGTTAAAATTCAAACTCAAACGAAAATTAAATTATTGTTAAAGAAATGAAAGAAAATTCCAAACAATCTTATATATGTTTAATTTAGAACGAGCTCTCAACCTCCGTATATTTACAAAAATAAAGCAAATCAAACATATTAGCTAGGTTAATACTAGTATTTCGATCTGGTTAAAGATCTCTTCAGAACCCAATGTTTTAGAAAAGTTATAGCCTCCATAATAGGCAGAACTTTAACAAAAAACCGATTAATCATTAATTTTGCTCCATTCTTGTCTTCTTAGTAAAAATATTACTTGAGCCAGAGTAAAAACTAAAATTTTTTTAACTGAAGTCGTTAAAAAATTAAAACGTTTGTAGTTTTTGGTCGGTAGTAGCTAATTTTCAAAATGAACTGAATGTCAATATGTTTCCAGACATTTCTAGTCGTTGCTGGAATTTTATCCATTCCACACTGGTCTGCAAATGTGGAAAGAGTTTTTTTCTTTTCAAAATATAATAAAAACTAAGGAAAGAAACAGACTACATTAGCCAACATTATCAAGTCTCATACAGGCTAAGGATTGGTTAAGAGCGACAAATTTATGCTGCTATGATGTAGAAATTCCAAATAGTATATTAACTAAACAAATAATTCCATGATTTGGTCTCATATATTCATAAGACTTTTTTATGCCTTATTTTATTCATACATATAATGTATGTTATTGGAAGGTTTTGTTTTTTTTTTCTGTACA
Organism: Delia radicum; assembly: GCA_021234595.1. NCBI lineage: Eukaryota > Metazoa > Arthropoda > Insecta > Diptera > Anthomyiidae > Delia > Delia radicum. The sequence continues at coordinate 12,811,058 of CM037854.1, read as the reverse complement.
AGAGAATTTTTCTGTATTTTTTTTTTTGTTGTTTTAATAAATTTAAAAAAAATGGTACCGTCAACGTCCAAAAAGTACAATTTTTTTTGGATGTTGGTACAAAATTGAAAACTCCATTTAACATCCCTGATACAAATGAATTTTTGTTTCAGTAGTGCCAATTACATCTTTTTTTTCTTTATTAAAATAGAACAACATGCTTGGTTGTAGACACGTATATAAAGTTCACTTAAAAATACAATTACTTATTTATAATACATTATTATAACGTAAAAATAAATTTATATAACCCCTCTTGAATATTAATGCAATTATACCATTTGATGTTGCGACGTTTTTTGTGTTTAACAAAATAAAATATTTTTAAGCACTAATTTGTTACATATTTTGTTTTATTGTCAACACTATTTTTGTTTTGCAGCCAACAAAAATAGAAATTAACCTAAGTTGACTACAGCGGCAAAAGTAGTCGGGTAGCCGTGTAGTTGTGTTGGTTCCAAAATAATCGTTTTCATATAAACGTGTGTATTTTATTTTTGACAGGCTGTAGTCGTGTAGCTGCAGTCGTCTATGTGTTTATAGCATAAGTCGTCCTCTTTTTAAATGAAATTTCATTTGTTTTTGACTACAATTGCTGTCGTCTTTACCAACATAATTTCCTAAGTGTACGATAAAGATGATTGTATCTGCCCCACTTTCGCAGGATTGAAATATTTAAGTTTGTAACTGAACTTCTTGTTAAAAAGTTTTTGGATTGTGGCATAAAAAGGAATGTTGGCTGAAGATAAGCTGCTTTATCTGCGGCTTCGTTTCCTGTTATACCAATATGACTTGGTATCCAGAATAATTTTACTGTGATTTTAAGTTTTATTAGTAATTGTTGAATATAGATAATTATTTCGTTCCTATTTCTTGGGTTTAATGATGCGTCAAAAACCGACCGGCTATCAGTGCATATGATGTGTTTGTTCTGTGAGTCTTTGCATAGCTTCAGGGCTTCAACAATTGCTTCAGCTTCGGCTTCAAATACGGATGCGTTGTGGGGAAGTAGGCCGGTTATTTGCGGTGTGTTATTATCGCCCACTATAGCAAAACCGACATGATTTGATGTTTTTGACCCATCTGTCTAGAAAAATTTCCAATTTTCGTTTTTGTATTCGGATATAACTTCGTTGAATAACGATTTAAAAATTGTAGGCGATGTGGAGTTTTTATCATAGGTTAGTAGATTTTTTAAAAAGGAGCTAGTTTCAAGCAGCCAAGGAGGATGGTTTTCTAAAGTTGGACTATGTTTTTGAATGTTCAGCTTCTTTGTCATTTTAAATATATGGGACAGTGTCGATGGATATTTTAGATCGTGTTTCCTCTTTTTTAATAAGGCTACATGTTTTTGAAGCAATGAAGACTTGCTACAAAACGTTAAAACTTAATTTAGTTTTTTGCATTGAAAAAAATCTTAAACAAAATTAAAATCTCCTAACCTTACAAATGAAACAAGTTCTTTTTTAGGATTCATACATATTTAAGAACCAGAAAAGAATCAATTCAAAAGACAAAATTGGGGAACATTTTGTGTATAAAATTATACACAAAATGATATAGGCAATTAATTATACTATTGTATTGATGTAATACATACGAGTATTTATGTCCAAAATATGAGTGACAAATTTTCTAGTGTGACTCTGCATTGGGTAATACACAATGTTATCCAAAATGAAATAGGGTTTTTTTAAATATGATATAATGAAATAATATTTTTTAAATATGATATAATATCTAAATTTACTTTGACTATTAGAAAAAAAAAATATATCTAAATATATATTATTTTGTTATAGTTTTATTAGTTTTTTGTTTTTATATACATCGAGATTATTTTTAGGTTAGGTTAGGTTTGGTCGAAAAGAGGATTCGGAGAAGGGAAATACTTCCCTAAACCGACTCAAGTCCCTGAGGACTTACACTTAAGCCAGAATGTCGGCTTGTTGTGCGCTCTAAACAATCGGTTCTATGTCCTATGTCACCTTACTATCCCAGGAACTCCGTCGCACTGACAAAACTCCTCAACTTCTTCCATCCTATGCCCCTAAGATCCCCCAATGTGGATATTGGGTCACTGGATAGTATTTCGACCCGGATCCCGGCAAATGCCGGGCATTCACAGAGTTAGTGTTCCAAGGTCTCCTCGTCCTCCCCACAGGCCCTGCACACTTCCGAGTCCGCCCTACCAATACGGTGGAGATGGGCCCTAAGTGTCGAGTGTCCCGAGAGGATTTCCATCAAAAGACTCAGTTCCTTCCTACACTCAAAAAATAAGTTAATACAAAAGTTAGTAAAACGTCTTGTAAATCAGGTATACTATTTTTTTAGCAAAATTTTTTGCTAAAATCGTGTTTTCAGCTAAAATTTTTGTTATACTTATTCAGCACTTAACTGTTTTATACTAATGCTTTACTAATATACTAATGTTGTACTAATATATTTTGCTAAAAAAAAATTGTGCTGATAAGCACATTAATAGTGTGGACGACAACCAGATTGAAAGATATACGTAGAATGAAGCAGATGTCGCGGCATGTCAAGATGTAGTAGAGATGAGGAAAATGATACTAAAAAGTACAACTCTAATAAGACATTTAAAAAAATCAACCATGGAATCAAAACAGGTAGACAGAGTAAAGCGAAAGACACACATCTTAGGTAGATTTTTATGGTTACTTTTTCTTATTGCAAAAAAGGGTTATTTTTTTCGTTTCGTTTGTTTTTGTTTATTTTTCGTTTCGTTTCTATAATTATCTTCGGCAGTTGCGTCCTTTAAAAGAAAGCATCATTTAGACAACCATTGATGTAAATAGTTGAAAGAAAATTTTTGTTATGTTATATATATTTATTTCTATATATTTTCAGATATTAAATTATTCATGTCGTCAATGTGGGAAAATGAAAATTTTTATATTTCGTAATTATTGTAAATTATTTTTCAAAGAATCACAAAACTATGTTTTATGATTTTCAGCAAATAAATTAACTAAATTACAATTTTTCTACAAATTTTTTGCTTTTTTTTAAGTCTACTAAAATTCAGCAAAAAATTTATTAACTTTTAGCAAGGCATTTTTATTTCTAATCCACTAAGTGTTAGCAAAACTTTTGCTGAATCTACTAATTTTGTTGCTAAAAATCAGCTCGCTGATTTTCAGCAAAAGATTTTGCTGACATTAGCAATTTTTTTGCAAGCACCCTCCTGACTAAAATTTTGCTGACTCAGCAAAATTTTTTTTGAGTGTACTGAGATTCAGAATTTCCCTCGTCTTGTCCTTGTCCGGGTTGCCCCAGAGATATATTTATAACGAGCTTTCAACCTCTGTATATTTACAATAATAAAGCGAATCAAACATATTAGCTAGGCTGATACTAGTATTTCGTTCTAGCTAAAGATCTCATCAGAACCCGAATTTTTAGAAAAGCTAGAGCCTACATAATAGGCAGAGCTTCAACAAAAAACCTATTAATCATCAATTTTGCTCCATTCTTTTGTATTTTGCAATGTCTAGGTATATATAACATCATCATCAGGCGCAACTATATATGACATCATATTAAAATTTTTCGACGAAATTTATTTTATATATGAATTTATACAATTTTGTCCGTTTAAGTGCACTTGCAGACAAAAACTTATAAGTGTATATATAATAATGTATTATTTTATGCAAACTTTATTAAAGATTTACAGCCGTTCAAAAAACTTCGTCCTTTTTTTTCGTGAACTCAAAAGTTTCAGTTTAAGTTTTGTAAATTTTCAAATACCCATTAAAATTAAATATTTAAAAGTTTTAATTTTTACAAAATACGCAAAAATATACAACTAAATTTAAAATATGCAAAAAATGCCAAAATATGCACTAAAGTATGAATTTTTAGCAAAATATGCAAAAATATCAATTTAAAAAATTATTAAAAATTATCAAAAAAAAAGTTTAAATGCGTCAATTTTGTTAATCATAAATACTCGTACAAACTAACAAATATACATACATAATAGGGTTATAACTGTTTCGGTGCGAAACATTACAGGTACTGATAATAAATATCGTTCTTTTAAAGCTGCACTTACATTAGCTAGAGATCCGGTTTAAAATAGATATCGAAATCTAGTTCGCGTATCATTTTATATAGAACCATATGATCGAAATCTAGTTTAAACTGGATTTCGATATTAAATGTAAATACAGCTTAAGTCAATTCGGAACAAAAACCTTCCACACCGAAACTAATATCCAAAAGCCTTACTTTTATTTAAAAATTGATTTTAGATAATACAGTACAACGTGTATGTGTGGGTTGAAAGGGCGGGAAAATATTTTTATTTATGATAGTATACAAAGTATATAATTTGTCGTAAAATGTTACATTTGTCAACAAATTTAAAATAAAATTTTAATCTAAACTTCACTGCATTTGCTTCGGGTACTTTTTTAACGACCGCGCAAAAGTAAGATCGTGGGTTTTAATATTTTTGTAAGATCTACACGGCTAAGCCATGCAATTTTTGATATTTGCAATAACTTCAAGAAGTTATAATCCTAATACCTGAAAAACATTGAAAAACAAAAAAATGCATTAACAAATAGCTGCCATTTTGATAATTCGCAAAAATATTTGGTTAACATTGTTCGCCAGTTAACGACAGCAATATGTTTGAGGGGGTCCCAATATTAGCCGACCTAACAAAGAAAACACAACAAATTATGGAAAAATGTTCTTTATTTCTCAACATAATCTCCTTTAAGCACGATACACTTTTCCCAGCGATATTCAATAGCTTAGATACCCTGTTTATAGTAAGAACTGTCTGGCTCCTTAAAATAGCCATCAACCTCTACATTTTTTCAAGTTTGGAAATAGAAAATAATCCGGGGAACTTTAATTTCATTATCTTGATGAAACAAAACTTTCTTTTTCACCAGATGCTTCCTTTTTCCTTAATTTCATTGCTTAAACGCTGCAATAAGTTAATACTCGCCGTTGATTGTTTCTCCTTTTGGAAAATAATCAATAAAAATTATTCCACGTGCATCCCAAAAAAAAAAAAAACAGACGCCATGACCTTGCCTACAGATGGAATTGTCTTCGCCTTCTTTGGGCACGATTCTCCAATTCCAGTCAACTGTTTTGGCTATTACTTTGCCACAGGTATGAAGTGGTGGAGCCATGTCATGTCTATGGTTACGCATCGACGCAAAACATCGAAACATCGCCAAACACTCTATTGAAACATCTTCACGACGCTGTTTTTGTTCTATTTTGAGCAAACGCGGCAACCATCATGCGCACTGTTTTCTCATCTCCAAATTTTCGGTCAATATGCGATGTATGGCACTTTTTGAAATTCCTATCATTTCAGCCAGCTGACGCACGACGATCATTTAATACCATTTTGTGGATTTTCTTAGCAGTTTCCGGAGTGGACACCTCAATTGGTAGACCACTACGGTGTTCGTCGGTCGCAGGTCGTACGGCCTCGTTTAAACTCTGCCACCAAATATTTTATAGTCGTAAACGAAGAAGCAGACTCACCCAGAGTAGAATTTAGTTGGACTGACTGAATATTGGTTGGACTGAGTCCTTTCAAATGAAAGTATTGAATTACATAACGGTGACCAATTTTTTCCATGTTTACAAATTCACTGAGGTCGTTTATTTTGTATGGCTCCAAAAAAAACCTACTAAGCATCGTGGCGCCTTGAAACTTAAAAATTATGTTTTATAAGGTTGCCACTTTTCACCAAAGTAATTTTTTTTTAAACTACTGCCGCCATCTATACGTCATGTCGGCTATCTCTCGGATCGACCTCGTATTTACATGAAGTTCCGAGCCCCACATATAAGTGATAAATTTATAAAGTTGCTTTCAAATTATGAAGAAATAATGCAAAACAATTTGTGCTCTGGTATGTCACTTAACATAACTTAAGACTTCAACGCTTCCTTTTTGACGCAAATCGATCATAATCTGAAATGTTTCGTCTGGGTAATAATTTTTTTCCCCAATTTAGGCCAAATTCATGTCAAAGCGCCTTCCTGATGCGTGTCTTAGATTTTATTTGGCTTGGAAGGGGAATATTTGAATATTTTTCTACTAACAATGCAAGAAGTGAAAAATAAATGAGTTTTTGTAATAAATAGAATATATATTTGGACTCTAAACTGTTCCGAAATTTAATAAAAACATTATAATTCAGAAGATACAGTTCAGATTATGATAGATTTTTGTGGTAGGGTTTCGCTTAAAAGTCTAAAGAGTTGGTTAAATGTCGCCCCAAAGCATATTATTTGTTGATATTTTTAAATTAAATTAAAATGGGTCAATGGTACTCAAAGGGGTTTTTTTCTTTAAAAAAAAAGAGAAGCAACCCTCAGAAAATTCTTCCTATTAATTAATGTGTTGCTTTTTTTGGAAAGGGGATAGTGGAGAGATGAAAGGTGGTGAAAGATGAAGGGCTTCAAACATGGCAACACTGTAATTGCGCGAGTAGATAAGTCTTAGAACAGTTGTTGCTCGCCACCTGATGTAGAATTTATTGAAGCTTTTTATTTCATAGCCCTGATTCATTATTTTACTTCGGTGGGGTTAAGTGCTATGGGAACACCGAAGGTGGGCGCATCGATACATATAAGTGATAGAAAACTCATACATATTATTTTTCTAAATTGATGTTGTCGTTACCGGGAATCGAACCCGCGACCATCTGTGTAACAGTCCAACGCGCTAACCATTACATCACAACGCCCATTAAAAACATGTTTAGTGCTAAATTTTCTAATTTTTCTAAAATTTCATTCATTTCATTTTTTATTAAAAAACATCGATTTACTACTTTTTTTTGAATAAAGTACATAATATTTTAGAACAGCGCGCTTCACTGCAAAATTGTACTTAACCTAGCAAAATAGTAAAATCGAAATAACAGGATGCAGAACAAGCTATTCTGTATCATAATAGGTTCTAATTGTTTACCTACAAACAAGAAGAGGTTGGATCCGGTTCTGTAACTGGTTCTGGGATATTGAAACCTTACATTTTGAAAACCAGGAACCAGTTCTTGAACCGGTTCCATGCAACTGGTGGTTAAAGAAGCTTGGAATAGATTCAGAGGTAACCAATTCTTATAAATTTTGCTGCGAAAACAAATGCAATGGAGTTGTAAAATACGCCAGTGAGAAAAAATTAAACAAATTTAACTCATTATTGACATAGTGTTCCACTTACGAACCAGTACATTTACACTTCTTTATATTTTTTAACTGGATAAAGATAATCAAGTGATTTAAACTTTACAATTATTCAACACCTAAACTACAATCGCGAATAAAAAAAATTCGGAAGATTGTTAACCAGAGCTGCCAAATAATTATTTGCAAAAATCAATTTTTGACCATTTTTGATGGCACCTTTTAGTAGTTCATATTTTTGATTGTTATGTTGATGACAAAATATGAATTCTTTGCTTAAAAATTAGTTCATCGATTGCATGTAATTTTAAAAATTTGACCGATTGAACCATGGAAATTTCCAATACACAAAGTCTAAACTATTCCAAATTTATTCTGTTTTTACTCAAATCATAAATAATGTGTGTTTTTTATTTAAATGCCATCACACTTACAAAAGTTATAAAGTCAGGGCTGCCATATGACAATTTTAAAACATGGTTAAAAGCATAACGTTTCCCCAAAAAAAGGTAAAAATCGGTTGATCTAAAAAAATTCATTTTTATATATTTTTTAATTAAGATTTGTTCACAGAATTATACAGAATTACAATTTTAAAAATATTTTTATCCTGTCAAAGTTGCTAATGTTTTCACTAGAGGGTGCTTTAGGGCAAAAAACGGCTGCACAAATTTCTTTCTAATAATCGGCAAAGTTTAGTTGAAAAATGTGCAGTGTACATTGCCGAAAAACTGAGTTTAACATCACGGAACTTATATATATTTCGCAGACAAAAAACGAAAAATGATTATATATGCAACAAAAAATGCTGCAAATGGATCGAAATGGGTTTGATGTCGACTGGTATTATTGTTACTTTTATGTGTTAGTTAAAACTTTTAAATATTGCAAATATTTTTGAAAAAAAATCACAATTTCATGTGCAAATTTATAATCATTTTGTCCACTGATTGTAAAGTTTATAATTTCTTTAATTTCAATTGTATTATTGATATTATTTGACAAAGGCTAAAATAGATTTTCATTGTATTCGATTGTTTGTTTATTCCTATACACTGCGTTGCAAAACTATAGTTACACATTCATTTCACTAATTTTTTAGAGAAGAATGAGTGTATTTTCTAAAAATCATTACTACATTGTAAATTTTCAATTTTTCTAAATCAGACTGCGCAGTTTCTGGTATTGAACCTTCATGTTTCATAACTACACTCAAAATAGTTTGTAGTTTAAATTAAATGAAAATGTAAGTTAACATAAGTGATAAATCACTTAAAATCCGGTCTACTTGCTTTTCATTTAAATCAACTGTTTTTTGTTATTAGTTTTTAAATGTCGTTTATAACTAACAAATCCGAAAGAACAAAAGAATTGCAAGTTAAAAACAAATGTTGAAATTTTAACTACAGATCAGTAAAAATAAATGTTCAAGTCAGTTATTTGAAATTATTTCAGTTTTTACATGTTTCTATATTTTGAACTCTACTGAAAACTTTTTTATTACTGAAAACTTTTTTATTAAACTACAAACAGTAAACTCCATAATGATCTGAGTTTATAAATACACTCATAATAATCCATGCTTAAAAATACGAATATATTTTTCGTAATTTTTTTTTCGTAGAATGTACAAACATTGTGTTTATATTACAAAACTTTTGTATAAAACAAATTATATAAATTTACAAATTTCGTAAAAAATACAAACATGATTTCGTAATATTTTTTTAGTACATTGTACAAAAATTTGTAATGTTACAAATATTACATATGGATGTTGATGTGGTTAGAGGTCGGATTTGCAATCAGAAGGTTGCGAGTTCAACTCCTGGCCAGGACAATTTTTTTTTTTTTTTTTTTTAGTTTTTATATTTTTTTGTTTATTAATGTTTTTTAAATTTCTATGTTTTATTTTTTTATTTCATTATTACTATTTTTGTGTTTTGATATAAATGGATATTTTGTATTTTGCTTAATAAAGATGATCCTAAAACAAGTTAAAGAGGACCCGAAAACACTACTTCCACTTTATTTGCCGGGTTTAGTATGAAATTCAATAAAACAAATATTTAAAAAGATAAAATATTTAATAATAAAATGCAATTAGTTTGAAATTGTTATTTAAGTTTTTTATTATTATTATTTTATTATTTTTTTATTTTGTTTTTTAATATATTATTTGATATATTTATAAAAAAATTATATTATTTTATTTAGTTCAATAAACATAATAAAAATATTTAATTGCCATTTTACCTTTTTTATTAAATATTTGTAGCATATTTTTCTAGTTTTCATAAAAATTTCATAATATTTTCGACTTAAGTTCCTTTTTAGTTTGTTGTATTGCATCAGCTACTTTGGTGCAAATGGTAGAGGGGTCTACTTCAACACAGCAGAACGTCACTGAAATCGTGAGTTCGATTCTGGTGTGGCACCATTACATTTTTTTTTTAATTTTAAAATAAACCCGTAAGGTATGCACCACATTTTTATTTAAAAAAAGTTTTTACAAAACTTTACGAAATGTGATTTGTATATTCTACAAATTTTTTCGTAATGTCAAAATAACCAAAACTTTCGTAAAATGAACAACGGTTTTCGTGTATTTTACCTATAGATTATTATGAGTGTACACTTAATTTAATACATCAAAACTTATAAAAATTTTAGAAAAATATTTTAAAGCCGCCGTTTTAATAATTGGTGAGAACTCCTTTTTTTTAATCAACTCGAAAATTCGATCTAACATACACTCTCATAAAAATTTCATCCAACTGAATTGATTCGGTTACTGCAACCTCGTTGTGACAACTGAATTCGTTTGGGACAATCGAATTTGTTATGTGAGTGTACTGTCTACCAGATTTTTTCGAAGTTCTTCCGCTATATATCTCCACGCATCAATAACTGCTTCTTTTAGATGAAGAACACTTTCATATTGACGATTTTCTGAGTAAACTGGACGAGTTTATACTCTCCAAATATTCTCAATGGGGTTTTGATCCGGAGAACATGGAGGACATTCCAATACTCTTATTTTTTTTATGATAGCCATTCCATCGTCTGACGACTAACATGTGTAATTTCTCTTCTAATACTATAATGTACTCAGAAGAATTCATTGTGGTGCTTGGAAATGCAAAATCAATCATGCCTTCGAAACAAAAAGGAGCGCAAACCATTAAGAATGCGCCTCCGAAATTTCGTTTTGAGAAATATCGTGTTTCCTTACGTAGGTCTCTCCAACAGCTGTTAAAATCATCTGCACCGTCAAGACTGAACTTCTCATCAGAAAAAAATCAGCTTTAAAAGAAATTTATGTTTAAAAAGTCCTACTTCTACCAACAACAGCGATTATTGACTTACCTTTGTCCGGTTGGTTTGTAAATTCTGTTTTTTCAGACCTCCTGTTTTATTTTTACCATAAGCACTCGGATTATTAGCAAAATTTGTAACAACCACATGTGAACGGTTTATTTTTCTAGCAATTTCCCGAAAACTTACTCCACTTTTTAAATAGGCTGAAATTTGCTCTTTTTCAAAATCGATTAGATATGAACCACGCTGCATTTTATTGCAAATTGATTAAAATTGCATAAAAAACAAAAATAATTCTTTAATTTTTCTTTATTTGCTATTCTTCTTTGTTCACCGTTATATGTAATTATAGTTATGAAACACCAACAAAATATTATTACACAATTTCTCTCTTAAATCAATTAAGTAATCTCTTAAATTTTACACAATAAGATAACAGTTATCACACTCTTTAATACAGTTATACGTTTAATAAAAAAATGTTTGTAATATTAGAAAAAATAGCAAACATCATTTGTAATTATAGTTATGCAACGCAGTGTATTAAGACTAATTTGAATTCAAGTGACAGTTAAAGTCATTATCATTAGAAGTACACACATACTTTTACTACTCGACTATACTGTAAATAAATAACGTCAATAATAATAATTTTAAAATCTCAGTTTTTAAATTCTTATCAAATGCAAATGCCATTTACTTTTATATATGCAAACAATTTTAATTCTTTATTAGATTATTTGCTAAACAACAATACACAATGGGGTATTTGGCCTCTTTTTTTTTGAGAATAATTCGGTGACCTTTTAAATTGTATTCTATTTACAGACAAAGTAATAGTTAGAAATTGGACTAATCTCTAAGAATAGTTTGACTCTCTTACTACAAAAAAAGCTGTCACTAGTATAAAATTTCGAATTGTAATATTTATCACATTACGCAGAGAAAATTACTGAAATCGTGGTTAATAAATCAAACAAAAATGTCATTGCCTTAGATAAATTTCTGTTTCACAACCGGATTAGAAAAAAATTATATGGATCTTAATAATTCGCGGATCCAGGGTGAAGGAAAATACTACGTTTCCTCCCCCATAATAAATGTTTTCAATACAAAAACGTAAAAAAGATTAAACAAGTTTATTAAAAATACTCTTAACTTCCCTCCCCAAAACTTTTTTGTGGATCCGCGCCTGATCTTAATATAGTTTTATCTAACGTAATGTGACCCCATATATAACTATATGAAATATCATGCGAAAAATGGCCCGATTAAATTATATGAAATAACATCTAATTCGATTACATAAGATTTATTTAGATACAATTAGACGTGATTGATACAGTTTTATCCGAATTTTTTCCTCATTTCAATTAAATTATACGTTATACCAAAATATTGTATCTGATTTAATATAAAAGGATATACAATGACGTTAATATGATTTTTAATACCAATATCGTATCGTTCCTTCCAATTTTCAAAATAATACTATTAGGTCTTCTCATATAAACTAGCGCATACTTTTCAAAGATGGTAAAACAATGTTGAACATAAAATTTATTATAGTTTTCAAGCTACAAACGAATTTATATAAGAAAGCCTATTGTTTTTTAATTCATTTTATTTAAAATCAAATTTACAAATGCACATACAAATACGTCCAAAACTCATTCAGACTGAACGAGTTTTGGACGTGGTTGGAAATAAAACATGTTTTGTACACGTTTTCCCCTAACAATTTTTTTCACCAAAACACATGTTTTGCTCAAAACAGGTAAGTGGAAAGATAGTTTCAAAAAAATTTTAAATGAAATAAAGTTTTCCATTTGCAATGGAGAAAATTCGCAATTGATCATTTGAAATGGAAGAAGTTATAAATTAATTAAAGATTTCTTTTAAATTTGTAAATGATAGTGCGAATATTCAAATTAAAATTAAGATGTTTGTGTTATTTAATATTTTACTTAAAACTTTCTCAATTCAAAATAGATAATCACAATTTAACTTACAAGTTCCAATACGAAATTCCAATTATGTTTGTAATTTTTTAAATTTTAAACAAAATATTAAACTTTATGCTGAGATTTTAAATCAAAATTACAACTAAAACTATCATTTTAAGGCTTTGTTTAACTTAATAACATTTGAAATCGTCTACATATTTAATGGAACATGTCCAAATCAAAATTCAAATTTCAATTTAAAATTGACAAATCTGTCATTGTTACTGATAATAAAGGTTTACTAAACTATCTTCATATCGTCAGCTAACGTTTAAAACGCTTTATTAAAAATACGTAGCATTATATTAAGCCATATAAAATTATTTGTGAAATCATGCTAATTACTATATACCATATGTAGCTTTATATATATTTAGATATAAATATATATATAATATACAGATATTAATATGTGTGGGACTATATCAACAAATTTACAAAAACAAATTCCAAGATAAAATTATGTACACTTAAAAAAAAAGTTAGTAAAGTCAGCAACAAATTTTGCTGAGTCAGCATAATATTAGTCAGGAGGGTGCTTGCAAAAAATTGCTAATGTCAGCAAAATCTTTTGCTGAAATTCAGCGAGCTGATTTTTAGCAACAAAATTAGTAGATACAGCCAAAGTTGTGCTAACACTTAGTAGATTAGAAATTAAAAAACCCTTGCTAAAAATTAATAAAATTTTTACTTTTAAAGAATTTTTTTGAAAAACTCAAAAAAAATTGTTGAAAAATTATACTTTAGTTAATTTATGTGCTGAAAATCATAAAACATATTGTTGTGATTCTATTTAAAATAATTTTCAATACGTTACAAAATATAAAAATGTCCATGCTCCCAAACGAAATTATCTTTGAACTACTTACATCAATGGTTGTCTAAATGATGCTATCTTTTAAAGGAACGCAAATGCCACAGTGATTTGTCTTTCGCTTTAGTCTGTTTACTTATTGCATATTTGTTTGCAATTTGACCACACAAGATTATTAATATATATAAACATTAAATTTAAATATTTTATTTTGTATTTTATTTAATTAATAGATTAAGTTGTTTTAATCCACAATTTTGTTTTAGGTATGAAAAGCAGATATAAAAATCTTCCATGGTTGTTTTTTATATTATGTCTAACTAGAGCTGTACTTTTTAGTATCATTTTCCTTGTCCCTGCTACATCTAGACATGCCGCGACATCTAATTCATTCTGCGTATATCTTTCAGTCTGGTTGTCGTTCACACTATTGATGTGCTAATCAACACAATTTTTTTAGCAAAATAAATTAGTAAAACATTAGTAAAATATTAGTAAGATATTAGTTCAAAACAATTAAGTACTGAATAAGTATAACTAAAATTTTTGTTTAAAACATAATTTTAGCAAAAAATTTGCTGAAAAATACCTGATTTACAAGATGTTTTACTAACTTTTGTACAAACTTATTTCTTTGAGTGTATGATTATATGTACCATCGCATATATCCATATTAAGCTATATGTTTTTGTATAACATTGTATTAAATGAGATATGATTATATATGCACAAAATCGTTTGTAATAAGGAATCTATTTTTGCTGTGTATCTGGAGTCTTAGAATGCCAATTTGTTCTAATATTTGTAAACAATTTGTCCCACTGTGCAGAAAATAACGACACTTTATAATTACCGACGTAGCTTTTATTAATAACAATAACATTATAAAATTGCATAAGATTTGGTTTATTATAGACAAGAACCAATTAAAATCACACGAGTGCTTTCTTTTAATTTTTGCAATTATTCTCAAGATAATTTAATTTGGTACTTGTATTTATAGTATAATGTTAATAAAAACTTTTGTGAAATAAGCTAAATATGTACAAGTTTATTTTTTCAATTGAAAATTGTTGTTCTTTGTAAGAATATTTCTACATTAAAATTTAAAAGAAACCTATTATTCCAATTTCATAACTGTATTCATTGCTTTAACTTCTCGAACACATAACTAAAATTTGACAAAATCCGTTAGTGCCCACCTTGGAACACTTAAGCCCGTATGACACTGTATAGTTTTTGTATTGACAATCTAAATTTAAGCAGTACAAATATATTGTTACTCAATTTTTTAACTAGTGTAAAGAGTACGAACACATAGTGCCAAATTGTAGTAAATGTCAAAACAAATACTTTTGTTATCGATAAATCAGCAAAAAATTGGGATATCTGTCAAAAGTGCAAACGAAAATTTTGAACTTTATCTTGACATTTCTCACAGGCAAATAAGTTTGTTGTCAGTTTCTTTTTGGAACTGTCAGTTTAAAAATAAAAACAAAACTGTTTGTTTACAAATTGTATATATGTTTCATTCGCACATTAATGTTGTTTCTTTCTCCCAATACATCTTGAAACTATACAAAAACTATACAGTGTCATAACAGCTTTACGCCCTTACCAGAAAATAGAAATGTTCTTATGATTATTGCGTGATTGTCGTGATCACGCGCGAGATTGAGCGATATCTAATTTCACTCACTTGAACGTTATGTCCGTTAAATATTAAAGGTTGTTTTAAAAGACTTTCTGTTGTTTTTATTGCTTATATCGGTTTTTTAAACAATGTTTAAAAATAAATATCAAAATGGGTTAAATATATACAGAAAAATCAGTAGTAATTTTTTTAATTGTTTTTTTCAGTTAATTTAATATGCATTTTAGGTAGTCCTTAACGTAATAATATTGTGAGTGTGTTTTCTTTAATTTTTTCCACAATTTAATACACTGCTTTGCATTACAAATGATTTTTGCTTTTTTTTTAATATTAAAAATATTTTTTTAATACTTATAGTTGTTTTAAGAGTGTGATAAGTGATCCCTTATTGTGTAAAATTTAAGAGATTACTTAATTGATTTAAGAGAGAAATTGTGTAATAATATTTTGTTGGTGTTTCATAACTATAATTACAAATAACGGTAAACAAAGAAGAATAGAAAATAAAGAAATATTTAAGAATTATTTTTGTTTATTATGAAATTTTAATCAATTTGCAATAAAATGCAGCGTGTTTCATAAATAAAATGCCGCATGTTTCATTCAAAATGGGAAATTTAATTCGAGTGCTTATGGTAAAAATAAATCAGGGGGGTCAAAAAAAAAAGCTTTCTGATCGGAACCGGCGTAAAATAATCAACTGTGCCAGCAACACAATGAAGAGTCTCAATCAAATAATCGACGAACCCCAGAGAATTACTCGCCAAAAGCTGATGTCTGTGCCAAAGTTATTACTAGGGCTGAGATTTTCATGCACTTAAAAATCGAAAATATGCGCTTAAAATATGCACTAACAAATCCAAAATATGCACAAAAAAAAAAAAAAATATCCACTAAACACTTAAAAAATTTCAATAAAAAATCGGGTTCTTTTTAATTTTATTAAAAAGAAAAAAAAAAATAAAAAATTCAGTCTACTGTTATTCAAAGGTACAATATTTTTAAAAAACTTTGTCTATT
The DNA here is from genome assembly GCA_021234595.1 of Delia radicum. Taxonomy (NCBI): domain Eukaryota; kingdom Metazoa; phylum Arthropoda; class Insecta; order Diptera; family Anthomyiidae; genus Delia; species Delia radicum. The sequence goes on along the minus strand of CM037854.1, from coordinate 12,795,004 downwards.
CGGACGCAAAAAACTTTTGTACATGAACAATTATCTCTCAACGTCAACCGAAGTTATAGGAGCATACTTGAAGGATGCCAATTCATTAGGACAATATTCATTTTCAAATTCAGATCCCACATTTGATTCCAGATCAAAAATATTTGAAATATGCCTTTAAAAATATTTTTTTCCCGTATGAAACCAATAAATCAATATTATCGAATTGGCTTCTAATTTTCTCTGCAACGCGGTGTAACCCATGTGCCAAGCAAGTAACATGTAACAGTTTTGGATAAAATATTTTAAGCCCATTGGCGGTGTACGGTGCTGCATCGGTTAAAAATAGAAGGATCTGCTTTTTGTCGAAATCTTGACCCAACAAATTTATTGAGTCATGGAAAGCACGAGCTATCGTAGCATGGTTGGCTTTTTCCAATTCCACAACGTTAAGCAAGAATTTATTTTTGCAAACTTCTTCTTTATCCAAAACTCCGACAATAACATTTGCAACGTAACGCCCTTCTATATCCGTTGTTTCGTCCATCGATACCCATAAAAATTTGCTTTTCAAAAAAGAACAGATTTTTTCTAGTTTGGAGTTATATATTTTGTCCACATAATTTTTTCTAAGAGTAGACTGACAAGGGATAATCTCGTTTATATATGTTTTAAAGAAATTTCTTAAATTTTCGTTACTTAATTTGTTTAAGGGTATGTCAGCGGAAATAAATGCTTCACATAAGTCCACATAAAACTTATTTCTTGTCTCTGTTTTTTAAAGCAACGATTGGGAATAATTTTGTAACACGCTCGAGCAGCTCCTTGTGTTTTTGACTTTTTAAGTTTTGCTCAACCAAAAACTTTCTTTCGTGACTCACGGATTTATTGCAAACTTTGCAATAAAGTATTCGACCATCAGATTTAAAGGCATTGCTAAATTCGCATATATATTTTTATTTGAAAATTTAATGTCAATTAATGAGTTAGCATGCGACATTAAGATATTTAGTATATGCGTCTCTTTCTAATATAAAATTGTGTTTTAAGAAGAGCTCCAAAAGAATTTATTTATTGATTTAAAAATTTTTTTTGAAGAATTTTTTTTTGTGTATTTGGAAATTTTTCTGAAGAACTTTTTTTTTTTTGTTAATATGTAAATTTTTTAAAAAAATCTTTTAAAAATGCCAAAATATGCATTTATAAATTGAAAATATGCAAAAAATATGCATTTAAAACCAAAATATGCAAAAATATGCATTTTCACCGAAATATGCAAAAACAAATCGATGGCATTTTAACGCAAATTTATTGATTCGAAAAGATAATTGATCGATATTGTTCTTAGATTATCGACAAAAAAACATGCATTTGCATTGAAATCGCAGCCCTAGTTATTACCCTGCCACAAAACTGCTCGACTTGAATTCGCTTAAAGGAATTTACAAACCAACCGTAGAAAAAAGGTAAGTCAATAATTGCTGTTGTTGGTATGACTGTTCAAACATAAATTTCTTTTAAAGGTGATTTTTTCTGATGAAAAAAAAGATCAATCTTTTTCTGATGAGAAAAGTTCAATCTACTAAAATATTTGATTTGAATTAATTATGTTTCTAAACAAATATTTAATTAAATCAATTAATATTTGAAATTGACTTTTAAATATATAAATACATAATTTATTTTAGACATAATTCTCAAATTATTTTTTAATATACATATGTTAAATAGTTCATATGAATGTTAAATAGTGTTAGCATAAAATACCAAATGCTTTTGTAGTTTACAAACAAAAGCACGCACACAAATGTGCAAACAGACACAGCATTACTAAAAACACTTATATATATATATATACAAACGTGTCGTTCACACACTTTTTTTTGGATATCATATTTTTTATTGTAGATAGTTATTTTTTTTCTTTTTAATTTTCAATTAAAGTTTTAATTAATATTATCATTGCCGTGATAGGCGCAAAATCAGTTAAAATATTAATTGATTCAATAAATTTTTTAATTGATACCCGTTTTTAGTTTTTTTTTTTGAGTACGTAAGGAACCAGGATATTTCTTAAAAATAAATTTCAGAGGCGGTTCCTTAGTGGTTTGGGACGTTTTTTGTTTCCAAGCACCATAGTGAATTCTTCTGAGTACATTACAGTATTAGAAGAGAAATTGGTGCCATTTATTGAAAATAGCAACGAAGAAGAATTCATTTACTAACAAGATAATGCCTTAGTACATGTAAGTCGTCAGACGATAGATATAATGGCTATCATCAAAAAATATAAGAGTATTGGAATGGCCCGCATGTTCTCCGGATCAAAACCAAATAGAGAATATTTAGGGAGTATCCAATATGAAAGCCGTTTTCATCTAAAAGAAACAATTATTGATGCGTGGAGATCTATAACGGAATAATTTCGAATATATCTGTTAGGCAGTATGTCTGATCGAATTTTCGAGTTGATTCAAAAAAGGCTGCCTCACTTACGCGTTATTAAAACTGCAGCCTTAAAATATTTTTCATACATTTTTGTTAATTTTTATAAGTGTATTTATAGTTACACACAGAGAAATAAAGAGCCAACCCAATTGAAAAGTGTATATTAATGGTAACAACTTATAAATTCAGTTAGTACAACAATATTTACCTTAGATTTCAGAATATTTTGGGAGTTACAACTAAAATTCAATGTTAAGTTGTACCAACCAACTGAAATTCGTAATAACCGAATTTTATTCGTAGTAACCGAATTTCTGTTGGCAAATAGCTAAATATTTCTCGGAGTGTATAAAAATGAATTGTTTTTTTTTTGTTAAATATTATTAATTTTTCATTGGTTTTATATTTATGCCGGTCAAATAAACTCTTCTACTTTTTTTAACTTACGAAACTTAGTGAAATTAATGTGTAATTATAGTTTTGCAACGCAGTCTAGTTTTAGCATTTTTTTCTGCAGCCTCATTTTTTTGCAACCACTACTGTGACTACTTATACATTCAGTTAGAACAACGATATTTACATTAGATTTCTGAATACTTTGAGGGTTTCTTTTAAAATTCAGTTAAATTAAACGAACTTTGTTGTGTAAACTAATGTTCAGTTGTACAAACCGACTGAAATTCGTAATAATCGAATTTGTGTCGCAGTAACCAAATTTCAGTTGGCAAATAGCTACAATTTTCTCTGTGTGTAGCTTTTTCTGCTATTCTTACAAGTTTATTTCTGCGAGTGTATAAGTAATAACATTTAATGTAAAACATTTTTTTTATTAAAAATTACAATTTCAAAACTGAAATTCTTAACAAACATTTTGCAATAAATTATTAAAGTTAATTGATTTTAAATGCAATTAATATTTTTTGCACGTTTTAACATTTTTGTTGTTAAATTTTGCAAAAAAGTAGAAACTTGTGTTAAATAAAACAACAGCGACAGAAAAAATGTGTCGTTTGTTTGATAGTCGATGTTAAACTATAAATCTAAATGTCGGTAATGCAGTTAACGGTGACAAATAACATATTAAATGATATATTATCATAATGTACACAATAAGGTGTCCCGTTAGAAGAAAAAAATTAAGTAATATTACTCAAACGATGAGTATTAAAGTGCCGAATACGGGAAAAATAAAGAAAAACATTTTGGAGGGTACTTTTAGGTCCCGGCACACGATTTAAGATTTCTAAAATACAACGTTTTGCTCAAAAAATTACTTACTTTTTGTCGAAAATAGGATCAAAAGTTGAGTTATGCAGAGCTTATCATGGCAGCTTATTCATAACTTTTTTTAGAATACTTTTGGACCACCACAGCATTTTTTTTAGTTTTCAACAAGTATATGGGCTATTTAAAATTTTTTGAGCACCTGCTGAAACCGACATACTATGGCTCTTATTTCGTTAAGTTTTATGAATTGAAAAAAACGTTGTAATGGGTTTGGATGACTATACTTGAAGGATATGACGTGCAAAGTTTTACATTGAAAAGTCTTCACCTTAAGAATTGGTGGTCATCTAAAATTCGAAAAATTAAAAAAACGACTTGAAACTTGCAAGAGTTTTTTCATTCATTCCGTTTTCTCTGTAACAGTTTTTAGCTTTCAGATCCAAACCAATACAAAATATAGTCACTAGACTTGGAGGATATATCCACAAAAAAAATTTTTTTGATATCGCTGCTGGGTGAAAAGTTGCATGGTGGTTTACAAGTGAAACCAAAATTTTCCAAATTTTGAACTTTTTGAAGATTTTTAATTGGGTTTTTGCGCCCTTTAATTAAAATGTGTTTTAAGCGCTGAATTAATAAAACGGTGTAATTTTATAAAGTTTGAGGTATATCAAGTTGGTGTCAGCGCACCAATAACGTTCCACGGACACCACAAACTTAAAAGAAATTAGCGTAAATTTTTTGAAAATGTATCTTTTTTGCGTCTGACAATCTGAATTGTCTTTTTAGTTGGCTAGTGTATTGCGTGATGTGAGTAAATAATTCGCGAAATAATTAAAAACTTTTGCTCTTTAAAAAAATATGGATTACAATTTTTGCAATGCAAAGCTTGTTTGGGGAATCTGTATTTTTAAAAAAAACGTAAAGCTATTTCGCCCATAATATTTTTTTTTTAAGTTTGAGATGATCAGTAAAAATAAATGTATAAGGCTTATTAAAGTAGCCTTGCAACTGACTAACAAACAAACATTATAAAAAACCCTTATTCTTTAATAAACTTTGAATTGCAAAAATGTTGAGCCGAATTTTGTTAAATAACTCATTTATCTTTTATTCGCGATTTGCGGATTAAAAAATTATGCTAAACACTTTTTAACTATTTTTATTGAAGTGTTGACATTAACAAAGTGTTATTTGAGTGGTTTTTTATTAACGATTTACAAAAAAATATATAATTAGTAGGTACTTGCTTAAAACTAAAAAATGCTGTGGTAGACCAAAAGTATTCAAAAAAATAAATATGAATATTTTTCCCATAATAACGAAACTTTTGAGCTATTTTTTGACAAACTTTTTTTTTTAGCAAAATGTACCATTTTTGATATCTTAAATCGCGTGTCGGGACCTAAAAGTACCTTTCCATATTCAGTTCTCTTATACTCATCGTTTGAGTGCTATTACTCAAGCCAATTCGCAAAACCCAGCTTTGTCGGGACACCCTAAAAGACAATCAAGCTTACATTCATTTGCAAATCGAAGTACATACATTCATACGCATTTACACTGATAGAATTTTAATTCACAGCATTAATAAATACATTTCATGAAAATGTATTCATTGATTTAATGAATAACTTCATTAACTGAATGAAAATTCATTAAAAGCGTTAATTTTTTCATAAAATTTTTCATAAAAAATTCATAAAGTTAATGAAAATTTGTCGAATTTTTTTCAATAAAAATTTTAATTTTTAATACCCGACGAAAAAAGTTTATATATAGTCGTACATAGCTTGATATAATTATATATGTGGCCATATGTAAACATAAGTATATCTTACATCTCATACTTATTTTTACGAACATTTCTAATATGGCACAATATATATAATCATTTATCATTATATATTCTGTTATATACATATAAGTTGATCTTTTTATCTCATCATATATAAATGATATAGCCAGCGGAGTAACCAGGATTTTGTTTCGGGGGGGGGGGGGGCCCAATTTTTGTTTTTTAAATTTTTTTTTGTTTGAAAAGCATATAATTTTGGTTTAAATTTATTGATCTAAAAAAAGAATTTATATTTTTTTTTATTAAAACAAAAAGTTCAGCTTCGGCTTTGGCCGAACATTGATATTATGGCCGAAGTTCGGCTTCGGCCGAAAAAGATGAGTTCGGTCGGACACTAATATTTTGTATCTGTTAAATAAGTTTTGGATGGGAAAGTTACCATTGACGTTATACCCAGTTATGATAGCAATTTTGAAGCAAAAATGTTTTGACATATCTTTGTTTTTTTAGTTTTTTTATATCTACAAACAAGTTTTTTTTTTGAAATATTTAACAAATTTATGTATCAATTAAATAATTTTATTTTGATTTTTAAAGTGAGCTATCATATTAATTAAGATCCTTATATACTCTTAAAATTTAATTCAACGATTTTTTTTCATAAAAGTGTCAATGTCAATGTCAGGTTCAACCTTTTCTCCAGGGACCGTAAAAATTATTCCTTTTTTCATAAAAGCCAGATGATAAAAGTTATTTTTTGATTTTTATTTTTTCGAGCAAAAGTTATAATTATTTTTTGATTTCTATTTTTTCGAGCAAAAGTTAAAATTATTTTTTGATTTCTATTTTTTCGAGCAAAAATAAAAGTTATTTTCTGATTTCTATTTTTTCGAGCAAAAATAAAAGTTATTTTTTGGTTTTTATTTTTTCGAGCAAAAATAAAAGTTATTTTTTGATTTTTATTTTTTCGAGCAAAATTAAAAGTTATTTTTTGGTTTTTATTTTTTCGAGCAAAAATAAAAGTTATTTTTTGATTTTTAATTTTCGAGCAAAAATAAAAGTTTTTTTTGATTTTTATTTTTTCGAGCAAGTATAAAAGTAATTTTTTGGTTTTAATTTTTTTTTTTTTACCAAAAATAAAAGTTATTAGCTTTGTAATTATGATTTTTCAGTGATGATAGATATACAGCAAATATTTTGCAATGTTATTTTTTGTGATAACTGTATTAATATATATTATTATACATTTTTTAAGTATCTAACTACAAGACAAACATCTCTATTTGTACGAGCAGTGCGCCACTTTTTGAAATTAAATTCGTCATTATTAAAACAAGAATTCTTCAAAAAAATCGTCATATTAAAAATAAGTTTTACTGATTATAAAACTCGAAAATATTACAAAAGGCAACCATAAAATTTATATATTATATATATATAATATAACTGCGTTATTTGTTATTTATTCGTTATAAAAATAAAAAATTATAACTTATGGAATTTCAACTCAAGAAATTGAAGTAAATATCAAAAATAACTTTTATTTTTGCTCGAAAACATAAAAATCAAATAATAACTTTTGCCCGAAAAAATAAAAATCAAAAAATAACTTTTATTTTTGCCCGAAAAAATAAAAATCAAAAATAACTTTTATTTTTGCTCGAAAAAATAAAAATCAAAAAATAACTTTTATTTTTGTTCGAAAAAATAAAAATCAAAAAATATTTTTTATTTTTGCTCAAAAAAATAAAAGTCAAAAAAAACTTTTATTTTTGCTAAAAAAATAAAAAGCAATGCATTTTATTATAGACTAGTTCATAAGGATCAAAATGGTATGCTTTAAACAGTTTTCCGACATTTACTTCTAATTGCTTTTTTTGTTTAAAAATTTGGAAATAACTGTTATTTTCGGTCCCTGCTTTTCTCGATACACTGATGCAAGAGCTAGAGCACCAAGTCTAGCTTCACCCATAGAATTCCTTAAATATGTTTTCACTCTTTTTAGGGTGGAAAAACTTCTCTCCGCGGATGCAGTTGTAACAGGAATTACTATCAGTAAATGTAAAAACATGTAAACGTTTGGAAAAAGTTCCTTGTTGCAATCTTGAATAGCATCTAGCGGATTTGATGGTCTTTATGGTAGCGTTTCCATAGATCAATTTCAGTTAATATATCATTAGTTTGAAAATTTATAGTCTCAAAAAAATATTATAAATTCATTTATTACATACTAACCAAAACAAAAATAAAATATAAAATCGAAAATATTTCGGGGGGGGGGGGCTTTGGCCCCCACGCCCCCCCCCCCTGGGTACGCCACTGGATATAGCTATATATCAGATCATATATATTTCCATGTATAATTATATATAATTATAATTATATATAATTATAATTATAATTATATATAATTCTATCAAAATTATTTGTCATCAATCTAATAAGTAGGATTGTTAAATCAAGTTACTACTAAAATTTAGTTAAATTTATGAAAAATTTTCTATAAATTTTTAAATTTTCTTAAAATGACGTTATAGTTATAAACATTTAATGACTTTAACAATCAAACCAAAAACTACAACGTACAATAACAACTTTCTATGTTGCATCAATCGAAAGCTATGGCAGATGAGTTCATCTTCTAAAGACACTTAAGCGATGGGTTCAATTGTTTAAGAACTAATAGGTAAACAAAATGACTTTATAGCTATGACACTCAGTATATAAGTCAAAATGAAATCATGTCTAATTTTCCAATTCTTTGATTTATATTTAATTTTTTTTTTATTAATTGGAATGTGAAACAAAATTGAAGCTCGGATTTCCAAAGAATTTTATGAAGATCATATTATATCAAATTGTATATAACTTGATCAAATTAGATAGACCTATTTTTCGGATCAAATTATATTAAATGACATCCTATGGGATCTCATGAGATAAGGTTATGTATGCCAATTTTCGCATCACCTGATATATGATGTAATATGGAATTATGTATATGACTATATATACCTATATCGGAACTTTTTTCATCGGGTATGCAAACAAAATTAGTTTAGTGTAATTTTTCGGTCTTTTTCAGAGAATATTTTTTTTATTCCAAAAAAAATTAAAAATTAAGTTAAACGCCTAATATTACAAATAAAGAAGAATTAAGCGAAAACTTTGAAATAAACTTATTTGAGGCGGTCTCATATCATTTATGCCGATTTTTCAATATGTATATTATCTATAAACTTAGATTAACGAAGTTTTTAAATGGAATACTGCTTCTAAAACAGGCGCGGATCCAAGAAGAGAAAAATGGGACATTTCTTTCCTCCCCCAAAATAAAAATTTTCTATACAAAAAAACAATAAGAATAGAACATTTTTCAAAAATACTCTTAGTTCCCTCCCTAAAATCTTTTCCTGAATCCGAGCCCGTTCTAAAATGTGGTTTATTTTGTTTTATTATAATAAAGATCAAAATTCTAAACAACATGAAGAGGTTCCGAGCAGGTTTTGTTAATAAACTTGAAAATGTTAGACAAAATTCGTTATCGGTTTAACTAAACCAAGTTTAACTGACATCCCTAAAACTTGGCCTTAGTTTATAAAGTGTTGATATGAAATGACTACATAATTCTTAAAAAATTTTCTTTAGTCAACATAAGTGCTTTTGTAGAAAGTCTACAGATTTTCTTTTAATTTAAAGAAAAAATTGTTGTTTGCTAATATCTCAACCTCTTTATGTATAAAAAAAAATAAATGTTTGTTTTGTAATAAAAAGTAATGAAAATATTTCATACAAACTACTAATTTTATTCATTCATGAAACTTTCATAACATTTTTGCAAAAAATAAATGAAAAAATGTCATATACTTTTTGAAATGTTCATTGGGTCAATAAAATCATTCATAAAAAAATGATTTAACGAAACATATTTAATTGATTCAATGAAACTTTTTTATGAAAAAATTCATTGTATTAATGAAGGAATTCATTAATACTACGCAAACATTTTTATCAGTGTATGCACATTCTTGTTGTTGTTTAATAGGTTGTTTGAAATAGAAAAAAATTTAAATGAAATGATGAAATGTTGTAAATTAACGCAGATTTACAAATGCAGGCGCATATTTGCATTAGGGTGGCATTTATTTAAAAACTTTGAAAATATTTAGAAATTTTTAAAATAAAATGTAAAAAATTCAGCTTGAACATTAGGGTTCCCAAAAAAGCAAAGTTCTTTTTTTCTTGATCCCCGCGCATTTAATGATTCATTAGGTGTACAAAATCAGATCTGGCCTAAATAATGGACTATAACTTTTTAAATAATGGGCTTTCGTTGAAAAGTCTTATTAGTCTTATTATGCAAAATAAAGCAAAAATTATTTTTCTCATAGACATTTTTGACCTACATTTAAAAAATAGTGGTGGTTTTTGGGATCAAAATTTTAGAAAACAAAAAATTTTGAACGGCTCTATTTATTTTTGTGAGACGATAAATTTGTTTGCTTGTTGGATGGCCTATTCGTAACACATTTTAATCATTTTTAAGGTCAAAAGTCAAAACGGCATGAAATCCAGTTTTTTGCAGATCTTATTTTTTACACCCAATCTATCATAAAATGTGCGGGGAGCGGGAAAAAAATCAACTGCAATTTTAATATATTTTATGGGTATTGAACATTGATTGGCTAAAAATGCAAAACGGATTAAGTTGATATACAGGGTGCGGTAAGTGAAATAACTAATGTAAATGGATATAACTTTTCCTGCAGTTGTAAGTTTTCTTTAAAAAGAACCTAAGTATAGCTATAAACTAAACAAATTTTCAAAATTTTTTTAATATTTTCGAAATGCCCTCCTTCGCTTTTCCAGTCAATCCTGTCGAAAAGCGAATTGCACGCTGCTCATATGTGATCTTGTGGTATTTTGTTGCACTCATGTTGAAAAGCTTTCTTTGAAGCTTTAACACTTACGTATTTTTTTGTGAGGACCTTAAAGTTCAAAATACCCCAGAGATAAACCCAACGGATTGTCATTCAGAGAATTTGAAGGCCATTGGGCTGCCGAAATAAAATGTGGAATATTGTTGTTTTTAATCAATCTTGACTCTCGCGATCTTTTTGTGAAAGTGCTGAGTCCTGTTGAAAGGTATATGGTATATTTTCGAAATGGTTGTTTTCCCAAGGCTTTAATGCCGATTTGCGATACACAGTCGCATTCATTTTAACATGTTCTTAGAACATGAGCGGTAATCGGCAGTTACTGCTGCCCAAACCATAACTTAAGGTGGTGTTTGAGAGGCTATTCCTTGTTCCAAATTATTGGACGATTAAAAGTTATATCCATTTACATTAGTAACACTTCAATTGCCGCACCCTTTAGTTCAACGCTATTGCAACTATCAAAAAGATAAGAATTTATTTTAAAAAAAAAACTATCAAATACATTGGTAAAAGTGATGTCCAAAAATGAATACGAAGTGTCCAGAAAAAATTTCAATATTCTTCAAAGAATAATTAAATATAATTTGTTGTTTTCTGGTTAATAAATTTTGAAAACAAACGCATTAGAGGATACCTTTTAAACAAGATATTAGGCTACGTTTATACTTAACCTGCCACTCTCAACATGCCTTCCATATAATCTTCGCACCAACAATAACCCATACAAATAAGTGCTATCCTAATGTGTAAATACATACTTAATGCAACATGTTCCTTGGCTAGCCAATGCCAATGTAAAAAAACACTGTTTTCTAATCGAGGAAGTCTTGCTGAGTTTGCTTTTTATTTTCATTTTTATCTCAATTAACAATTTTACATAAAGGTTGGCAAACAGCAGGTTGACTAAATTCATACAAATGACCAGGGTTATTTTCTGTTTGTTTGTAATTTACAAGCATATTCTAGCGATATTTATAATTTATAAAGGCTAACATGTCCAAAAAAAATTGTATCTTATTTTACGTAAAACTTAATAAGGTTACATAATGAAACCAAAGGCCTTCTATGCTACTCTTAAGTACTCGACACGTCCTCTTTATTTTTCTGCACCAGCTCTGCCCAACACATTTACCAACCCAAAGAGTAAAAACCTGTTTTTTTTAAGAGAAATTTAATTTGTGTTGACAAAAGTTAGGTTTGAAGGTGTTCAAATTGGGTTTGATGTTGTGTTGCCATACAATTTCTTTCCAAATCTCCTAAATCACCCAGCAAAAATTATAAAATCAGCTACATCGTAAGAAAAAAAATATGCTTAAAGTCGGCTTAACTAAAAACTCAAATATTTATTATGCTAAAAAAATACACTAAATTACCACACAAATAATGTGTTAAAAAAGTTTTGAGCCAAAATTTTCGTGTTTAATAAATTTTTTGCAGTTTTTTAACTTGTAAACGTTTAATAGCATCACCAAGTTTTAAAAGTATTTTTTAAAATTCTAAAAAACACGTTTTTGATTGAAAAAAAAAAAATAATTTTTTACAAACTAAAAAGCATTTGGCATATTTATTTAATTGTAATTTGGTTCGTTATTGGTTTTATGTTATAAATAAAACATGTTTTTTTACCGAAACTGGCAAGCACAACTTGTTTATTTTTTCAAAAATATGGCAACCTCCTAAGAAAAAACTTTCAACAAAATGTTGCAACACGACACATTTTTTGTAGAACATGTGCTACTCGACTTATTTGAAAGAGAAAATGTTGTTTACAGACAAGGGAGGTATTTCGACCCGGACGGGCAGATCTTAATGAACTTCGGATATGTTGTAGAGAATAAACATTTAAGGGACCCGTGTTTTTCTTAGCTGCCCAATCTCATGTTTAGGCGTTACAAAGTGGGGTCAAAAATACCCCATTTTACTTTTTTTTTTGGCTTTATTTTGTTCTATTAGAAGTAACTATAGGCAAATTTGGTATTAAATGAAAGGTTTTTTGAAGATACATTCGCTGGTGTACAAATTATACCCGATGACTTTTAAGTATTTTTGTTATTAAAGAAAATTTGTTTTGAGTAACATTGAATCTGGCGTTTTATTTAAGAATTTTAGTTGTATTAAGCTAAAAATAATTTTTATTTTCTTGAGTACTTTAACCCTGCGTACAAATAAGTTTTCGTAAACTAAAGACAAGCTTTCATACAAAAACAAATGCATTTTAACCTTTAAACGTGAGATTGGGCAGCTAAAAAAAATATAAAATATAAAAAATCTCTTTTTTTGCTCCTTTACAACATATCCAAAGTTCATTAAAATCTGCGTGTTCGGGTAGGGATACCTCCCTTATGAATTGGGCAGAGCTCGACTTTTTTTCGAGAGGCTCGTTAGAGGTAGTCCATATCTTTAAAATAGTTACTCTATGATTAAACTTCTAAACCTTTCCAACTTTTGCAATAAAACACAGTTTTCTAACTCTAATTTCAAAAGACTACTGACAAGGAAAGTTTCAGCATGGATTCTCTCCGATCTTAATAAAATTCGGATATGTGAGAGATGTGAACAAAAAAGGAGACGTATTCTTTTAGCTGCACAGTGGTGTTGGCGGGTGTGACAATTTATGTCATGATTTAAGTTTAAACTGAAGAAGTGTCAACAATCGTATTATATTACAACGATAGCACGTTAGCACTTGAAATGTCAATTATGGAATTTGGTATATGGGTATAAATAGACATCAGTATAGACGGGATTTTTGAATCCGCATCGCCCAGCTCATACCGTTGAGGCTAGGACAAAATGAGAAAAAACATCTTCATCTTAGCGGCCTGTCTGAACCGCTGAAACTTTTAACACGTGTGCCTTTGGATATGGCCTAACTCCCTAGGAATCTTGCCCTGAAACGTGCTAAAATTGTTTCTAAAATGGGGAAAAGTCTCCCCCTTGGTGGTCTGGCCAAATCGCTGAAGCTAGAAACTTGAAATTTGGTACGTGGATTCCTAATCAAGAGTAAACAGCTGTATATAGCGAATTTTTGTAAAATCCTATGGATAGTTGGAAAAAGTCTCCTGAAACCACTAAAGCCTGGAACTTAAAATTTGTAATATGGGTACCTTATCATGAATAGACATCTGTATTGGCGGGATTTTTGGTTATTCCCACAAGAAAGTGCAAAGTAGACATCTGTATAGAGCGAATTTTTAAAAAAACGGGGAGGGGCCAGAAGAAAAGTTTCCCCTTATTTCTTTTTTGATTTTTGTTTAGGAGCGTGTTAAAAATAGAGGTTAACGTAGGGAATACCTTCCACTGGGCGGCCAAACCACTAAGCGAGGAATTAAAATTTTTTTATGTGTGTACCCTATCACGAGCAGTAGGGCTAACAATGGAAACAGTCTCCTACTTGGCGGCCTGGAAAACCTCTGAAGCTAGAACTTGAAAATTGGTATATGGGAAATCCTACGTGAAGAGTCAAAAAGCGGAAATGTAGTCCCCTGGTCGCCTGTCCAAACTGCTAAATTAAAGTACTTTAAATTTGTAATGTAGGTACCTTATCACAAGTAGACTTCAATATAAACTGGACTTTTTAATGCGGCCTAAAACCCTTGGCCAGAAATTTGGAATTTTAAATAAATGTTAAGGAACTTGGTAAAATTGGTGTTGAAGTGTTTAAAACTATATCTTGAATAGCGGATTATAGCGCGGACTTTTGGAAAATATTATGTGGAGAGGTAAAAAGCGAAAATGTAGCCCCCTGGGCGCCTGTCTAAACCACTAAATCGAAGTACTTGAAATTTGGTATCACGAGTAAACTTATCACGAGTAAACTTCAGTATAAACTGAACTTATTAATGCGGTCTAAACCCTTTTGACCAGAAATTAAGAGTTTTAAATAAAAGCTTAGGAACGTGGTAAAATAGGGATTAAAGTATTTCAAAATTTTGGTATAAATGGGGTTTAAATGAAAGAAGTTCCACCCTTAATGACCTGTGCAATTCATATAAGGTAGAAATCTGAAACTTGAAATTACAAAAACATTCACTTAAGAAGGATAACAAAATTTATTGAAAGAACAAATTCCTTTAAAAATGTTTAATTTTTCATCCTAATAAATTCCGATATATAAAACTACCGGTAGCGAAGTATTTGGCTTGGAAAGTATTTGGCTTGGAAAAAATGTCAATATTTAAAAAAAATCACCAAAACTAAAAAAAAAAAATTGTCAAAACTACAAAAAATCGTCAAAACGGAAAAGGCCAAAAATTAAAAAAATCATAAAAACTTAAATATCATTTCCAATTTTATCATTTTTGTTCAAATTCATTATTATTTTCTTTAATTTTGGTGATTTTTTAAGCGTTATTTCAAGATACTTTTCCAAGTATTGACGATATTTTTTTAATTTTGGAGATTTTTTTTTTCATTTTTGCAATTTTTGACGATATTTTTTTAATTTTGGAGATTTTTTTTTTCATTTTTGCAATTTTTGCCTATTTCGATTTTTAAAAAATTTTAATAAAAAATTTTAATTTTATTTTTAAAAGATATGAATAAAATCTTAGTTGAAGTTAAATCAATTATATAGTTACACATTATTTTAATTAATACTACATTTTTCTTAACAGGACCGAATAGAATTAAACTTTTAATTGAATTAACATATATTTTAATTGAAACTTGATTTTAGTTTTTTCTGTGTGCGTATCACATTTTTTGTTTATCTGAATTTCGCTTATTTTGGACATGTTGCCATAGAAAAATTTAAAAACGTTTGACCCCATCTTTGGATGTCACAAATCCAAATTTGATTAAGATTGAAGAAAACCCATCGGAAGACTGTCGCTATGAGTCCGTCCCTTCCTTTAAATATAACATGGGATACGAGAAGAAGAATATTGAAGTTTGCTTTAAAAGATTTTGAATATTAATTTTTTGCAAAATCTATTTTTTGTTACGTTTATGTGACGTTTATGTTTTTAAATCACTAACATCCTCTGAGAAATTAACGTAAATTATGATTGAATTAATTAAAACCGTTTTTTTTTTAATATTTTTGTTTTAGTTGTTTTTTTTTTTTGTTTGCTCTAATCTTGTCTATTTTGTTTCATTTATATGGCTGATCATCAGTGGTTTGAATATGTAATTTAACATTGATCTAATTAAAACACAACAACATCGAAAAAATCACCCACCGCTAATTTGTTTAAAAAACTCATAAATTTCAAATTAGTATGTGTCGGCTTTTTATTAAATACTTAAAGACCTACGTGGGTTAATTGATAATTATCATATAGAATGACACATTGATGGCGCCATTATAAATAACACTTAACATCTATTAAATCTTAATAAAATACAAATACAACAACCCGCCTTTCCGTTAAGTTTGCTTTTTCCACCCCGAAAACAGTGTGTTGTCTAAATTTGGAATAAAAAATTCAAATTTATTCTTTCTGGTACTTCATGCTTCGCTTAAATTGAAAAAATCACCTAAATAAAATTTTAAACTTCTATATATCGGAAACATTTTTATTATAGTTTTGGTGATTTTTTAAATGTTGGCGATTTTTTTTCTATCAATTTTAGTGATTTCTTGCAACTTGGCGATTTTTTTTTTTTAATTTTGGCACTTTTTTTCTTTGTTGTCATTATGATTTAAAAAAATGGGAATTTTGTATGCACCAAATTAATTTTCAATTAAATATTTAATACATATTATTAAACTTTTAATTGAAATTGATTTTGAAATCAAACGAAAGTTTAATTGAAATTTTTTTGACAATAATTTCTTTTGAGAAAAACATATGAAATCGGGTTTTAGTTAAAAAATTTGGTTTAATTGAATTGCAATTAAAACTGTAGTTGTATCTAAGCGCGGATCCAGAGGGTGATATTCCACGAAACATATTAAAATAAATAAAGAATATAAAGACTGTGCCTCTTTCGATCAAAATCAAAAGTTTATTTCGCAACTTTAAGAGCTAGTTTTTGGGATGTAGTTCAATCTTGTTTATAGTTTTAACGAAGTTTAAACTTAAAATGCTGTTTTTGAGATCAAGTTTATTTTATTTTAATTGTAGTTTAACCAGCCAGCATTGGACGTTTAAACTAAGTTTTGAGTTGTCAAAATATAACAGCTGTGAAAAAAATTATACATAAATGAAACAGCTGTTAAGTAAAAGTCCAAAAAAAAAAAACAATATATAAAAAATTTTGAAAATGTTTTTTTTATTTAAATAATGATTTGGAGTTCTATCAGCGCTTCCGCTTGTCCAAACCATCGGCTTATATTTTTACATTTATTTTAGAGGCCATTTTATATTTAATTACAACCAATATTAAACAAAAAGGAGGTGTAAAGCTCGTTATAAATTGAAAATAACATTAAAATAATCTCGATGTATATAAAAACCAAAAACTAATATAACTGTAAAAATTATTACTTGATCCAGAGTACAAACTAAAATTTTTTTATATAAATAGAACATTTTTGGTCTTCAAAGTTTAGTAACGTCATGAAGCTTGTTAGGAAAAGACCTAACCACGTGCTTGATTACTAAGAAGACAAGAATGGAGCAAAATTGATTATTAATAGGTTTTTTGTTAAAGTTCTGCCTATTATGGAGGCTCTAACTTTTCTAAAACTTCGGGTTCTGATGAGATCTTTAGCCAGATCGAAATACTAGTATCAACCTAGCTTATATGTTTGATTTGCTTTATTTTTCGTTATAAATTGAAAATAAAAAGAAATATTTAATTGTGGGGCATTTAATGTAAACAAACATTTTTTTCTACGTGCGTTGTTTTGTTTGTTTTTCATTTTTGACATTCGCAAGTGCTACGATATTTATTTTGAAAATGGCATTTCCTTTTTTGGTGTAAAATATGGTAATCTTATTTAATTTGAGATTTTTTAAACCATCACTGAAGGAGGTTTAAAAGCAGTTTATATCTTATTAAACTTTAACTAAACAGCAGTAAAACTAAGTTTGATCGTCCTCCCAAAAACTGGCTCTAAATGTCATAAATTGAAATAACTGATTTTACTGAAACGATTAATATAAGTTTTAGCAGAGCATGTATTAAGCTATATCAAGTAGATATGAAGAAATAAAAAATATCAACTTGTATGCAACATAAGATATAATGGTATATGATGATATATGATGATATATAGCGCTATATTAGAAATTTTCAAAAAATTAAGTATGAGATGTAAATATATATCGTTACATATGGCCACATATATAATTATATATAATCATATCAATCTATATATGACTATATATACACTTTTTTCGTCGGGTAGTATTTAATTTTATTAAAAAAAATGTACTGATCTCTAAAACAATTTAAAATTTTTTAATTAATAAAACTTATTTAATAAAACTGTATCAAATTATGTATAATTTGCTCATATTTGATAAACCCATTTTTCGGATCAAACCATATGAGATTAGATCCCATGAGATCAGCTTATTGATGCAATTTTTCGGATTAGATGAGATGTGATGTGTGTTTAGTTATATGTGATACTATATATAATCATATATGATTATATCGGAACTTTTTTCGCCGGGTTTACCCGTTAGATTAGTTAAAATGTCTCATTTATTTCAATCTTTTCAAATAGATTTATTTTAACATTGAGAAAAAAGGGAGGTTCAAAGATCAGACTCTATTTCGAATGCATTTCACAAAATTCCACATCCGTTTCTTTTTAATGTGATTGAATTCCGTTTTCGACATTCGCTAAAATTCACTTTATTATTTTATTAATTAATAATCATATAATTACAAATTATATCCTATTAAACTAAGCGAGTACAAGCTACTACTTCTTTCGGCGCGTTGTAGCGAAAACAGACCAGTCCCTCTGGTAGGAATCGAACCCACGACCCCCGCACTGATAAACCAGTACGCTACCAACTAGCACTACCGGGGACTACACTCAATTTATCTCATCAAAGTTTATCAATCATTGAAATTAATAATTCTGATTTCAATCGAAGCTATTAAATAGATAATAGTTTTATTTGATTTGGGAATATAATCTTAATACGATTTTAAAACAAGGAAAATCAAAAATTTGCTAAAGTGGAGCATAACTCAGATGATTTCAAAATTTTTACCATGCGTAAAACTCTTTATTTTAAGTCTAACAACATATTTTTTTATCGGCCACGCCCCAAAAGACATAAATAATTTTGGGAAAAGTTAATAACTATTTATATCCGCAATAATTAACCCATTATGGAACAATAAAAGATTTTTAGTGTTATCAAAAATTTTTCGTTTAAAAGCCTATTACTTCGATGTAGTTTAGATGTGGCATATTTATTTCTATGTTTTTTTTTTTAGTTTGGAACCACTGTGCGCATGGAGATTTAATTTACAAGATATTTGTTTATTTAAACAATTATCAACTTAGCATCCACAAATTTTAATCACAACTTTTTTATCGTATTACATATGTTATAGGAGCTATAATTTATGATAATATGTACTATTCTATAATCAAGTTTTGTAAAAGATATTTTAAATATTTCCTTACTTATTAATACACATAAAGAATTACATCACAGATGTATTTAAGTCAATTATACACTGCGTTGCAAAACTATAATTACACATTAATTTCACAAAATTTCTTGTTAAAAAAAAAAAATAAAAGTATTTAACCGGCATAAATGTAAAACCAATGTAAAATTAATAATATTTGACAAAAACACAATTCATTTATTTTTTATTTTCCTATTTAAAAAGGAATAACAAAATCAATTAGTGCTTCATAACTATAAATACACTTAACTTAATATATCAAAATTTACAAAAATTTAAAAAAAATATTTTAAAGCAGCAGTTTTAATAATACGTGAGTCCTCCTTTTTTCGACGGGTTAATACTCCCCCAATATTCTCAATGGGGGTTTCATCTGGAGAACATGCGAGCCATTCCAATACTCTTACATTTTTTGATTATAGGCATTCCATCGTCTGACGACTTACATATAGTGAGGCATTGTCTTGTTGGAGAATGAATTCTTCTTCGTTTCAATAAATTGCACCAATTTCTCTTTAAAAACTGTAATGTACTTAAAAGAATTCATTCCAAACCATTAAGGAATCGACTCCGAAATTTCTTTTTGAAAAATATCGTGATTCCTTATGTATGTCTCTCCAATAGTTGTTAAAACCGTTTGGAACATCAAGATTGAACTTTTTCTAATCCGGAAAAATCAACTTTAATAGAAATTTGTGTTTAAACAGTCCTACCAACAACAGCGATTATTGACTTACCTTTCTCCAGTTGGTTTGTAAATTCCTTTTAGCGAATTCAAGTCGAGCAGCTTTGTGGCGGGGTAATAATCTTGGCACAGACTTTAGCTTTTGGGGAGTAATTCTATGGGAATCCTTTAAGAGCCTACCTTTGGTTGATTTTGGACACATTCACCTTACATTCATCGATTATCTGATTGAGACTTTTCATTGTGTTGCTGGTAAAGTTGATTATTTTACGCCGGCCCCGATCAGAATAATATTTTTCGGGCCGCCTGTTTTACTTTTACAATAAGCACTCGGATTATTTGCGAAATTTGTGACAACCACATGTTAAAAAAACAATTTTTTTCTTAAATCAATTAAGTAATCTCTTAAATTTTACACAATGAGAATTAAGTTATCACACTCTTAAAAAAAGTTCAAAATTAAAAAAAAAAAAAAAAAAATCATTTGTAATTATACTTATGCAACGCAGTGTATTGTATGTACTATCATCGAATAAAGTGCGTTTTAAACAACAAAAAGAAACTGAATTTAAATTAACTTTGACTTTGGAATATTAAGTATATAAATGCGTAAGCTGATAAAGTTAAGCAAGTGTGTTCCTGAGTTGATATGAAAAATAAAAGTTTTTTTCTTTTGTTTGTAGAACTATTGTCGAAATGAGCAATATTTAATCCCACTTAAATGTAGGTGAAATACAACAAATTGGCTAAAGTTGCTGTTTTTTATTAGTTGAAAAGTACATTGACCTTTTTTTGGTTTTTTAATATATATCTCTGAATTTTTATTGTGATAGGTCAAGGTCGTTTTTTTTAAGTAATACATTTTAGTATTTGTTACATCTAGTATTTGTATTTTCGAATTATTATTATTTTTGGTTCAGCTTTGGGGGTCTTAAATCATTTGACTTAAATCATTTGAAATGCCACGAATTGTGTATTTGGCACTTGGTACGAGTATGTAGGTTAACCAGAATACCGAATATTTGAAAATAGTTTAGTCTACAGCGAGCGAAAGTTTAAAAATGGAAAAAGCTAGGAAAAATCTAAAAACTGCAAAAAGCAGTTATTCGATTAATTTTCAATAATTCAACGTTTTTTTTAATCGATAAATATTTTTAATATAAATTTTAAAAAGCATTAAAAATTAAAGCGAAATACAATTGTGCGCACTCAATATAATTTGAAAAAAATTAAAAAATTTCAGTTAAATTTTTAAGTTTCTGTTGCTAAATATCTGTGTCATTTTCACAAAAATATCTGTATCATTTTCTCAAGACCCCAATGAAATGAGGCCCCAAACCGACAATGAAGTAAGGCCCCAAAAATGTCGATAAAAAAAAATTGGGGTGTTATTTAATTTTTTGGGACTTTATTTCATTTTTTTTTTGGGTCTTTATTTCATAATGAAATAAGGCCCCAATATGAGAAATGAAATAAGTCCCCAAATAATATTTTTGGGTGTTATTTCATTTTCTTAAAAAGCACAATTTTTAAGTAATATAAGCAAATAACCGTTATAATTGTTGCATGAATTATCAAGTTATTAATGTAAATAGTTATTTGCTATTAGTAAGTGAGATTATACCGTGTAGTAATTTTGAAGTTTCTTTTATGTCGCACGCAGAAAAAAACTTTATTTCGCGAAGCCGCCTGCCGCGTTCTACGCAGGAAAAACCCCATAAGACCGGCCGAAAGCCGCCACCCAGAAGAACTTGTTTTTCAAATCAGATGTCGAATCCGTTGAAATCTTATATTTTTAAGACATCAAGTAATTTGAAAAAACAATTTTTTCTGTGTGGCGGCCTTCGTCCGCTCTTAGGGGTTTTTTCCTCCGTAGAACGCGGCAGGCGGCTTCGCGAATAAAGTTTTTTCTGCGTGCGATTATACGATGTATAAATTCAGTTTTATTTTGTGATATACTACTACAAAATATTAAAAAAAACTGTATTGATATACTAAATATTATTAATCTTTTTATTTTAAAAAGGCTGAAAAAAAAATCGCGCAATTTTTTTCCAGCCTTTTTACTATGTATTAATTAGGAATAAAGAAATATTTCAAAGTAATATATAATTTTGTTTTTTTTTTTTTATTGGGGCTTTATTTCATTTTCAAAATGGGGCTTTACTGCATTAAGAAATAAAGCCCCAAAAATTGGGGCGTTACTTCATTTTGTTTTGGGGTGTCGTTTCATTTGGTTGGGGGTTTATTTCATTTTTTTTTGGGGTATTATTTCATAATGAAATAAAGCCCCAAAAAATGGGGCGTTATTTCATTTTTGGTTTGTGGCCTTATTTCATTGGGGTGTTGTTTCATACCGCCTTTTCTAGAATCATTTTTATTGTTTATTATTTATGTCCTCATTAAGACGCATTTAAGCGTCTAACCGTCATTTCAAAATTTCTTTTAGTTTGAAAATTATAATAATTATTTAAAATTACTTTTTTTACAAAAACCTTCTTTTCTGGAAATATCGACATAAGGGCGAAATTATTTTTAGTAATTATTGTTGACCATATTAAGACATACTTAAGAAGTAAACGCTGCTTTTTAAAATTCCATTTAGTACAAAAGTGTTAACAAATTTTAATTTGACCAATTTTATACAAATAGCTTAATATCTCAAAACTCCAAATTTCGATTTAAGCGATTTTGTAAAAATGACACAGATATAATGGATTTTGTAAAAATGACACAAATATAATTTGTTGCCAAAAGCCTATCTTACAAATTACTTTTAGACATATTTACTCTATCTTTTACCTGGACAATTATAAGTGCGGGAAATGCTTGGTCA
Organism: Delia radicum; assembly: GCA_021234595.1. Lineage (NCBI taxonomy): Eukaryota > Metazoa > Arthropoda > Insecta > Diptera > Anthomyiidae > Delia > Delia radicum. Next base: position 12,772,538 of record CM037854.1, on the reverse strand, counting down.
AGCATGTTTGCTTTTGGTCCTCAAAGGGTTAATTCAAAATAACAGTAAATTTTGCTAAAATTAACGGAAATATTTACAAAAAAATTTTGATTTCTGAAGAAAAATATTAATTCGAAATAAAAATGTCACTTTTTTTTACGGAGCTATGCAGTTCTTACTATAAACAGGGTATCGAAGCTATTGAATATCGCTGGGAAACGGGCATCGATTTAAAGGAAGATTATGTTGAGAAATAAAGAAAATTTTTCACAAATTTGTTGTGTGTGGGATCGCCTCGTATGAAACATTAATTGATTTTGTTATTCCTTTTTAATAACTAAAATAAAAAATAAATTAATTATTTTTTTGTTAAACATTATTAATTTTACAATGGTTTAAAATTTTGCCGGTTAAACTCTTCTACATATTTTTAAACTTACGAAATTTAGTGAAATAAATGTGTAATTATAGTTTTGCAACGCAGTGTATAACAATATGAATAATTGAAAAAAAAAAATTCAAACAAACATATGAACTAAAAGAACGTACTAGTTCAATAAATGCAAATGAAGAAATAAAAAAAAACCTGTAACTGAAAAAAACTACTAAAAATTAGTTAAAAATTACCTTGGAGAAAAAACTGCTAAATTAAGCAGATTTTTTTGCTAAATATTAATAAAATAAGAACAGTAAACATAAATCAGTTAACTTTACAAAATTTTAGTTATATTCGATGTAAATTTAAAATAATTGAAAATATCGTTGTACTCTGTAAAATTAGCAAAAGCTATTTTGAGCCCTTAAAAAATATTTATAGACCGACAAAAACTGTTATATTAACAACATTTTTGCTATATTTAGCTTAAATTTAGTAGAATGCAAATAACTGTTTATTTTTCTAAAATAAACAGAAATTTTTCCTAAAAAATTGTAGATCGCTGATTTCATAAGGTCAGACTTTTTTCGCATTCAAAAAAAACTTTAAAAATTTCATATTTTTTAATAATTTTTTTGTCTACTAATATTTAGTAAATGTTTCTGTTGATTTAAGCAGATTTTTTTGTTACTTTCAATTAACTAAAATTTAACTCATATAAAACTAAATATTTGTAAATTCAACAGATTTATTTTTGCTATAATAGTAATATTTAGTAAAAAAAAAATCTGCTAATTTTAGCTGTTTTTTCTGCAAGCTCATTTTTAACTAATTTTAAGTAGCTTTTGTTTTTGCTATTTTTTCAGGTTTATTTCTATGAGTGTAAAATGCCTAACTCTCGACTTACGGTCTAATTATATCCAATTAAATTACATCTTAAATTTATCATTCCGTTTATTTTTCTAATTGAAACTTAAATTATTTCGAAAATTTCAAATACTTTACCTTAAGATATAAAAATATTTCACCCTGTGAGAATAGATCCGAGATTAAAAAGATCATCAAAAGATTATGTACTTGAGCAAAAGCAGCATGTGTTTAATAAACAAAACAATTGTTATAATAATAAATATTTTATTTATTTATTTCTTTCTTTTGTTGTTCACTTTTAGCACATTTTTTTCAAGCGATTGTAAATAATAATCATCGTCAAACACAAGCACACATTATTATTATTTTATTTTAGACTTTACATTCAAACATTATTATGGCAAAAAAAAAAGGGATCCAAATAATTACAGATAACAGTAAACAGATTTTTCATGTAGCTCCGGTAGAATGATGACACAGATTGTAGTTATTGTTTTGGCACTATTTTTTATTTTTTTTTATATTTTTAGAAAATTGTCACATGTACGTGGTTAGAGCACTTAATTTTGCAATATCTGTTGTAAAAAATGCGTAAATTTTAGATTTTAATTTGAAAATTTTTGTGGTAAATAAAATTTTATTTATTTTCTAATTATATTTTGTTTCAAATAATTTCTATTCAATTTTGTAACGGTATTTTGTGTATTTTACTTTTTTTTTATTGAAAACTAAAAGTATTTGAAAAGGATATTCGTTAAGTTTATTTCATTTAGTTTGTCTTCGATTGGCGTTAAAATTTTCTTTAAATTCTTAACTCGTTCGTTTTGTTAAAAGTACTATTTGCAACTGTTCAAACAGCCAACTAACTTTTATTTTCACTATTGTAAATATTGAAATTTTAACTCAAATAAAAAATATTGAGCTCGATTTAGTATTCTTTTGTTGTTCTTTATTCATTCCGCGAACACGGTTGTTGCTGCTGGAGGAACTCGATTGATAATGCGTCTATTCCGTTATTAAACGTATCTAAGCATCAGACTCTCACATCTCAACAGTTAGACTAAAATTTAGCTTAGAGATCAACTTAGCTCAGCTCAGCTCGAACGATAATCGTAACTACTAAAACTAAAAATCGTTTAGTTTACCTACTATGCACTCAGTGCTGCCAACCCAGTTTGTTTAAAAATCGTCAATTTTTGTGTAAAAAATCGTTAAAATCGTCATTTTGAGAATGAGAAATTGTCAAAAAAATCGTAATTTTCAAAACTCCCTATATTTGAATAGAAAAAAGAGGAAAGTTTAGTTAAAACTTCGTTTTAATCACTTTATTTGTAATTATTTCTAAATTTAGATGTTCTTTATTATTAGTTCCTTTACAAACACGCCGAGCCTGCCAAACATAACTTCCAATACTCACTACGCGAAATAGAATTTTAAGATCACACAGAAAAAAATGTTTCCCTTATTTTTTTCAATTAAATCGGTTTGTTGAAAATTTTAAAAGCTTGCAATTAAAAATTAATTTTATCATTTAAATATTTGCTTAAATTCGGAACTTGCTTGAAATTTTTTAATATTATCGCTCAAAAGCAAATATTTAATATTTATGTAGTTGTGTTTTATAAAGGTTTAGTGGTATTATTAATAAATATTTTAAGTTGTATCGTTCATGAACGAACTAGTTCAATTGAAGGACTATGAATCATTCACCAATGTTTGATCTTTTAGTTCAATCGTTCATTTCGTTATTTTTATTCAAAGAACAATTGCATCTCCAATTCAATCAAATTATTATTTTTTTTTTAGCAAATAGTAATAATATTGTTCCAAATTAGGAAAAACAATTAAAGTCATAAAAAGAAAATGTGTTTTACACAAAATAAATCAATTTTTGTTAGAAAAGTTTCAATTTTATAACACTTTTTGTCTATGTACAGTAAAATTTGTGAAAAACTTGTAAAACATGAATAATGTAATAAATTGTCAAACGAACGAAAAAGTTCACAACACCTAGCGCAATCACAGGTCATAACAAAAAAGAACAATTGAACGATTTGAACGAACTAGTTCACTGACTCGAATTGAACGATAATGACCGAGTCGTTTAATTAAGAAAAGTTTTTTTTTTTTTTTAACAGAAAAAAAATGCAAAAACTAATTTAAAGACTATTTCAAACAAAAACAAAAAATACTCTGATTTCAAAAAAACGGCTTATTTCTGCAAGGAAAAAATTCAAAAAAAATTTCCATAGTGCCTGCACTTCAATAGAAAGAAAAAACCAATTACATTGTGAATTTGTTCACATAAGTATAAATAAATCTGCTAACTAAATTAGAATTTCATGCAGGTAAAAATTCAATTTTATAAAATTCTAGCTATAAAAAATCATTTGGTATGGCAACAACACCTTAATAATAAAAAAAAAAAACATTTGATATGGCAACAACAATAATTTTTTTGGTTTTTTGTGAAAATATACGACATTGATCATTTATTAATCAAATGAGTTATTATTTAATTGAAAAATAATTCAATTTAAACAATGCAAACAGTTCATGAGGAAATTTTAATTTTAAAATCTTTTTCCGATATTTGGTTTCAAAAAACTATTGTACACAAAAAAGACATTGAAGAAAAATATTGAATTAATAAGAATTAAAAACGTGGAAAACAACTCCTTTATCAATGATTTTAAAGCCAAATGAATTAAATTATTAACAATAAACATTTTTAGATTTTCCTTCCTAAAATATATAACAAAATGCCAAAAATTATGAAGTATAAATTTAGTTGAACATTAATTACGTAAATGATTCATTTTTGTTCGATTTGAAATTATTTTATTACATTTTCTTCTCATGTTTTAAATGAAAAGACACTTGATACAATTTTGTAAGTAAATTTTAGAGAAAAAATTTTAAAATTGGATAAAAACTGCAAATTTTTAAAAATCGTCATTTTTCATACAATGAATTTTGTTAAATCGTCAACGTAATTTTATTATATTTCACTTCAAAAATCGTCAAAGTTGGCAGCGCTGTATGCACTAACTAACATGTCATAACATGCCGTGTTTTGTATGTATGTGTATCAGTGTTTGATATCACATTTGATCGTAGCACAGGGAACTAAACTCAATCTTATCACAGTCCAAAATGCCTCGTTTATTTTCCATCTTTACTGTGTGTGGATTCGAAATAAAAACACTCAATAAAAATCAGAGATAAAAACAGATATGGATTTATATGCAGAAATTCAAAGAATGAATTTATTCACTGTAATAAATTTATGTATTTAATTTAACCCTCTAACCGGCAAGCCCGCATCCAGACGGGGTATTTGAAATTGGCCATAAATGCTCCAAATAAGTGCGTTTTAATAAAAAAAATTAAGCTATTTCGATAGAAAACCAAATTTATAAAATATTTTGCGAAGTAGTTTTTTGTGCTCATGGCACAGTTTGGAAGCGAGAAAGCGTTTAAGTTAGAATTTCGTACAATTTCAAAAAATAAATATTTTGAAATGAACTCAACTTTCAAAAATCTTGAAAACATATTTATGTTCACTGGAAACCATTGATACTTAACACAAAGTAAAATTGAAGCTTAAACTGTTTAAAAAAGCTCTAATTTTGGTCCAAGGACATACAGGATTCCAATAGCGTACCTGTAAAGGACACCGTCTTAACTTGAAAACTTATGTACAGATTTTTATGAAACTTGTCAGACAGATTGTATTTAAAAGTATTAGCAGATTATTTTATTTTATTCAATGTTTTTATTCGTGTTTTTCGAAAAACGAAAATCGCCATAAATTCTTAAGTAAAACCACTAATAGTGTCATTCTTGGAAAGGAATAATATATACCTAAACTTAGAATTTTTTTTTATTAGTTTTTGAGATTCGCTCTAAGCCTATTTTGGCTCATATCGTCTAAAATAAGCAACGGAAACAATTTTTGTAGAAGAACATATTGTTTATTTTTCGTGCCGAACAAGTGGTATTAATTTCATTGCAAAAAATCTTAAACCGGTTTGAGGGTTAAATATCGGAAATTTTTTGGTTTCACTTTTAAACCATCATGCAACTTTTCAGCAAGCAGCCATATGGAAATAACTTTTTTAGTGTATGTATATCTAAAGTCTAGTGACTCCATTTTGTATTGGTTTGGATGTGAAAGTTAAAAACTCTGAGCTAAAAAATAAAATGAATGAAATGACTGTTTTAAGTTTCAAGTAAATTTTTTCATTCTTCGACTTTTAAATGGCCATCTATTCTTAAAATTAGCATGTCATAGTTTTTAAGTATATTCAACCTAATGCTGTATATCATTTCTCTCAATTCTAAAAACCTTGAAAAATAATTTTCAATTTTGTGCGCCCCGGTAGGCTAGTTGGTAGCGTGCTGGCTTATCAGTGCGGGGGTCGTGGGTTCGATTCCCACCAGAGGCACTGTTCTGTTTTGGCTACAACGCGCCGAAGGCCACAGTAGCTAGTGCTCGGTAAGGGTAATAGGATATAATTTGTAATTATATGATTATTAATTAATAAAATAAAATAAATAAAATTTTCAATAGGGGTCGAAAATTATTGAAATTAAGAGTTTTTGTTTGAGTTCAACTTTTGATATCTTAATGGCTGTAATAGGGAGTTTAGACTGTAATGTTAATCTAGTAAAAAGAGGATTAATTGCATATGTTTGCGCTGAAATTAGGCTCTTTATCTACTTTTTTCCGTTTATAAATCAACTAAACGATTAATTGTTCAGTCTAAACTCCCTATAAATGACATTTTAAACGATTTATTTACTAATTAAAGCTCAAAATCAACCGACATTCACGTTTTATTCAAATTAAAAAGTAAATTGAAAAGTTCGGCCACGGCTTTGGCCGAATATCTAAAATTTGGCCGAAGTTCGGCTACGGCTAGTAGTTTTTGAAAACTTTGATTTTTTGGTTTAAAATTTGTATGAAATTTGACAACTATACAAGTAGTTTCTGAAACTACTCTTTTCTGACTCTAGTATAAATAAATCTTTTTTAAGAGACTCACAAAAAAAAATTAAGATTGTTAGCAAATAAATTAATTAAAATATAATTTTTCTTATAAAAATTATAAAAATAAAATGTTTGAGCTCGATTTTTCTACAAATTTTTTTAATTTTTTTTAGTCTACTAATATTAAGCAAAAATTTTATTAACTTTTAGCAAGGATTTTTTATTTTTAATCAACTAAGTGTCAGAAAAACTTTTGCTGAATCTACTAAAAGTAAGCTCGCTGATTTTGATCAAATGATTTTGCTGGCATTAGCAATTTTTCTGCAAGCACCCTCCTGGCTAAAATTTTGCTGACTCAGCACAATTTGTTTGCTGACTTCTAAGTTTTTTTTGAGTGTTTTAAGGTTTTTTACCACAAAATTATATTTCTCACATCTATAACACTAGTCGACAAAAAATTTTTTTCTTGGGTTCCTGTTTTAATGCAGAAATTCTGATTCCAGACGACTAAAAACGCCAAAATATCCATTCCCAGCTTTTAAAGTTTGTTTTAACGGTTTTACGTCTATATGTAAATTTTTGGAGATTTTACAATCAGTGTATAGCACTTAGATCAAAAACAACCTTTGATTAAAAAAAAATTTTCTTTTTATTAGTAACATAAAAGCAATCAAAATTTGACATTTAGAAGTCAAAACCAAAAATCATATAATTTTATTTGTAAAAATCACAGTTTCTTATTTGCTATTGATACAAGGTGGCGCAAAAGTAATCCTCCTATCAGAAAATGCTATAAATTTTGCGATTGGCCCCTAATGTCAGTTCTGTTTTGACATTTGTGTAGTAAACACATGCGAAATACACGTTAATAAACAATGTTACGCTATACTGCTCCAGAACGCGGAATATTGGTGACTATTTATTTGACCAATAATCGGTCGGTGACTTTGGCACAACGTGAATTTCGTCGCAGATTTCCTGGCCGTCCAACGCCTACTGGTGAAACACTGCGACGTTTAGCCGCTCGCCTCGAAGAGACTGGCACAACACGAGATGCTGCCAGGCGTGGCAGACCCCGCCGTCGACATCGACCAGACGACGTGCCACGCAAATGGATATCAGTCGACGGTCTTTACAGCGAATTTTGGTACAAGATTTGAAGATGTTTCCGTACAAAGTCCAGACGGTGCATCAGCTGTTAGCTGCTGACCGCCAATCGCGTGTAACATACGCTCAAGCCATCGTTAATCACCACCAAGAGGAAGATGATTTTTCATCAAAAATAATCATGAGTGATGAGGCCCATTTCCATCTTAGCGGGTACGTAAATAAGCAAAATTTACGCTTCTGGGGCACTGAAAATCCGCGTGTAACCCACGAAGAGCCATTACACCCGCTCAAAGTCACTGTATGGTGTGCTGTTTTCGCTGGAGGAGTCATCGGACCTTTTTTCTTCGAAGACGTCGCGGGCCAAACGGTTACTGTGAATGGTGAGCGCTACAGAGCAATGATCAACGAGTTCTTTTTGTCGCAACTTGATGAATTGGGATTGGAAAACATGTGGTTCCAACAGGACGGTGCAACGGCACACACTGCACGTGCCACAACCGATATGCCGAAGGATGCATTTCCCGGGCGCCTAATCTCCCGTTTTGGCGATTTGCACTGGCCAGCAAGATCGCCTGATTTGACCGCTCCAGACTTATTTTTGTGGGGCTTTTTGAAGTCGCGTGTTTATGTCAACAAGCCTCAGACTCTTGCAGCTCTTAAAGACAATATCCGTCAAGAATGTGAGGACCTATCGCCGGAAGTTTTGGCCAAAGTGATGGAAAATGCCATAAAAAGGGCTCAAATGACAATCAACTGTGGCGGCGGCCATTTACATGACATCATATTCTCGACTTGATGTAAAAAAAATTTAAAATACCAAATAAAAATAATCCACAAGAAGAATCAAAGTTTTTCATTTTTTTTTTTAAATTACAGCCAAAAAACATCGGAAGGTTATTTTTGCGCCACCTTGTATATTCTTTTTTTATTTTGTTGAACTTTTTTCGGTATAAAATTTAAATTTTTATCAAAATTAGCAATTGTTAGTGGTCAATAATTTATTTCCCACTAATTATATTAAAAATGTATGCTTTGTTGTGTTAAGTCAAAACTCCCTATGTCAAATTCTCGATTTTTGTGTTTATAGGAAAACTTTAAAATGTTGGTAAAACTTAGCCAGAAAAGCTAAATTTATGAAATTTGGGTATATTTTTCAGTATATCAATTCTTTAGAAACATTTTATTTTCGAGAAATTTACCACGAATGATCTTGAAGGACATTTTTGAAAATTATAATCAATATTTTAAAGCAAAGGATCTCACCTTTCAGTTGATACCCATATTTAAGTCATATCTTGAGTACAAGTACTTTAAATATTTTTTTTTTTTTTAATTGAAACTTTAAAGTCCTTTTAAAATTATTTTTGACGTGATGGCGAGAAACTGAAAATGCAGCTTAACTATATATGGTATCTAGTTTCACGTACACTCAAAAAAAATTAGTAAAGTCAGCAAAAAGTTTTGCTGAGTTAGCAAAATTTTAGTCAGCAGGGTGCTTGCAAAAAAATTGCAAGTGTCAGCAAAATTAGTAGATTCTGCAAAAGTTTTGCTAACACTTAGTTGATTATAAATTAAAAAAATCCTAGCTAAAAGTTAATAAAATTGAATATTAGTAGACTGTAAGAAATTAAAAAAATTTGTAAAAAAAAAATTATTTTAGTTAATTTATTTGTTGGAAATCTTAATAAAAAAATTGTGATTCTTTTAAAAATAAATTACAATACGTTACAAAATATAAAAACGTTCATACTCCAACATTGACGACATGAATAAATTAAATTTCTGAAAATATATTTAAATAGTTATATATAACATAAACAAAACTATCTATTAACTACTTACATCAACGGTTGTCTTTTTTGCAATAAGAAAAAGAAACATAAAAAATTACCTAAGATGTGTGTCCTTGTCTTTCGCTTTAGTCTGTCTATCTGAATATATATTTCTTTGCAATTTGACCACACTACATTTATAATCACTTTAAAGATTTAGTTTAGAAATATACATTTAATGTTTATTAATTTTAACTATTTCATTTTGTCTTTAGGTTAATTAATAGACAAATACTTTGACCAGCCGGTGACAACACAAAATTTAAAGAGTTTTTCAAATCCACATATGTATTCACATTGTTAGCGTCCTTTTGTTTGAAAAACAGATACAATAATCTTAAATGGTTGATTTTCTTATGTGTCGTACAAGAGTGGTTTTCTTTGGTATCATTTTCCTCATCTCTACCACATCGTGACATGCCGCAACATCTACCTGATTCTGCGTATATCTTTCAATCTGGTTGTCACCCACACTATTAATGTGCTTATCAGCACAATTTTTTTTTAGCAAAATAAATTAGTAAAACATTAGGTAAACATTAGTTCAAATCAGTTAAGAGCTAAATAAGTATAATTAAAAGTATAGCTAAAAACACAAATTCAACAAATAATTTGCTGAGAAATAGTATTCTTGATTTACAAGACGTTTTACTAACTTATGTTTTTGAGTGTATATATTGATTTGTCCATGTGTGAGAACTACTGTTGCAAGGTGTTATCATTGCTATCATTTTGTTGTAAAATAAATAAATATATAAAATCAAAATCAAACCATGCTCTAACAAACAAGTAAAATCCAACACCGCCAGTGTTGCCAGGTATGTTGAGCATAAAATCGTCAAATTTTCCAATAAAAATCGTCAAAATCGTCATTATATTTTCAAAAATCGTCAAAACAAAAAATATTTGTTACAAGTGGGATAAAGTTTTAATAAAAAAAATAAAGAACATTAATGTAATTCACATTTCAAGTGCTCTTGTACTATCGGTGTAATATAATACGATTTTTTACACTTTTATGTAATTTAAACTTCGAAAATCATGATATTTTATAACGGTATCACTTTATCACTTTAACTGTTAATTCCTTCTACATAATTCTATGAACACCACTTCAGTAGCACAATTTTTAAATCTTAAATTCTTTTACATATTTTAGAAATTCTTTAACAATGTTATTTTCTTTAACTATTAAATTTGGACTTCCATTACCGAATTAAAGTTTCAAATTGCATTACATGTGATGACATAGTTTAATACAATGAATTGTGAAATTTTTGATTATTTCATATTTTTCATTTTGGGTTGGTTTTTAATATTGCTAAAAATTATTTATTATTTATATTATTATTTATTTTTATTTAAATATTGTTTATTACTGCATGTTTTTCCATTTTGAAATATAAATTGTGAATATCTGAAGTTTCACTTTGGAACTCTTTATTTATATTATTATTAGGCCTGTTTTTTAAGAACCGGATTTATTTTTGGATTTATAAATGAGAATATTCGAACTCGATGTTTGTTTCACAAAAACTTGGATGTTTTTTTTAATTTAAAATATATTATATTTTTATCTCAATCTTACACTAATTAAACTTTATAAAAATATAAATATTAAAAAAAGCAGGGTTGGCATTCAGTAACACTAATAGCGGAATGGAAATTTAAAAAAAGCGATTCTATTAAAGACATGTTTGTTCTTATGTAAATGGTTTTAGTTTTCTATTTAACCTGTTTGATTTTGAAATATCTTGAACTAGTTAAAGTCAAAATAACGCTAAAATACCGAAACGACGATTTATAACGTTATTTGGTTGATGTAACAAAATTTAATGGGTAGAATTTTGAAATAAACCTTGTAAAGACACATGCCACTATTGGAATCATAGCTTTAAAACGTTCATAACGGCATTGGTGTGGCCGTGGCAGGCAACTGCCATTATAATGAAAAGATAGTGTTTGCCAACCATGAAAAAAGTAAGTACTCAGGGAACTTCTGCTGTAAATATTTGTCGTTGTTTCAGTTGTAATACAGTATCTTTATTTTTAAGTGAAAAACAGACATTTGTAGAAGAAATTTAATTTTTGACTACAATTGCATTGCAGTTCATTTTAATAAAAAACCACATTAAATTACAGTATTATGATTTTACATTCATTTTATACAGTAGTTCTTTTTATTTAAAAAAAATAAAAGAAATTAATGTTTGTTTATTTTTTACTGCACTGACTGAACCACTCATTAATAATACAATTGTAGTTAATTTTTTTAACAGTAAAAAACAAATGACTATGTTAGTTGAATTTACTAAAATGTAAGTCGTTCTTTTTTCAAGTGAAATTTCATTTGTTTTTAGCTACATTTGCAGTGTTCTTTACCTTTATTAAGTGCAGAAAATAAATTAAAATATACCTAACATGAATCCATAAAATACCTTTTTTGCTAAACTTTCAATAAAAAATAGTTTTTAGTTTTAACGAAATAATAAAAATCCAAAAATAGATCCGGTGATTTTTTAATAATAGCAAATAAACACGTTTTGCTGACATATTAAACGTTTGTCAAAACATTGTCATTTTGGAAGCAAAAATCGTCAAATCGTCATTTAGTAATTTAAGTACTAAAAATCGTCAAAATGACGATAAATCGTCAAACCTGGCAACAGTGAACACCCCTGTGTTTTGAAAAATAAATAAAAATGGCTCTAATTCTTAATTCTCTCTGTTGAGTGGTTTTCGTTTAGGGGAGCGTATGAGTGATATCTAATTCATAATCATAATACAATTGTAGGTAAATATTTAATATTAATTCTTGCACATTCTTCACAATTATTTGTATTTTTATTTCACTTAATATATTTCATTAAATATTTAACTTTTATTTCATTATTTTGTGATATTTTATTCCAATAAATTATTTATTTTTCCGTTTCTAAATTCACTAAAATTCAGTAACTAACTTTTAGTTTTGTTGTTCCAAATAATAATGATCCATTGTACTAAAAATCTAGTTCAAGAATTTTGTGGCCTCTATTACTCTTGTGGTGTTTCAATGATTTTTCGTAACTTACATGCAAATAGTTGTCTTTTTCAGTAGATTTATTAAAAAAAAAAAAAAACTAAAAGCTGAGTTGTATTTTTGGTAGATTAAAAAGAATTTAATCGTTTAAAAACATAAAAGATTTTAAAATATGAAATTATATATTATGTGTGACTACACCTTTTGTCACTGTTATCAAGAAAATATCAATTTAAATTCAGAAAATATCAATTGAAATTTAAAAAATATCAATTGAAATTTAGAAAATATCAATTGAAATTTAAAAAATATCAATTGAAATTTAAAAAATATCAATTGAAATTTAGAAAATATCATTTGAAATTCAGAAAATATTAATTGAAATTGATTTTCTCTATATCAATTGTAATTTTCTGAATTACAACTTATGCCTTTTTGAATTTCAATTGATATTTTCTGAATTTCAATTAAATTTTATGAATCTTAATTCATATTTTCTGAATTTCAAATAGAAAATCTGATTTTTCAATTGATATTTTCTGAATTTCAAATGAAAATTCTGAAATTCAATTGATATTTTCGTAATTACACTTGCAAAAGGTGTAGTACTCTTCTAAAATGTTGTATACTTATCATCCTTTTGTAAATTAAAAAAAAAAAATTGTATATATTCGTATCAACTCGTATTATTAAAAAATAATACGAGTTAATTGTGCAATTTATTAGCGCATGTTCAAATAGGTGCTAATTATTTATACAATACTAAAAATTTTATTGCCGAATCAATGTTAATAACTTGTGATTTAGCCGAAATCTGGTAATATTTAAATAAATAAATGTTATTTCTATAAATGATAAAAGTTTAGTTTTTTGTACTAAGAGTGTATCACAAAACAACCACTTCAATTTAGCTGAAGTTCAGAAATGAGTCTTTCTAAGCCAGGTGCCCGCTAAAGAAAAAAGTATATCGTATCAATATTAAACTTACAGTATTTGTTGTTCTATATGATACAGTTAACAAAAGTTTTACAGTAGATCTATTTAAAACGACAGTAAAAAAAAGGTAAATATAGTTCAAAAGGCGACACATGTAATTACCGTTAAAATAACTAAACATTTTAGTTTTTAGTTGAAAAACAACTAACAAGTGCAATAAAAATATCTAATGCAGTTTAAACAACTGATCATTTTTACTACAAAAATTTTGAAACAACTGAAAAAGTTGTTAAAAAAAATACTGATTTTAACAGTTATTTTTTGGTATTTTAAAAATAAACTTTTAAAAAAAATAGTTTTTTTTTCTCTTTCGATTACAACAAAACATATTTTTTCCTACATCTTACATAAAATTATTATTATATATAATATATAACATAATAATATATTATGTCTTCTAAAAAATATTTTTTGTGTGATCTAAGATATGCTTATATATGGTGCCAGATGTATTATACAACTTAAGATATATTTATAATTATGTATGAGTCCATATATGAAACAAGATTAACAATTTAATATGAGATATGATTATATATGATCCAACGTACTTAATATTTTATATGTGGATACATATAATAATATATTGTTATATATAACCCCATACATAGTTATAAATGTGCCAGATATCTAAATTAATTTAATTTAAAATTATATATGTCGTGGGATATAAATAAATCCAATTTAATCTTAAAATATCTTATTCGATCCACCACATATTACTTATCTTTTTGATCTAATTAGATCCAATTATATCTATGTGAATCTTATGGGATATTTTGGGATCTATCAGGATTTTAATTAATATCAAATTGGATCCCCCAATTTTGATATAAAGTTTTATCTAACTTAATCCAATAATATGTTTGAGGGATGTAATTGGATATTACTGGATACAGCAATTTTAAGATGAACTTAGATAAGAAAAACATCGATCGATATAAAATAAGATATAGTTTAATATTTCAGATATAACTTTGTGTTGATCCGGAAGTCAAAATTCCAAACGTTATTGCATTGGAGATACATTTTCTAATTATTATTTTAAAACTATGAATATTTTAGTAATAAAAATAATTATATTATTATTTTATCGAACAACAACTGTAATTGCAGTTAAAAACGACAACTAATGTAAACAGTTATGAACTTAATATAAAAAAATCCAAAAGTAGATTCAGTTTTGTTTTTTAAACAAAATATTTATTAAAATTTTTTTTTTTAGAATTACTGTTAACCCTTTCACTACCGACTTTTTGTTTGTGGATATATTTCTATTTTGACTTCCCCGTTCTACCCGTCAAACAATGAGCCCGAAAATCGAATTTTTGAAATTTCTCAGCCCAGTTTTACCACGTAAATATTCAAATAACCAAAAATGCTTTATTTATTTGGTCATATGCGAAGCTGCATGCCAAATTTCGATATTCTAACTCTTTTTAGTTTACGAGATACACCAAACGCCGCTTTATTCGGAGATGGAAAAGGTTCATTAAAAAAATCGGACTTAACGAATATCGCGACTATATTGCCCTGATCCATAACGAATTTTTTTCAATCGCCTATATGCTAATGACAATATTTAAACAAATATATAAAGTTCTATTGCATAATTAAAATTTTTATATTTACAAGTTTGATATAATTTTTATTAAAAATAAAAATTATGTTTTTTCGTCCTTTAATTGTGCAATGTCCTAACAAATAATCTATAGAGTTTTTGTTTTAAAATTTATTAATTGACCTCTTTCAGGAATGTGTTGATAGATCTATTTCGGGAATTTTTTAGGTTCCCATCATCAAAACACGTTTTGAAAGAAGTGACAATCCCATGAAAGATATCAAACATTCATATAACCTAGTTTTCCCAAAAAGCTTCCAGTTTATTTTTGATCAATGGTGATAATCTTTAACTTCGAGTTCATGTATTAGTTCTCATTTAGTGGGCGTCGTACAGTGCGTACAGAAGAAGTCATTGCTGCTGTAAAGCGTAGCGTAGAGAAAGTCCCCAATCAGTCTATCTGTCAATGGTGACCGCAATAGAGTCATGATTACTGACTTTTTCATGGAACTTTGAACATACACCATCCATCACAAGAAATCAGAGATTTACATTTTTCTACACAGCAATTGTAAAATACTTTATTTTTATATAAGGATTTTTCGGCATATAATTGCTTTTTTAATATAGAATATAGTAGTTTACGTTTCTACGTTTTCCAACGATTATTTCAAATTCACTTTTTTTATATACAATTCACTTGTATGTGCACAATATGTGACAACTCTGACTATAACAATAATTTACAAAAATCGTTATTACAATTGCATCAAATAACAATTTGTGTTAGTCCTAACGGTTTTTAGTTTCCGACTATACTTAATAAACCAGTTTAATATGTAAAACATTTCTCAAAACCCAATAACCCAAAAATAAAACGCCCCAAAAATATTTTTGATGAAAAAACCCCAAATAATTATTTTTGGGGTTTCTTTCGTTTGGGTACAATTTCGTAATGAAATAACCCACAATTCTTTTGGTGAAGACGTTTCAACGTAAAACTTTGCACGTCATAGCTGTTATATAAAGTCATCCTAACCTTGTCCATCGTTCCTCTCAATTCATAAAACCTTGAGAAATAAGAGGCATATAACGTCAGTTTCAATAGGTGTCGAAAATTTTTGAAGTATTTAATATCTACTTTCTGCCCCAAATATCGCTTAAACAACACAACATTTCGAAATGTTTTAAATACAGTTTTGAAGTGATGGATTTCTAAATTACATTGATGCCGAAACAGAGTAGGTATACATTTTTTTTCTCGCTACTTAAGAGAAATTCAAAATAATTGTTTTTATGAAATTGTTACGCTACTCAATCCAACAAAAGTCATATAATAAAGGCTAGAATGGAGTAAAGTTTTTGTAGCCGTCAAAAAGTGACAATCGTAATTCATTTTATTATAATTAATTACTGAAGATCTTTTTTTTCAGTAAGATTTTTACATGAAGAAGAACAAAACATTTTTATTGAAAAATTTAACGGACACAATGGATATGCCAGACTGCAGCAGTTTCGTCCCTCCAAGGACGAGTCAGTGGTTAATTTATGTGTCAAATGAACAAAGTATTTTATATTGTTAAGTTGCGCTATATGAAAAAATGTTTACTTTGTGCCGTAGTGAGTTTCAAACCCACAGCCATACATCAGGCTCGTAGCATCATCTGTTAGCGAGTTGAGCCACGGTCGACACAGCGATGAATGTGGCTAAGTGGAGTTCTTTCAATCACAGCATTCACAATTTATTGTTTTAATGGAATAAGATGAAACAAAAATTTGTAGTTTTTTAATCAAAGATGCCAAACCAGTCAAAATGACTGGTCCGGTCATTGTAGCGCTTAAGTCTAGAAGTTTTTAAACACTATTATTATGTTTTGTTTATTTATCATTCTAGTAAAATGAATAAAAAAATATATAAATATATAAACGAACGATAAGATTAAGAACAGTTGGAGATACTGGTCATTTAGTTTAAGTATTTGAGACTAAAAATAAACATTTATAATACAAAAAACTAATTCATAATAGGTACTCTTGCAAAATACTTTCAGTAAAGATACTAGTGAAAATATATATGGGCTTATGTCATAAATATTTAAATCTTTTGAAACTGATATTATTTTTCAATAACTTTCGCAATTTTTCTGTTTTAGAATAGCAGGTTATATGTTTGGATTAACAACACTTTAACTAGTCGAAGTGCTAAATTTTGGGACCATAAGTCTATATTTATAATTGATAGCGTTATGCAAAGTGTTAAAAATCTTTTGAAACAAGCTGACTTTTTTTGTTCTCTTTGTTTTTTTGTTTCGGGCTTTTAACTTTTGGACTCGTTTTGGTATTACACAATCTCCCAACACTCGAGAGATAAATTCAACACGTTCCTTAGTGACGCGCCACCACCTACACGGAAAAAACTAAATTTCAATTAAAATATTTGTTGATTCCATTAAAAGTTTAATTGAATTCGGTCCTATTAAACAAATTGTAGTATCAATTAAAATAATTTCTGACTATTTAATTGATTTTATTTTCAATTAAGGTTTTAATCATATCTATTAAAAATTAATTTGGATATTGGCTACAATTAAAAAACAAAATTGTAGATACTTTTAAAACTTTAATTAAAATGTGGAAAAAATTTAAAAAAATTTGGGTAAAAAATCGCCAATATTTAAAAATATCAACAAAATTGTAAAAAAAATCGCCAAAATTTAAAAAAGACGTTAAAATTAAACAACAACAAAAACGCCAAAATAAAAAAAAATCATCAAAATTTAAAAAAACCGTCAAAATTAAACAAATAAAAAACACCAAAATAAAAAATATCATCAAAAATTTAAAAATCGGCTTAAAAATTAAAAAATAGGCAATATTGGAAAAAATTAGAAAACCATTGTCAAAGTTAAAAACATCGCTTAAATAAAAAAAACGCGTAAACTGGAACAAATCGCCAAAATTGAAAAAGTCGCTAGTATTTGAAAAAATAGCCAAAACTGAGAAAAAAATTGAAAAAGATCACCTAAATAAAATTTAAAACGTCTATATCTCGAAAACATAATTTTTTTTGATTATTTTTTCTCGATTTATTTCAATTTGGCGAATTTTTCAATCTATGCGTTTTTTTTTTTCAATGTAAGACATTTTTTTTTATTTAATTTTATTAAATATTTGCGAATTTTTTGCATTAACAGTTTTTTTTTATTTGAATTTTGTTTTTTTTTATTTAGTTTTTTTTTCTTTGTTGTTATTATGTGTTAACATTTGTAAAAATATGTTTTATGTGTACAAAATTCTTTTTCAATTAAACATGTAATCTATATTATTAAAATTTTAATTGAAAGTGAGTTTGAAACCAAACAAAAGTTTAATTTAAATTTTTTTGACAATCATGTTTTCTTTGTAATTCTTTGCATAATTTGTTTTTGTTTTTTTTAAATAGTAAACAATGATATTGACAGATTTTAAAAACCTAGAAATAATAGTGGCAACGCATATAATTGATCGCCATCACAATTTTTTATCAAAAGGGACTGTGTGCTAGAAAATGTTCTCTTGTATCTAAAAACGTTTTGCTCCTTTAAATAAACACTCAAAGCAAATTATTATTTTTTAATATCGCTAAAAACGCGTTTTTAAGTTCAAAATAAAATTTTTTGAAACACCACAAAATTCGACAAAGATTTTTTGGAAAACACAAAATAAGAGAGTAAATTTCCAAAAAAAACCGGAAAAAAATTAAAAATGGTATGCAGTGCGATTTTTCTTTTTTGAATTCAATCAAAAAATATCATTTTGAGAATTTTTTATAATTTTTAAATATAAACCGCCATAGCTTTTGCGTCCCTTGTAGAAAGTGATTCACGCAATTGGATTTGAATTCGGCAAATAGTTCTTTATTATCGTGTAAAAAGTTTAAAAAAAATATAACCCCAATTTTAAATATTTTTGAGAATAGCCCATATATTTATTTTTGATATATTTCTATCAAGATTACCACTTAAACAATATTATATGCAAAAAAAATGTCTAACTTGCCGTTGAAAATATCACTAAAAAAACCGCGATTTGTTGTTTATATTGATTATGATAAATTCAATTTCTTTTTTACTTTAATTGTGTATCACAATCCATCGTCCACATAATGTTAAACCTCGATTTTTGAGCAAAATACTGTTTGGGAATTTAGCACAAATTTTTGTTTGTTTTAATTATAAAATATTAAAATCAAACTACCCGTGTAAAAAGAGTTCTATATTGTTTTATATTATTTATTAATACAATTATATCTCGTTATATATTGCTTGGTATGGCACAATTTCCGAATTGCCCCATATCTAAATATACCATTTTACTTATGTTACCATGTTTAATCAAAGAGTATATACATGTAGAGAGACTACACTTCCCACGCCTCTCAGCAACAAAATACCGAACTCGGGCAAGCAAATGAAAACGTTTTTTTACACTAAAAAATATATTATATTTATATTTTGTTATTTTCTATTAAAATTTAATGTATTTTAATTTTATCTTTATCGTTAAAAATTTTAAATAAATAAACATTTTATTAAATTAGTATTCAAAAACATGATCATAATTAATTCAAACTTTTAATTTTCTGCACCATGTTTTCATTTCATCCGTGCGAGTACGAAGAAATAAAAAGAGGGCAGATTGAGAGAGACTGATTTAATCAGATCTGCCACAGCGATTTTACATTGCTAGATCAAATTTAATCCAGTTCCATATACAATTTTAAATGATATTTTTATTCGAATTCAATTAGATTTCAGTTTAAATTGGAAAATGTTTGAATATTTCTTAGGGAATTATTTTATCACAAATTTGTGTGGAGTGTTGCGTTATTTCTTTGGTTTTTATTAAAATATATATTTTCATATAAAGTTCACTTCACTTTAAAACCAGCGGCAATATCCACTTTCCCAATATATTCTTACTACAAATAAACATTTTATAATATCTTAATGAATTCAAATAAGAAATTCATGTTTTATTTTAAATAGTCCCGAATTTTTGGCATACGAACCCTCGGCGAAGACGAACTATTTCTGCAGTCCCACAAACAAGATTTCATAACATTTTACATTTTTAATACGAACTTTCCAAAATTTTGCAATTGTTCCATTATTTTTTTTTTAATATTGAACGATTTTCAACCGAAAACATATAAATTTTTGAATAAATGTATCGAAAACAATTTTTTTAAGAAATTAAATCAAAGAATTTCTCAATTTTTAAAATTGTTTTAAGTTTTAAAGACCTTGTGCGAAACTATTAAAAATGATAAGGACAATTTTATCTCCGTCAGCTGAATTTTTCTTGAATAAAATATATAAGTTCGATACGATTGGAGACTTTTAAATTGCTATTCATGCATTATTTCATTCTTCATAATTAATTTGAAATGAAAATAGTTTAAAAACTACAACTTTATTTGAGAATGCTAACCCGAGTAAAAAGTGTTTTATATTACTTTATATTATTTAATACAACTATATCTCGTTCTATATTGCTTTGCATGGTACAATATATAAAAACATTGTTTTTCGAACAAATTTTATATTGCCCCATATATAAATGTATCTTTTTGCTTATGTTACCATATTAAATCAGATCTGTAAGATCAAATTTAATCCATATTAAATCAGATCTGCCACAAGGAATTGTAAGATCAAGTTTAATCCGGTTCCATATACAATTTTAAATTATTTATTTTTTTTTTTTTCGTTAGACCAACACAGGGGATGCCACCTATAATGCAATGCATTGTGTTGATATCAGGAAATTAGGTTATGGGGAGGAGGAAAGAGGGAGTAGTGTTTGTGAATATTTGATTTGAATTTCGCTACATTGTAAGTGACAGGAAAGACCTCCGCGGGGAGTTTATTCCACATACGGCTAGTACGGCTGATGAACGAATTTTCCCTGTAATGCGTTGTGCGGCTACAAACGGATGATCTCTGCTAGATAAGCGAGTGTTTGGAATGAAAATACGGGCCCTGGGGATAAGTTCACTTATCTCAGCAGAACAATTTCCATGGTAATATCGATAGAACAATCAACCCACATTCCGACGATGCTCCAATGAGTCAATAGAGCTTGATACCCTCTCGTCATTGATGAGCGCCGACGCCCTCCTTTGCACACGGTCCAGAAGCTCGAAAATAGACTGAAGCCCCTGATCATATATGGGAGTTGTATTCCATTTTCGGTCGGATATAGGTGGTATAAATATTAAGTAAATCGGAAGGAGTGAAGTACTTCTTACACCGTCGCAGGAAACCGAGACACTTGAATGCTTCTTTCGACACCTGGAAAATGTGCTTATTCCAACGGACATCAGACTGAATCCTCATGCCCAGAACATCAAGAGTATCCGATTCTTCAATATTAATACCACCCAATTGAACAGGTGACAGCGTTAAATCCACGGACCTATGGGTTAACATACAACATTGGGTCTTGTGCGCATTAAATTCTACCGAATTTGCACGACCCCACTCAGAGATTTTAGAAAGATCATAATTGAGTGTATCATTCATATTCTGCCTTTTGCCCCCAATCTCCTCAAGGCTTGGCCTACGATCGAAGGAAAATGAATGACAAATGTTGCTATCATCTGCAAAAGAGTATTTTTAATTTAAATTAATTATGCTACATTTATAATTGGAAAATGTTTAAAAATTTTTTCAAGGAAACTATTATTGAAATCTACTAGAAAAAATCTTATTAGCGAGTTTTTTTTTTCTTCAACAAGAAAATGGACTTTAAAAAAATTGGTGCATAACAAAACGTACTTTTTTACTTTTTTTATATCAAAACGTACTTTTTTTATAGTCATTGTCACTTATTTCTTTAAGATATAGTAGAAGATATAACATAAGATATAAGATATAACAATAATAATATAAGATATAAGATATAACAATAACATTCCCAGTAAGAGGACATAGTTTTTTTACCAGCTTATAGAGTTTTTGGTCGTGTTGATAAAGATCTGAAAAAACATGCTGTTATAACGACAGTAGAAGAATATTCTAAAAGAAAAAGACTGGAGTATCCTCAATATAAAACAACTTGAATCAATTTATAAAAAAATTAAAAATATTCAAAATATATAACGGATAAAATTTTATAAAAATGTTTTAAAAAATGGCAGTACAAAGTGTTTAATTAAAACTTTCAAGTTTTTTAAATTCGAATTAAATGAGGAACGAAATACCAATATAGATCTTCTTAAACGAGGAAAAACCCTTTTTCAATTTCTCGCCTTGAAGAAATTTCAACAGGCCGTTGGATTAACGCCGACAAGAGAAAAGATGTAGAAAATATTTTAAAAAAGCAGTTTGGCAATGACTGGACTGAAAACAACACATTAGTTTGTTACAAAGATATCCTTTATAATCAAAATGAAAATGCGGGGGATAAAATGGACAAAAATAATGAATGTAGCTGCATTGAAGATGATTTTGGAACACACGTTTAATTAATTAATAAACTTATTCAAACTAGTTTTTGTATTAAAAAATATCTATACTGAATTTAAATAAATATTTTAGTTTTAATTTAAATTAAATTTTATTATATTTTAAAATTTGCAGTAAAAACTGGCACCGTAGTGTTCAAAAAAAACCAAAATTACAGTAAATTGTAATAACATAAATCCTTTATTTCTCATTTTGTCTTCACAAAATCAAGTATTGCTTATGAAAATATTTTTGTAATGTCTTTTTGTGTCTATAACTTCTTGTAAGCAAATTGGTGTATTTTTGGATGATGTAAGATATCCTGTCAAAATATTACCGTTAAAAAAAAATCGCACACCAAAACGTTCTTTTTTCCTTATTTTTTAACAAAACGTACTTTTTCACTTTTTTTTTGTCAAAACGTACTTTTTCACTTTTTCGTTTCTTTTGATCTCTTTTGATTGTGGTTTGATGCATCTTATGATAAGCTATAAACTTCTTGCTATTTCCAGGTTCATGCCGTTTTATAAGGGGATGAAAAACTTAATCCTCAATTTCCCACAAATTTTAATTGAGGTAAAAAGTACGTTTTGGTATGCAGCTCCTCAAATATGCTACCATATAATTTTTTTTACTCGGGTATTAACTCAAAGATTATCAATGGATAAAAACAGACGAGTATTTAAATTTTTCTTTTATAAATATTTATGATAAAAATTATATAAATTTACGATTATAATTTGTTTTAATTTTTTAAACTTATAAGGTTAAACAATAATTTTTATATTATTATTATTATTATTTGTTTTTTTTTTTACAAATTTGAATACCAAATTTATCACTTTTTATATTTATATTTTTGTTTTTGTTATTAAATTTTACTACATTTATTATTTTTCTGCATATTTTTAAAAATTTTAGTTTCCGTAAAGCTTTTCAAATATATCGCGTCAGTTTTTAGTTTAAAATTAAATTTCCGTTTAATGATTGTAGAATATTTATTTTTTTTTTTTTACTGCGTCCTCAAACACTTTGCATTTGTTAATAATAATGTGTTTTTTTTAATGAAATGTGAAATGATTTTTAAACACAATTTAATATTTTTTCTTTATTCTACATCTTATCAGTTACGGAGAGTTTTTGTTGATTTTGTTTTTTATATTGTTTTTTTTTTAATATACAATTAAAATTAAATATATTATTACTTTTTTATATACAATTAAAATAAAATATATTATTATTAAAAAAAAAAAGATCTTGTATAAAGACCCTGTCTACTACACCATTTTCACTTGTTATTCAAAAAATCACACATTAATTTAAAAAAAATAACAATTGTAATTTCAAAATTGCAATTGATTTTTAAAAAAACATTAAATGTAATTCAAAAACACCAATTGTAATTTTAAAATTGCATTTGTTATTCACAAAATACCATATCATCGGCTAGCCTGCAAGTAGTGCTATGTGTTATTTAGAATTTTTTTTTGTACCATTGAGCGCATCGCTATGAAACAGAGATTATATCCGGATTTCTTTTAATACAGTATTGTAGTAAATAAGGTCAGGCATGAATCATTTAAGGCATATCATGTCAATAAAATATCTTAAAAACATACTCGTAATAATTATACAGTTTTACAAATTTCTTGTAAAATATAAAAATGCTTTACTAGGCTTGTATATACAGTAGGCCGGGTCGATTGGTATGGAGGCAAAAAAATCGCTCAACGTTCAAGGAAAATCGTATTCTAGGGATCAAAATAAGAAACTTTGCCGAAGGA
The DNA here is from genome assembly GCA_021234595.1 of Delia radicum. Lineage (NCBI taxonomy): Eukaryota > Metazoa > Arthropoda > Insecta > Diptera > Anthomyiidae > Delia > Delia radicum. The sequence goes on along the minus strand of CM037854.1, from coordinate 12,748,522 downwards.
ACCATACCTCTAAAACGAATTCTGATGTCCCGACTTTTGACCCGTAGGGTCAAATTTTGAAAAATTACACTTTGACCCATTTAGAGTGCCCCAATCGAGTCCAACCCAATTGAATATAATTTATACATTCATCTGCTAGAGCGTCTTCCGGAGAAGAAATAGAGACCCTAATCTTGGAAAGACTCCTCCTACTTTCTGAAATATCTCTATCCCGAGATTTGTACATTTTGCTATAAAAACACGGCTAAAAATGTCCTCTTTTAACTTAAATTGTAACCCCTTAACGGTCACCTAGAATGATGATTTATGCATTAATCTGCCAGCGCGTCTCCCGGAGAAGAAGTAGCTCCCATCATCTTGGAGAGATTCCTCCTACTTGCTGAAATATCAAAGTGGGTTTTTTCAAAATTTGACCCTACGCGTCAAAAGTCGGGACATCAGAATTCGTTTTAGAGGTATGGTTCCTTCGGCAAAGCTCCTAACCTAACGACCTAAAATGATGATTTATGCATTAATCTGCTAGAGCGTCTCCCGGAGAAGAAGTAGCTCCCATCATCTTGGAGAGATTCCTCCTACTTTCTGAAATATCAAAGTGGGTTTTTTCAAAATTTGACCCTACGCGTCAAAAGTCGGGACATCAGAATTCGTTTTAGAGGTATGGTTCCTTCGCCAAAGTTTCTTATTTTGATCCCTAGAATACGATTTTCCTTGAACGTTGAGCGATTTTTAAATCGACCCGCCCTAATATACAGTCAAGGAAAAAAGTCTACAGACACCCTTTGATTTATAGGTTTTATAGAGTTTGTGAAGAAAATTAAAAATATATTTATGTCAATATTTAAGGTATTAATGAATACGTTTATTTATAAAAAAAAAAGTAATTCTGTTACATAATAAATACAAATAAAAAAATGTTAACTTTTAGTATTTTGTCGGTCCACCTAGAGCATCAATAACTGTTTGAAGACGACGGGACATTGATCTCACCAAATTTTCCATAATATCGGGTGTTATTTCGGCCCATGCACGAATAAGGGCGGTTTTCAATGTTTCACGTCCACTAATGTTATATTTTCGTACCGATTTTTCTAAAACGTCCCATATGTGCTCTATAGGGTTTAAGTCTGGAGACTGGGGTGGTGAATTGAGCTGTCTTGGGGCATAGTATAGAAGCCAGTCTCGAACAACTTGTGCAGTATGCTTAGGGTCGTTATCTTGTTGGAAAATCCATTGATTTCCCAGGCCCAAGCTATCAACAGATTACGTTCCAATATGTTCTTATATTGATAGCGGTTCATATTACCCTGGACAAACACCAAACGACCAACTCTAGATGACGCAATGGCGCCCCAAACCATAACGTTACCACCACCATGTTTGACAGTAGGTATTATATTTTTTGGATCAAGTTCTGTGTTTGGTTTTCGCCAAACTTTGGATCGACCATCACTTCCAAAAATGTTATACTTACTTTCGTCGGTAAATAAAACACGCTTCCAAAAATCCATATCCTTGTCTAGATGTGCTTTAGCAAACTCAAAGCGAAGTTTACGATTCTTCGCTGACATTAGTGGTTTTTTTCGTGCCACTCTGCTATTAAATCCATTGTCATGTAAAACATTTATTATTGTTCGTGGAGTAACAATTATATTGGAACATTTTTCGATGTGTTCCGCCAATTATGGGGCACTTATTTTCGGATCCTGGTTGACTACTTTAATAATACTGCTAACATCGCGTCTCGAAAGCTTCTTAGGTCTGCCATATCGTGGCTTACTTTTGGTACTATTGGTATTATTATAATTTCTAATGATCGTCTGTACAGTAGTACGACTTAATTTAACTGTCTTAGCAATTTCTCCATAAGATGTAAGGAGTTGCCACGCTGTATGTAGACTTTTTTCCCGCTAATAATTATGTTTTTCCCTAAAAATTTCTATGTTTTATTTTTTTCATATTTTTTTTTTCTTCAAATAATCTTTATTTTAAATGCCTTAAACATTGATATAAAATGTTTTTCAATTATAGCTACTAATTCAATAGAACTTCAAATCCGTAGGGTGTATGTATACTTTATTCCTTGACTGTTTATATTTTACAAAATTTGTAAATATTTTACTAGAACTTTGTAAAACTAACGTGAAACTTATGCAGTTGTATAATTACTAAACACTTCGATAATATTCGCCCAGTTTTTTTTCTGCGTGTAATATAAATCAGTTTTTTTCGCTCTCCTGAAAAACACATAGAACCACTTTCAGGCAATTTGTTATAAAAAAAAATACCATATGTTATTGAAAGAATCACATTTGTTTTGAAAAAAACGCAAAAAAAAAAATATTTATAATTCAAACTAATTTGGTTTTACCCTTCACAATAAACAATTACAAATGAAACAACAACAAAAATATTTTAAAAAAATATGTTAGAGGTAAAAACAAAACTTTGAGGTGAAAAACTTTTTTGAATGTAAAAAATAATTATTTTTGAGGTGAAAAAAAAATTTTATGGTCAAAAAAAATGAGGTGAAATGAAAATTTGAGATAAATTTTAAATATTATATTCACCTCTTAACGGCTGGTGGAAAAATATGACGTTATATTTTATACAACAGACACTACTATGAATTGTACCTTCACATTTTTACTCATAACTTTTGAACCGTTGGCCCGATTTAATTTTCAGTACCAAACTTTTCGCGAAAGCTCCAGCAATCTAGGTGATCAGTTTCTATATCCGTTTCGCTCAGTTTCTATATCCGTTTCGCTCCGTGATCGCCATTTTAACAGACAGACGGACAGTGCTAAATCTGCTTAGAATTGAATAGGCATCAAGAATATAAAGGGTGTTTTTTATACAGGTATAGAACTTTATGTTGGCAATACTTTTTTAACTGGTGGCCATTTTGTCAGCTGGCAAGTGATTTATGTTTAGTTTGGTTTGGCATTTCAACATGAATAGACTGACGCCTTAACAACGCTTCCAAATTGTGCCAATTTATTTTGAAAATCATGGTTCTGTTCGAAATACTTATCGCGCACTACGTTCATTTTACGGTCAACATAATCGTCCATCAGAGCAATTAATATGATTAACTGTGGAACGTTTCCGCACTACGTTTACTCTAAATGATAATATGCATCCACAGAGACGTCGTGCAGTGCGTACAGAATAAATCATTGCTGCTGTGTCATTGCTGTAATCGGTCTATCCGCCATCGTGACCGCTATAGAGCCATGACTACTGACTTTTTCTTTCATCAATTGAACAACCATGATGTACAGGAGCTGTGATTTCAACAAGACGGCGCAACATCTCACACAGCTCGTGCCACAATTGATTTATTAAAGGAAACGTTTGGTAACAGCATAATTTCACGTTTCGGACCCGTGAATTGGCTTCCAAGATCGTGCGAATTAACGCCGCTGGACTATTTTCTGTGGGGATATGTGATGTCGCTAGTCTACGCCGATAAGCCCGAAACGATAAACCACTTTGAGGACAACATTCGCCGCGTTATTGCCAATATACGGCCACAAATGTTGGAAAAATTCATTGAAAATTGAACCTCCAGATTAGCCCACGTCCGAGCCAGCCGTGGCGGTCATATACCAAAAGTCATATTTAAATTATAATGCCAGAAGATTATCTTTCGAATAAAGTAAATTTCATGTCAATTTAAAAAAATCATCTTTGTTTAATTCCATTTCAAAGTTCTATACCTCTATAAAAAAAAAACACCCTTTACATACTTTATGGGGTCTTAGCCGATATTTCGACATATCGGAATGACAAACCCTCCTCACATATGGTGGAGGATGTAAAAAGAGCATTACATTAGCTATTTTTTTATGAACAAATGTAATTTTTTGAATAACATACCGAGCCCTAACCACCAAAAAGTCGTAAGTGTCAAAGTCGCAGATAGTTTTAGTTTTTTTTTCTAATTTTTCTTTGGTTTATCCGATTGCAATGAAATTTAAATATGGTATAAAAGTCCAAAACAAAATGCAAATTAAATATTTTTGAGCTGCCAAATCTCAATTTTAGGGGTCTAATCTGATCCCATTTTTGTTTTTTTGCGTTATTTTTTGAATGGTCGAAAGAAAATATATATATATTGAATATCAATAAAAGTGTTTTGAATGTCGAATCCAACGCTGCATAATACATGATTAAGCTTGCCCAAGATTTTGAGTTATTCATTAAAGAAAAAAGACGTATGCGAAACTTTGCTGTCACGAAATATGTAAACAAACTGTAGTTTGTCTTATAGGAGTTGGCGCTTACGTCTTTTTTGCTTAAATTCGTAACGGTACTTCCTAGAGTTATAAAATTTTGATCAATTATGCAAATGATCGAAAAAAAAGATTTTCATCAAAATATGTAAATCGAAAATCATGGCACTTACGTCTTTTTGCGGATAGGGGTCGATGTCATATTTTTCACACACCGAAAAACGTTTTATTTTTGGTTTTCAACTAAAAAATTTAATAAAAACAAATTGTTGTTAAATAACAAAGTTGAAAATAAAAAGTTGAAAAAAGTACTAATCTTTTTTAAACTTTTGTACTAAGCTCAAAAACTTTCTAGGTGTTAATAAACTTGCATAAAAACATGAATATAATGCGGTGTTAATACCTTCACGACTTACATTGCGGCAAAATAATTTGTGGTATCAACAAAACCGGAAGTTGTTGTACAAAACAAGGCATCACTAAAAACGGCACAGTCTCTAGAATATAACAATTTAAAAACAGCATTAAAAATATGCAAAGTAATAGCGGTTTGCCAAAAAATGGTGTAACAAATTACATCCTGTACCCCGTTTCTGTATCTAATGGGAGAATTTTTCGCATCGAGAAATGCATGGTCACCCTGCTTTATACAGGGTGACTTAAGAGATGATAAAGTTAGCTACATTTTTGGTGCTAAATCTATCAGATCTTGTAACTTTTAAAATGTGGACAAATGTATTTTTGAAAAATGCGTAATTAAAAAGAGAAATAACTTGAATGCAGAGTTTGATTTCCTTTTTCGATTGATTTTATATTTAATTGTGTATGACTCACTCTATGTAAAGCAGAGCAAGGTTGTATTCTACACGTTTTGTGCGAAACTTTTTTCGATGCGAAAGTTACAGAAACGAGGTGCTGGATATTAATAAATATATAAAACTATAACTAAGTTTTTTTTGCAATTTTTTTAATTTGCAAATTTTTTATACCTAAGTTTTTGGATTTAAATTGCCGAGGTCAAGCCCGGTAGTAATATTTATGGTTCACATTTGATTAAAAATCTTCAAATCTAACCCAATATTTTGCAACAGACGCGATTTGTTAAATATTTTATATGGCAGGTATTTACACATTATACATAAAAATTAATTATGGGACCATCTGAACATGTTATGATGCAAAATTTTTAAATGATCTCGAATTTTCATATGGGGAGCCATATAATATAAAAACTTTTCCAATTTTTTATTTGACCCTTTGTCTTGGATATTCATTTGTTTACGTTGATAGTTAATTTAGCGATAAAGTTTGCAAAAACCGCAAAAGACGAGATAACGCACGAATTAGCGTGAAAATTTAAGTTTGGTGAATCCCATTTGTACCATAAATACTACTACAGGTACTGTCCCTGTTTATTTAAATTCGCAACAAATATATAAAAAAAAATAGGAATTACAAAAACTGCAAATAATAAATAGTTTTATATATTTATTTATTTACGGGATGTAAACCGCGTATAAGTTTTGTAGCGAATTTGTTAATCCATAACGCGTTTTTTAGCATTACGACATTATTTCTCAGTTTTACAAATGCAGTTTTCAAATAACTAAAATTTAGGGACTGCTCGCTTTTCTGTGGTATCTATTGTGGTACAATTTACCACTAATCATATGGTTTTGCCACAATGTACGTCGTGGAAGCATTTACCTCTCAGTATGACACACTGAGTTTTTTCATTAACAATCGCGAAATTCTTTCCGACATTATTTGTAGAAATATTATAACCCAGCGAAAACGGACAATACAAAGAAATTAAGCGTGTAAGTATAGTACAAAGGGATTCACTAGTTATTTATTCACTAGTCTATTTACTCGCTTAATTACTTTTGCTCGCAATGTCCCAAAATTTGTGGGTGGTCATTATCCTCTAGCTTACAAAAAATAGTCCAAATAATCAGTTACCTGATCGGTTATTTATAAATAGAAAATAAGTGGTAACTCACAGTGATGAAATAAATGGTTATCTAGGAGTTACAAAATAAATTTTTAATAATTATTTAATTTTTTTTGAAAATAACGATCGCAAATATTTTTTAAAACAAATTAATTTTTATTTTTTATTTTATTAATTAATAATTATTAAATTTTATTTTTTTATAATCACATAATTACAAATTATATCCTATTACAATAGCCGAGCACGAGCTAATATGGCTTTCGGCTCGTTGTTGCGAGCCGAGTGCCTCTAATGGGAATCAAACCCACGACCCTCGCAATGATAAGCCAGCACACTACCAACTAGCTTACCGGGACGCACATAAAACAAATTAGCAAATGCAATATCAGAATAAAAAAAAATATGAAATCGATACTTATGTAACCAATTACCAGTAACTCATTATTTTCCAATTACATAAAAGTAGTTCAATATCCCATTATTGGTAAGTCATTATTTTGAATCGTTTGAATTTGATTTGCAAATTTGAAATTACATTTGTGATTTATTGAAAATCAAATGGAATTTTGAAATTACATTTGTTATTTTTTGAATAACATGTGGAAATGGTGTAGAAGTGATTGAGTTTTATAAAAAAAAATAGTTTTTGTAAATTTTTTATGTATTTATTTATTCCGCAAAATCAAAACTTGTAAAATCTACTTTTAGCTATCTGCTTTTAGTTTACATTAATTGCCATAACGACAAAAAATAAATCTTAAGAGTGTATGGAAAATTAAATATATATCGTCCATGCCATGATAGATAGGTTAAAATCTGAACGGCGGTCATCTAAATTCCTGTATGTGTTGTACACGTATTCTCTGGGATGTCTATTAGTTACTACCGTTTTCAGTTTCTGCAAATTTTGTAATCTTGCGATTTTATTACCGTTTTAATTTAAAAGTAGTGAAATTTTATAAGTCATATTTCCTAAAGTAGATGCTCTATTTCAAAGATTTAAAAAGTATATGAAAGCTTCAATTGTCTACATTACGATTTGTAATTAAAAAACAACAACTTTTTGCGAAAATTCATTCATAATGCAAATGCAATTTTTTTATGCATTAACATTTGAAAATGATTTCGGGCATATGGACGCTGTTCTTGACGAAGCGAATTCAAGAACAATGTTGGCCTCCAATTCATCAATTGTTGCTGGTTTATCAGCATAAAACAGTGACTTCAAGAAGCCCCACAGCAAATAATCGCGAGGTGTTAATTCACACGACCTTGGATTACAATTGCCAGGTTCATTTCTCGAAATCAACTTATCGCCAAATTTTGATTTTGTTGAAACCACATCTCGCCCGGATCAATGTCATCCATAGTTTCAAACAAAAAACCAGTGGTCATGGTGCGGTAACGATTTCCATTGACCAGATTTTTTTCATCTTCTCTTACATTTATTAACAATTAGTATTTTATATTTGCAATATTAACATTTAAATTATGATCTCAATCCGTACAATTCGAAATGAAATAAACTTAGTTTTTAAAAATTTTCAGTGGAAGGTTTTTAAATTCAAAATGAAAATTCTTTACTTAATTTATTTTTTCTGAATTTCAATAAAAATGAGTATTAATTGATATTTTCTGAATTACAGTTTCAAAAACATTAGGTTTTAAAAATAATGTATTAAAAATAAATTTTCGTCATTCGCTGTAGCATTTATTGTGTTTGTACGCTACCAAAGAAAATTTTACATTGATTAAAAATGTATGAATTTGCTTCATCATATTAATAAATCATTTTATAACATTTGTGAAACATTTCATGAAAAACTTTGAAACTTCTTCGTTTTTATAAAAAATTTCATAAATATGATGAAGCTTTTCTTCAGTTTGAGCTTTTATGAAATAGATTCATCATATTTATGAAGTGTAACAATGGACGAAAGTCAATGAAGTTCATAAATATGATGAAGCTTTTCCTTTAAGACGCATTTTTCGTTAAATTCTTATTTGAGCGGACTTGGTTATAACTTATTTAAGTTCTTTAATGAATAAAAAATTATAATTTATGATAAACTTACATTATTAAGCACTTGCCCGCTTATTTATGGCTTTTGTGAACCAGATTTTTAAATATTTTTTTTTTGGATTTTCGCAAAAAGTGTTGACTGCGACCTCTTACGAATAAAAATAAAATACCTTTTGCTGTTTTATTTGCATTTGGTACACTCATAGAAATAAACCTCTAAAAATAGCAAAAAAAAAAAACTACTAAAAATGAGTTAAAAATTATCAGAAAAAGCTGCTGAAATTAGCAGATTTTAGTACTATAGAATAGAAAAATAAATCAAAAACATTACTAAATATTAGTAGACAAAAAAATCATTAAAAAATAAGAAATTTTTAAAGTTTTTTTTTTTTTTGATGCGAATAAAAGTCTGCCCTTATGAAATCGACAATCTACAATTTTTTAGCAAAAATTTCTGTTGATTTTAGCAAAATAAACTGTTATTTGCATTATACTAAATTTAAGGTAAATATAGCAAAAATTTTGTTAATATGTATTACAGATTTTGTTTGCTATTTTCAGTCTATAAATATTTAGTAAAAGTTTTTGCTATTTTCAATTAACTAAAATTCACATCGAATGTAATAAAATTTTTGTAAAGTTAACAGATTTATTTTTGCTGTTCCTATTTTATTAATATTTAGCAAAAAATCTGCTAAATTTAAAAGTTTTTTCTGCAAGGTAATTTTCAACTAATTTTTAGTAGCTTTTTCTGCTATTTCTACAGGTTTATTTCTATGAGTGTAATAGACAAGAATAGCATACCATTTTGTTTTGATATATTCGACATTATAAATATTTTTTTTTATAAGATTACTACTATTACTCAAAGAAAAAATTTTGTAGTCAGCAAAAAAATTTCCCGAGTCAGCAACATTTTTGTCTGTAGGGTGCTTGCAAAAAAATTACTAATGCGAGCAAAATCGTTTGCTGAAAATTAGCGAGCTGATTCTTAGCAACAAAATTAGTAGATTCAGCAAAAGCTTTGCTAACAGTTAGTTGATTCAAAATTAAAAAAATTCTTGCTAAAAGTTAAATAAGTTATTGCTGAATACCAGTAGACTGAAAAAAACTCAAAAAATTTGTAGAAAATTATAATTTTTTTGCTGGAAATATTAAAATTTTTTTATTATTCTTTTAAAAATAATTTACAATACGTTACCAAATATCTGAAAATATATAGAAATAATTATATATAACATAAGCAAATGATCTTTCAACTACTTACATACGTCAATGGTTGTCTAAATGATGGCATCTTTCCAGAAACGAAACAATACGAAGTAACAAAATATGAAATATACAACCCTCTGTTTGCAATATGAAAAAGGAAACTTATTACGTAAGATGTGTGTCCTTGTCTTTCGCTTTAGTCTATCTACCTGAACCTATATGTGTATGCAATTTGACCACACTACATTAATAGTCACTAAAATCATTTAGTTTACAAATACACATTTAATCTTTATTGAATTTAAATTTAAATATTTTATTTTTTCTTGAATTTAATTAATAGACAATTACTTTGAACAGCTGGTGACAACACAAAATTGAAGTTTTTTTAATCCGCAATTTATATGTATACGATACACATTGTTTGGCGTACTTTTCTTTTATTATGTATGAAAAACAGATACAATAATCTTCCATGGTTGATTTTTTATATGTCTTACAAGAGTTTCTCGTCTCTAGTACATCTTGACATGCAGCGACATCTACTTCATTCTGCGTATATCTTTCAATCCGGTTGTTGTCCACATCAGCACAATTATTTTAGCAAAATAAATTAGTAAAACATTGGTTAACAACAGTTAAGTGCTGCATAATCATAACTAAAATTTTTGCTGAAAACACAATTTTAGCAAAAAGTTTGCTGAGAAATAGTATACATATTTGATTTACAAGACGTTTTACTAACTTTTCTATCAACTTATTTCTTTGAGTGTATAAGAGTACTACCATTTTTAGGACCGAATAAATATGTTACTATTTTGAAAAAAATTTTCAATTTAAAGAAAAGTAGTGGGCCGATAAAAAAAATTAATTTGCAGGGTAAATAACTATCAAATTACTCTATTCTTGGAAATTTTTCAGCTTTGCTAAATTCATTATGGGTACTACCACTTTTTGGATCACAACTGTACATAATTTTTTTAAAAATTATTACTTATTTTTAACTAAAACCCAAAACACGAAGCAAAAGTTTTCTTTAAAGGAAAGAAGTCAATTTATTTAAGAAAAAAGTGTAATGTTCTCTTCCCCCACTCCCCCCCCCCCCCCGCCACACATGGATCCACGCCTGCCTAGAGTACGTATACCTAGTCTTAACAAAATCAAAGGTCTGGATGCCAAAAAAATTACCGTTTGTGCACGTTTTCCCATGGAATGGACGATATGTATATAACTATAATATTGTTTTATAGAATTAATAATGAATTATTTGTTTTAATTGTTGTAATTTCTAAATACGTTTTACGTTGTATTTAATACCAACGTCATTATATAAGAAATTGTATTTGATTATAACGATTTTGCAGTCATTGTCCAATAGCCGAAACAAGATATTCTAGTTGAAACTAGAGTATGTAACTCTTAACATACACATTATTCATTGATTTTATGCAAAACATTTTTTGATATCATGTAAATGATTTTTCTCAGTGTACATTTAGTGTTAAGGTTCATTTGCAATGCTGAAATAATCTACGCCATAGATTGGATTCAAATAAAAAATATGTAAATAAAATCCTTCCTTCGGAAATAAAATATAAAAAAATAAATTCTTACGTTTTAGTACAATTTTAGTACACTAACTAGGAGTGTATCCCGATGGGATTTCTCTGATCTTAACCCATTAATGACTGACCCCCGATTCCATTGTCCAAAATAAATGAAACTTCACACATTCAATGTGTGAAGTTGAAGTAATTTTTAACTATTGATGAAACAACTGCAATAGTAGTAATTTTTTACTATTGATGAAACAACTGCAATAGTAGTAAAAACGACTAACCTTAAATGAATGCATACACCATAAAAACGAGCAACAAAACAATAAATACAATGAACATAAATAGACTACTTAAGTTGTAAAAACTACTGTTTTTAACAGTTATTTTTTCTGTATTTTAAAAATATTTTTTTCTTTTAATTGCAATAAACATTTGTATTTCCTACATCTTATTTAATATTGTAAAGTCAAAATTCCAAACGGTATTCCAGTTATGACGTTTTTATGCATGCAGTACAATGAAATTTCCTAATTATTATTTGCAAACTATGAACATATCAATTATAACAAATATAAACTAAACGAGAATTTTAAAAAGCTCGACATAATCTTCTATTTTTAAATAACTACCAACAAATAACTGTTTATTACAAAATTACTGTTTTGGTAGTTGTTTTTTAAAATACTAAAATAACTACTCAAAGCAACTGTTACTGAAGTACAGTCTTTTTGGTTAGTTATTTTTTGAAATGACTGTCTAAATTAGTCGTTTTTTATATTCTCATAGAAAAATTACTACTATTGCAGTTAAAACAACTATTACTATTTACTACCCGAAAGACCTACATGTACAGAGGCAGAAAAATACAATCGGCACAGTGTTGGCAAAGCGTCGGCGGCTGTCGGTTCTCCGTTTTCAGAACGTGGGATTAACAATCTTCACAGTATTGTCTTGTTACCCCGATTGATAACAGTGGCCAACCGTTGGTTTGAGTGAACTTGCCACCGTTGCCATAACGCTGGTAATTAAAAAAAATTTGGTGATTTCAAAATACCTCTAATTAAATTAATTTTGAGAAATATTTTTAATAAAACACATTTAAAAACAGCAAAACAGTTCGGTATTAGTCTTTTACGTCATATTTAAATGTGTTAAATATAATAAAATGTAAAAATAGATAATGCGTCTAAACCCAGTAAAAAATGCAAATTAAGCGCTTATTTTAGCGCTTACAAAAAGCTGTGATGTCATGGCTTTCAGTAAAATCATATTTCATGTCTACATTTTTACGATACGTGGTAGTTCTTCATTAACAGTGAAATGACTAATTATTTTTTTTAACATACTCGAAAACACCAAATACAACCCGAAATCACTCGAGAAAACAGGTTCAGATCGTTTATAATCCACGACACGAAACTTTCTGCATTACAACCTGCATCCTAGTAAGGGATTAACGTAACCTGCTTACAACCTGCATCATTGTAAGGGAAAACAGTAAGCTCAACAAAATTTTTTGTTTATTTTTCTACGAACAACATAATAGTAAGCACTTACTTCAGCGCATTTGTTTTATCCTGCTTCTAAAAACAGGAAAACTTTTTACTGGGAATGATTGTAATATTGGTAAAAACCAATATTGGCAAAAAATTTTGCGGGTGGTATTTTCAAAATATATGCCTTGCAAACAATATAGTGTTTTAATAGTAAAATATTAGTTGTACCTTTGGTAATTTATAATACGGTGGGTTTTACAAAAATAGCAGTGGTTTGCCAGTACTATTTTTTTGTACGTGTGTAGTTACTATAATGATATTCTGAGCGTAGGTTTTTGAAGTGATATGTTATTATTTTTTGGGGGTTCCCATACTTCAGACTTATAAATTAACCACTGATAAAAAAATGTCTAAATGTTTTCTGAATATTATATTTTTTTATTATCTTCTACTAAACTAAAATCGATATTTCAAGCAATGATATTTCATATTCCTGTAAAATGCGAATTTCAATGCTCGAAATCATATCAGGTAAATATATTTGGAACGATAGAGAACGTGTAAGACTATTAAACAATAAGGAAGTTTTCCGATATTTCCGATGTGAAATTTTAACCCAACATTTTCTTAAAGTAGTTGCATCCTTTCTATATCTGACTATGAAAATCAATTTGATGCACCTCTTACCTGAATCTAGATATATATTTTTTTGATGAGTCCTGTTTGTAAGATAGATAAAATCAAAATAATGTAAGATAAAGAAAATCAAAATAAGGACACGTGCTTCTTTTAGCGACCTAATCTTGCGTTTGAGAGTGGGGACAAAATTATTATATTTTTTTATGAACACATGTCTGAAACTAACAAAATTAAAGCGAAATAATTTTGTTGGTCCCTCGGAGTTAGTTTTAATAGGTTTTACTGTAATATTTAAATTAATACGTTAACTGACACATTTATTGAGGTCCTGTGATCCTTATAGGATCGATTGGAATATATATCGGCCATTCCACGTTAGATCGACAAAAATCTGACCTTGGGTATTCCGATTTAAACTATATTTTTCACGCACAAACTTTATGGAGCCACAAACTTTATGGATTGCCATTTTTATTTTCTTGAAATTCGAAAAAACATGGTTTTTTATTCGCGTGTTTCTGTTTTTGAAAAATACCAAATATGCAAAAAGTGTGTAAATTGGAACATAGTTTCTTTAATATATATCGGATCATTATCATTTAAAATGCATTGGAATGGTACACTCCTCTACTTTTATACTGTGAACTAAAATTATTTGTCAGAGTCAAAAATAAACGCATTTTTTGTGCAATTTATTTTTAAAGTGTATTTTTCTAAAGTGTGGCCATCCTCGATTTCAAAAAACAATGCATATTTGCAAAATATGTAATTTTTGCCGCAAAGTTAAACTTTCATTTTCTTGGGTCCCAGGGTTTAAATATTTTTTAATGCGTTTTTGAAAAAAATGCTTATAGCATTTCTACATAGAAACAATCACAATTTGATATTTTTCAGATTTATGAAGATTAAATTTTTAAATGTTCTGCTTTAAAAACTATACAAGAAATTTTTAAGTTTTTTTTTTTGTACATGAAAGATAAAAAAATTAACTAAAATATTCTGTTTTGAAAATTAAATGTGCGCCCCGGTAGGCTAGTAGCGTGCTGGCTTATCAGTGCGGGCGTCGTGGGTTCGATTCCCACCAGAGGCACTGGTCTGTTTTCGCTACAACGCGCCGAAGGCCATAGTAGCTAGTGCTCGGTTAGGGTAATAGCATATAATTTGAAATTATATGATTATTAATTAATAAAAAAAAAAAAAAAAAAAAAAAAAAAAAAAAAAAAAAAAAATGTTTAAACCTCTCAAGTCCACGTTTGCTAACGAATATCGATTTTTATAGAAAGAAACATGGGGTTGGAAGGGTTAAAAATTTAATTTTCAAAACATAATATTTGAGTTAATTCGTTTATCTTTCAAGTACAGAAAAAATCTAAAAAATTAAATGTTTAGTTTTTAAAAGTGAGATATTTAAACGGCACTACATTTTGTATGGAAACATGATGCAAGCATTTTTTCAATAATTCATTAATAAGAGATAAACCCCGGTATCAAAAAAAACCAAAGTGTTTTTTTATAACAAAAATCCCATATTTTGCAAATATGCATCTTTTTTTTCAAATCGAGAATGTCCAAAGGTGTGTGTAAAGTGCATTTAAAAAATTTGTGAGGGCGTTGTGGTGTTGGACTGTTACACAGATGGTCACGCGTTCGATTCCCGGTGACGACAGCAACAATTTAGAAAAATAATATATATCCCTCATACACACAGAGAAATAAAGTGCCAACCGAATTAAAAAGTGTATTTTAATGGTAGCAACTTATAAATTCAGTTAGCACAACGATATTTACATTAGATTTCTGAAAACTTTGGGTGTTGCAACTAAAATTCAGTTGAATTAGCCGAACTTTGTTGTGAAAATTAATTTTCAGTTGTACCAACCGACTGAGATTCGTAATAACAAAATTTGAGTCATTGTTACCGAATTTCAGTTGGGCAATGTCCAAATTTTTCTCTGTGCACAGAAAAAATTATCAACCTAAAATATCTAATTAAAGATTTGATTTGAATTTAATTTGTTTCTAAACAAATATTTAATTGAATCAATAAATATTTTTATTGACTTTTCAATCTATATGTAAATACATATTTTATTTTAGACGCAATTATCATATTATTTTTTCATACACTGTATGCATAAATAGAAAATTTTCAGTATAAAATACCAAATACATTTGAAGTTAACAAACAAAACAAGCACACACACAAACAGACTCAGCATTGCAAAAAACACACATACCAACGTATAGATCACACACTTTTTTTGTGAGTATCACATTTTTTTTTTTGTAGAAGTTATTTATAACTTTTTTTCCTTCTTAATTTTAATAAAAGGTTTAATTGATAGTATCATTGCCGTGATAGGTGCAAAATCAATTAAAATATTAATTGATTCAATAAATTTTTTAATTGAAACCCGTTTTTAGTTTTTTCTGTGTGTGTATGTATCGCAGCGAATTCCTTCCGTGTTCCCATAGCACTTAAACACCCACCGAAGTAAAATAATGAATCAGGGCTATGAATTAAAAAGCTTCAATAAGTTCGCCAACTCTTCATCATGTGGCGAGCAACAACTGTTCTAAGACTTATCATCTCGCGCAATTTCCCCATCTTTCACCTCTCTGCTATCCATTTTCCAAATAAAGCAACGAATTTTCTGAGTGTTGTTTCTCTTTTCAAAAAAAAAATAATAAAAAAATTGCATAAAAAATGCATTTCTTTTTGATGCCGAAGTAGCCTTCTGCAAAAAAGTAGTCGAATATACCATTCCAATGCAAATTAAATGACGATGATCCGATGAATACTAAAGAAAATACGAATAATCAAACTTACACACTTTTTCCATATTTCATGGATTTTTCAAAGTTTGAAACACTAAAAACGTCAATCTTTAAGTGGTTCCATAGAATTTCTGAATTAAAAATTTAATTGAAATCGGAAGAACAGAAGCCAAAATATGCCTTAAATCGAAACTACAAAAAAGATGATATTCGATCAAAATTTAAATTCGAAATATCTTAAAAATTAACCGTGCGGTTTGATTTTTGTTCCAGATATGTATGTGTTTACCGTGCCAAATGATTTGAAAAACATGTACTCCCAGAGGAGGTCCTTCAAAAATTAAAATTTGTCGAAAAATGTTTTTTTGGCCGATTACGCATTTTTAGCCGAAGCCGATTAATCTGTATGTCACTACTAACATTTACCAGTTACCTAAACGTAACAGTCGGTATGAAAGTTCTTATCATTTTTTATTCCTGATAACATTTCTAACAGACGCAGGGTTGCCACTTCGCAAAAGAAACAAAGTGATTTATTGATAAATACAAACTTTAAAAAGCGTTTTAAATTAGTTGAGCTAACGCATAACATACATAACAATCTTTTCAATACGAGAGGTAATTGTTTTCAATAGTATTTTTTTTTTTAATTTAAAATGTCTTTTAAATTTAATGATAAGCTTTGTTAAATGTGAAGTTCACAAAATTTATTAAACAATCTCTTAAATTCTTATCTTTTTATTTCTTTTAATTCATTTAATTTATTTTTTTGCAAAGTGCTAGGGTCAATACACTTCAAGATTAGAGTTTGCAAATCGATTATAATCGTATTCGAAATCGCGATTAATCGCATTGTTTAATCGTAGTCAAAAAAAAATTCTTCGACTATGACTTAAAATTATATTTTTAGAACTTTTAAATTAGTGTCCATGATTTTTAAATATTTTTTTTTTTTTTACAATTTCCACAGATTTCTCAAATTCTAATTGTGTTGCTATTGAGAAGTTAATTTTTAAGAGGTTTATTTTAACCCATAACACCCTGTAGTTACCATATGGTAACACAAAACATGCATGTACGTTTGGGATGCCTGTGCTTAATGTAATGAAAATACCGTTTTAAATGATCAAATCCGTGATCATAAAGTTGACTTGTAAATTTAAACTAAAATCATTTTTAGGACAGCAGCTTATTGATTATAAAAGCTACATAGCCTCAAAGTTAGTAAATTTTTGAAAATGCAAAAAGAGTGACTTTAAATAGTAAATGCATTAAAAATTGATATATTTAGGAAAAATATTGAAACAAAGTGTTATTTATTTGAAAATACAACTCCAATATTTCAAAATGACTGACTTGTGCTTTTGAAATGCAATAACTTGATAAGCCACAAAATTAAAATAATGAAATAATCGCCTTCAAAGTTTAAAAACAATGTATAAAATAAGGCTTTAACTAAACCAGACTGTAAGCATACATAATAGGTGCTTAAGGAAGGCTCCGATCACATACCCGTTCATGGATGATAGAAATCCATCGGAAACTGCTTTTTTCCAAAAAAAAAAAGTGTGGCTTATCAAGTTATTGCACAAAGATAAGTAAAGAAGTTTATAGTCTGAAAAATGGTAACAAATTAGATGGTCTTTCTTGATACTTGATACTTGTAAAAAGTGCCAAAATGTGTCTTCTATTACATGACCTTCTTCGGAAGGCTATAAGAGACAGTAAAAACCATTTTATTAAGTCAATGTGGCTTATCAAGTTTTTGCAGAAATTTTATTTAGAATTTTTTTAATTTTGAAGAAATGATATCTGTATTTCAAACATTTAGTGCTGTAGAAACTTGTAATAAATGCCAAGATATTTTAGCACTTATTACAAATATCTGTTGCTCGAAAATCCTGCAAAATAGCAACTATTTCCTCGAAATAAAAAACTCTTAAAGAGAATTTCTGCAATAACTTGATAAGCTATGTGGATTTGAAAAAATGGGTTTCACTGCCTTACAGTCTTACAGCGATGGACATGTAATAGAAGACACCTCTTGGCACTTATTACAAGTATCTAGAATATGAAAGTCCAGAAAACAGCGACTTTTTCTTTAAAATAAGAAAATCTTAAATAAAATTTCTGCAAAGACATGATAAGCCACATTGATTTTTAAGAAATGGTTTTCAATGACTTCTAGGCAGCTATTAACAAGATGTTCGAGCTATAAATGCTTATAATAAGTGACAGTATATGTCTTCTATTATATATCCGTCGGTGGAAGTCTAGAAGAGTGTAAAAATCATTTTATTAGGTCAATGTGGCTTATTATGTTTTTGCACAAATTTTATTTGAAATTATTTAATTTTAAAGACTAGATAGCTTTTTTGAAGGATTTTCATGATATATATATACTTGCTTTAAGTGCAAAAATGTGGCTTCTTTTAGATGTTCCTCGCGGGGAGACTAGAACCCAGTAAAAAAACATTTTATTAAATTAATGTGGCAAGTTTTTACAGAAAATTTATTTAGAATTTTTCAAGGAATTATTTTGGAAACAAAAAAGAGCATACTTTTGGTGTAATTTATTTATTGTATTGCACAGTGGGATATACAGGCATGTAATAAAATATGATTGACTTTGTTTTCAATCGATTTGGTCGAAAATGAAATTTAAATAGTGAATTAAAAGCACGATGTTATCAAAGAAGCAAATAAGAAGAATCCATTTTCCAACTATGACTCAAGACGATTTTTATAGTTTTGGGCCCATTGTGGACGGCGTTAATAAAAATTCAATTACAACTGATAAACAAAATACGAATTTTTCTGGTGTTTCCACTTTTCACTTTAAATCATAAAATACTAAATCAATTTTCATAAAGCACTCAGTAGATGATGAGTACAAAGAAGTAAATATTCTAAAAAAGGAAGACCTACAACAGCGCTCCTAAGCGGTCTTAAAAAGAAGTATACAGATCCCTGCAAAATAGCTGCGAAAAAGATACAAAACGTAAAATCATACATTCCGCCAATATACCATCCATTCTACAAACGCCTTAGAGTCTTCAAACAACGAAAACGAAACGGAGATAATTGAAATAATTTAATAAGTAGTTCCTTTATTTTTAACGTTCCATATTTGTGCGCCAATAAACTTAAAATTTATTTATTAATCAAAAACCAAAGTTTTACTTTTTGAAAATAAAACTTCTTTACAATAACACTAATAACACCTCATTACAAAATTAGTTGCTTAAGGAGCATATACACGACATGTATTTGTCATCTGACATGTCAAATTTTCAAGTCACATGTAATTGTGCATGTCTGTCAAAATTGCTGTTTTACATAAGGTTTTTAATATTTGGTCACAAACGTACATATTTTTTGCTTCTGACACAGTATCTGTTTTTTTTCTTCAACAGCTGATCAGTGCGAAAATTTTATTAAAATAATTTTTTTTTTTAAAGTGATAGTCAAATGGAATCAAAGGATAATGCAATTGCAGTGTGCAGTGTAATTTCAATTATAACTGCAATGAAATCGAAATTAAAAAAAAAAGAAAAGAGGAAAAGAAACCGTCCTCTGTGGAGCCAACAATCAAGTCGATCTGGGTTTCAACATGGCATGCTGCCGCAGCAAAAATTTTTTTTGCGCCGCAAAATAGTTCAGCCATCTTAAATAATTTTTCTTTAAATGCGGACATACCAATTTGGGATATAATTATAAAACTTTTTATAAACATATATATGTACATAATTTTATTAAATGGGAAAATGTATATACATTTATTGGTATTTTAAAATGTTAATTTTAGCCGGCTAATGATTCCGTCAATAGGGGACCGCCGCTGTTTGTTTTCTCACGGCATGGATTTATGACAACTTTTTGTTTCATATTTAAAACAGCTGATGTCAGATGGTTTGTCAGAAGAAAATAGAGCACGCTCTAATTGAAATTTTGTCAGATGACTTTGCGTCTGACTTTTACAGAAGCAAAGTTAAAAAGGTCACACACGACATGTATGTATTTTGCAGTGGGAAATTTGACATGTCAGATGACAAATACATGTCGTGTATATGCTCCTTTACACTCTCCTATACAATCCATATATTCGATTTTTTCTTATTATTTAGGCGTAATATCCCACTGTGCAATATTAAATTAGCCCAAAAGTATGTATATTTTTTTAAATATTTTTGTTTTCAATAAAATTATGCTGTAATAAATTTATATAAAATTTCAGCAAAAACTTGATAATAAAATAGTTTTTACTATCTTCAAGTCTTCCAGCGGCAAATATTTATTAGAAGATTTATATTGGCATTTATTAGGAGTATCTAATAAGAAATTAATAAATTTCTGGAATAACTTGATAAGCCACAAAAGTTAAAATAAATCTTACATCGATGGTTTCTTAAATGATTAGATCATCTGTTGGAAAATAATCTTTATCCACCATACTTCAATCAATATATTTACAAAAAAATTCAAGTTTGCTTTTATTTTATTCAGAGTTAATCTTTTTGTTCAGAAGTGTATCTTATTGGTGTGGCATATCATGTTCTTGCGTCAAAAAATATTGAAATATATTCGAATTGTAAAAAGTAACATTTGCTCTAGATCTGAAAGTATTTGGAATATAGCTTAAATCATTTAAGTGGATATTGATATCACGTTAGGTAATGCAATGAACACATAAAATCATTTTTAGAAAACGTGTGGCTTATCATGTTTTTGCACTAAGCCCTTCATATATTTGTTGTTGTACTCTTTTTTAACGACTTATTTTGTTGTTACCATAGGGACTTTCAGAGTTTTTCTTAAAATTTTAGCTGCAAATGATATTTTTATTGTTGCAAACTATTAGAAAAAGGAAAATCTTTCATCAGTGAATAAAGTGCAATTTTGTGTTTTATCTAGCTTATTCTTGATGAAAATTCACAAATATCAATTTGACACTCGATTTTTAAAATTGTTGTCTATCTGTTTTGACTCATTTGTGTACTTTTAGCCAAGAATATTTGAAAGAAGAACTATTTAATACTTAGAGGTCCAATATTGTATTCTGTGACAATTTTTTTTTACTAATGTGGTAATTTTTTATATTTAAATAACCTTTTTTCACCATACGGAATCCTACTAAATTGCATTTTTTGTTTTGCATTATTAAACATAATTTACATTAATTTATCAATAAATATTAATTTGATAATAGTACACTGCGTTGCAAAACTTTAACTACTCATTAATTTCCCAAAATTTCGTAAGTTAAAAAAAGTAGAAGTGTTTAACCGACATAAATGTAAAACCAATTGTAATTACACCGCGATGTTGGTTTTTGTTTTTGTATCTTTTCATACACACACACTTTGTTAAAAAGTCAAAACAACTGCAAAAAATAACTGTTACCGAAATGCCTTAATTTTGGTAGGTTGTTTAAAAAATCAATCCTCAGAAACATTAAAAATAATTGTTCTATGTAAAGCAACTACAAATGCAGTTAAAACAACTATAAACTGTAAAATTGTTCTGAGTGTATGTTTTTGGATGATAGCCATTCCATCGTCTGACGATATACATCCATGTATGTACTTTGTCTTGTTGGAAACTGAATTCTTCTTCGTTGCTATTTTCAAAAGATGGCAACAATTGCTCTATGTTGAGCATAAAATCGTCCAATTTTCCAATAAAAATCGTCAAAATCTTCATTATATTTCCAAAAATCGTCAAAACAAAAAATATTTGTTACAAGTGGGATAAAGTTTTAATAAAAAAAATAAAGAACATTAATGTAATTCTCATTTCAAGTGCTCTTGTACTATCGGTGTAATATAATACGAGTGTAAAACTTTTTCTGAATTTAAACTTAGGAAATCATGATATATATAACGATAGCACTTTAATGCTTTAACTGTTAATTACTTCTACATAATTCTGTAAACACCATTTCAGTAGCACCATTTTTAAATCTTAAATTCTTTTTCAAAGTATAGAAATTCTTAACAATGTTATTTTCTTTAATTTTTAAATTTGGACTTCCATTAACGAATTAAAGTTTCAAATTGCATTACATGTGATGACATAGTTTAATACAATAAATTGTGAAATTTTTGATTATTTCATATTTTTCATTTTGGGTTGGTTTTTACTATTTCTAAAAATTATTTATAATTTATATTATTATTTATTTTTATTCAAATATTGTTTATTACTGCATGTTTTCCATTTCCAAATATAAATAGTGAATATCTGAAGTTTCACTTTGGAACACTTTATTTATATTATTATTATTCCTGTTTTTTAAGTACCGGATTTATTTTTGGATTTATAAATCAGAATATTCGAACTCGATGTTTGTTTCGCAAAAACTTGGATGTTTTTTTTTTTAATTTAAAAAATATTTTATTTTTTATCTCAAACTTACACTAATTAAATTTTATAAAAATATAAATATTAAAAAAAAATCAGGGTTGGCATTCAATAAGTTTTCATAATAACGATTGTATATCACAGTAACACTAAGAGCGGAATGAAAATTTTAAAAAAGCGATTCCATAAAAGACATGTTTCTTCTTATGTAAACGGTTTTCTATATCACGTTTTTGATTTTGAAATATCTTGACCTAGTTAAAGTCAAAATAACGCTAAAATACCGAAACGACAATTTATAACGTTATTTGGTTGATTAAACAAAATTTAATGGGTAGAATTTTGAAAGAAACCCTGTAAAGACACATTCCACTATTGGAATCGTAGTTTTAAAACTTTTATAATTGCATTGGTGTGGCCATTTAAAGAGCCATGTGGTTACAGTATTATGATTTTACACTCATTTTATACAGTAGTTTTTTTATTTAAAAAAATAAAACAAATAAATGTTTGTTTATTTTTTATTGCATAGTGGTTCATTAATACCACAATTGTGATTAATTTTTTGAATAGTAAAAAACAAATGACAATGTTAGTTGAATTTACTGAAATGTAAGTCATTCTTTTTTCAAGTGCAATTTTATTTGTTTTTAACTACATTTGCAGTTGTCCTTACCTACATAGTATTCTAAGTGCAGAAAATAAACAAAATAAACCTATAATGAATCCATAAAATAATTTTTTTGGTAAACTTTATTGCACATCATTTTAGCAAATATATGTTAGACTTGAATAAAAAATAGTTTATAATTTTAACGAAATAATAAAAATCTAAAAATAGATCCGGTGATTTTTTAAGAATAGCATATAAACATGTTTTGCTGACATTAAACGTTTGTCAAAAAATCGTCATTTTGGAAGCAAAAATCGTCCAATCGTCATTTAGTAATTTAGGTACTAAAAATTGTCAAAATGACGATAAATCGTCAAACATGGCAACACTGACTGTAATGTACTCAGAAGAGTTAATTCTGGTGCTTGAAAAATATCGTGTTTCCTTATGTCTCTCCAATAGTTGGTAAAACCATCTGGAACATCAAGATTCAACTTTTTCTCAAAGTCTACTTTTGGGCATTACATAAAAATCAAAAGTTATTTTTTTAATATGGTTTATGACTTAACTAAACGCTTGGTGAGTAGAGGAGACTTTTCAAACTACTAATTATTGCAGAAATGCCCTAAAATATGGTTTGTTTTATCAGACAAATTATTTTGTGCTGGAGATGTGCACGTGAGTTAAAAGGCATTATTTAGTTAAGCTGGTAAAATAAAAGATGCAGATGTTAATGAATTGAGTTAAATTGGCATTAATGCTGAATTTTATGAAGAGATATTTTAGCCATCCTTATGGCCGTCTAACGTTAGTGCAGGGGCCAGGTGAAGATGTTTTGATGTAGAAAAATACAATATTTGGCCTTATTACGGTTGTCGTAGTCGAATTCGAGAGTAAGTCGAATTGGCTAATAATTCATTAAAAACAAAACTTTTGAACACAACTGAATTTATCATAAATAACACTATCATTGCAGAAAATATTTAATCTGGGTTTAATTTCTTTATAATTTTCAATTTAAGCAAAACCATTTTGTATGGAGTCAAAAAACAAATTCGACAACCGTAATCAGGCTGATTATATTTTAAAGTCCATAATCAAAAAGTTTTTTTTTCAATTTTTGAGTTTTTGATTAATTGTGCACATTTTAATTTTTTCGACTTTCATTATTAATAAGAGGTGCAATTCTGAATATTTATTAAAAAATGTATTTTATAAAAGAGCGCTAGGGATTTCTTAACACACTAGTGAAGTTTTCATTTAAATTAAGCTCAAAATAAAGCCGTAGTATTTTTTTTAATGGCTGTATCTTTAAAGATACATAGGGAATTTAAGGATTTAAGTCTGTTTAAGTCGAAAAAATCATTGGGTTATGTCTATTACGAAATATTTTATTGTATAGTGAAAACTTACATTTTAACATTAACCGCAATTTTTAACTTTCTAATAGGATTACTCAAGTTTTTGTGCTACCAAGAGTTCTAAATGGTATTATTTGTCGTAACTATTAGGATATTCAATCGGTTAACCGTTACTCGATTAATCGATGAATTTTAGTTGAGCAATTGTTCCATTAAATTAAAATGGCAAATTTTGAGAAACGAATAACTCAAATCATTTTGTTCGATTAATCGAGTAAATACAAATTTATTCTATTTCAGTTAAGATTTTATAAAAAAAAAATTAAATTGTTCTTATTTTTTAAAAAGTTTTTTTTTATAAAATATGCAGTTACCGTTTTAATTTAAATATAATATTTTTTTAATAGGGGTATAATATTTTTCTTTGGTTATTTTGAAGAAAAAACGTTCCCCACCGAGACCTATGCCTAACATATCACATTTTTATATATTTTTTTAAATATCCTTGAACAATTACAGACATTATGATCAGAGAAGACAAAAAAATATTGGAAAAACGAAAAAATAGCAAATCTGCAAGAAAGGTAAAAAATACACTTTTTAAAAGAAAAATTAAAAAAAAATTGAGGAAAAAATCATTTAAAGCAAAGAAAATGCACTTTTAAAGTATAAAAATCTTAAGCAAAAGCTGTTTTTAAGCCAAAAAATATCAAAAAAGCAAATATGAGTAAAAATGGCAAAAAAAAGCATATTTGTCTTCTCTGACTATGATATCACATTTTTATATTCTTTTTTAAATATCCTTGAACAATTCCAGACATAATGATCAAAGAAGACAAAAAAAGATTAGAAAAAAGCAAAAAATAGCAAATTTGCAAAAAAAAAAAACACATTTTAAAAGAAAACGTAAACAAATTTGAGGTTAAAATTATTTAAAGCTAAGAAAATGCAATTTTATAGCTTAAATATCTTATGCTTAAAAAGCTGTTCGTTCTTAAGCCCAAAAATGAAAAATCCAAAAATTGCAAAAAAAAAAGCAAATATGAGGAAAAATGGCAAAAAAAAGCATATTCGTCTTCTCTTACTATGATATCACATTTTTATATTATTTTTTAAATATCCTTGAACAATTGCAAACATTATTATTAGAGAAGACAAAAAAAGATTAGAAAAAAGCTACTAATATCAGCAAAAAAAAAAAAATTGTATATTTAGCAACTTTTTTGCAGATATTAGGAATTTTTCTGCTATGATCCTCCTAGCAAAAATGTTGCTGACTTTCCAGACTTTTTTTGAGCACAATTTTATAAAATAAATTAGATTTTCTTTGAAACTACTACATTAAAAAACAGACAGTGAAGTTAGCTATATTTTTGCTTTGAGGATCCTCCTTCAGTATAACTTTTTCTGACTACTGATTTTTTTTTTTTTTTTGTAGTCTATCAAATTTTTAAGATTTTTTTTTTTTTAGATGTATGTGTTTGCGTACAAAAAACAATTACAAACTTTTGTTTTGAGAGAAATAATTAGTGTCTAACTGACCAGTTCGGTAAGAAAATGTATAACAAAATTAATTTTGCTAATGGACACATTTTGTTGGGCCGATCGGATGCGATTTTGAGATTCAAATTTAAGTCCAACGAATTCACCTTTTTCGGGAAAATCGCAAAAAGTTTGCCATGCAGTTTGCTTTTCTTCTTTTTCCTTAAAATTGATATTCATAGTCGCAATAAAGCGGATCAACAATCATTGTTCCACTCAGAGAAAATTTTGTAGTCCAAAAAAAAAAACTTTTTTAGTAAACGAAAATTTTCTTAAAATTTATGAAAAGTTAATAATATTAATGAAACCAGTTTTTAATGAAACTTCTTCATTGAGTGTAAATTTTTTACATATACAAAATTATATTTTTTCATATAATTTTATGAAATTTTCCAAAAGACGAATTCCAGTTAAATTTCGTAAATTTAATACCAAAATTCTTTAATATCATGCTGATAATTCTCTTAGTGCTATATCGAAACTTGTCCTATAATGCCTCCAAATGACTAATAAAGTCCAAAAGCAGATATCTTTTAACCAAACTGTTGCAAACCAATGCAAATTTTCAAAAAATTTATGAAAAATATCATTTTATTTTTTCATCCACTCAATAAAGAAGTCACTTTTCAAAAGTAGTTTCATAAAAGGTATGTAGCATTAATTTTAAGAAAAATTTTGTTCACGTTGTAAAGAAAAGCTTCACTAGGTGCACTGAACATTTTCATTATTTTTTGTTCACGAAAATTCTCTGTGTATAAAAGTTTGACAAATAGAAGCAGAGTACCTATTAAAGACCAAATATTCTTGACATGCACAGAGAGAATTCCTTGGACGAGTTTTAATGAAATTTTTTCACTTAAATAATAAAGTTTTCTTCACAATGTGAATGAAAAATTTCTTAAAGTGCATGAAAAACTTCATAGTTTTAATGAAGCTTTTAGTCGTATGAATTTTTAAAAAAATAATATGAAACTTTTCATTAGACTTTATGAGAAACTGCATTAATTTAATGAACAATTTCAATGGACGAGTTTCAGTGACAATTCATAGATCTAATGCAAAAATTCATTAATATTATGCAGAAAATTCTCTCAGTGTACGCAAAGAAAATATTTTGAAATAAACAAATGGAAAAGCTGAATACGCCCGGCCCTCATCACATATGGTAGAGGGTATTATTTTTAAATTTTTGAAATCGGACTAACGGCCTTAAATCATTTCAATACAAAGTGCCCCTAAATTAGTAAAATAACAAGAGAATGCAAATTTTTTTTTAATTTCCTTTATTTTAATTCTACAAATATATAGTACACATTTATTTTTTCGTTTCTTTTGCTTTAAATAAATTCATTTTTCAATGTAATTTTAAACATTAGTTTTTTTCAACGAAAATTATTAATAAAATTTCAATTTAAAAATTTTGTAGTGCAAAATATTTAATTATTCATACATACATACATATATATTTGTTAAATATTTAATTATTTTTCTTTTTGCATATTAAACATTTTAACTAAAAAATGAAAAATGTAAAAAATGAAAATATAATAAAAAGTGAAGTAGAAAACTTAAAATTAATAAGGATTTTGAGAAGACTATTTTAATATAAAAAAAATATTTATAAAAAAAAAAATCAACTTAAACACAAAAGGATATTTAAATTTAAAATTATTTGGTAAATTATACAAAACTTAATTGTAACTAAAGCCTACACTATAATTGACTTAAATAAGGTTAAGTTTTTTTTTTTTTTTTAAGGCAAATCAAATTTAAATCTATCTACCAGTGACAAAAAAAAAAAAAAACTTAAACTTTCGTAAGTCAATTATAGTTTACAACTTAAATGTTGAATTTATATTTGCTGGGTGGTAGTTTTGGTTTTAGAAATATATATAAGGAATGTTGTTTGTAAAAAAAAGAAGAAAATTAAAAATCTACCGATGGTAAGTCACTTAAAGAGTGGATTTATATTTTGGACCTACTACCACAATATAAGTAAGTTATCATCAGATTATTGATTTATGTTTGAAATATAGAAAAATAGCGCAAATGTGCTAGAAAATGTGCCATTGAGTTGTTTCTTAAACAATTCCTAATAACAATTATTAAATACATAAATGTGATGTTTAGATTTAACAATTTTTATGTTGGCTTTCTACCATGAGTGTTAATTAAGTTTAATGCAAATATCTTATAAATTTATTGGTTTTTTTTTTTTTTTTTTGGTAATTAGATGCCTAAAAACGAATGAGATGTGCGTTTTTTTTTTTTTTTTCTTTTTGTGTATTTGATGAATATTTTTTATGTGTTTAGGTTAAGGTTAAAAACTTCTTTAGAATATTAGTTATTTTTCTTTCTCTGCAAGCATAAATTTGCTTAATGTATGATATTGTTTAATATACTTTCTATTTTTTGCAAAGACTTCTCTTCCACTAAGAAAGTACGATGATTTCCTTCTACAGTCAACACATTTACAGATTTTTTGCAAACCTGTTGGAAAAAAAAAGGACGAAAAAAGGATACTATTAATACGATGTTTAAATTGAGTATAGTTTTTAAAACTTACCTCATTAAGACCATAATCTATTTCTAATTTGGCATAATTTTCAGTAGGTTTGACTAAAGTAACATCACACGATAATTTGGTAGTGGGTACGTATTTATCGGCAGCCAATAGTTTTTTATAGAAAGATGTTGCAGCTTGTACAATCTGTAATATAGAAATAATATAAAAACAATCGTTAAACATATTACAGAAGCCAACATTTAAATAATCTATAATATAATATCTTATAACAAAATTATATGGAATTTACGCAGACAAGTTAATCTACTAAAAATGGGATTAAACTAGTCGAATAAACCATTTAACCCTGTAGTTGCCAGATGGTAACACAAAACATGCATGTACGTTTGTGGTGCCTGTGCTTAATGTACTGAAAATACCGCTATGTGTTTTATGAAGTAGACTTGTAAATTTCCACTAAGCTAATTTTTGGGACAGTAGCTCATAGATTATAAAAGCTACATAGCTTTAAACTTACAAGGGGAGTCTCACAATTAGTTCTCTCCAATCTTAATGAAATTTGGATGTTATAATGATTGTTTTATATCATGTTTAGGGGGTTAAAAAGTGGATTCAAAAATTACCATATTTTTCGCTTTTTTTTGCTTATTTTGACTTGTTTCAGTTACATTTTAGAAGACAAATGAGGTACCAAATAAAAGAGCTTTTGGAGACGCATTAACTGGCATAAGAAACATGACCGATAACTTTCAAGTATTTTTCTTATTCAACAAAAATGTGTTTTAAGTGACATTAAAACTGGCGTTTTGTTTAAGAATTATAGTTGCATTAAGCTAACAAAATAGGTATATTAATGCCTATTAAATTTAACCGAGGGGGTGCATAGGCAATATTGGTATGAAAATTTTTGTTTTTTCGAGTACAACAAAACTGTGTTCAAACAAATCTGAATTTCATAAGTTTCAGACATGTTTCAAAACAAAAATTTATTAACTTCGACAACACCTTTTAACCCTAAACCCTCTAAACTGGCAAACGATGTTTTGCAATGAAATTCATACCATGTGCTCCACTCGAAAAACAAATAATAAGTTCCTCAACAAAATTGTTTATCGTTGCCTAATTTAGGCGATATCAGCCAAAATATTTTAGGGTGTATTTTGGAAACTAAAGCATATAAAAGAGAAATTTTGGACAAAATATATTTCTCTTACCAAGATATAACCACTATTTTTTTCTGCTCCTATTTAAGAAGATATCGCGATTTTCGCTTTTTGGAAAAAACGAAATTTGGCGAAAAAGTATCTAAACTTCAATTTATATTGTTCAAACTTCAACGCTTTGCTATTAATACTTACTGGCTTCTTTCTGCAAAATTTCATAAAAATTCGTCTTTTAGTTTATAAGTTAAGACGATGTCCTTTAAAGGAATCCTGATAAAATACTGTGAGTCCTTGGACTAAAGTAAGCACTTATTATTAAAGATAAAGTTTCAATCTTACTTATATTTTATTATAAAAAGTTTTTAGTCAACTTAAATTGGTTTTTTAGATTTTTGAAAACTATTTTTTTTAATAATTAGTTTTTGAAATTTTACGAAATTTGGATTTTGAAGCTTTCTCGCTTCCAAACCGTGGACGGCACACGAAAAATTTCTTCGCAAAATATTTAGTAAATTTAGTTTTCTATCGGAATATATTAATTTCTAAGTATAAAACGCTCATTTGACACATTTGTGGTAAATTTTATAAAGACTGCCTTGAGGCAGCCTTACCAGTTAGAGGGTTAAACTTGAGATTTGGACGCCAAAAAAAAATACGTGTCCCTAATTTTTATTTTCGTCATTAAGATCGAAGAGAATCCATCGGGAGCCTCCCCTAATTCCAAAGTTCATTAAAATCTACGAGTTCGAGTCGCGATACCGTTCGTGTTAGTGTAGTATCACATGTCAAAATATATATTGCACTCACAAAAATATGAAAATACACATAAAAGATATACTGTCATATATTTAACTTGAAAAGAAAACCGCAGCTATTTGGGAAAACACGCATTTTTCACCATCAATCATGAATTCATGTTAAATGCTTTAAATTTGGAAAATTAAACATTTTATGTAAGGATGCCTTTTGAGGATATGAAAATTTTGTTTGCTTCATAAAATTTAAAGTCCTTAAAATTTGTCTTTTCGATTTTAGTACTAAGCTAGTTAAAATCTTTTATTTAATGTACGTTTTGGCGGATTTGATACAGCGCGTTAGTTATCACAAAGCGAAATGTGTTTGGAAAAAACTGCGGCTGTACTCGCTAAATGCGATAAAATAATTACATTTCGCAAAATTATTAAAAAGTTCATAAAATGTTTGAGTTTAGAAATTTTAACATGTCTTTTTGATTCGGAGATACCGTTTACTAAGACCTAGTTTTTGGGATGATGAATATCTTCAAACTTAGATTAACGAATTTTGTAAATGGAATACTGCTTCTAAAATGTGGTTTATTTGATTTTGTTATAATAATGGCTAAAACTCTTTTTAACAAAATGAAGCGGTTCCGACAATTTTTTGTTAATAAACTTGGAAATGGCAGACATTGCCGGTTTAACTAAACAGAATTTAACTGACATCTCACAAACTCGGCCTGAATTATATGAATGTGTTCGAAAGTCTTTCGTAAAATGTACGAAATACATTTTCTGTTTAACGAAATATTTATTTATTTATAACGGAAAAAATATTCTCGCTTTCAAATGGTACAGTCATAAAAACCAATGAAAAAAAGATACCGTAGCGAAATGTATAAACATAATAACTAGATTTTGGGATAAAATTGAAAAAGCTATTAAAATTTTTGTTTTGTAAAATAAAAGATAGTTATATATTATGAAAAAAGTGGCCACGAATTATTTCGTTAATTTCGTAAAATTTTAATAGGCTGCACCAAAATTTATTTTCGTAAAATGTAAAAAACTTTCTTGTAGTTTACGAAAAAAATTGCATTGCATTTTTTCAGTGTAGCCAATTTTAAATATAATTGTGTCAGGCGCAAAAACATAAATTCTCAAAAAACAAAACATACATTTTTAAAAACATGCAACACCGTATTTTAAATAACTGTTATTAACTTTGCTAGAAACTTTTAGTAAATGTGTAAAATTTGTTGTTGAGCCCAGAAATGTCATTAAAAAATGCTTATAATTTTGTGATCTTCAAAACCGTTTTTGATGTGCTGACATCAACTTGGTATACCCCAAACTATGTATGTATATTCCTTGAGTTTAAAAATCGAAAAATTTTGGTTTCACTTGTAAACCACCACATACAACTTATTACCAAGCAGCTATTTAGAAATGACTATTTTAGTGAATGTATCTCCCAAGTCTAGTGACTCTATTTTGTATTGGTTTATAACTGAAAGTTGAAAACTATGAAATAAAAATTAAATGAATGAAAAAACTCTTGTAAGTTCCAAGTAATTTTTTTTCATTTCTCGACTTTTAAATTGCCATTACTTCTTTTGGTGAAGACATTTTTAAATGTGAAACTTTGCATGCCATAGTTTTTAAGTATAGTCTACCTAACGCTGTCCATCGTTTCTCTCAATTCAAAAGATCTTGAGAAATAAGAGACATGTAAAGTCAGTTTCAACAGGTATCAAAAATTTTTGATATTCCTCACATATAAATTGGAATTTGTACAAGTTAACAACGAATTAATAAAATTTCTTGACTAATTCTATTCACATCCTCCCAAACTCTTAAAAAAAAAACTAAAACTTACCAAATCGGTTGGTTGATTAATTTCAGCCGCCACAATTTCCGCACACTTGGCTACTTTACTCTCCCACGTAGGAATATTAAGCAATATCTTTGCCACTAAACTGTAGTCAATATTGGCAACCACCATACCGAAGTAAGCCAAACCATAAGCCTCATTTTGATCTTCAGAAGTATTTAGGCGTTGCTTGAAATTGGTAGTATACCAATTAACATATTTAGGAGCACCATCCAACATAACTAAATGAGCATTTTCTTTTATCTTTTCCAATTGGAGAACCATAACAAATGCCACTAAAGCTCCGAAAGAATAGCCAGCAATGGCATAAGGGCCTTTAGGCTGGACAGTACGTATTTGTTGTAGATAAAAGGCGGCCAAGGTATCAATGGAATCCAAATTAGCTTCGGCTGTACATTGCAGACCATAGACAGGACAATCTAAACGTAAGGCCAATTGTTTAACAGCATCAGCAAAACCTTCAATGGGTGAAGCTACAAAGAGTGGACGTTTCTTGGAATCAATAGGTGCAGCAGATTGTAAACGCACTATAGCTTGAGTAGGCATTAGTTCGGTGGTGAATACCACTTGAGTTCCATCACCAAATGGTGAAGGACTGGGTGTACGCTGGGCAGGTGACACTGGTGAGGCGGACGCTTCATTGCCATCAGCTCCACCGCTAAGTTCTTTCAGTTGACCAAATGTTAACTGTCTGATTTCTTGGGCCGACATAACAACATCAAAGTTTCTTTCCAATGTTTGTTTAATTTCGGCACCCATCAAAGAATCCATGCCCAAATCGGCCAATGAAGCAGAATCTTGTACATTTTTCGTGTCTCTTAAGCCGAGAATGTTGGAAACGCAGGCTATAAGGCTGACACCACTCGACTGATCTGATTTACGTTTTTCGGCCACTACCATAGAAGCTAACACGGGATGTGGTTGTTGCAAGAATAAGTCCATAGTTTGTAAGCAAGATGTCATTCTTTGAGGTAAGGTACCACCAATGACTGTATCATTATCACCAAGATTTTCAATAACCAAGCCAGTATCACCAATAGCACCCCATTGTATAGCCAAACCGGGGAAACCACTAATTTGTCTCATTTCACAAATACGTTCCATAGCTGAATTGGCCAAACCATAGTTTGTTTGACCAATATTACCCCTACCACATGAGACTGAGGAGAAGCAAACAAAATGATCGAGTTCGGTACACATAGCTCTGGAATATTGATCCAAATACTTGGTGCCTTGAACTTTGGATTCACATACTGTCTCGAAATCTTTAACAGTTTGATCTTCTAGTAAAGCATCACGTAGAACAGCTGCCAAATTGAAAATACCACCGACTAAAGCCATTTTATTAGCGTTTGTTAATAGCTGTTGGCATCCCTTAGCTGTGGTAACATCTGAGGTATCTATCATTACCTTGACACCTCTTTCTTGCCATCTTCTAATCATTAAAGCCTGATAGCCAGTCTTGATGCCAGAACGGGAGGTTAGGACTAAATATTTGGCACCTCTTGATACCAACCAATTGGTAAGTTCCAAACCAAAACCACCAAGACCTCCAACAATTATAAAACTCTTTTCGGGATGCATGTAGGTGCGGGGTATAGCATTTACAAAACGCTGTGAGGGTTTTAAAGTTCCACGGCCTTCTTCATCTCTGACCTTAATAACAACCTTGCCAATATGTTTGCCCGAAGCCATAAAACGGAACGCCGACTCTATTTGTAGTTCATTGAAAACAGATGTCGGTAAGGGTCTTACGGCACCACTTTTAATACCTTCAGCTACTAAGTTAACCACTTGATTTTGCATGGCTTCCTCTCCTTCCATAACACTGTCCAATAGGATACCATGGAATGAGGTATTCTTTAGGAAAACAGACATACCCAAAGGAGAATTGTTGCTTAAATCGAATTTGCCAATTTCCAAGAATCTACCATTTAAGCCCAAGCATCTTACGGAAGCTTGAAGTTTCTCTTCAGACAAGGAGTTCAATACCAAGTCAACACCACGGCCTTGAGTTTCGCGCATAATCATTTGTTCAAAGGAGCAATCACGCGAATTACCAATGTGAGAATCTTGCAGTTGAGGAAAACGTTTTTTTCAAAAATTCTCTTTTTTCTGGATTGCCTACAGTAGTGAAAACAGTTAAGCCATAATGTAAGGCTACTGATATAGCAGCCTGACCTACACCACCAGAACCTGCATGAATCAAAATCTTTTCCCCCTTCTTCATTTGACCTCTAACCACCAGAGCATAGAAGACGGTGGCATAAACACAGGGTACTGTAGAGGCTTCTTCCATGGACCAATTAGTTGGTATTTCCCACATCATATTCTTGCTAGCTACACAGGTGGTGGCCATAGACTTGGCGGTAACCATGGCCATTATTCTGCGACCCTTTGAATCACGACCAGCAAACTCCAAACCCAATACGCAATCTTGTTGAGCCAAATCTCCGGGCAAAGCATCAGCGGAAAGCTTGCCAGATGAAAGCATGACATCACGGAAATTGATGGGAGCATAATAAACACTGCACAATTCCGACTTATCATTCAATATGGCGGAATTTAATTGAGGAGCCTCAATCCATTTCAAAGAAGCTAAATCACCTTTAGTTAAAGCATTAACATAGGCATGTTCAACTTGTAGGGTGGCCACATCTGATTCCAATTTCAAATGACGGAAAGTACCAAAGGTGGAATTTTTCAAAACATTTGTTATTAAATCTTTAGATAATTGTTTCAAGTAGTATGGACTGGCTAACGAAAACTTTTCCGCATTTTTATCTTGAATAAACACCATACGAGCAAATTTGCCACCGTTTTCATTTTTGATACAATTCATAAAACCAACAGCACCAAATAGTTCCTCACCCTGGCAGACTACATAAACATAACGTTCGACTTCGGCAGCCTTGGCTAAAGCTTCTTTCAAAGAATCCAACCAATTGAAATTTGATTCGGTTACTTGTACTACTACCGATTCACGTTGTTTTATATCTACGGGTTTACGAGCCATAACTAAAACTCTAGAACCACCGATAATTTGTTCAGTGATAATCTGTAAACAGCTTCTGGTTAATAAATCGCGTCCAGTTTTATTGTAGGATGCGGTAGACTCTTCAAACATTAAAAACCCATTTTCTTTAATGGTATTTAAACTATTTTCCAAAATCATTGTATCCGGTCGTGATAACACATCCAAGGCATATATGAAATGACAGTTCTGCTCTACCGGTTCTTCTAAAATATTCTTGGATATAATACGTACACCAGAATCTGTGCCCAATGCAGAGGCTATAGTCTCTTCATTGTTGTTGTAGGTTGCTACGGCTACATCAGCAGTAATAGTAGGTTCTCCTTCAATGATTTGCAAAAGTTTAGCAGCCATTAACACATCCGGATTACGGCCATTAGCCAATTCAACTCCTTTTATCTTAATAGCTCCTTGGGAATTTTCAATAATCATATGAAGAGCTACAGTTAAGGCTTGCAAACGAGATTTTTCGGAATTTTCATGTAATTCTTGATGATTTACATTAGGTACGAAAGTATAGCGTTCCAAGGTAGGAGGATTTTGGGTGCCTGGTCTTTTTGAAGCCAAAGAAGCCTTCAAGCCTCTCATTTCTACACCACCACTCTTAATGACATTAATATCACTGTACATATAAATAGGTATACCATCTTGTGATTGTTGTTCGCTATTCAGTTTGGCTAGTTCTTCCAAATGTTTGGCAGGATTTATGACGGCCTTTTCAATGCGTGTAGGCAAATATAATTCTCTTAAATTCTTGCT
Organism: Delia radicum; assembly: GCA_021234595.1. Classification (NCBI taxonomy): domain Eukaryota; kingdom Metazoa; phylum Arthropoda; class Insecta; order Diptera; family Anthomyiidae; genus Delia; species Delia radicum. The sequence continues at coordinate 12,712,627 of CM037854.1, read as the reverse complement.
TAAGATACTAAATTGCAGCATGCAATCCATAAAACTTATCCAATTGCCAACCCACTGCAATTTACCGGCATTTGCCTTAGTATCGGAATTTACGATGCCACGGAATATGCCCGAGTAATCATAGCCACGAAGTCTCAATTCTTTGTAAACATCATTAGTGTTTAGGGGCTTAGCCACGGTGCTAGGATTCAAGCCATCCAAAGGAAGTTCTTCTCTATCAATATTTTCGGGTATGGTTATCTTACCGGATACCGCTAAGCTGCCACCTTCACAAATTTCAAATTGTCCGGTACCATCAAAGAAATTTAAACCAAATTTAACAACACCATCTTTACTCAAAATGGTAGCACGATGGAATACAACATTTTCCATAACCACTGGGCACTTTTGATATTCAACACCCTTCATTTTGGCAAAAGTCATCCAGGCCAGAGTCATATAACCCGTAGCAGGGAATAAAATCCTACCATCTATGGTATGGCCCACCAAAAATGCATCTTCTTCTTTGCCCAAGTTGATTTCAATTATAGTTTCACCAGAGGTGGTTTCTTTGCCATATTTAGGAACTATCCATTTTTGTGAATGATCCCAACCCACCTTAGAGCTTAACATTGGCGTACCTCGGCCCACGGGATATGAAATAGGTTTGAACAGAGTCATTACTTGAGGTTGGGAGCCAGCGGCGTAGATTTTGCCAACATTCGTTAAAAAGAATTCCACATTGTTTTCATGGCCTCTCTTAACCAAACTAACATTGGTAGCTTCTGGTCCCAAGGCTCTCTTGAGAATAGCTTGCAATAAACCAGTAGGAGCAATTTCAATGCATACGACATTCTTGGGTACATGTTGCAAAGCCTCATGGAATAGGACGGGAGAAAGCAAGTTGTTCACATGATAGGCGGCCGAAGATTGCTTGGCTACAGGTGTATTCCAGGCTGTTTCGGGTATGCTAGTACTTATCCATTTGCTGGTGCGATTTTTAGCATTGGGTATGATTTTTTCTAAGCTCTTGCGTAGTTTTGGTCCAGCATCGGCTATATATTTGCTGTGGAAAGCATAACCCGAAGATTTAACAGCTTTAGCAAATACACCTTCTGAAGAAAGTTGAGCTACCAATTTATCGATTGATTCTTCTGGACCAGAAATAGTACAGTTATCACTACTATTATGGCATACAGGGAAACAATCACTGGGCAAACGTTTATGAATCACATCCCATTCCAAACCAATAGCAGCCATTTTGCCCACTGGTAATTTTGTGTCTTGTATACTTTTACCACGCCAATAAGAAGCCAATACGGTTTGTTCTGGGGTAAAGCAGCCATCAGCATAAGCACAACCTAATTCACCAACAGAATGACCCACAATACCGTCGGGTTTGATATTTAGTGATGTTAAAAGATCTGTCAAAGCCACCTGCATGGCAGCAATAGAGATGAACGAATTCAAGATATTATCAAAACTTTGTTCGGTGGATTTGGTTAAAACATCTACTAGATCGACGCCCTCAGGACGTAAAGCTTCGGCACATCTATATATGGATTTGGCAAACACTTCAAATTGCATGAGATCCTTAGCCATGCTAGCCCATTGACTACCCATACCGGAATAAACAAACCAAATAGGGCGATTTTCTTCATTAAATTCCAATACTTCGCGCTGCAAGGATCCCTTAGTGTTGTCCATAACACAATAGCCACGATAATAGTGTAAAGGAATATTTTTGGAGTGAATGTCATTAATTAAAGCCAAATATTCATCATCATCACGGTGTTCACAAGCATCTTCCAACATTTCTTGTACCGCATCAAAGGTACGTCCAGAACAGACTACTATTTTCGGAGGACCCACAGTGGGTGTAATAGCTTTGGGTTTTGGATTTGATTTCAAGATAACATGAGCATTAGCCCCACCAAAACCAAATGAATTGATACCAACGATACCACCCTCCCAGGGAAGATTTTTATCGACCACCTTTAAACGTCCATCAACTAAACCGTAAAGGTCGGGATTGGGACTCTGATAATGAAGATTGGCAGGTATAACACCAGCTTCCATAGCAATCAGAACCTTAGCAATGGAACAAACACCCGAAGCTGGTTCGGAATGACCCATATTTGATTTTACCGAACCAATAAGCAAGGGGGTTTTGCGATTTTTGCAAAAGAAGTCCGTTATGGAATTAACTTCTTGAGGATCGCCCACTTTGGTGCCAGTACCGTGAGCTTCAACATAGGCTACATCATTGGGATCTAGATTAATTTCTTCATAGGTTTCTCGAATCAAGCGATTTTGCATTCTACCATCAGGATAAGTAATACCCTGTTCCTTGTAACCATCAGTATTGGTACGAACATTCAAGATGGTAGCATAAACACGTTTTGCATTGTTGGTCTTTTGTAAGAAGATGACAACACAACCATCGGAACGCACATAACCATTGCCGGATTCATCGAAAGCCTTACACATACCATCAGGACTTAACATGTTAAGACGTTTGAATTGTAAAGACATAGTAGGCTTCAGAATAACACCCAAACCGGCGACAACAGCAGAATCACATTTACCATCTTGCATATCGGAAAAAGCCTGTTCCAAGGCATATAAAGAACTTGAACAAGCTGTGTCCACACTATAACTGGGTCCTTTAAAGTCAAATGTAAACGAAACACGATTTGCAAACATGGCACGAGCACAACCAGTTAAACCATAACCATTAACACGATCTTGATCTGCTGTCCAATATTGTTCAGTTTCGGATGTAGATACACCAATATAAACACCCGTACGTGAACCTCTAATCTCCGAAGGATTTACACCAGCATCAATGATAGCTTCATAAGTTGATTCCAACAACATTCTCATTTGGGGATCCATACATTCGGCTTGTTTTTGATGAACACTAAAGAATTGTTGATCGAAATGCTCCAAGTCTTCATCTTTTATTTTACCCAAACGATCGGGTAAACCATAGAGTCCCTTTTCCCATCTTCGGGGATCATCATTTACCATATCAACTCCTTCAAAGAGATTCTTTTTGAATTCTTCAATATTAGAACTTTCTGGTAAACGTCCGGAAAAGCCAGTTATAGCAATATCGCTGGTACACATAGCATGATTAGAACGTTGAGCAAAACGTCCCTGTAGGTCCAAGGGGACATTATGGTCAGCGCTATCATTTATAACATCATCAGCAAAACGGGCAGGCATGTTGACGTCGTTTGAATTATGATGATTCGTACCGTTTGAATTTATGGAATTTGTAGTGTTATATGTTGGCGTCGAAGATGATGTTGAATTTTTCACGACTACTACTATCTGATGATCGACGTCGTTTTGCTGCTGTTGTTGGCAATCTTCTGGTGTTGGAATAGAATTTTGTTGCTGTTGTTGTTTATTACGTCGTTTTTTACGACGATTTGATGATTTTCCTTTACTACCGGATTTTTGTACAGATGACGATGAATTACCGTTATTTTGTTGTTTGTTTGAATTATGTTGCGTATGATGAACAGTTTGTACAGAATTAATATTGTTCTCGGATTTTAACAGCTTGAAAAAGACCTAAAAAGAGGGAAAAGAAATTAAAATATTTAAGAGAAACTCTAAAACATATGTTTGGTTTTCTTATAGATTTATATTATAAGCATGCTTTTCTTTAAATATATACACAAATTATGGGCTATTTTTCCTACAGAAAACCATTTTTTCGTAACACTCAAATTCAGAGCACTTTTTCTTATAGAGAAGCACTCGAATACTGAACCCAGGTTCTTGGCACCTTTTTTCCTATAGAAAAACACTCAGTCTCTGAGCACTTTTCCTATAGAAAAACACTTAGATTCTGAGAAATTGTTCCTATACAAAATCACTCTAAGCACTTTTTCCTAGATAAAAACACTCAGACTCTGTGCACTTTTCCCTACAGAAAAATACTCAGATTCTGAGCATTTTTTTCCTTTTAAAAACACTAATTCTAATCATTTTCTCCTAAAGAAAAATACTCAGATTCTGAGCATTTGTTCTATAAAAAAACACTCAAACTTTGAGCACTTTTCCTTCACATTTTTCTATAGAAAAACACTCATATTGTGAGCCCTTTTTCTTCTAAAAAAACACTCAGATTCTGAGCAATTTTTGTAATAAAAACACTTAGATTCTAAACACAATTGAAAAAATTTAGTTTCCTATCGAAAAACACCTAGTTTCTGGGCAATTTTCCTACAGAAAAACACTTAGATGCTGAGCACGATTTAAAATAGAAAACCACTCAGATTCTGAGCACATTTTCCTATAGAAAACCACTCAGATTCTAAGCTCGTTTTCTAATAGAAAAACACAGAGATGCTCAGCACATTTTCTTATAGAAAAACACTCAGACTCTGAGCACGTTTTCCTATAGAGAAACACTCACACTATGAGCACGTTTTCCTATAGAGAAACACTCAGATTCTCAGCACGTTTTCCTATAGAAAAACACTCAGATTCGAAGCTCGTTTTCCAATACAAGAGATTCTGACCACATTTTCTTATAGAAAAACAATCAGACTCTGAGCACTTTTTCCAATTGTAAAACACTCCAATCCTTAGCACTTCTTCCTAGAGAAAAACACACAGATTCTAAGAATTTTTTCTTATGGAAAAACACCTAGTTTTTCTTAATAAAAAATTTCCAGTTTTTTAAAGTTCTTAGAAAGCAAAATTGAATTGAGTACTAATTTAATTTAAATTTTATTACTTTTTTAAACATCGGATTTTCTTCCCTGACTCATACGAATTTATCAAGATTCTATACCCATTTAATAAAGAACTCGCTCTTGGTGGGTTAAGAAAAAAAGCTTTTTCCATTGACGTTCATTAAATTTGTTATCTAAGAGAATCATGTATTTTAAGAGAATTTAAGCTCTATTTCATATTCCATATTTTTATGGTAAATGGAAACAGAGGATGGATGATTCAATGTTTGGTTTTTATTTTGGATATAAAGTAAGTCTGGTCTGGAATTGAAACGTTAGTATACATTGTGAAAATCAGGTGATTTTTGGGCTAACTTCAATGGTATGGCTTTCTCAATATGTTTAGATGTGTATTGGATGAGTATGTTTTGTTTGTACGAATTCTATTGTTGTTGCTGCTGTAGTTGTCGTAAACCGTATGCAGTGTTGCCAAGTTGGACGATTTATATAAAATAACGAAATGACGATTGGACGAGTTTTGCTTCAAAAATGACGATTTTTGACAATAGTTTAATACAGGAATGGCAGGCAGTACCGCTAAATTACCGTTATCGATTCAAAACCCTTTCTTATAAAATTATCGGATCTATTTTAGATAAAGTCTGCTTTAAATTAGCGGACAGAAAACTTTTTTAATAATAATTTGCACGGTTTTTTGTTTAACAAAAAACAATTAATCTTGAATTTGAATAATCTTGCTCACATCATAATTTATATAAAAGATCGAAAAATAATTTTTTTTTTAATTATTTAAAATTTAAAAGTAAAAAGTTTTATATTATTCCTTTAAAAATTATAAAAACTTTATTTTGATCGAAATCTTACATTTATTTGCTACCATGATGTGAAATTAAATTTTGCAAAAATTAAATAAAACTATATCCAAAACGGATTACGTGCATATGTTTAGAAAGCCCGAGCCCAAAATGAAAAATATGAACTAATCAAAAATTGCATAACCTATTGTTTCTGGATTCATGTAATTTTATATATAAAGTAAACGTTGTATTATTAACACATTAGTGTCATAAATGTGTTACCAACACTGGAATGTTTATTTAACATTTAGTTTTGTATTTTTCTTTCTATGTTTAAATCATTTAAAAAAAATAAAAAATATTGTTTTGATTGTTTATTATGGAGTATTATATTTTATGTATAAAGGAATAATTTTGTAAAGAAATTGTCCTGATATTTAAGAACAAACGAACGATATATATATGTATATATACAACGCGACAGCGATTTTTTAGGTGCGTGCCTTCAAATACACTTTGTGTACTTATCTATATATATAAAATACAATGTTTGTATGTTTGTCCTCTATAGACTCTAAAACTATCCAACCGATTTGGCCCAAACCGGTTTCATTTGAAAGGTTATAGTCCAAATAGGTTTTCGGCTATATATATTTCAAGTGGGCGTGGCCCCTCCCACATAAATTGAATAACATCATATATCTTGACTATTGTGATAGCAAGAGTTTTGAAACATTGCAGTATCCCATATGTTACTGATTTGAATAATCAGGAAAAAAATGGGCGGGATCGGACCAGTGGGAGTGGCAGCTCCCATACAAAGTAAATATTTAATATCATATATCTACAGTACTATAATAGCCATAGTCTTAGAAATTTGTGCACGTTGATTATTTGTTAATGTGAATAGTCATGGGAAAAATGGGCGTGATCGGACCAGTGGGCGTGTCAGCTCCCATACAAAGTAAATATTTAATATCATATATATACAGTTTTATAATAGCCAGAGGCTTAGAAATTTGTGCACGTTGATTATATTATGAATAGTCATGGGAAAATTGGGCGGGATCATACCAGTGGGCGTAGCAGCTCCCATACAAAGTGATTATTTAGCTCATATACAAAATTAATATTAATATTAAATATCTAGGGTTCTATATTAGCTATATAGCCTTCAAATTTTGTACAAGTCCATCAATTACAAATATTAGTAGTCGAACTGAAAATGGGCGGAATGGGATAAATGGGCGTGGTACCAAAAGCTGGTGAGCACGAGCTGGTGAGCATGAGCGGCGCTTTAATGCATCGGTAATAGATGACGTCGCAGTTGTTATGGCAGTTGTTTTCAGCTATTCATTTTATATACTTCAGCAAATAAAGGCGATAGAAGGACAAAGAGGCGTTGGGCTTCCCATGAAATTACAAATTTTAAAATGATTTACTTATGTGAATTTATTTTTTTAATTATTTATTTGCGTAAAAGAAATTTCTTGATTTAAAGAATTAATTACAATTAAAATTTGAAGGCAAAACAACGTTTGCCTGGTCAGCTAGTATATAATAAAATCTAATTAGTTAATGGAAGTATAAATTTAATAATGAAAAAAAATAAAATAGAATTTCTAAAATATTGTAAAAGAATTTAAGATTTAAAAAATTGTGCTACTGATATATTGTTCATAGAAATAATAGTTTAAGTGGTAAAGTGATAAAGTTGTAAAATATTATCATTTTCGAAGTTTAAACCACATAAAAGTGTAAAAAAATCGTTTTATGTTACAAAGATAGCCCGTTAGCGTTTGTCTTTTATTATTTTTTTTATTTTCATGATTTTTCAAAAAAGATGACGATTTTTCTGAAAAATTGGACGATTTTATGCTAAATAAACCCGGCAACACTGATCGTATGGCATGATTTTTAGTTTGTAAAATGATGCCGGTATTTTTTTTTTTTTGTTTTGTGTGAGAGTTTTCATTTTTGCAAAGAATATAAGCAAAGAAAACGAATACAAATGTATAGTCGATTATAAACGACTTTATGTAGTACTCTACAACCCAGCAAAACTTTGGTAATGGGTGCGATAAAGTAATGCATTACCTTGTAATGTGTACTCCTTACGTGTATCATTATTTTCCAACAAGAAGTAATGAGTTACCGATAATTGAACACTCATGGATTACCTTGTAATGAGACCTCATTACATTTTACATTACTTCAAAACATAAAATAATGACTTACCGATCATCAATTACATAATGCATGAATTATAAACGTAAAGTAATTATTAATATATATTTTTGAAAATCTATTTTTAGACACATTACTTTGCGATTTTTTGTAAGCATAATGGTAAGGTGTATATTTTTGATATCACGAAAGAAAACACGAAGCACAACAACTCATTTACATTTTAAGCAATAAAATATTATATGTATCGATAGCTCAGTTGGTAGAGTTCTCGCCTAACTAATTGTTAAATACCAGAGACCCCAGGATCGAATCCCAGCATGACCAAGTTATTTATTTAATAAAAAAAAAAAGTTATTTATTTAATTAAAAAAAAATATCTGTAAAAAAAAATTTTTAAGCATTTTTTTTTATAAAAATCTATTTATAGACACATTACTTTTTCCCACCATGTAACCATATAAGTAACCAGTTACTTTACCCACTACAAGGTAATGAGTTACTTTGAGGCTCATCGCCTGTAAAATTCATCAGTGAAGTAACGTGTAAAGTAATGCATGAAGCCCTATGGCGATACATTACTTTATCCATGATTTGGTAATGTGTGGTTTTGCTGGGAATGCTAATACTATCTAAGAATAAAACAATTAACAGCATAAGAGCGAAATGCGTATAAACGTTATCTCGACCGATTTCGACAGTAAAAAGCCGATTTTTACACGATGTAATTTTAATTTTTGTACTTTATAACGAACTACGGCCATATTGAATTGAATACATACAATGCAATCATGCAGACAAAGGAGTCTCTTAAATTACAAAGTGTTGAGTTTCAATGCTAACACTTCCCAGTTTTGTTCCAATTGGCCTCAAATGTAAAAATTAAAAAAAATAAAAATATTGAAAATTTCCAAGATTTTAAAGAATTTCACATATTAGGTCTGTTCGACGTCATAACAGAGTGTTCCTGCGGGAACCCAATTTACTCGAAACAACAACAATTTACACATAGTTCTGACATTAGAAATGCTTTGTAGTAAAATTGGGTAACCGCAGTAAAGTACATGGAACAGGCCTATTATACCACCAAAAAATATTAGTTTTTTTTTTTCAATCGGTTCAAGTTGCTGCTGCTTGATTTTCACTAAAATCGAATTTTTTCCACATTTCGAAAATTTAAAAAAAAAAATATATTTTTTTTGTTAATTTTTAGTCGGTGCAAATTAAGCTTTTATTTTAACCCCGGCAAGACCGCCTCAAGCGGGGTTTTTGAAATTGGCCATGAGTGCGCCAAATAAGTGTTGTATAATAAGAATTTAAGCTATTTCGGTAGGAAATTAAATTTACAAAATACTTTGTCAAGTAATTTTTTGTATACATGGCACGGTTTGGAAGCGGGAAAGGGTTAAAATTAAAATTTTGTATAATTTCAAGAAATTAAATGTTTTTAGATGAACACAATTTTCAAAAATCTTGAAAACATATTTATGTTGACTAGAAAACCGTTGATATTAAACTCAAAGTACAAAGTAAGATTGTAGCTTAAACTTTTAGGAAAGCTCTAATATTGGTCCAAAAACATACAGGATTCTAAAAGGAAACATGTAAAGGACATCGCCTTAACTTGAAAACGTAAGTACACATTTTTATGAAATTTGGCTGAAAGATTATATTAGGTAGTATTAGCAAAGCCTTTAAGTTTAATCATATATCTTCCATTGATTAATGGAGAGCCGCACCGACCAAAAACATTTTTGCGAGAAAAACGATAAAGAAAGTTTACAACAAAATTATTAAATTTCTACAAGATAGGTTTTCTTTTTTGTTTGCTATATCTATAGCTGCATTTATTATAAACAATATTGTTAATTTTTACGCCTTTTTGCACTGAGTATCCATAGTTATTAACAATTTAAAAAAAAAAAAAAAATTATTATATGGCCTATAAGCCGTTTTTGTCACAATTTTATTGTTTTTCTTTCAAGTAGGTCAAAAGTTTTTTTCTTTTAACCATTATAAAACTAGGTTGTCATAGTGCAAACCAATGCTTAAACTTTTTTATTGTTTTTTGTTTTATATGCGTTGCTTATTTCAAATGTTTCAAACCAAGATTGACGAATAATGTTTTTATTTTTCTATAGAAAGTTTGACTCATTGGCCAAAAAGTGGTCAATACACCATACCAATGTTAAGAAATTTGTAAAAATAGGGATACGCAGCACATATGGTGCTGGATATCTCCTAATTGATACGAGGTATATAAAAACGGATTAAAAATTTAGAAAGAGGTCTCATTAATCATATATAATCAATTCCTAACTCAATTTTGCCAGAAATGCTCTATAGGTCTCACCAATATTCATACGACGATATGTTTAGGTGATTTTTCGATCAATTTCGCGTTTTTTGAAAAACGAAAATCGCCCTATCGTCTTAAGTAGTTATATATTGGTAAGACGAATAATTTATGTCTAAACTTATTCGTTTTTGGAGTATTTTGGTCAATATCGCTTAAAACAGGCAACGAAAAAAAAATGTTATTAGAAGAACGTATTGTTTATTTTTTGTGCCGAACAAATCGCATAAATTCAATTGCAAAAAAGCTTAGGCCAGCTTGAGGGATAAATAAAAAAAATCTGACCATGTTTTTTCTTTGCGTGCAAAGTGATAGAAAAGTGTTACATCATTTCCTTAGGAAACAAGTACCACGTAGCACAATATATTCCATATTCAAACGATTTGAAAATGAAGTGGCATTAACCGGGATAAAAAAGAAAGGAAGTTCAAAAAATTCAAATTGATCGCAAAACTGTTTAAAATATAGAAACTACCATAACATAATTGAAAGTCGGAAATACCAATCAGTTTTTGAGTTCTAAATTTTATATGGAATATTGTAAATATAAATATAAATTTACTAAATTTCAGTGGAAATAGTAATTCTTAACTTCAATTAATGTTTTTAACCCTTTCATGACCGAACGACAGCTGAAGATTTTTTGACGAAACTTCGTGGAGACTTGGGCCTATGGCTAAAATAAATGTTTGCTCTTTTGGAGCTTTACTGCTCCTTCTATCTGAGAAATATAGTACTAAAGCTAAATCATTAATAGGCTGGCGTTCCTTAATCAATTAAGATTTGGCTTAAGTTTTAATTTTGTATTTTGCTTTGAGTTATGCCTAATCCACAAATAATAAAAATTTTTGTATAAACTTCAAATTACATTTTTTAACATTATAAAAGCTAAAAACGTAAAAAAGTCATATAAAAACAAACAATTCATTTTTTTACTTTGAGTTGGCCTTGTAAGGCTCTGAGACTATTAAGCTGCAATATATAGGTATCGCTAAAAAGCCACATCTGACCAGTGTTGCCAAGTATTTTTTTACAAGCCCCCCTAAATTGTTCAAAACCCCCCTAAATTGTTCAACCCCCCTAAATTGTTCAAACCAAAATAATAAAAGAACTGAAAACTTTATTTTTATAAAAGCAATATAACCTCTTTAAAACTTATTTTTAGCCCCCAATTTTCCTCATAACAAATTGTTACCCCATAAAATCCCCCGAAATTATATTTAGTAACTTAAATCTATATATGTTAAAGTTAAAGTGCGTTTTCGCTCAGGTTAGCGTTTTTCGAAAAACGAAAACCACAAAATGGGTCATTTCTGGAGTATAGTTATATCTTGGTAAGAGGAATAATTTATGCCTAAACTAATTCATTTTTATGGATTAGTTTTTGAGATTCGCTATAAACTTATTTTGGCGCATATCGCCTAAACTAGACAAAATAGATTGTTTTTTAATACTATCAGAGCAAACAAAAAATTGTTGTTGCATAAAAAAATGTCTTGCAAGACATTCATGCTCCCCTTTACTGACTACCAAAGAAAAATTTTTATTTCATAAAAATTTATGAATTTGCTTCATCATATTTATAAAACGTCTTATAAAATTTATACAATATTTCATTAAAAGCTATGAAACTTCTTCATATTTATAAAAAGGCTTGTCATTAATTTGCATTTTTATGAAACAGCTTCATCATAAAGTGTTACATTAGACAAATATCAATGAAGTTTTTCTTATTATTTATGAAGTTTTTCATAAATAGGATGAATCTTTTTCTCTGAGTGTACTTTTAAGGAAATATCTTTTTAAAAATTGGGAAAATTTTCAAAGTCCAAACTTTTTTTTCGCAAATTTTTCAAAAAACTAGATTTTATTACTAAACTAACCCAGAGTTGTCCCATTCTAAATTACACAAGCAGCCTGGAACGCATATTTTAGTTTTTGTATGCAAAATCGGCAGGTACACTCATAAAAAAAGTTATTTCAAAAGTCTGTTAAACGCGTTCCAACTCAATTAAACTAATTTTTTCTGTTGATATTGTTTAAGTTTGTTATTTAACTAAAGTTATCAGTTATCTCATTTTACCACATGAACAAATTTTAGTTGTACTTGAAATAATTTCTTCTAATATTTAGTTAAACTTTATAAATGATTTTGAGAGTTTGTCTGTTTGTTTATGAATATTTTTTTATTGGCTGTGTAAAAAAAACTAAAACGATTTGTGCGCTAGTGTCTACTTATATGTGCGTGTATTGCTATAATAAGTCTTTTTGTAAGTCTGTGTTATAGATAAAAACATGTTCGTGCTTGTACTTGTACTTCAATTCAGAAAAAAGCAAGACAAAATTTTGCCAGCTAAAATATTTACAGCGATATTCATAACTTTAAACGAGTGTCTAACATCGAGTGCACAACTTTCGCTTATAAATATTTGGGTGTAAAAAAAGTTAAGCACTCGATGTTAGTGACTTATTTTAACTTATAAATAGAGCTGTTAATTAATAAATAAATATTAAATAATATAATTAAAATAATAGGGTTAGTATTAAAATAAAAAAAAAAATATGGAATTATTATTAAATATTATTTTCCTTTTCGTTCATCCCTTTAATATTATCATACAATTTTACGTTGCATTAACAAAGAAAATAAGAAATAGACAGACAACAATGATCGATATGATGATACTGGATATCTCAGATATAATACGAGATAACGCTATACGGGTTTCGAAATCAAAAAGAAGGTATTAACATTTACATAATCTATTCCTGACTAAATGTTTTAATAAAATTGTCGGTGTGTCGAACCAATAAAAAGCTGATATGCATTTAAATTCCAAAAAGCACCGGGTATAAAGAGCTGGAAAGTAACAAAAAAATACACGAAAAGCACCGAAATGGCAGCACCGACAACAAAACAAAATTTTTTATAAAAATAACTTGGCTAAAATGCTTTTTTTTTTGGAAAGTGCGACTATTTTTGTTATATTTTATTCATTGCAAAAAATGTAAACAAATCTAGTTATTAATAATAAAACAGATGTTACCAATTGCTAATATCGTTACACGTATAATATATTTAAGATCACCACGTTCCGACATAGGTACAATCATTTATTGTGGGTAACGACCAAACAAACGAATGATTGGTTGTTTTCGCTGATAAGGTGGCGTGATTAAAAATATTTTCAAGTTCAATGTGAAAGAAACTCCTCGTATGATTAATAATCACATATGTACGTAAAACACAACAAATTTATATATGGATGTAGTTGTTGTTAAACAAGATGACACTCTTGATCAAACAGTATATTTTGCCTGATAATCAGCTTTGCCAATACAGCGATTTTTGCGCTAAAATTATCGTTTTTGACAACTCAAAAATACGCCGATCTAGTGCTTTTTGAATTTGTATTGAGCTTAATTTCAATATTTTTTTTACAAACTTGCATTCAAAATATTTAAAACTTATCTCAAATAATGTTTTTTACTTACAGCGGTCAAAAAAAGTATTCGACAAACTGCTTGTTTTTCATAATCATGAAGAATATGTTAAAAAATTCTACAAAATGAAAAATATAAAAATGCAGAATATAAGCTTAAATTGTTATCTCTTTATTTATGAAACAAAAAATACAAAAAAAAAACAATATTCTGGAAAAAAGAAGACAAAAACAAAAACATGTAATATTTCAACGCAAAAAAAGTATTCGACAACGTTGCTCAGGTTGTGATTAACGGGAAAAGCACCGCTTCTTTGGAATTTATATGGATGTCTTTCATTATTAATGATAATTTCATTTATTGAATTAATTGTTCACATGGGTCGAAAGGGTGCAGAGATTTCTTTACATGTTAAAGAAATAATAATTACACATTTTAAAAAGGGAATAACGGAACAAGAAATAGCAGAAATTGTTGGAAGACCTGGAACAAGTATTCACTACATCATAGATAAATATAAAAAAAAACTAAAAGTATTGAAAATGTGCAAAGAAGTGGGCGTCCATCACCATGATTCGCAAAGATAATCTTGGTTAATCTGCTCTTCTCAGACATAAGGGAAAAAACATGCATGATCTTTCGGTCCCTGGTTATTACAATATCATCGTACTTACGAATACATTTGTAAAATCTTTTAAAATTTATTTCAATAAGCAATACAGCAAATAACAATATATAATGCACAAATTAAAAATATAAAATGCGGATTTGCAATTTTTTTAATCTTTTTTTTTTTTGAACTCTTTAATCCTATATCTGCCAGCCTTTTTTATTTGTCTTTCAAGCCCTTGTTCAAAATATACAAAAAAAAAAAAACTTTTAAAACGGGCGTTTTGAGTGTTAAAATGGTCCGCGAATATGTTCGGCTGCAAATTTCACTATGGGTTACTGAAGACAACAAATTTATTCAGAGATGGTAAATCGTGAAAATGCTGAATTGAATTTTTTCTCTTTTAGCTCAATGTAAAATGCTGAATGATGTGTACAATTTAGTGAAAAAACGTCGTGTGCCATAGAGAATCACTCGTGACTTTTCTTTGACGTGAGTGATAAATAGATAAAGGTAAAAATAGATTTCTGCTGATGTTTATAGATTGACTAATTTTTTTATGATTGTTTCATTCACACACATTTTTATAATTAATACATTTCTTTTTAAATTCGTTAAAAGAAGCCGTAGTTCATGTCCGATTATGCCAATGTTTTAATAAAGAGCCTTAAAACATCCCGCCAAATAACCTTGCCAAATTTAGGGCCTATACCTCATTTAGGATTTTTTGTTAAGAAAAAACTCCATGAAAATGAAATACATTATATTTCACAATTGCATTACTCTACGCTTTTTAAATGTCAATTTATATGGAAATAAACGACAAGCTCTTATTCTGTTTCTTCACTCAATCGCATTAACTTGTCGAAAACCTACACAAAATTTTCTATTTAACACTTTCTAGCGCTTCTTGCTTTCAAGAGATAGCATCATTGCAAAACAATTTTGAGAAAGAAAGAAATATGTATAAGTTAAACCAAGAGAGTAATTATACGATTTACTTACAATATTTCTTTTATGTGTTTTTTTTATAATTTGCCGGCATATCAGGCAGTGTTGCCAGTTTTAACGATTTATCGTCATTTTGACTATATAACTACATGAGGATTGGACGTTTTTTGCTTCCAAAATGACGATTTTTGGACAATAGTTTAATATCTAAACAACATATTATATTATTTTTAAAAATTAAAAAAAAAAAAAAAAATAACATTAATACTAATCTTTATTTGCTAATATGATGTGAAATTTGCAAAAATGCAAATACTAGAATTAAATAAAACTAAATCCAAATCGGATTTATTTTTTTGTAAATTCATTATGGCTTTAGCTTAATTTAGTTTCTGTGTTAATATTTGTATACAATTTTTTTTTTACATTTTTATAAAATTTAATTAGTGTTAGATTTAAATAAAAAAAAAACTAAATTAAAAAACAAAGTATGGAATTTTTGAGAAACAAACAGACCTCTAGCCCGAATATTCATATTTATAAAATATTGAAAAATCGAATAAATACAACTTTAAATGAAACAAAATAAATCCGGTGCTTAAAAACAGGCCTAATACTATAAAGTGTTCCACAATGAAACTTCATATACCTATTTACAATTTATATTTGAAAATGGGTAAAACTATTTTTGCAGTAAAACTATTTTTTAATAAATAGAATTTATATTTGAAAATATCAAAATCGAACCCAAAATGAAAAACATGAACTAATCAAAAGTTTCAGAATCTATTGTATTAATAAACTATGTTATCAAATGTAAAGCGATTGGAATTTGACAATAAGTTTTAATTCGTTAATGGAACTCCAAATTTAGTCAAAATTTAATAATTAATAAAAATAACATTGGCGAAGAATTTCCAAATTTTATAAAAGAATTTAAGATTTAAAAAAGTTGTGCTACTGAAATGTTGTTCACAGAATTATGTAGATAGAAGTGATTAACAGTTTAAGTGGTAAATTGCTATCGTTGTAAAATATTATGATTTTAGAAGTTTAAACCAAAGAAAAGTATCAAAAATCGTGTTATATTACAACGACAGCATGTTAACACTTAAAATTTGAATTAAATTATTTTATTTTATTTTTTATTAAAAATATATCTCACTTCTAACAAATATTTTTTATTTTGACGATTTTTCGAAATATGTGGACGATTTTGACGATTGTTTCTATAAAATTTTATGTTTTTATGCTCTGTTAACATGGCATCACTGATATCAGGCGATATTATTTTTAATTACGTCATAAAAATAATGAAAACAAAAGAGATTCGTTAAAGATAAGAAATCGGCCGAAATTACTCTTTGGCATTGACGGTTTTTATAATGAGCTACACAAAATAAATTTCATTGCAATTAATTAGGGTTTATTGATTTTTTAATTGACGCATTTCTATTATTTTTTTATTGGTTTTGTGGGGTGGACATTTTTTGTTAACTTAATGTTATAAACAAATACAAACAAATTTTAACATTGCACAGGGTACACTTTACACAAGTGCGCTGAACTTGAATATGACCCCAAAATATAAATATAAAATGCGGTTTGTACAACTAAATTTTAGTTGCAACACCTAAAATATCTGGAAATAACATTTGACTATGATTGTACTAACCGCATTTATTTTATGTAGCAACCAAAATACGGTTTTCAATTCGGTTGGCAATTAAGCTTTATTCGCAGGCTATGTTATGTCATCTAATATTCCTACCTGTTGTCTTCAAAATTCCGTGTTAATATTTCTATTATCTTATTCATTCTCGGAGAAATCGTCCGTTGAAATCAAAGTATGTAGTATTTTCGCTGTTAATACAAAAACGTGACTCAATTTACAAGGGTGATATTTCAGAGATGTAGAAAAATAACTAAAGCCACGTTCACTCCTAAATAATAAGTTCGTGTTTTGCCAAAATACTTATTTCATCTTTTTATTAGACTAATACTATGTTTCCATTTACGTGTTTTGAGCAAAACATGTGTTTTTGCTAAAAAAAATGTATGGGAAAACATGTACAAAACATGTATAACACTTATTTTGGGAAAACAGGTGTTTGGTATTTAGTAGTGGCCGACCGATCTCACTTTTTTGATCGAAACAGTATCGATTGTATCCTATTTTATAGAATTTAATGCATTTTACACACATATCTAATTATATATAATTTATTATAAATTACTGTTGCCCCATATAATTTTTTTTTACTTGGGTGGGTAGATTCTATGTTAAACTGCATTTATATTAACAAAAACTAGCTAGTTTTCGTACAAAAATAAATTACAAAAACCTAGTCGTTTACACTAGATATTTAAGTTTTATTTGTCATGGCTCCTTTTTTAATAAACACTTTTCGCATGTTTAAACGAAAGAAAAATATGACTAACAACGCACAATTTAAATGTAACAAATTTATTTTTAAAAATTTTAAATAATTATTTTTTCACATTTTCTTTTTCTCCATATTCGTTGTAACAGGGAGTATCCGAAATTCATGATAAATGATAGTGGATGCATTAAAAATTAACATTACCTTTTTTTTTATTTAGTTTTTCGAAAAAGCCAAATGGAATCTGTACCTCGTTTCTGTATCTAATCATTCTAATTTTCTAATTCGAAATTCGATTCTAATGCGAAAAGTTTTCGCATCGAGAAATTCATGATCAACCTGTTTTCTACAGGGTGAGTTAAAAGATAATAATGTTGACTACATTTTTAGTGCTAAACTTTTCAGATCTTGCAACTTTTAAAACTGTGGACTAATGTAATTCTGGAAAATACGTAATTATGAACAGGAAAAACGAAAATGCAGCGTTTGATACGCTTTGATTTTTTTGACTTAACATTTAATTGTCTGTGACTCACCCTATGTAAAGAATAGCAAGGTTATATTTTACATGTTTTTTGCGAAACTTTTTTGTATGGAAAACCAAATTATTTTGGGTAGTTTTTTGCTCCAAAACTAAAAATGGTTTGTCGTCTATCTAAATGTAGTGTAAATCTGGTGTAATTTTAAAGAACAAAAATACCCACTGTAATCAAATCGGAAAACAAATTTAAAAAAATCATGTGCAATTTAAAAAGTGTAAAACATTGAATAAAATTTAAATAACGCGTTTTAATTTTATAAATCACTGAATGTACTTACAATAATGTATGAACTTGTTATTATTATAAAATTAACATTTTAAACTTTAACTCGTTTTTACGAGCAAATTAAAAATTTATTTTATTAATATGAATAAAATTGTGTAATATTCTTATTATAATTTCTTTAATTTAAAAAGTCGATTAAATGTCAAATTGTACATATTAAATACAAAATTACAAAAATATTTATTAATAAAAAAAAAACCGCAATATGCAAAATATTTACCGATACATTTGTTGAAAATTTTAAAAGATTAGATTTTAAGATTAGAATTTAAAAGAAATTTGTTTTTTTTTTAATAACCATACGTATAGAGCGTGATTGACAAACGAACGCACGGACGGACAAATCATACGATCAGTAATATGCAAGTTTTGCGGTTTTGGCTTTAGCAACACTATGCTTATACACGTTTTCTACTAATTATTTTAATAATTTTTTTGTTTATATTTGAGAGCCAAAACTGAGAGAGTGAGAGTTTTTTCATATGTTCAGAAGAATCATACGATTTTAATGCAAGAACAAATTATATACATATACATTAACATCTCACGAGTGGATAGTGGGCTACTAATTAAAAAAAAAACGTAGTAGTATATGGTCCAAGAAAGTTGTTTCGTATTAATTACAATATATAATTTCTTAATTATTTGTAGGACGTTAAATTTGTTTTGAAATGTTTCTCATAATTAAACAAAATTCAAAAAATTGATTGGTACTTTATTACAATTTACAATATATGCTCGAAATTTAGTTGTAACTGGATACTAAGAGCAGTGTGAATAGACTATTAAAAATTGATTTAGAAAAACGTTAGATTTACTTCATGATTTCATCAACTGCATTTTTTACTTTGAGTTACAGGCATGGTTGGGTTAAACAAAATTCAAAAAATTGATTGGTACTTTATTACAATTTACAATATATGCTCGAAATTTAGTTGTAACTGGATACTAAGAGCAGTGTGAATAGACTATTAAAAATTGATTTAGAAAAACGTTAGATTTACTTCATGATTTCATCAACTGCATTTTTTACTTTGAGTTACAGGCATGGTTGGCAAACACTAACCATAAAATACCGATAATGAATCAAGTAATGATAGGTCACTACCTATTGCATTACTTTAAAATACAAAAAAATGACTTACTGATATGTTATAGAAGTACTTATATGTAACTGTAAAATAACAAGTTACAGGCAATTGGTAACATAAGTATCGATTTAATATTTTTGATTCTAATAATGTAGGTATAAATTTGTTTTAAAAATTTTTACAAGTAAATTTTGTAAGCTAAAGTTATTTTAATTTTTTTTTTTTAAGATTTCTTAAAATAAATAACTTAAAAATAACCACTTATTTTGTAACTCGTCACTTGCAATATCACCATCAATAGTGATCACCATCACTTGCAATAGCCTATCATTACTTGGTAATATATTCGGTAATGACCATTTTTTTTGCTGGGAATTGCGTAAAATAACGTTAACCCTAAAATAACCTAACGAAATAACTTAACATAACGTTAACCTTAAAATAACATAAAAATATAACTTTTAATATCGTTAACATTAAAGTACCCTAACGAAATATTCACAAAATACCGTTATCCAAGAACGATAACCGAATGAAACGGTAGCCTATCCTGGTTACAGGACATTCACATTAAAGGGGAGCATGAATGTCTTGCAAGACATTCGCAAGACTTTTTTTATAAAACATTTTTTTTTGTCAGATAGTAGTTAATCTTGAAAAATATAAAAACTTGGACAAAATTAAAGTATCCCAGGAAAAAAGTTAAATTGTCTGTTTTTGCTATTTAAAGTATTAAAATCGTCAAAACTGGCATCACACAGCACAACAAAGAACATTTTGCCAAAAATTCATGCTGCCCTTTAATTCAGATGAACGAGATAACTAATTCTTTTCGTTTTTGTTCTTTATTCTATTACCATATACTTAGATCATTTTGTGACATTAAATAGTAATAGAATAAAGAACAAAAGCGAAGTGATTTATATGGCACTCATAATAGATTGCAAAACACATGTTTTGCGAAAACGAGTGAAAAAGAATAAAGAACCGTTGGACTAAAATAAGAAGTTTAAATACGTGTTTTGGTAAAACACGCGTTTTGCTATCTAGTGTGAATGTGGCTTTAGTTCATGTGTATATGGTTTTATAGTTCAAAAGTTAGAGGCAATTTAAACGAAGAAATTAATTGCAGGCAATTTTTGAATTCTCTTTTAAAGTTGATTCTACAAATCATGAACATTTAAACGAGGAGTTTTTGCATGCATTTTTTTTTTTGACGTTTATTTTGCCAATCTTCTTTAATTGTTCATTCGTTGAAATTTAATTTATTCGTAATAATTTAAAATAATATATAAATAGTTCTTTATTCCACATTATTTATTTTTTATTTTACGAAATATTTTCGATACACAACACTTTAGAAGCCGAATACGAATAAAGCAAATTAACAAGAATACGAATGATAGCAAAAAGAAATGTCAAAAAATATCTTGAAAAACGAAAACCGTGCAATTTTTGCTACCCCCGCTTGCTTCTCTACCCCGTTTGCCTACAAACAATAATTGCACGCAACGTTGCATGCAAAAATTGCGTCGTTTAAATGGCCTCTTATCAATGTGAAAATTGTATTTATATTTTTTTTTAATCTGATCTTTGGTTTTGAAATTTTTTTATTTTTTAGATATTTTAAAAATAACTCGAAATTATTCGCTCAATTTCAACAGCAACTGTTTGTTTTGCTGTATTTCTTTTCTCTTTTATTTTGATTTCTTTTTAGTTTAATTTTATAAACAGTTATTATGTTTTTTTTTTTAAATCTCGTTATTATGTTTTCTTTCATCTTTTGCTTGTTGTAAACTATTTTTTATTGTGCAAAATTAGTTGTTTTTTTTTCCTTAAATGCACAAAAAGAAAACCAAAGTTCAATGGCATTATGTTGTAAAAAAAATCATTAAATTTTTAAACATTTAAGTTAAATAAATATTTTGAAATTTGTTTTCTCCATAAATTTGAACATCACCAATTATATCACGCCACCTTATAGTATATGCAATATTAATTTTGCAAAAATGAATACACAGAGAGAATTTTAGTGGACGAAAAATAATAAAAATTTTCTCTGAACTAACAGTACAGTTTTCTTCGCAGTGAACGAAAAAGATTCTAAAATTAATGAAAAGCTTCATGCTTTTCATGTAACTAGTTTTTAATGAAACCACTTTGTTTTAAACAAATACAATCAATATCACGCAGAGAATTCTCTCAGTGTACCTACTACTTAATATTGATTAAAGAATATAAAATGACTTATTTATTTTGAAAAGCAATTATCTCAATTTATATGGCATCTTTAGATTGGATTTTAATTAAAATTTAACAATGAAGACCTAATAAATATCAACATTTACATATAGGGAAACCTTATAAACTATATTATAAAATATAATTAAAAATTACATTCATTAATAAATTGATTTGGATTTGCATATTGACCCAAAATTAAAAAAAAAAAAAATCGCAGCAATACCCAATATGCAATTTTTTTATACCATAAAAAATTTAAATTTTAAAAATTTTTATAAAGAAAACATTGTAATATGAAATTAACATTATATGTATGCAGGGTTTTTAACCCGGAATTCTAAAGCCACATTCGCACTAGATAGCAAAAGAAGTGTTTTATCAAAACTCGTATTTAAGCTCTTTATACTATTCCAACGGTTCTTTATTCCTTTAAACTCGTTTTGGCAAAACACTCGTTTTGGTAAAACACTCGTTTTGCTACACTAATAATAATCCATGCGTAAAATTAAGAAAAAATGTCAAAATAACGTAATTTTTTGTAAAATAAAGGAAAATTTGTACATATTACGAAAGTTTTTGTAGTTTTGACAATAATTTCGAATTTTTATGCATGGATTATTATGAGTGTATATATTCTGAATGCCGTATAAGACGAAATTCCCGGAATTTAGTCGATTTTTCACTTCTGTTAATTTTTCTGTTTTACTTTATTCCAGGGTACGCGGATTTTTGGTGGAACGCGACATTTTATTGAATATTTTCAAAAATTAAAATTTTACTAAAAAATTTTTTTTTAAAAATATTAAAATAAAATATTTTAAAAAATAAATCCAGAAAATTGAAAATTCTGCAATAAAATTGTAGTTTATAAGACCGGAGAAAAGCGAAAGTATAAAAGGTTGAAAAATAATATCATAATACCTATAATTGAATACAATTAGTTCCAATTTCGTAAAAATGGTTTAACTTGTACTTTTATTAAATATAATATGTAAATGTAAAAAAAAATTATAAATGAATTATAATTTTAAATAAAATTACATAAAACATTATTAAATTTTTCACTGAAGGTGAGATTTACATTTTGAAAGTGAGAAACGTTGAAATAAAATTGTAGTTTTTAATTCTATTTTTTTTAAATACGATTACACATTTGATTTTAAATTTATAAAGAAGAATGAAATAATGCATGAATGGTAATTTAAAACTTTCAAATCGTATCGAACAAATGTTTTTTTTTAAGAAAAATTCAACTGACACCAACGGGGTGCCGTGAATATATATACATAGGTGCCGTAAATTTCTTTCTCGAAAGAGAAGATGAAGGAAAATGAAAAAATATAAAAACAGCGTTTTTCTTATTATGCTTAAATAAATAGGTTCACAAAACAACTTTAATAATTAAATTGTTGATAAACAATTAGTTTTTTGTTTGTAAACACGATTTTATTAACATTTTATTTTTTAAACTTTTTATCGACTCTCAATTATTGTTGAATTATGGCAGATTATCTCATTTTCTTAAGGGAAGTTTTTGGTAGAAACTACAGGCTTTAAAAAATCTGCAATTAAAAACTCCCCTGCTAAGGCTAGTCAAGGCTTTCTGTAGGACGATCGATCGTCAACTTTTCGAAATTGCGATCATGTTACTTAGAGGCCATTTAAACGAGGCCATTTTTGCATGCAATGTTGCCTGCAATTATTGTTTGTAGGCAAACGGGGTAGAGAAGCAAGCAGGGTAGCAAATATTGCACGGTTTTCGTTTTTCAAGATATTTTTTGACATTTCTTTTTGCTATCGTTCGTATTCTTGTTAATTTGCTTTATTCGTATTCGGCTTATAAAGTGTTGTGTATCAAAAATATTTCGTAAAATAAAAAATAAATAATGTGGAATAAAGAACTATTTATATATTATTTTAAATTATATTATTTTATATTATATAAATTATTAAATTATATTATTTTAAATTATTACGAATAAATTAAATTTCAACGAATGAACAATTAAAGAAGATTGGCAAAATAAACGTCAAAAAAATTGCATGCAAAAACTCCTCGTTTAAATGTTCCATGATTTTTAGAAGCAACTTAAAAAGAGAATTAAAAAATTGCCTGCAATTAATATCTTCGTTTAAATTGCCTCTTACAAATTTTTAATAATGTTGACAATTTTGGTAAAAAAAATAAAACAATTTTCCATCATTTAGTTAAAAGTTTTCGTAAGTAACATCGTCAAAACGATAATAATTTAGGTATCGTTTTGTTCAAACCGATATCGTTTTTCTTAGAGAATCGATCCCCAGGCGGTTTTCTATGGCAAATTTTTAAAGTCTGTAAATTCACGGAACCCAGAGAATGCATACAAATTTTAAGAGTGTGTGGGAAACTCTGTAAATGAAACTTTGTGAAATAATTTTTTGTCAAATAATTTTAGATTAGTCGTTTGTAATTTCTTTCAAAAATCAGTTAGTTTTTAAATAAAAAATATAAAAAAATTAAATTTTGACTAATCTTAAATTATTTAACAAAAAATTATTTCATAAAGTTCCATTTACAGAGTTTCCCATTAATGTAAATTTTCAGAAATTTAGCTTATTAATGCTTTTTAGTCCTTACCTCGTTGCTGGCACTATGGGGTTCATATTAACCGAGGTAAGATATCTTTATCATCTTTTATAGTTTCCCAAAAAGTCTTTAAAATTTAAAACAATTAGAACAATTTTGAAATTCTTTTATTATTTTATCTCTTAAAAATTTGTTTGTTATCGCAAATACATTTAATATAAAATTTATGTGTTTTCGGTTTTAAAATGTTGAAATTAAAACAAAAATTATGATAGAAATCGCAAAGCTTTGGAAAGTTTGTATTAAAAATGTAGAATGATATGAAATTTTGTGCGTGGGACTGCCAGAAACAGTTCGTCTTAGCACAGGGTTCGTATGGTAAAACGTCGGGACTTTCAATTATTTTAAATAAAACATGAATTTCTTATTTTAATTCATTAAGACATTATAAAATATTTATTTGAAGTAGGAATATGCGCCATATATTAAAAAAAAATATATATATTTCCCCATGTGTTAAATAAAATAATGTAAACTTTGTATAAAAATTGTTTTTCTAAGAAAAACCATAGAAAAACTACACTCTATCAACGAGGTAAAGACTTTATACACGTTTTTTGAATAGTTTCCCCAACGAGCATATAGGAGATATTTTCAAACAACATTTTCTAATTAAAAATGAAATAAAATTTAATAAATATATTATTTAAAATTGTTTATGGAACTGGATCAACTTAAATTTCTGTGGCAGATCTAATTAAATATGGTAATAAAAGTTAAAATATACATTAAAGGCAGAATTAGTTAGTACGTAACGTTCCGTGATGAATCAGCTTATTTGTTTTTTAATTTTGAAAATGAGTGTGAAAATGAGTAATTTTGAAAATGTTCGTTCCGTGCCGGACGAACCTGTAAAAAACAGGATTTATGTACTACGTTAAGTGACAGCTAAGTTAAGTAACAGCTGATTGCTCTCACATAAATAAATATAAAAAAAGATTTTGTGACACATTCTGATAATGAAATGACCATATTTTCAATTAGTAAAACAATGACTACAGTCGTTTAGCCATAGCAGCGGCTATGTTTTTTACGGAATAGACTAACCACACAAAACAGCTATCCGGAACGGCACGTTACAGTAACGTTACGGAACGCAAAGACCAATGGAGCCTTTAGATATGGGGCAATATAAAATTATATATAGAGTGCCATACAAAGCAATATATAACAGGATATAGTTGTATTAAATAATATAAAATACTAAAACTACTATTTTTTAACTCAGTAATATATGGTTTTTAAGCCCGAAATCATAATAAATAAATACGCAAGACAAATTCTTCTCTTTTGACGACATTTAAAAAATTTTTGTTTCTGTTTCTGGTATGCATAGAAAAAAGCCTTACCCCTGTGCTGGATACAGTAAACCCTCGTTAGTACGAACTCCGAGGTACCAGAAAAAATAAGTTTGTTATAAGCAAGGTTCGTATCAACCGGGTTTCTTTACAATTTTGTTACTGTCCACAAAATATCAAAAAATTATATTAACTTCTCCATGAACTTTTAAATTCTTTCATTTGATTTCATAAAAAGAGAGTTTTCGAAAAATTTAAGAAAAAATATACGTAGGTACCTATAATAAGAAAAAATAATGTTCGATTTAAAATTTTGGCTAAAGTGCAGTTTACGGGGTTTTGGAAATCAAAAAAAAAAAATACATGGTCCTCTCCAGAATGAAAAAGAAAATTTTTTCTATCTTCGGTTAAGGGGGCTGACGCCCCTGGGGCCCTCTAGGGCCAAAAAACCGGTATTCGTAGTAACATATAAGTGGGGGTACTCTAATGAAAGGAAATTTCATCTGGATTTCAAAAATGATTTTTTTTTGGATCCATGATACGAAGCGCCCTCTACAATCGTTTTATGGCGCCTGGCCCCCCTGGGTTAAAAAAACGGAAACGGGTTTTTTGGAAAACTTTGCTTAGCAAGGCACTTCCTACGCATACCGGGGCGAAGCCTCAGCGAAGCCGAGAATTGGACTGATGGGAGTAAAAAAACCCCTAAGCCCGGCCGAAGGCCGGTTACGCAGAAAAACTTTGCTTAGTAAAGCCACTTCCTACGCATCCCGGGGCGAAGCCTCAGCGAAGCCGAGAATTGGACTGATGGGAGTAAAAAAACCCCTAAGCCCGGCCGTAGGCCGGTTACGCAGAAAAACTTTGCTAAGCAAAGCCACTTCCTACGCATCCCGGGGCGAAGCCTCAGCGAAGCCGAGAATTGGACTGATGGGAGTAAAAAAACCCCTAAGCCCGGCCGTAGGCCGGTTACGCAGAAAAACTTTGCTAAGCAAAGCAACTTCCTACGCATACCGGGGCGAAATTTTTGAAATCGTGAGACAATTTCTTTTTATTTGAGTACCGTTTTGTTTAATTTTATTTTTGACTTTTTTTCGTATATTACTATTGGTCGAATAATGGCTCTAATTTGGAATAGGTGTTATGGATCCGAAAAAAAATATCATTTTTGAAATCGTGAGACAATTTCCTTTAATTTGAGTACCCATACGACCCTGTTACTATGGCCCCCTGTTTTTTGCCTCCCACGGGCCTCCCGGGGCCGAGCCCCTCCCAAAAATAATTTCGGTTTTTTTTTTTTTTATTCTGGAGGGGGTCATGTATTTTTTTTTTTTGATTTCCAAAACCCCGTAAACTGCACTTTTGCCAAAATTTTTTTGAATTTTTTAAAAATTTTCCGAAAAACTTGGGAAATTTTGGGAAATTTGTTTTAAAAATGGAAAATTATATGAAACTTTCTTTGTGGGAACCCTCGGTTAAGACAGTTCGTCTTAACCGAGGATTCGTATTAAGCGAGTTCGTATTAGCAGCTGTTTTTTACATAGAAATTGTTAGCGAAATGTCGAGACTTTCAAATTAGTTCGTAATAGCCGAGGATTGGTCTTAACCGAGTTCGTCTCAGACGTCAAATTTATATAAAAAGTTAAAAAATAGTACCAACAGACAAACAAATACTGAATGTATTGTTGCCGGTTTTACTTGTCCTTAAAGTTTTTTTTTTTGTTTTAATTATTACACCATAAATAAACTCTTGTGTCTGGCAAGGACACACCTAAACTTATTTATATCATATGTTCTTAAAAGGTCCTTAAAACATGCACACACACACACACATTTCTAAATACATATTCACATAAATATGTGTATATTATTTATGTATGTGTGTATATGAGTAAAAGAATACATACCTTAAAATCAGGCGACTTTTAAAAAATAAGCAAGTACTTTTTTTTTTTTGCTTATGAGTAGCGGCAGCAGCAGGAAGTTTTTCTTGTTTTTGGTAAAGTCCTTTTTTTGATACAGTTGTAGTTTTTATATCAAAGAAATTTAACTCAAAAGTGCTATACCCTAGGTCCAAGTAAAGTAAAGCACTAATTTGTTCTTAATTCTTTAAATAATTCAAGCTTAATTTGAAATAAATTCAATTTTATTTAAAAATTAATTATAAAAATTTGTATATAAATATTTTTTTAATTTCGTTTTTTTTTTTTTTTTTTTATTTTCACATACAATTATTTATTAATTTAATTTTTTTTATATTCACTTCTTCTTTTGTAGCGGTTTTTTCTTAAAAAGTGCCGTTACTTTCTATGCATTTGTTGTTGTATTAGGTTTTTATTTTTTTTTCACAATTTTGTTGTTCTATATTTCTTTTTTTTTATTAAAAATTATAGTCCTCAAATATTTAAATGAACAGCGATTTTGATACACAGAGTAGATCACAAATTCCAGTTTAAAAAACTTGTATTCGTTATGAACTGTCAGTGAAGACTAATTTCAATTTGATTATGTTACCGCACATTTAACGATTTAACCTACTGCTAAAGTTGTCTGAAAAATCTATTTGGAACGGAACATAGTCGTGTCACTATGAACCGAAACAGAAAGCACACGCAGAAAAACAGACGAAAAAAACTGCAACAACAGATGATGTGATGTTAAATGTAAAGGAATCATATAAATCAACAACAACTAACGCGTTAGTATTGGGGGGAAAAAATGTCAGGCGACGTGAAAGTTAATGTATATGTTTTCCAGAGATGATAAATTGAAAATGTACTTTTTGTTTTCATAAATGGTACTAAATAAAGTTGGAACTCAAACGAAGCTGAATACAGAAAAAATAAAAAACGCCGTTTTTGAAGGGTATCATTAGTTCCCTAACAGCGATTGAAGATTTTGATATTAGTGTATTTTTTTAAATTTTTTTGCAAAAGTAGTATCAAAAGCTGCGTAACGACGTGCTTTGTATAAGAAACGCATTTAAAAAATGTTGATTGAGTAACTTTAGTCGGTCATTGCTTTTTAAAATTCAGATTTTAAAGTTTTTAACAAAATGTGTATTCAAAATTTGCGCTTTGGCGAACCTGTTATTTTTGATTGCGCTATGGAAAAATTCTAGTCCACATTTGCCTTTAAAGTATAAAATTAATGATCTTAAAAAAAAAATCAATAATCAGTTTGATTGATAATCAAACGAAAATTTAAAATACATTTTTTGTAAAGGTCACGCCATTAAACAAGTTTTGACACCAATTTTGTAAAAAGGTTTCATCTTTTTAATATCGCCAACTTTAAACATTAACACAGTTTAGAAAAATTTTCCTACAGCCCTCACTTTTAAACGAAATTGAAAAAATTTAAATTTGAAAAATAACTGACTAATTTCAGATCGAACCCTCAATCTGGATGGTCTTTAGTTCTCTACCAGTCACAATGGGGTAAAATTGGACTTTTCTTAGCAAATTTAGAGCAACATTTTCTTATAGCCCTCAGTTTTAAACAAAATTGAATAAATTTAAATTTGAAAAATAACTGACTAATTTCAGATCGAACCCTAAATCTGGGGGGTCTTTAGTCACAGTGGGGTAAAATGTAACTTTTTTTTTAGCAAATTTGCCGACATCCCGCAGATTTAAACGAATTTGAAAAAAATTAAATATGAAAAATAACTGACTTAATTTCAGATCGAATTCTCAGGGTCTATTTTTAAAATTAATTTTAAAAAATCGTCCACATCAGCGAAATTTCCATTTTTTTGTATGTTTCTGCTATAAAAAATTGTGGGATATAAACGAAATGTATCTTAAATTTAAGGTAATTTTATTCTCTATTAATAGTCTTTATCAAATCCGTGGTCTCTTTTTTTATTTTGTTTTGTATAAACAATTGTAGTTGGAAATGGAGCCTTTTTATTTTGCATACAACATCTTTTTTGGAGATGAATGTGGATATTTTCCTTCCGAAATGCATCTTTATAATATTCAAGATATACAATTGAAGTGCTGTTTAAGAGTTTAAGAGCAAAGAAATTTAAATAATTTTAGTTAAAATTTTGTTAACATTGTCAGCTAAAAAACATGAGTAAAGTAGCAACAAAAAATATTACAAATATTAAAAATTTACAAAAAATAAGTGTGTCATGTTCCTATTAAAAAAAACCAGACTTTAAATTTTTTTTAATGATGGGCATTTGTGGAGCATATTATGTATTGTTTTTTAATTAAAGAAAAGTTCAATGATTTTGTAGAGATAGTAAATATACCGTGGTGAAATCAATGAGTAAATATTGGTAAATTTTTTTGATTATAATCGAAAAATTAAAATTGTGATGAAATTGTGCGAATTTATTAAGCATATCAATGGGGAATATAATAATCTTTTATTTGAGATACATTTCGTTTGTAGCCCACAAATTTAAATTTTTTTTGGAAATTTTGTTGATTTTGACCATTTATTAAGGACATACAAAATAAATTAATTTTGAAATTCGGTCATGAGTATTCGATCTGAAATTTAGTCAGTTATTTTACAAATTTTAATTAATTAATTTTTTCGAATTTGTTTAAAACCAAGATAAATTTATATAAGGTAGTGCTAGTAGCCCAGCTGTTTATCTTCCTCTTACCTGGTTTTGACATTTCTTACATGGTTTTGACATTTCTTTGTACTGTACGCAACAACAAAATGCCTGTTTATTTTTGTATTGTTTGTAGTTGTTTGTTGTAGTTGTTGTTCTAGTAACACTACCTATATAAATTTATCTTGTTTAAAACTTATAAAAAATATCCAATTTTCCCCACTGTAGAACTAAAGATCCCCTCTAAAACTTATTTACTTATTTTTCCATGTTCAGCTCATTAATACTTATCGTTTGAGTGGTACACAGAAAAAACTAAAAACGGATTTCAATTAAAAATTTTATTGAAACAATTAATATTTTAATTGATTTTGCACCTACGACTGAAATGATAGTATTAACTAAAAAAATTTGTAAACAGTTTATTAAAACTCTTTCAATTAAAATAATAATAATATCAATTAAAAGAGTTATTGTTTTTCTTTACAACCTCAATTAAAAAGTTACGTTAAATTGATTAAAACTTTAATTGAAACTTGAGAAGAAAACAATGGTAGTTTTAATTGAAAACTAGTATTTTTTTATTTTTGTTATATGCCCCCCATTAAATAAAAAAAGAAATTTAGGATTGTAAATTAAATTGACATTTTATTTATAATAAAATTAAAGCTTTTTAATATAAAAATGTATTATAAGAAAACAAATAAAAGTAAAGACAAAATTTTTGTTTTGCTTGTCTTGTCTTGAACTTTTTCTTGTCATTGAATTGCTTTCTTAAAAAAATCACACACAACTTTAAAATGATAGTTTAATGACACTTATACTTATTGAAAATTTAATTATTTACAAAAATAATAGTTTAATTGTCCTTTTTCGATAAGGTTTATTTAAATCCACATGTGCGCTTTCATTACCACAGATAAAACACGAAACTAAATTAAGTTTTCGTGCGTACACGAATATCTCAACAAAAAGAGTGTTGCAAACTCTAGTGAAATAACTACGATTTTGCGTGTATTTGAAATCGGTAAATTTTTCAACTTATTAAAAGTTAATCATTTGCGATCTTTTTTCTTTTTATTTACAAATTAAATAATATATTGATATAATTAAACCTTTGTTTGATTATTTAATCAAAATAAAATAAAAAAAAAATAGTTTGCCAAATTTTTAAAAATGTTGTTTACATGTTGTCAACACTGTATGGATATATTAGAAAATTCAATAAATTTTTTAATTGAATCAGTTAAAAAAATTGTTAAATTGCCATTGATATTCAAACAATCGATTAATTAGATATTTTTGGCCCATATTTTTTTCTGTGTATTACTTCAACATTTTTTTTATCCGGACGCCTTTCTGTTAAATTAAATAACAAATGCAATAAAAATAAATAACAAAGTCGCACAAAAATATCTGACACATTTTAAATACAAACATTTTTAACAACTTAAAAGTCTACAGTTATATTTTCGGTTTTTTTAAATATATTTTTTTTTTCAATATTCATTAAAAAATTTTAAATTTCTTAACCCTTTTACTACCCTTGTACGTTATATTGTACACATTAAAAAATATATATGTATATATATGATAATGCAGTGAAACTTAACCCATTTTTCACAGCCGTTGCTTTAAAGAAACACCTACTTTTAAGGCATGATAATTTTGAATAGGTGCTAACATAGTAAAAAGCATATCGATGGCATATATTCAATAGCTCATATTCAGGAGAGCAAAAAAAAAAACAGATTCTTACGCGAACCAATTTGTTTTTCAGTTAAACTTTCTTATACAATATATTTTATAAATTACAACTACTTTATATGTATTATCTTTTCTTTTATATTTCCGTTATTTACTTTGCTAAAGCCTATATCTCCTGCTCTTATGTAATAATTTACCAAGGTTTTTCTATCAGAAACTTTACATATTATAACATTCCATTTGTTTTTTAAAACATTTTATAGAAAAACCCTGGTAAAGTTTTTGTATAATAAAAACTATATGTTATTCTAAACCAACACTAAACAAAATTCTCTAAAGTCTTAGTAAATTCCGCAAAAATTTCGACGAACTAAGCATTTTTTTTTTGCTGATATTAGCAAATTTTCTGAAAGGAAATGTTGCTGACTTTACAGACTATTTTTTTTTTTTTTTTTTGAGTGTATTAAAGGTTTAATGCATTTTACATTATGTTTTATTCAAGTTCATTGAACAAATGGCAATTAAATATAAAAATTAACAAATTAAAATATTAATGACAGCGATATGGTGGAAGGTAATTTATATAAAAGCGAAATTTTAATGTTAATTCATTTGGTTTTTATTATAAAAAAGTGATACTCTAATGGTAAAACGGCCTTTTAATCTTGTAAATGTTTTCATTTAGATGACGATATTGGCTACGGCTTTGCAGTAAGAGCAATTTCTTTAACGCGTGCAGGTAAATTATTATTTTCATAATCAAAACTAACTTTGAATTGAACACTGTCATCGATGAGATCCCAGGCAGAAGAACACACAGTACTGGCAAAGCGTCAGCGACGGTCGGTTATGCATTGTCAGGAGGTGGGTTTAGCAGTTTTGAGGGTATTGCCCTGTTACCTGTTGGGATAACGTTGGAAATTCAAAATTCAATAAATTTTGTGAAATGTTTATAAAACACGCACCTTTAAAATCGGCAACCCAGTACGGTCTTAGTGCTTTAAATAGATAATTGCTGATTGATGGAGTAAAATATGATAAAATAGTAAAAAAATATAATTCTACTAAATACTTGTAATATTGGTAAAAACAATAAGGGCAAGCAATTTTGAGAGCAATATTTGCAAAATAATTGCTTTGCAAGCGCAATTGAGTTTTTCTAGTTCAATATTAATTTTCATTTTTGCCATTTTTAACAGGGTGGGTTTTACAACAATATCAGTGGTTTGCCAGTACTTATTATTTTGTACGGTTGGGAATTTCTGACTGGGATATTTTAGTGATCGCATCATCTTTTACACGACCAGGACTAAAAATTGACATTAAGCTATAGATTAACTCATTCACTAACCTTGTACACTACGGTTATTAAAAATTCTAGACCTGGGAATTGTCCACCTCTTCAAGGCCAAATCAATGTGACTGCATATTAAAAGTGTAAATAACTAAAAATCGCTAAACAAAGGTTTTCATCTTAAGGTCAGCTAAATAGCGATAAAGTTTCGACTATAGGTTAAAAAAAATTTTGAATTTTTAAAAATGATTAATATTAAATTTAATAGCATTGAACACGATATATCAAATCTTTAAATAAAATTGCGGTTTTAGCGATAATGCTGATTAAAACAATTTCTTTTGTTTGAAATTTGACACCTAGCTTCACTTAATGACCAGAACAACCAAAAAACTATTTTTGGTTATTCGTATGTTTAAGTGGAAAAAATTGTCTGAAAAGTTTCAAAAATTCCATTTTTGGGTCCATTTTTTGGCGGTTAGGAGTAGGCGGTGTTACATATGTAAACCCTTTTCTTCATAATTAAGGAACCTCTAAAAATAATCGGAAGTCAAAATAGAAATATACACACAAACAACAGTGAACAGTGAACGTTACTTATATTTTAGTTCCATTATTTAGTCGCACAAATTTCCCACTCGTTGATTTTTGATTTGAAATATAGAAAATATCATTTCCAATTCAATTTTTAAGAAACTTAAAATCTTCGAGAAATTATTTAAAATTCTGAAACATTAGTTAAATATTATTTGAGTTGCTCTTAATTAATAAAACATAAAATTTCGGAGTTTTAATTAATGTTTTTCTAATAGAAAATTATATTTTTTAATTTAAATTGGATATTTTTTAACTTGAATTGATGTATAAAAATATTTATGAAGGCATTTCATAAAAGCTTATGAAGCAGTAGCATCTCAATTATGAAATGTTTCATAACATTTATTAAGCACTTCATAAAAAGTTATGAACCTTAATTTTTTTCATCTTACATTTATTAACAATTAGTGTTTTCTATTTGCAATGGTAACATTTAATAATGATCTCAAACCTGACAATTCAAAATGAAATGAAATTAAAAAAAAAAAAATATTAAAAATACATACAAAATTTTCAAACTTCATCATCATATTTATGAAACATTTCATAAATATGAAGAAGTCTGTCATCAATTTACTCTTTTATGACACAACTTCATCATACTTATGAAGTATTACATTGGATGAACATCAATGAAGCTTTTCTTCATATTTATGAAGTTTTTCATAAATATGTATGAGAAAGATTTTCCCTGATTGAGCTCCAAAAAAATATTCGAAATGAGACGCGGTTTTGGTGCTCAAAATATGAAGACGTCTCTGGATTTTATTAACTATTTTTCTGTCTAATGGATTTTATTAACTATTTTTCTGTAAGCTTTTACAATAGTTTATAAATTAATTATTTTTTTAACAATATTAAATTAAAATTCAATAAAAATGTGTTTATTTCAAAAAAGTTCATAATTTTTCATAATTTGTTGTTAAAAAAAATGTCTGTGCTTCCCACTTTGCTTTTTTTTTGTCGACGCAACACACGAAAATTTTGATAACTTCGGCTACGCAGTAGAAAGGTTAAATCCGATTTAACCCAATCAAGATTTTGAGGGCTCCGAAATTTTCTGGCTGGGCTTTAAATGTACATGCCGTGCGACAAATTTCTACAAACTAAATTGTCTGGTTTTGTATGTAGACACGTATGTAAACTTTTTTATTTATAACTGAAGGACCTTTAGCAAGTATCTGAAGTCAATAAACAAAAAGTCGATATGCGAATAATAAAGTTCTGTAGGAAATATTTCTATAGATTTTGGCAAAATATCCTGTTATTTGTACTCAACTACTCAGTGTAGAAAAGAATAACCATATTAGTGTTTATATAAGTACATACTTGGTAATGGCAAGTACTTACAACTGCCATTACAAATCTCATTATTTTTCTACGGGGATGTCGCGTAAAATAATGACTAAACACTTTACAAAAAATCGAAAAATATGTGGTTACCTAAATATATACTTACCAGTATGGACAAAAATAATGAGTTTAAAAATAAGTTCACAAAAACTAAATTTAATAAAAAAAGTTTTTTTTATTGAAACTTTGTTCTTAATAAAATGTGCACACACGGGATTCGAACCCAGGCGTTCAGGTTATCAGTTAACCGCTCCATCCATCTAAACTATCTCGACATATTATACTTGATAGATAAGAATATTAATGACTTGCTTGCACAGAATGTCATTACTTTCCAGCTTACAAAAATCAAAAGTCAGTAGTTATAGATGCACTTACTAGATGTGCAAAAAAAAATAATGATTCTAAAAATAGATTTTCAAAAAATGTTTAGATCATTATTTTGTATTTAAAATAATGATAAAAAATAAGTACTTATGGGTAATGCATTATTTTTTGTATTGAAATAATTTGAAAATTAACTAGTTCTTAAAATAGATTTTCAACAAATGTTTAGATCATTACTTTGTATTTAAAATAATAATAAAAATAAGTACTTATGGGTGATTCATTATTTTTTGTATTGAAATAATTTGAAAATTAACTAGTTCTTGGTAAGTCCAAATTATTTGTGTAAGCTGCAGAGAGAAAGCAGGTGTCCTTACTGGTAGTGGGAAAAGTAATGAAATGTCATTACCGTTTCTACACTGGGAAAATTTAAGGAAAATATAGCAAAACTTTTGTTGATATTACAGTTTTTGTTTGCTGTTGTTTGTCTACAAAAATAATGCAAAAGATTTTGCTAATTTTAAAAGTAAATTTCTATTTTCAATTAACTAAAATTCAACTCGAATATGACTAAAATTTTAAAAATTGAACTGGTTTTTTTCGCTGTTCTTAGCTTAGTAATGCTTAGTAATGCTTTGCAATCTTTTTTTTTACAACTGCTAATTTGAGCAGTTTTTCTGCAACCTTATTCTTAAAGTTAGTAGCTTTTTCTGCTATTTTTACAGACTTATTTCTAAGAGTGTATTTAGCATTGGAGATATATTTTTATAATTTTTGTTTAGCCAACTTCAAATACAGATATTCATAAAAACAAATTTAATCTTAAAACTCAACGAAAATTAACTGTTTACTCCAAAAATACTGTTTTGATAGTTGTTTGTTTTAATCAGGGAAAGGAACTTTATCCAAATGCATGTTTTTTCCCTTAAGTCAGAGAACAGGGTAATCAAAATATCTTTGCGAATCAAAGAATTTGCGTTAAAATGGCATCGATTTGTTAGTGCATTTTTGCATATTTGGCTATAAATGCATATTTGTGCATATTTTGCTTTAAATTCATATTTTTACTTATTTTGCTATTATCGCACTTTTCTTAGTTTTTCGTAAAGAAAATACTTAACATTTTTTTTATATTTGATATATATATATATACACGTATTCAGCTTTTCAGAAGCTGAACTGGGATTTTCAAAGTTTCAAAGCAAAATTACAAAAAACGTGCAAAGAGATGCACTTAAAGTTAATTACTTTTGATTAATTGTAAAAAATGTTGATTTAATTAAAAAGAGTTGTGTTGTTTAATATATTATCTGGAGAATTAACACAAAAATTTAATTATTTATATTAAAAAATACACTAAAAACTGGAGCTGAGGTGCCAAAAAGAAAGTTGCTAAAAAATCACCTTTTAAAATGTAAGAGCGTACTTAACAGCAGCTTGGATTGCCTTCAGTCAATTGAGACTGCATTAAAACTTTATTTTTGTTGTTATGTTTCATATAATGTTTTTGCTTTTAGTAAAATTAAGAAAAATGAGTGCATATTTTTTGAATTTTTAGTGCATATTTTAAGATTTTTAATGCGTATTATAGGCGCTCATATCTGACAGCTCATATCATGATATTGTTGTTTAGAGATTTATCATAATAACACTATTTTGATATCAGATATAATACTAACAGTAACAGTAATGTGTGGTCCACACGTTATTTAATTCTCTCCGCGACTGAATTTGAAGTTTCCTGACAGAAAAATATTAAAGTTAATATCTAGTATGTTAAATTGTTCAAACAAATAAGTAATGAGATCAAACGAAAAGTTATAAAAATAGGCAAAAAAATATGCTGCGCTAGCACAATGGCTTCTATGTAGTTCAATATGTACCAACAAAAAAGTAAATTAGTACCCTCTTCTCATTCCCGTCGTGCTTTTTAATTTTTAAAGTTTTTGGTATGTTATGGAAATGAAACACACATTCTCTGAGAGCAAATGTACCAAAGATAGTTCATTAAAGAGAGTATAAAAATTGTTGCTTTAATAAAGAGATAGTAATTGCCGTTACAATTTATAACTTGTAAAAATTGTTTCATTTAGATTTGTAAATAAATAAAATGCCAAAAATCCATGTTATAATTTAAATAAAAATTAATAAAAACATGGCCATGGTTGGTTGGCACCAGAGAAGACAAATTTACTTTTTTTCCTTTTTTGTGTGTCACTTTTACACAAATTTATTTATTTGGGCATTATTTTATTTTTTATTTTTGGGCTTAAAAATTTTTTTTTTAAGATTTTTAAGCTTTAAACTTTACAATTTCCTTAGCTTGAAATAATTTTATTTTTTTAAATGTATTTTATTTAAAATTTTTTTTTGTAGTTTTGCTAATTTTTGACAAATTTTTTTTTTGAATTTTTGACAAAAAGCTAATTTAAATTAGCTTTTTTTCCTTTTTTGTGTGTCACTTCTACACAAATTTGTTTATTTGGGCATTATTTTATTTTTTATTTTTGGGCTTAAAATTTTTTTCTTTTAAGATTTTTAAGCTTTAAACTTTACAATTTTCTTAGCTTGAAATAATTTTATTTTTTTAAATGTATTTTATTTAAAATTTTTTTTTTGTAGTTTTGCTATTTTTTGACTTTTTTCTAATAATTTTTTGCTAAATTTTGTCTGCTATAATTAGAATTAACACTAAAATAACAATATCGATTTGGAAATTTTTCAATGAACTATCTATAACCTTAACCCTTTGACGACCGAACTGAACCCGCTGAAGATGGAGCTTTAATGCTGCGTTTGGAGCTTTATTGGAGAAATATAGCACTAATCAAAAAATAACCACACTTGGAATACTAACCACACTTTGAATAAAGACCATTGCAAATGTAATTAACCCTCTAACGCCTGACGATAACATTTGTCATCGTTTATAAAATTGAACCCAAATGCTTCGAATGAGTGTTTTATACTTAGAAATTGATATAGTTCGATATAAAAGTGAATTAGCTAAAAATTTTGCGAAGAAACTGTTCGTATTCAGTGCACTGTTAAAACGCGAGAAAGCTTTAAAGTTCAAATTTTGTAAAAATTCAAAAAATAATTATTTTTTAATTAACTGAGATTTCCAACAACTAAAACACTTATTTAAGTTGATTTCAAACTCTTGAAAATTAAGTATAAGTAAGATTGAAGTATTACCTTTAATAATCAGTCCTTATTTTTCTTCAAGGACGAACAGGATTTTATCAGGATATCTCTAAAGGACATTGTCTTAACTTATAAAGTAATGGACGGATCGTTTTGAAATTTGGTATAGAGAAGACAATCAGTAATAGTAGTCTAAAGTTTGAACAAAAAATATTGAAGTTAAGATACTTTTTCGCCCTATTTCGCATTTTGCAAAAAGCGAAAATCGCCATATCTTCTTAAAAAGAAGCACACAAAAGTTTATTTTTGGATTGTGGTTATGTAAGAGCAATAATTTTTGGTACAAACTTTTGTTTTACTTGCATTAGTTTTCGAGATAAATTTTAAATTATTTTTGCTCATATCGCCGAAAGTAGTCAGCGAAAAACATTTTTTTAAGAGAAATTATTATTTTTTTTGCGAGTCGAATACATGGTATGAATTTCATTGCAAAACAAAATTCGGGCATTAGAGGGTTAAAAACAAATGAAATTTCACTTGAAAAAAGGAAAAAGAACTAACATTGTCATTTGTATTTTACTGTTCAAAAAATTAATCCTATATGCAGTAAAAAATAAACAAACATTTATTTGTTTTATTTTTTTAAATAAAAAAAACTGCAAGTTTGATATAATTTTTATTAAAAATAAAAATTATGTTTTTTTACCTTTAATTGTGCAATGAAAAGTATTCAAGTTCGAGGCCATACTCTATTCTATTTCTTTATTAGGATATTGTCCTAACAAATAATCTATAAAGTTGTTGTTTTCAAAATTTGTTAAATGACCACTTTCAGGAATGTGTTGATAGATCTATTTCGATTATTTTCCAGGTTCCCATCTTAATATAGTAATTTTTTAAATGTATTTTTTTTATTTCAATAACCTGGTCCAAAGGTCATAATCGGTTATGTGGTTTGTTTTTTAAATGAACTACATATGTAATCAAAAATCAAATTTCTTCTACAAATAGCTTTTTTTCACTTAAAAACAAAGATACTGTATTCAACTCAAACAACTATAAATATTTTTTTAATTATTAACCCTCTAATGCCCGAATTTTGTTTTGCAATGAAATTCATACCATGTATTCGTCTTGCAAAAAAATAATAATTTCTCTTAAAAAAACGTTTTTCGCTGACTACTTTCGGCGATATGAGCAAAAATAATTTAAAATTTATCTCGAAAACTAATGCAAGTAAAACAAAAGTTTGTACCAAAAATTATTGCTCTTACCAACCCATAACCACAATCCAAAAATAAACTTTTTTGTGCTTCTTTTTAAGAAGATATGGCGATTTTTGCAAAATGCGAAATAGGGCGAAAAAGTATTTTAACTTCAATATTTTTTTTTTCAAACTTTAGATTTTTGCTACTATTACTGATTGTCTTCTCTATACCAAATTTCAAAACGATCCGTCCATTACTTTATAAGTTAAGAAAATGTCCTTTAGAGATATCCTGATAAAGTCCTGTTCGTCCTTGAAGAAAAATAAGGACTGATTATTAAAGGTAATACTTCAATCTTACTTATTCTTAATTTTCAAGAGTTTGAAATCAACTTAAATAAGTGTTTTAGTTGTTGGAAATCTCAGTTAATTAAAAAATAATTATTTCTTGAATTTTTACAAAATTTGAACTTTAAAGCTTTCTCGCGTTTTAACAGTGCACTGAATACGAACAGTTTCTTCGCAAAACTTTTAGCTAATTCACTTTTATTTATATCGAACTATATCAGTTTCTAAGTATAAAACACTCATTCGAAGCATTTGGGTCCAATGTCATCGTCAGGCGTTAGAGGGTTAACATTATAAAAACTACAAACAAAAAAAACAAAAAATACATTTTTTGACTTTGTAAAGCTCTGACTATTAGGCAACAATACCGGTTTTTAAACCGGGAATTTACATGACGAAGCTCCTGGAAATTTTTAACTTCCCGATTCCCAAGATTTTTTTTCCGGAATTCCGGGGAATTATTAAAAACACTAAAATAATAATGTTTGCTTAACTAAAAATGCGTAAAACAGCAAAAAAAAAACATATAATCCTAAAAATGTTTAAATTTTTCAAATATAAATACGTGGGCGTTGTGGTGGAAAGGTTAGCGTTACACGGATGGTCCCGGGTTTGATTCCCGGTGACGACAACATCAATTTAGAAAAACAATACCTATAAGTTTTAAATCACTTATATGTATGTATCGCTACACCCACCTTCGGTGTTCCCATAGCACTTAACCCCACCGAAGTAAAATAATGAATCAGGGCTATGAAACAAAAAAGCTTCAATAAATTCGCCAACTCTACATCAGGTGGCGAGCAACAACTGTTCTAAGACTTATCATCTCGAGCAATTACTGTGTTGCCATGTTTGAAGCCCTTCATCTTTCACCACCTTTCATCTCTCCACTATCCCCTTTCCAAAGAAAGCAACACATTAATTAATAGGAAGAATTTCCTGAGTGTTGCTTCGCTTAAAAAAAAAAAAAAAAAAAAAAATAATCGATATTTTCTGGAATCTAAATTTTAGACTCTTAAGGTACCCATATACTATGTAATATTCTTTTACAACTTTTGCTACTGTGCAAAATAATACCAGTGTGTATGTCATATTGAAAGGTTGTACAATATATTGGAAAAAGTCAAAAAGTTTTGATTCTTATTGCGCAACCAAGAAATGTGAAAAATATTTTATAGTGCGTTGGTCACACTGTGCCCCAGAACAAAAGTTTGGTGCTATATTTCGCGCAAAAGTATTGCACACCTTATTACACTGTGTAGAGCAAAATTACAATAATACTGGCAATAATATGTGCAATCGTATTGCAAAGTGTATGTGTACCTTTATATTAAAAAAAAAAACAAAAAATATAGGGAAAAAGACTTAAAAAAACAAAAATTGGTGCAAAAAGCAATATATTTACACACACAGAGAAATAAAGTGTCAACTGAATTGAAAAGTGTATAGTAATGGTAACAATTTATAAATTCAGTTAGTAGTACGCCCCGGTAGGCTAGTTGGTAGCGTGCTGGCTTATCAGTGCGGGGGTCGTGGGTTTGCTTCCCACAAGAGGCACTGGTCTGTTTTCGCTACAACGCGCCGAAGGCCATAGTAGCTAGTGCTCGGTTAGGGTAATATTATATAATTTCTAATTATATGATTATTAATTAATAAAAAAAAAAAAATTCAGTTAGTACAACGATATTTACATTAGATTTTTGAAAAGTTTAGGTGTTGCAACTAAATTTTAGTTGAATTAACCGAATTTTGTTGATAAAACCCAACCCGACTGAAATTCGTATTAACCGAATGTGACTCGTAGTAACCGAATTTCAGTTGGCAAATAGGAACTTTTTTCTCTGTGTGTTTATGTTATATTTCAATTAAAAAACTCCTACATTTCGAAAACTTAAACACGCCATCGATATCCAACCTTTTTTAAAGGATTTATTATTCTTTATGATCTCAGCAAAAAGCAACATCGATTTGGTAAGCAGTAACTACATTTCTATGCTTCCAAGAAATCGCTTAACCCATATTTCATACAATAAAGCAATTGAGAAGGCATTTTGTTGTGCTTCCCTGAATGCATTCTGTTGAAGCAGTAAATAATGCTAACAATGAAGCATTAATGTAGTCAATACGCAAAAGAAGCACTTCTCATTTCCAACGAAGGCGTGTATTTATTGCTTCTTAGAGCAAATGAAGGAAGTGCTTTTCACCTGCTTAAAAGAGACATACA
The DNA here is from genome assembly GCA_021234595.1 of Delia radicum. NCBI lineage: Eukaryota > Metazoa > Arthropoda > Insecta > Diptera > Anthomyiidae > Delia > Delia radicum. The sequence continues at coordinate 12,670,335 of CM037854.1, read as the reverse complement.
CTGACCGAAAAAAAGAGGCGAAATCAACTAAATACCATGTATAATTAATGAATGAGTGATTACTACACAGCCAAAGTGTTTAGTAAATATATTTCTTGACGTTTAACTATTTGTTGATTGTTATTTTGACGAAATATCATCAAATGTGCTAGCAGAAATTAGTTATTTTAACAAATTTATTTAATCAAATTGAAAAATAATTTTGTTGTTTTAACAATGCGCTTTACGCGTGTGTTTTGGGTCGTTGTCGTCTTGGAAGGTCCATGAGAGTGGCATAACTGAACTCAAAAGATCTCTATAGATGGAGCCCGTCATTGTGCTAGTAATGCGGTGAATTGGGCCAATCCCATTTCCTGAAAAATACCCCCACACCGTAATGTTTCCACTTAAGTGCTACACTGTGGCGGTTATGTATCTGGGATTAAACTTTTCGCCTCGTGATCTTCGAACATTGGCTCTTCCATTTGATCCCCGGAGGTTGAATTTAGACTGATCTGACCACAATACATTTTTCCATTGCTGCTGAGTCCAGTTCAAATGGGCGCGTGCAAAATCAAGCCGAGCTTTTCGGTTTTTTTTCCGACACAAACAATTTTTTTGTACATCTATAACTTCTAAGACCATATTCTCGGGCTCTTCTTTTAATGGTGGGAAGACTGGCATCTATTAAAAGTTCAGTTTTAGCTTCTCTATGAACTGCTTTGGGATATTTCGTAAAAAAATTCTTGATTTTCCGATCTTCTCTTACAGTTGTAATACGGGGTCTTCCACCTTTGAGAGTTGTGTGGATGTTACCACTATTAACAATGCGGCAAATCGTTGATTTCGGAATGGAGAAATTTCTTTTTGAGAGAAATTTCTTTTTGGGAAAGTCCATTTTGAAAATCATTTAAAACTTTTCATTTAAAATCTTAATTGTATTTATTTCCTGCCATTTTTTACAAAAATTATTCTTACGATGTTTATGCTTCCAACATCTTATTACAACTATTAAAGAACAATAATTATAATAAATTTGTTTAAAAAATGTAACGGCCTGAATCTCATATTAAAAAGGAATGCGATTACCGTAATATCCTAGCATTTGTAAGTATAAATTGTTTCGTTAAGAGTAAGAATAATGAGAGTTGCAAATGTTTTGAACACCTGCATTTTGAATACATCTATTATTATTAATTTTTTGTTGTTTTAATTTAACGGAATTAATTTTTTTTATTTGTTTAACATAAAACAATGTATGAAGAATATGTAAAAAATAAATTTTAGTAACTAAGTGTGATTTGAGGAAAATAAATCAATGAAAACAACAAATGCTATCTCAGTTCCAACTGTTTTGACCACTACTGTAGTACGTACCCAAACCACAAGTTTTAAAACACATGAAACACTACATATGCAAAGCACATTAATAAATTTAATATTTAAATTAATAATTAATTACATTTTTTATATTTATGTAAATAGTTTTCTTCACTATTACATATGCTGCACTCATATAAAAAAATAAAGTAATGCCAGTAATAAAAGTTTACAATTTACATCCCAGCAAACAATCCATTCCGTTTATGTGCCGTTTTCGGTATAGCATATACGGATCCGAAGTCCATTTCCGTACCGTTTTCCGGATCAGTATACGGACCGGAAAGCGGAATAAAAGGAACATCGAATACGGATTCGAAACAGTATAAAGCACGCTAAAACGGACCGTTTTCGTATCGTCATGCTGTATATAAAACGGACTGTATGAATTGAGTGTACGTTCAAAACGTACCGTAAACTGTCCGTCATTTATTTTAAAAACGGAGTGGACTCCGTTTTTAATATATCGTATACGGTCCGAATATGGTCCGTATTCGTACCGTTTTTTTTTTAAATGGTCCATTTTTTTTTTTTATTTATTTTATCTAAATGATTTCTCCTTTTTTTAATTTTAAACAAAAGTTTGGTTTTATTTTTAAATTTTTACATTTATAAAGATATTAACAAAAATGGATTAACAATTACATTATTAAAAAACAATATGAAACCACATAAAAATTCAATAAAAGGATGTATTTTTAACATTTTGATTTTTTTTTTTCATTTTATCTCTGGTGTTGTTTAACATCTTCATCATTAAAATTTTCATGAGATCTGCGTCTCTATATTTAATTGCAAAAACATCTGAAATACAAGTATATGTTAAAAAAGTGATACATTTAAAAATAACCAAAAAAATTACCACTAAAAATCTTAAATACGTATTCAGCCATTTTTTATTTTATGCAGCCGTTCTCGAGTTATGGAGTGACAATCAAAATGTACACTTCTTTTTATATATATAGATATATAGATAGATGAAAATGACAAATGTTCAGAAAAATCATCACATCTGGACCAAACGAAAATATTTAAAAATTTTTTTTTTTAAAAAACATCCTCATTGCATATTCTACAAAACGTTTTCAGCCATTTTTTATTTTATGCAGCCGTTCTCGAATTATGGAGTGACAATCAAAATGTACACTTCTTCTTATATATATAGATGAAAATGACTAATGTTCAGAAAAATCACCACATCTGGACCAAACGAAAATATTTTTAAAGATTTTTTTTTTTTAAAACCATCCTCATTGTATGTTCTACAAAACGTATTCAGCCATTTTTTATATTCTGCAGCCGTTCTCGAGTTATGGAGTGACAATCAAAATGTACACTTCTTTTTACATATATAGATTTTATTAATATTTAATTTTATTAATAAATAAAACTGTTTGATTTTTTTTAAACAAAACACACTCCGGTAATACCGGAAGAAAAACGATAACGGTTGTAACTGATGAAAATCGGTGTAGTCCGGTTAAACGGCATCGAAACGGATACAGCAAAACGGAGTTAAAACGGATAATTTTCGAAAATTTGAGTAATCCAATTTTACTGTACGTTAATGGTCCGTTTTCGTACAAGCTTCGACGGATACGTCAATTCCGGTCCGTTTTCGTACCGTCAATGCCGGATTCATGAATCCGTTTGTAACGGACAGTCCGTAAAGTTGTTTCTTGGGATATAACAATATGAAATTACATAAATTTATTTAGAAATAATTAATAAACCCACATGTAATCTATCCACTATAGTTCACGGAGTTTAACAATTCACAATTCTTTTGAAAAAAACCCATTTAACATAATTTTATTAATTTTTACAACGTTTACAAATGGCTTTCACACGCTAACATGAGTAATGATGCCACACACTAAAAGCAGGCTTTACAAAAATTCACATCAATTTGAAAAAAATAATTGTTGTTTTAACAATAAAATGTGTCAAAAGTTAACAAAAATTTTATGTTGATTTCACTTACGACTTTTGGTTCAGTGTACCAAGTGGGTCATCTCGAATAAAAAGCATGACTTCTGGAACTGTTTCGGAAGCGCTAGGTAATTAAATAATACCTTAAAAAACCGCTCCTGGGTAAGCACTATTTTTTGCTGGGATTGTATTAAGAAGTACTAAATTATTAAAAAGCGTGATTTTGGCGGAAAAAACCAGCCTTTTGAAAGTTGGATAATCTCACCAAAAGCGGGAGGGTTGGTCAGGTCACTCTTAATATAATAAATGATGAAATTATTTGCTAACTAGGCATTTGAATCTAAACAGATATCTATCAGAATGGTCCAAGGACTAGTTTTTAAGAAATAAATCAAATAAGCTATAGCTTAAATTATAATTTAATAAAATTGGATGAGGACAAAATTCGAACAAAACTGTATCAAATCACTTCTAATTGTATCTAAATTAATTTGAATTGATACAATTAGACAATTTTTCGGACAAAATTTGATATAATTAATAACGGGGATATATTAAATTAGATAAAATTATATAAAGCTCCATATCAGTTTCTTTTTTAATCGGGCAAGTCAAATTATAAAAATTTTGATTGTCCGCGAAAAAAAAAAGCATCACCTAGATTTTTTCCGTTTTTGTTAGAAAATAGTTTTTATACCATCTATAAACAGAATCAGTTTTAGATTGGAGTAACACGTAAATTTTTAGTGTCCGCCCGAACAGTTCGGCCAAAAAACTATATTTAGTCGATTTTTTGATATCTAGAGGCAATGATGACAAATTTTGGTATTGGAAACATGTTTGTTGAGCCGATTTAATTCGATTTTGTGTATAAAATTTAAGAGAAAAGCCGAAGTTTAGCCGCCGAATTATTTTCAATTTGGCCGAACTTTCTGAGGCCGAACAGTGAATTCATTGCTTAACTACAGACTTTTCTTCAAATTTGACACGCAAAATAGCATATAATCAGCCCAATAAACATTTTTCCATTCGCCAAATTTGTCCATAATGCTTTAAAATACCGAATACAGACCAAATGCATTTTCTGGCCGAACTGTTCGGTCGGATACTATAAATTTTTTTTAAATAAGCTCAGGCGCTCCGTGTATAGTGTATCGCCACCTAAAATGCGGAAGGTCGCAACTAACAAAGTTTCCAAAACCGGTTTTATTGATGACTATCATTTGACTAGACTAGACATATGTGTTTTTGTTTTTGCGCATTTTTTGGTTGCCCTGTAAAATATTAAAAAAGGTTTGAGTGATTATGAAGCACTGCATCACACTACATTTCTCTACGAAATTGTTTGGTTCTATGATTAAAACTGTCCGTTTTATTAAGGATATTGTTAAAATATCTGTGGACGTTTTTTGTTTCTCCTGTAAAAAAGTAAATATGTTAGTTACGTCCTTATGCATTTTAGGTGACGATATGCTTTAGGATGAACAATTTTAAATTCGTCCCTACGAAGGTTAACAAACTACTTTATTAATTATTTCAAAACAAAAATCTTTTTTTCAAATCAAAATTGCTTTGAGTTTTATATTTTGTCAACAGTTTTTAAATATTGTTTTTATTTAATTACAATTTTTTTTGAAATTTTATAATATACAAGAACATTTTAAGTTTTAAATTACAATGGAAGACACAAATTCAATATTACTACCATATATTTTGGATACTTTAAGCCAAAAGCCTGGATGGCGTAAGTTTAAAATGAAAAAACTAAAAAAATATAAAATATTTCCTAAATAAAATCTTTTCACTTACAGGCGATTCTTATGATAATCTCTACAATGAACTTGAAGAAGTTTTGTCTTCGGCAAATGGTGTTGGTAATATACGTAAAGCCATACAAAAGGCGTTAGATCTTGGTGAAAGTTTAGGTATCTTTTCCTTGACTAATGAAACTATACGTTTACTTTTTAATTTTCACACTAATGCCAAAAATAGTCGTGCTTCTGATGTAATGGCCAATCATGATGATGACTTTGAAGATGATGACTTTGATGATGATGAAGTTTCTGAAAGTGAACATTTTGATTCGCCACAAAGAAAAGTAAGTTTTTTTTTTGTTTTGTTTAAAAGAGGATTTCAAAAATTTTACATGTAACTGTTTCTATTAATTTAGCATAATCATTTATCTATCGAAGATTCTGAAGAAATCGTAAAACAACCAACGCGTCCACGACGTAAGGCTCTCAATATGCTACCCCATGCTCAAAGTAAAAGAGGACGTAACAGAAGTCACGGTAGTCGTCGTAAAAGTAGCCGTCAAGGTAGCCGGCGTCGTCACAGTAGTAGTAAACGTGGCAGTTCTCGTCGTCGTTCAAGATCAACACGGGGTTAACTTGGTTTTTTAAATTTTTGATTTTTTTATCTATATTTTGTGTTTAATAATGTTTAAACTAAATTTTCAATAAATATTGGATCGTAAATTAATTCGTAAAAATTACACTCTGCAACACTTTTACTTTGCAAGTGACCTAGTGTTGGTTGTAAATCTAATTGAGTATATTACAAAGCTGCGATTTGAGAAGTAACTGATGCTGAAATTTTCAAGAGGGGCGCATTTAAACCAAGGTCGGCCACCGACAGGCACGTATCTATGGTGATGGCTAGAGCCACCCCGAAATTATTTGTCAAATTTAAAAGCTTTATACAACACGTTAGAAAGTAACAATGTTATTGATAAATTTATTTTTTTTTTTTAATCAATTACAAATTATATAATATTACCCTAACCGAGCACTAGCTAATATGGCCTTCGGCGCGTTTGTAGAGAAAACAGACCAGTGCCTCTGGTGGGAATCGAACCCACGACCCCCGCACTGATAAGCCAGCACGCTACCAACTAGCCTACCGGGGCGCACGATAACCTAAAATCCAAAAGGCCGAAACTACACTTAGTTTTTTACAGGAGAGACAAAAACAATAGAAATAAAAAACTACTTGAAGTTTAGTATTAGAATTATGCTTAAGAAACAAAAATGGATTTGTTTCTGAGAAAAAAAAAATTCATGGAAAAATAGTAGTTTTTAAGTAATGTTACGGCCTCTTGTAATCGAGTTATGGCCTCTTGTAATCGATTTTTCTGAAACCAAAAAGCCGTAACTCGAATACAAAAATGTATGTATTTTTATCTAATTATAATGAGTTTTTTTAAAACAAAACGAATTTTATTTTAAATTTATTTTCATCGGGATAAACATTAATTGCATTTATAGTAATTAAATGTGCTAAAGTCCCAAAACTTATTTAACAAATTGTGAAAAACAATCTGATGTAGGCGTGTCCCTATCTGGATTTCATTCCTGCCCAAGGAAATCTTCAGGGGACTTTGTTATTATAATTTCTAGAGATATTTGTTATGTTAAATCACAAACGAATTTTATCTATTTAAAAATGTTCTAGAAATATTAATAAAATCATTATAATTTATTCCGAGAAAATAAATTAAATTAAACTGATTAAATAAAAACAGTGCAATTACGGTCTTTTGAGTTTCGTTAATAAAATTGGCGTTTTTGAACGTAAACTTTTGTGGTGAAGGTGTATTTTGGTTGACTACATCAAAATCAATCAAAAAGCCAATTTCGATTTATTTTGTTAGTTACGGCCTTTTTGATTGTAGGTGACGATATGTATTTTTGACTGAAATTAATTAGAAAATGTCTAAGTTTTAATTTTAAATAGTATCAAAATATAATTGAAGAGCTTATTGTAAAAACTTGATAAGCCACATTTACTGTTTTATAGATTTTCGCTGTTTCCTAAACATCGATTGATTAATATTTGATAGAAATCTTGCTTAAACATTTATTGCACGTACCTAGAGAATAAACGTCCTGCAAAAGTCATATATTTTTGCATTTTTTCAACCTTTAATATGTGAAAGTAAACCACAAATAAAGGTAGCCATACTCTATATTTCTTCATTAGGATATTGTCCTAACAAATAATCTATAGAGTTTTTTTTCTTTCAAATTTATTATTTGAACCTTTCAGGAATGTGTTGATAGATCTATTTCGGGAATTTCTAGGTTACCATCATTAGAACACGTTTGAAAGCGGTAACAATCCCAAGCCAAACATCAAACATTCATATGAACTATTTACTCACTACATGAGAACTAATATACATATATTTGTTAGTTTGTTTACAAACTAAACAAATATAAAAAGGAGAGAAAACAAAAACGTGTATTGAATATCCACCAGAGGTGGATCTTGCACATCAAAACAAGTTTTCAATTTATTTTTTGATCAATGGTTATAATCTTTAACTTCAAACTCATATGTATATTAGTTCTCATATAGTGAGTAAAATAGTTCATATGAATGTTTGATGTTTGGGTTGGGATTGTTACCGCTTTCAAAACGTGTTCTGATGATGGGAACCTAGAAAATACCCGAAATAGATCTATCAACACATTCCTGAAAGGTTCAAATAATAAATTTGAAAACAAAAAACTCTGAAGAAATATAGAGTATGGCCTCGAACTTGAATAATTTTTATTTTCATTGCACAATTAAAGGTCGAAAAAACATAATTTTTATTTTTAATAAAAATTATAACAAACTTGATTCAATTAATTTTTATTTGTCAGCTTTCAAAATTTACATCGAATCAATTTAGCTGAGAAAAATTAGGAACTATTTTTTTCTGTGTATTCATAACAAGTTGTCAGTTTTATTTCCAAAATAAATAATTTTCTTGATTTACTAAAATCGCAATTTTTCATATTGGGGCAATTCCAGGTCAAACCGCACAGTATTCAGATTTCATATCTCCAATTTTAACGAAATTCGCCACTAATATTGTAAATCATTAGTGTTTATCAAATCATTAACCCTTTCGGTTTTCGAAATATGACGTCATGAAAATTGGCAAAAACGTCAAAATTTCAAAAAAGTGTCCATACAAAGTCGCCCATAACTTCTAAACTATACAACCAACAATTTCCCTATTGGTAATATTATAAAGGTCAAACCATTACCTTCAAAACTGCGTCCTTATTTATTTCAAATATAATTTTTTTAAGTTTAATCTTCAAAGACCCATATTTCAAAATCCAATTTTTTTTAAATTCTGAAAAAAATATATGTTAACAATAAATCCTCTCTACATTTGTTCCGGAGTTATGGAGGAAAACTTGGCCGTAAGCAATTTTTCTATTGGTAAAATGGTCCCATTATGAAAATTGTAAGTTTTATAGTTTTAAAGTTATGAGCGACTTTGTATGGGCACTTTATTCAAATTTTGACGGAAAGGGTTTATGGTCGAAAGGTTAACGATTTGATAAACATTACCCATTTATAATATTTGTTGCGAATTTAATTAAAATCGGAGATGACAAATCCGAAAATGAAAGTTTTCTGTATTTTTGTTTGATATTGTTTGATATCAACATAAATTTATATAGGTAGTGTTACTAGAACAACAACTACAACAAACAACTAAAAACAATACAAAAACAACAGACATTTTGTTGTTGCGTACAGTACAAAGAAATGTCAAAACCATGTAAGAAATGTCAAAACCAGGTAAGAGGAAGATGAACAGCTGGGCTACTAAGACTACCTGTTTAAATTTATCTTGTTTGATATTGTTTTCTTTATTTTTAAATTATTTTTTGACATTTAAGCAAAATGTTTAATATTTTCTATTCGAGTAGTTTTGAAAGTTGAAATACTTTGATAGACTAGGTTCACACACGGCAATTATAATTGCGCAATTCTTGAGTTTATAGAAGAGGGAGGGAAAGAGAATGATAGGGGGTACAGAATTGCCCGTACTCCAATTCCGTTTTGTTTTGTCATTCGCAATTTTCAATACTGCAGGTTGATATACGAAAATTGCTGAAACAAACTTTTCCTGTGTGAACACAAGAGCAAGTTCAAAGGAGAATTGATGAAGAATTGGGCAATTATAATTGCCGTGTGTGAACCATGACTTACTGTTTTGTTCAGTTAACAAACAATAAAAATGAGGTTTGACATTTTCCCCTTCTAAATTGGTTTTGGAAAGAATTTCTGTGATGTGAACAGAAAAAAATATAATAACCCATCAGTAAATATATTTACTGACGAGAGAGGATAGATTTATAAATCTACTTTAGTTTTTGTACTAATAATATTTGAAGATATTCTCATATTATAGTTAGCAATATGCCAAAAAAAACAACTTTTTTCATTTTCAAGCTATTAATCCCGAATGATTTATATGTTTCGGGGGTAGAGTCAGGTACCCTACTTGCTTATTAGAATGCCCCTCACTTGTCCTAAAACGGATATTTAGGGTGTCCCTTAAAACTTGGATTTTTTGACTTTTTATGAATTAAACGCATTATTTATGTTAATAGCTACAAAATCAATGTTTTTATGTGTTGAATAGTTAGTTTGGGTAGTAATCTTCCATTTTTGGTTTTTGTTGGAATAATACACTGAAAAAAACAAAGTGGCAACAACAAAACTTGGAAGTAAGAAAATACTACTTCTAACATTTAGCGCGGCACAAATTGGGCTGAATATTATGGCTTGCCATGCAACACAGTTGTTAATGACATTAAAATCTAAAATTCTGTCGTGGTGCTTGGCGATCGCATTTTTCGTTTACAAGAAAATTAGGAAAATGTAAAAAAAAGGCGAAAAAAATTAAAAAAATTGGGTTTTTTGACCTTCATTCACTTATAACTTTTGAAGTAGGAATGTTATCTTCAAGCACCACGGCAGAATTTTAGATATTTTAGTCATCAACAACTATGTTGTCTCCCAAGCCATAATATTCAGCCGAATTTGTGCCGTATTACAAACAGTACAGCCTATTTTCGACAAATTTTATTAATTGATTAAAAAAAACAGGATGAATTTTAAAAAAAACGTAAATTTATGCTACTGAAATTAGTTATACATTAGTTATTAAGAACATAGACACTGTTTTCACTTTGGGAAACAAAATTCCTTTCCATGTGATAAGTAAATATACTTATATTTCATTTACTATTGCGATAAAGCGGCAGTAGATATTTTAGCCGTCACCTTTGCGTGCTTATGAATTACACAGCCTCACAGAAATATAAAAGGTTCTGACCCAGAAACCAGACCCACCAATCCTTATGTATTATGACCATAAGAATTGAATTATATCGTTGGGTTTTAATGTAATTTACAAGCAAAGTCCGCAAAGTGAACTTACCTAATTTGTAAATTTGACCATGTTAAAAAGTGTTTGTTTAAATCCATGTTACTTTTAAAATTTTTGACAGATTTTATTAAAACACCTCTTATTTTTTTCGTAATAAACCAGACTTGATCTTATATAAAGAAATAAAATTTTAAAAAATTTTAACTAACAATAAGTCAAATTTACAAAGAAACCGGGTAGGTTCACTTTGTGGACTGTCCTTGTAAATTACAGAAAAACCCAACAATTGAATTCATTCTAATGACGGAATCGAATTCAGAAGGTCAAAATACATAAGGATTAGTTCTGGGTCATGCGATGGCGAAGAGGAACGAGGATATGGCACCTCATAAAGAAATATACACCAGATGTCAGCAAGTAAAGGGCCCGGCAAAACAAATGCATTCACTTCCTTTTCGATATTTTGCAGTTCTATCCAACGAAGCAAGATATGGAAATTGGTGTGAAAATAATGAAAAAGGTTTTTCAACAAAATAAAAAATGAAATGCTGAGGAACGAATAAAGACATTGGAAGAGATGGAGAGCAAACAACAAGTAAAAAAACGACGTACGGAGAGTAAAGTCCTATTTCTAAATTTGCTTGATGTGAATGAGCCTATGGAATTATTTAATTTATTAAATGAACTATCTTATGTCGATGTACAGAGTAATCGGATAAAAATTCTTAAAAAGCAAATAAACATGTTGAAAGGTTTAAATTATAACTATCACGGTGAAAAAGTTGGCAAACAGCAAATTTGGATTTAGAGTCCCAACTCAAAGAAAAGCTAAAGAATTTGCACTCTTATGCAGATCTCTAAAAATTTAAATAATAAAATAACTTGATGTTTTTAAAAGTATAAATAATAAAGATTTCTGTTAAATACAATTCTAGTAAAATAACTAAAATTTTTTTCGCAAAAACTAAAAATGTAAACTTTAATGATCAATTTAATAAAATTTACATACATATTTTAATATAAATTTGGTACTATCTCATTATCTTATAGATCTTTTCTTTCTCATTCGGTTATTTTTCATCCGATTTTCAAGTTTTTTTTTTGTTGGAAAGATATTCAATTACCTTTCTAATTGTTGAATTTTGTTAGTACAAATTATTGCCGCTAGATGGCGTAAAATTCATTTCTTTTAAAAAATGCATCAAAACACCCTGTATTTGCAAATATTTTGAGTTCATATGTTCTGCAAAAGTACTCGCCATATGATTTTGTACAAAGTTGCCAAACAACATTTGGTCGAATTCTGGAAATTTAACGGTCAAAATTTTGATTTTCTTCAAGAACCTAAAAATAACGGTAATTTTGTAAATAACGGAATTATAAAAAAGTCGCGGAACAAAAGTTGCTTCTGATACCCTAAAGAACCATTTTCAACAATAAAAAAGTTCTTTTTTGCAAAAAGTCGATTTTGGCATATTGCTAGTTATATTTCAATTAAAAAACTCCTACATTTCTAAAACTTAAACACGCCATCGATATCCAACCTTTTTTAAAGGTTTAATTATTCTTTATGATCCCAGCCAAAAGTAACATCGATTTGGTAAGCAGTAACTACATTTCTATGCTTCCAAGAAATCGCTTAACCCATATTTCATACAATAAAGCAATTAAGAAGGCATTTTGTTGTGCTTCCCTGAATGCATTCTGTTGAAGCAGTAAATAATGCTAACAATGAAGCATTAATGTAGTCAATACGCAAAAGAAGCACTTCTCATTTCCAACGAAGGCGTGTATTTATTGCTTCTTAGAGCAAATGAAGGAAGTGCTTTTCACCTGCTTAAAAGAGACATACACTGACCGAAAAAAAGAGGCGAAATCAACTAAATACCATGTTAAATTAATGAATGAGTGATTACTACACAGCCAAAGTGTTTAGTAAAGCTATTTCTTGACGTTTAACTATTTGTTGATTGTTATTTTGACGAAATATCATCAAATGTGCTAGCAGAAATTAGTTATTTTAACAAATTTATTTAATCAAATTGAAAAATAATTTTGTTGTTTTAACAATGCGCTTTACTCAATTTAACAATGCTCTTTATTTAATCTATTCTCATTTTAACGAATTATTATTAATTTTTAAATTTATATTTCTTTATCTTTTATATTTTATAAATTTAAATTTTTAATAATATATTTAAAAAATAATAAAATTAAAATTATAACGTACAGTGGTGTTCAAAACATTTGCAACTCAAATCATGGTTTAGGTAATTATATTTTTTTTTTGATCAAAAAGATTGTGGTATAAGTTTTTGTTTTTTTTTTATTAAATTCAGTTATAGCATATTATTTTACAAATACAAAAAAAATATTCATAACAACACAAAATAAGTCGATAGTGCAGTGTTCAAAACATTTGCAACTCTTAAAGTAATTAACAGGAAATACAAACAATGGTTTTTACACTCAGTATTTTGTAGCGTAGACATTATTTTTTATAACTTCTGAACACCTCTTAGGCATTGAGGGAATGAGCTTTTTAATATAATCGTCAGAAATTTCATTCCACTACTTCTCCAACTCGACGAAAAGTTCATCACCATTTCGGAATACTTTATTGCCGATATTCCGTTTTACAATCATCCACATATTCTCAGTCGGGTTGAGAGCGGGAGATTGAGCCGGCCACGACATGATATTAATTTCATTTTCCTGCACCCAAACTTTTGCAACCCCCGCCGTGTGTTTTGGGTCGTTGTCGTGCTGGAAGTGGCATTTCCCATTCAGCATACGGAAGCATAACTGAACTCAAAAGATCTCTATAGATAGTGGCCGTCATTGTGCTAGTAATGCGGTGAAGTGGGCCAATCCCATTTCCTGAGAAACACCCCCTCACCATAATCTTTCCACCTCCGTGCTTCACTGTGGCGGTTGTGTATCTGGGATTAAACTTTTCGCCTCGTGGTCTTCGAACATTGGCTCTTCCATCTGATTCCCGGAGGTTGAATTTAGACTCATCTGATCACAATACATTTTTCCATTGCTGTTGAGTCCAATTTAAATGGGTGCGTGCAAAATCAAGCCGAGCTTTTCGGGTTTTTTCCGACACAAACGGTTTTTTTTGTACATCTATAACTTCTAAGACCATATTCTCGGGCTCTTCTTTTAATGGTGGGAAGACTGGCATCTATTAAAAGTTCAGTTTTAGCTTCTCTGGGGGGTGAATGCAATAACCCCCACTGAAATAACCCCCACAGCCGAAATGAAATAAGCCCCACCAAATTTATAAAAAATTTAAAGTGGGGCTTATTTCATTTTTGGTGGGCAAAGTTTCATTTTAATACGTGGGTATTATTTCATTTTATTACCCACCACATTTGGTGGGGGTTAATTCATTTTCATTGGTGGGGATTAATTTATTTTGAGGGGTTTAATTCATTTTAATTCTAATATCAATTCGTGGTTTTTGAATTAATTCCTACTTTTACAGTACTAGTTTTATTTTGTAAAGGTGAATTAATTCCTACTTTTACAGTACTAGTTTTATTTTGTAAAGGTGATATTAGAAAGTACGAAAAAAGAATACGTTATTTCAATTAAAAAAACACATTTCTTCTTATTAAAAATCCATTCGTGACCATATCACCAGGTTCCTTAGTTGATAAAAAACTAATAATTTGCCCTTTTACAGAATGTTGACATAAAGGTGTATCCATATATTAGAAGGACACGGTGGGGTCCAATAACATCAACTGAAATTAAACAAAAATGGAAATGAAGTCAAATTTACAGATTGACTTTATTTCCAACAAAAATGGAAATAAAACCAAGTTGGCTATATTTCCTTTTAAAGAATATCGTGTAATCCAATTTAAATCTATATTCCATTTATTTAATCTCAACGTGAAAAAAAAATTTAAAAAAAAAATGTTTATTGTTTTGAGTCGCGGGCAGGAAAACTTTATTGAGCCACCTGCCGCGTCCTACTGGAGGAAAAAACACCTAAGAACGGCCGCAGGCCGTCACACAGAAAAACTTAAGCTTGCGAAGCCATATTTCATTATTTGTCTCGTATTGACAAAATGTGCCAACTTTGACCCCTTATATCTTCTTTATTTAAAAAATTTATTTATCTAAATAATGTAAAGTGAGGCTTATCTCATTTTCGGTGGGCAAAGTTTCATTTTAATACGTGGGTATTATTTCATTTTAATGCCCACCAAATTTGGTGGGGGCTAATTAATTTTCATTGGTGGGGAATAATTCATTTTGGTGGGGATTAATTCATTTTGGTGGGCACAAATTCGGTGGGGCTTATTTCATTTTCGGTGGGCACAAATTCAGTGGGGCTTATTTCATTTCGACGGTGGGGGTTATTTCAGTGGGGGTTATTTCATGCACCCTCTCTGGGAACTGCTTTGGGATATTTCGTAAAAAAATTCTTGATTTTCCGATCTTCTCTTACAGTTGTAATACGGGGTCTTCCATCTTTATGAGTTGTGTGGATGTTACCACTATTAAAAATGTGGCAAATCGTTGATTTTGGAACGGAGTACTTTATAGAAATTTCTTTTTGGGAAAGTCCATTTTGAAAATCAGTTAAAACTTTTGATTTAAAATCAGAATTGTATTTATTTCCTGCCATTTTTTACAAAATTTATTCTTACGATGTTTATGCATCCAACATCTTATTACAACTATTATAGAACAATAATTATAATAAATTTGTTTAAAAAATGTAACGGCCTGAATCTCATATTAAAAAGGAATGCGATTACCGTAATATCCTAGCATTTGTAAGTATAAATTGTTTCGTTAAGAGTAAGAATAATGAGAGTTGCAAATGTTTTGAACACCTGCATTTTGAATACATCTATTATTATTAATTTTTTGTTGTTTTAATTTAACGGAATTAATTTTTTTTATTTGTTTAACATAAAACAATGTATGAAGAATATGTAAAAAATAAATTTTAGTAACTAAGTGTGATTTGAGGAAAATAAATCAATGAAAACAACAAATGCTATCTCAGTTCCAACTGTTTTGACCACTACTGTAGTACGTACCCAAACCACAAGTTTTAAAACACATGAAACACTACATATGCAAAGCACATTAATAAATTTAATATTTAAATTAATAATTAATTACATTTTTTATATTTATGTAAATAGTTTTCTTCACTATTACATATGCTGCACTCATATAAAAAAATAAAGTAATGCCAGTAATAAAAGTTTACAATTTACATCCCAGCAAACAATCCATTCCGTTTATGTGCCGTTTTCGGTATAGCATATACGGATCCGAAGTCCATTTCCGTACCGTTTTCCGGATCAGTATACGGACCGGAAAGCGGAATAAAAGGAACATCGAATACGGATTCGAAACAGTATAAAGCACGCTAAAACGGACCGTTTTCGTATCGTCATGCTGTATATAAAACGGACTGTATGAATTGAGTGTACGTTCAAAACGTACCGTAAACTGTCCGTCATTTATTTTAAAAACGGAGTGGACTCCGTTTTTAATATATCGTATACGGTCCGAATATGGTCCGTATTCGTACCGTTTTTTTTTAAATGGTCCATTTTTTTTTTTTATTTATTTTATCTAAATGATTTCTCCTTTTTTTAATTTTAAACAAAAGTTTGGTTTTATTTTTAAATTTTACATTTATAAAGATATTAACAAAAATGGATTAACAATTACATTATTAAAAAACAATATGAAACCACATAAAAATTCAATAAAAGGATGTATTTTTAACATTTTGATTTTTTTTTTCATTTTATCTCTGGTGTTGTTTAACATCTTCATCATTAAAATTTTCATGAGATCTGCGTCTCTATATTTAATTGCAAAAACATCTGAAATACAAGTATATGTTAAAAAAGTGATACATTTAAAAATAACCAAAAAAATTACCACTAAAAATCTTAAATACGTATTCAGCCATTTTTTATTTTATGCAGCCGTTCTCGAGTTATGGAGTGACAATCAAAATGTACACTTCTTTTTATATATATAGATATATAGATAGATGAAAATGACAAATGTTCAGAAAAATCATCACATCTGGACCAAACGAAAATATTTAAAAATTTTTTTTTTTAAAAAACATCCTCATTGCATATTCTACAAAACGTTTTCAGCCATTTTTATTTTATGCAGCCGTTCTCGAATTATGGAGTGACAATCAAAATGTACACTTCTTCTTATATATATAGATGAAAATGATTAATGTTCAGAAAATCACCACATCTGGACCAAACGAAAATATTTTTAAAGATTTTTTTTTTTAAAACCATCCTCATTGTATGTTCTACAAAACGTATTCAGCCATTTTTTATATTCTGCAGCCGTTCTCGAGTTATGGAGTGACAATCAAAATGTACACTTCTTTTTACATATATAGATTTTATTAATATTTAATTTTATTAATAAATAAAACTGTTTGATTTTTTTTAAACAAAACACACTCCGGTAATACCGGAAGAAAAACGATAACGGTTGTAACTGATGAAAATCGGTGTAGTCCGGTTAAACGGCATCGAAACGGATACAGCAAAACGGAGTTAAAACGGATAATTTTCGAAAATTTGAGTAATCCAATTTTACTGTACGTTAATGGTCCGTTTTCGTACAAGCTTCGACGGATACGTCAATTCCGGTCCGTTTTCGTACCGTCAATGCCGGATTCATGAATCCGTTTGTAACGGACAGTCCGTAAAGTTGTTTCTTGGGATATAACAATATGAAATTACATAAATTTATTTAGAAATAATTAATAAACCCACATGTAATCTATCCACTATAGTTCACGGAGTTTAACAATTCACAATTCTTTTGAAAAAAACCCATTTAACATAATTTTATTAATTTTTACAACGTTTACAAATGGCTTTCACACGCTAACATGAGTAATGATGCCACACACTAAAAGCAGGCTTTACAAAAATTCACATCAATTTGAAAAAAATAATTGTTGTTTTAACAATAAAATGTGTCAAAAGTTAACAAAAATTTTATGTTGATTTCACTTACGACTTTTGGTTCAGTGTACCAAGTGGGTCATCTCGAATAAAAAGCATGACTTCTGGAACTGTTTCGGAAGCGCTAGGTAATTAAATAATACCTTAAAAAACCGCTCCTGGGTAAGCACTATTTTTTGCTGGGATTGTATTAAGAAGTACTAAATTATTAAAAAGCGTGATTTTGGCGGAAAAACCAGCCTTTTGAAAGTTGGATAATCTCACCAAAAGCGGGAGGGTTGGTCAGGTCACTCTTAATATAATAAATGATGAAATTATTTGCTAACTAGGCATTTGAATCTAAACAGATATCTATCAGAATGGTCCAAGGACTAGTTTTTAAGAAATAAATCAAATAAGCTATAGCTTAAATTATAATTTAATAAAATTGGATGAGGACAAAATTCGAACAAAACTGTATCAAATCACTTCTAATTGTATCTAAATTAATTTGAATTGATACAATTAGACAATTTTTCGGACAAAATTTGATATAATTAATAACGGGGATATATTAAATTAGATAAAATTATATAAAGCTCCATATCAGTTTCTTTTTTAATCGGGCAAGTCAAATTATAAAAATTTTGATTGTCCGCGAAAAAAAAAAAGCATCACCTAGATTTTTTCCGTTTTTGTTAGAAAATAGTTTTTATACCATCTATAAACAGAATCAGTTTTTAGATTGGAGTAACACGTAAATTTTTAGTGTCCGCCCGAACAGTTCGGCCAAAAAACTATATTTAGTCGATTTTTTGATATCTAGAGGCAATGATGACAAATTTTGGTATTGGAAACATGTTTGTTGAGCCGATTTAATTCGATTTTGTGTATAAAATTTAAGAGAAAAGCCGAAGTTTAGCCGCCGAATTATTTTCAATTTGGCCGAACTTTCTGAGGCCGAACAGTGAATTCATTGCTTAACTACAGACTTTTCTTCAAATTTGACACGCAAAATAGCATATAATCAGCCCAATAAACATTTTTCCATTCGCCAAATTTGTCCATAATGCTTTAAAATACCGAATACAGACCAAATGCATTTTCTGGCCGAACTGTTCGGTCGGATACTATAAATTTTATTTAAATAAGCTCAGGCGCTCCGTGTATAGTGTATCGCCACCTAAAATGCGGAAGGTCGCAACTAACAAAGTTTCCAAAACCGGTTTTATTGATGACTATCATTTGACTAGACTAGACATATGTGTTTTTGTTTTTGCGCATTTTTTGGTTGCCCTGTAAAATATTAAAAAAGGTTTGAGTGATTATGAAGCACTGCATCACACTACATTTCTCTACGAAATTGTTTGGTTCTATGATTAAAACTGTCCGTTTTATTAAGGATATTGTTAAAATATCTGTGGACGTTTTTTGTTTCTCCTGTAAAAAAGTAAATATGTTAGTTACGTCCTTATGCATTTTAGGTGACGATATGCTTTAGGATGAACAATTTTAAATTCGTCCCTACGAAGGTTAACAAACTACTTTATTAATTATTTCAAAACAAAAATCTTTTTTTCAAATCAAAATTGCTTTGAGTTTTATATTTTGTCAACAGTTTTTAAATATTGTTTTTATTTAATTACAATTTTTTTTGAAATTTTATAATATACAAGAACATTTTAAGTTTTAAATTACAATGGAAGACACAAATTCAATATTACTACCATATATTTTGGATACTTTAAGCCAAAAGCCTGGATGGCGTAAGTTTAAAATGAAAAAACTAAAAAAATATAAATATTTCCTAAATAAAATCTTTTCACTTACAGGCGATTCTTATGATAATCTCTACAATGAACTTGAAGAAGTTTTGTCTTCGGCAAATGGTGTTGGTAATATACGTAAAGCCATACAAAAGGCGTTAGATCTTGGTGAAAGTTTAGGTATCTTTTCCTTGACTAATGAAACTATACGTTTACTTTTTAATTTTCACACTAATGCCAAAAATAGTCGTGCTTCTGATGTAATGGCCAATCATGATGATGACTTTGAAGATGATGACTTTGATGATGATGAAGTTTCTGAAAGTGAACATTTTGATTCGCCACAAAGAAAAGTAAGTTTTTTTTTTGTTTTGTTTAAAAGAGGATTTCAAAAATTTTACATGTAACTGTTTCTATTAATTTAGCATAATCATTTATCTATCGAAGATTCTGAAGAAATCGTAAAACAACCAACGCGTCCACGACGTAAGGCTCTCAATATGCTACCCCATGCTCAAAGTAAAAGAGGACGTAACAGAAGTCACGGTAGTCGTCGTAAAAGTAGCCGTCAAGGTAGCCGGCGTCGTCACAGTAGTAGTAAACGTGGCAGTTCTCGTCGTCGTTCAAGATCAACACGGGGTTAACTTGGTTTTTAAATTTTTGATTTTTTTATCTATATTTTGTGTTTAATAATGTTTAAAACTAAATTTTCAATAAATATTGGATCGTAAATTAATTCGTAAAAATTACACTCTGCAACACTTTTACTTTGCAAGTGACCTAGTGTTGGTTGTAAATCTAATTGAGTATATTACAAAGCTGCGATTTGAGAAGTAACTGATGCTGAAATTTTCAAGAGGGGCGCATTTAAACCAAGGTCGGCCACCGACAGGCACGTATCTATGGTGATGGCTAGAGCCACCCCGAAATTATTTGTCAAATTTAAAAGCTTTATACAACACGTTAGAAAGTAACAATGTTATTGATAAATTTATTTTTTTTTAATCAATTACAAATTATATAATATTACCCTAACCGAGCACTAGCTAATATGGCCTTCGGCGCGTTGTAGAGAAAACAGACCAGTGCCTCTGGTGGGAATCGAACCCACGACCCCCGCACTGATAAGCCAGCACGCTACCAACTAGCCTACCGGGGCGCACGATAACCTAAAATCCAAAAGGCCGAAACTACACTTAGTTTTTTACAGGAGAGACAAAAACAATAGAAATAAAAAACTACTTGAAGTTTAGTATTAGAATTATGCTTAAGAAACAAAAATGGATTTGTTTCTGAGAAAAAAAAAATTCATGGAAAAATAGTAGTTTTTAAGTAATGTTACGGCCTCTTGTAATCGAGTTATGGCCTCTTGTAATCGATTTTTCTGAAACCAAAAAGCCGTAACTCGAATACAAAAATGTATGTATTTTTATCTAATTATAATGAGTTTTTTTAAAACAAAACGAATTTTATTTTAAATTTATTTTCATCGGGATAAACATTAATTGCATTTATAGTAATTAAATGTGCTAAAGTCCCAAAACTTATTTAACAAATTGTGAAAAACAATCTGATGTAGGCGTGTCCCTATCTGGATTTCATTCCTGCCCAAGGAAATCTTCAGGGGACTTTGTTATTATAATTTCTAGAGATATTTGTTATGTTAAATCACAAACGAATTTTATCTATTTAAAAATGTTCTAGAAATATTAATAAAAATCATTATAATTTATTCCGAGAAAATAAATTAAATTAAACTGATTAAATAAAAACAGTGCAATTACGGTCTTTTGAGTTTCGTTAATAAAATTGGCGTTTTTGAACGTAAACTTTTGTGGTGAAGGTGTATTTTGGTTGACTACATCAAAATCAATCAAAAAGCCAATTTCGATTTATTTTGTTAGTTACGGCCTTTTTGATTGTAGGTGACGATATGTATTTTTGACTGAAATTAATTAGAAAATGTCTAAGTTTTAATTTTAAATAGTATCAAAATATAATTGAAGAGCTTATTGTAAAAACTTGATAAGCCACATTTACTGTTTTATAGATTTTCGCTGTTTCCTAAACATCGATTGATTAATATTTGATAGAAATCTTGCTTAAACATTTATTGCACGTACCTAGAGAATAAACGTCCTGCAAAAGTCATATATTTTTGCATTTTTTCAACCTTTAATATGTGAAAGTAAACCACAAATAAAAGGTAGCCATACTCTATATTTCTTCATTAGGATATTGTCCTAACAAATAATCTATAGAGTTTTTTTCTTTCAAATTTATTATTTGAACCTTTCAGGAATGTGTTGATAGATCTATTTCGGGAATTTTCTAGGTTACCATCATTAGAACACGTTTTGAAAGCGGTAACAATCCCAAGCCAAACATCAAACATTCATATGAACTATTTTACTCACTACATGAGAACTAATATACATATATTTGTTTAGTTTGTTTACAAACTAAACAAATATAAAAAGGAGAGAAAAACAAAAACGTGTATTGAATATCCACCAGAGGTGGATCTTGCACATCAAACAAGTTTTCAATTTATTTTTTGATCAATGGTTATAATCTTTAACTTCAAACTCATATGTATATTAGTTCTCATATAGTGAGTAAAATAGTTCATATGAATGTTTGATGTTTGGGTTGGGATTGTTACCGCTTTCAAAACGTGTTCTGATGATGGGAACCTAGAAAATACCCGAAATAGATCTATCAACACATTCCTGAAAGGTTCAAATAATAAATTTGAAAACAAAAAACTCTGAAGAAATATAGAGTATGGCCTCGAACTTGAATAATTTTTATTTTCATTGCACAATTAAAGGTCGAAAAAACATAATTTTTATTTTTAATAAAAATTATAACAAACTTGATTCAATTAATTTTTATTTGTCAGCTTTCAAAATTTACATCGAATCAATTTAGCTGAGAAAAATTAGGAACTATTTTTTTCTGTGTATTCATAACAAGTTGTCAGTTTTATTTCCAAAATAAATAATTTTCTTGATTTACTAAAATCGCAATTTTTCATATTGGGGCAATTCCAGGTCAAACCGCACAGTATTCAGATTTCATATCTCCAATTTTAACGAAATTCGCCACTAATATTGTAAATCATTAGTGTTTATCAAATCATTAACCCTTTCGGTTTTCGAAATATGACGTCATGAAAATTGGCAAAAACGTCAAAATTTCAAAAAAGTGTCCATACAAAGTCGCCCATAACTTCTAAACTATACAACCAACAATTTCCCTATTGGTAATATTATAAAGGTCAAACCATTACCTTCAAAACTGCGTCCTTATTTATTTCAAATATAATTTTTTTAAGTTTAATCTTCAAAGACCCATATTTCAAAATCCAATTTTTTTTAAATTCTGAAAAAAATATATGTTAACAAATAAATCCTCTCTACATTTGTTCCGGAGTTATGGAGGAAAACTTGGCCGTAAGCAATTTTTCTATTGGTAAAATGGTCCCATTATGAAAATTGTAAGTTTTATAGTTTTAAAGTTATGAGCGACTTTGTATGGGCACTTTATTCAAATTTTGACGGAAAGGGTTTATGGTCGAAAGGTTAACGATTTGATAAACATTACCCATTTATAATATTTGTTGCGAATTTAATTAAAATCGGAGATGACAAATCCGAAAATGAAAGTTTTCTGTATTTTTGTTTGATATTGTTTGATATCAACATAAATTTATATAGGTAGTGTTACTAGAACAACAACTACAACAAACAACTAAAAACAATACAAAAACAACAGACATTTTGTTGTTGCGTACAGTACAAAGAAATGTCAAAACCATGTAAGAAATGTCAAAACCAGGTAAGAGGAAGATGAACAGCTGGGCTACTAAGACTACCTGTTTAAATTTATCTTGTTTGATATTGTTTTCTTTATTTTTAAATTATTTTTTGACATTTAAGCAAAATGTTTAATATTTTCTATTCGAGTAGTTTTGAAAGTTGAAATACTTTGATAGACTAGGTTCACACACGGCAATTATAATTGCGCAATTCTTGAGTTTATAGAAGAGGGAGGGAAAGAGAATGATAGGGGGTACAGAATTGCCCGTACTCCAATTCCGTTTTGTTTTGTCATTCGCAATTTTCAATACTGCAGGTTGATATACGAAAATTGCTGAAACAAACTTTTCCTGTGTGAACACAAGAGCAAGTTCAAAGGAGAATTGATGAAGAATTGGGCAATTATAATTGCCGTGTGTGAACCATGACTTACTGTTTTTGTTCAGTTAACAAAACAATAAAAATGAGGTTTGACATTTTCCCCTTCTAAATTGGTTTTGGAAAGAATTTCTGTGATGTGAACAGAAAAAAATATAATAACCCATCAGTAAATATATTTACTGACGAGAGAGGATAGATTTATAAATCTACTTTAGTTTTTGTACTAATAATATTTGAAGATATTCTCATATTATAGTTAGCAATATGCCAAAAAAAAACAACTTTTTCATTTTCAAGCTATTAATCCCGAATGATTTTATATGTTTCGGGGGTAGAGTCAGGTACCCTACTTGCTTATTAGAATGCCCCTCACTTGTCCTAAAACGGATATTTAGGGTGTCCCTTAAAACTTGGATTTTTTGACTTTTTATGAATTAAACGCATTATTTATGTTAATAGCTACAAAATCAATGTTTTTATGTGTTGAATAGTTAGTTTGGGTAGTAATCTTCCATTTTTGGTTTTTGTTGGAATAATACACTGAAAAAAAACAAAGTGGCAACAACAAAACTTGGAAGTAAGAAAATACTACTTCTAACATTTAGCGCGGCACAAATTGGGCTGAATATTATGGCTTGCCATGCAACACAGTTGTTAATGACATTAAAATCTAAAATTCTGTCGTGGTGCTTGGCGATCGCATTTTTCGTTTACAAGAAAATTAGGAAAATGTAAAAAAAAAGGCGAAAAAAATTAAAAAAATTGGGTTTTTTGACCTTCATTCACTTATAACTTTTGAAGTAGGAATGTTATCTTCAAGCACCACGGCAGAATTTTAGATATTTTAGTCATCAACAACTATGTTGTCTCCCAAGCCATAATATTCAGCCGAATTTGTGCCGTATTACAAACAGTACAGCCTATTTTCGACAAATTTTATTAATTGATTAAAAAAACAGGATGAATTTTAAAAAAAACGTAAATTTATGCTACTGAAATTAGTTATACATTAGTTATTAAGAACATAGACACTGTTTTCACTTTGGGAAACAAAATTCCTTTCCATGTGATAAGTAAATATACTTATATTTCATTTACTATTGCGATAAAGCGGCAGTAGATATTTTAGCCGTCACCTTTGCGTGCTTATGAATTACACAGCCTCACAAAAATATAAAAAGGTTCTGACCCAGAAACCAGACCCACCAATCCTTATGTATTATGACCATAAGAATTGAATTATATCGTTGGGTTTTAATGTAATTTACAAGCAAAGTCCGCAAAGTGAACTTACCTAATTTGTAAATTTGACCATGTTAAAAAGTGTTTGTTTAAATCCATGTTACTTTTAAAATTTTTGACAGATTTTATTAAAACACCTCTTATTTTTTTCGTAATAAACCAGACTTGATCTTATATAAAGAAATAAAATTTTAAAAAATTTTAACTAACAATAAGTCAAATTTACAAAGAAACCGGGTAGGTTCACTTTGTGGACTGTCCTTGTAAATTACAGAAAAACCCAACAATTGAATTCATTTCTAATGACGGAATCGAATTCAGAAGGTCAAAATACATAAGGATTAGTTTCTGGGTCATGCGATGGCGAAGAGGAACGAGGATATGGCACCTCATAAAGAAATATACACCAGATGTCAGCAAGTAAAGGCCCGGCAAAACAAATGCATTCACTTCCTTTTCGATATTTTGCAGTTCTATCCAACGAAGCAAGATATGGAAATTGGTGTGAAAATAATGAAAAAGGTTTTTCAACAAAATAAAAAATGAAATGCTGAGGAACGAATAAAGACATTGGAAGAGATGGAGAGCAAACAACAAGTAAAAAAACGACGTACGGAGAGTAAAGTCCTATTTCTAAATTTGCTTGATGTGAATGAGCCTATGGAATTATTTAATTTATTAAATGAACTATCTTATGTCGATGTACAGAGTAATCGGATAAAAATTCTTAAAAAGCAAATAAACATGTTGAAAGGTTTAAATTATAACTATCACGGTGAAAAAGTTTGGCAAACAGCAAATTTGGATTTAGAGTCCCAACTCAAAGAAAAGCTAAAGAATTTGCACTCTTATGCAGATCTCTAAAAATTTAAATAATAAAATAACTTGATGTTTTTAAAAGTATAAATAATAAAGATTTCTGTTAAATACAATTCTAGTAAAATAACTAAAATTTTTTTCGCAAAACTAAAAATGTAAACTTTAATGATCAATTTAATAAAATTTACATACATATTTTAATATAAATTTGGTACTATCTCATTATCTTATAGATCTTTTCTTTCTCATTCGGTTATTTTTCATCCGATTTTCAAGTTTTTTTTTTTGTTGGAAAGATATTCAATTACCTTTCTAATTGTTGAATTTTGTTAGTACAAATTATTGCCGCTAGATGGCGTAAAATTCATTTCTTTTAAAAAATGCATCAAAACACCCTGTATTTGCAAATATTTTGAGTTCATATGTTCTGCAAAAGTACTCGCCATATGATTTTGTACAAAGTTGCCAAACAACATTTGGTCGAATTCTGGAAATTTAACGGTCAAAATTTTGATTTTCTTCAAGAACCTAAAAATAACGGTAATTTTGTAAATAACGGAATTATAAAAAAGTCGCGGAACAAAAGTTACTTCTGATACCCTAAAGAATCATTTTCAACAATAAAAAAGTTCTTTTTCGCAAAAAGTCGATTTTGGCATATTGCTAATTATAGTAAAAGATTAACTATTAAATCATCTTTTATTATTTTTTGAAACTATTTTCAAAAGTTATTTGTTGCCAAATAACATGCAAGTTTTTTAGATTTTCAAATTTTTTAATAAGAGTGTTTAAAACTAAAATTTTGTTCATATCGCACTTGATCAACAAGAGGGTATTAACTCAAAAATTTTAAAATATCACTTTTTTCAAGAAATAAACTAACAACATCAATATCTATCTATTGCAAAAACTTCAACGTATTCCGATTACTCTTTCATATCGAAAACCACTTTTGAGACCATTTTCATGATAATGTAGTGATTACCTTTATTTCAACAAAAAGGTATTATTTCGAGTTAATACAAAAGTTTAAATAGAAATGAATCGTATATTTTCATAAAAAGGTATTATTTTGATTTGAATGTTAAAAAATATTAAAAATAATCAAACTGTTTTATTTATATTTGGTTGTATTTTGAGTTGATACTGTTTTGTTGATAAAATTTGTTTTATTCTATAAATTTAAATCGATAAAATTTCAAAAAAATGTTATTAACTCAAAAAATTGATTTTTCTTTGCAATGAGTGGTAAAATTAAAAACAAAACAATGTATATATATTTTCAAATGGAATTTGCTTATTATGATATGTTTGAATTTTTAAATTCTGTTAAAATGTGGCCATAAACAGTTTTTGACTCTACTGAAAATTTAAAAATTTTGAGTTAATACCCTCTTGTTGATCAAGTGCGATATGTTTATTTCAGTTCTAGTGGAATTTTTTTTTTTTTTTAATTTGTGTCTGAATTATTCGAACTTTTTGCTTATTAACATTGATATAGACTCAGACTACAAATTCCAGAAGGCGATGGGTATAAAAATATAAAAATTTATTTAAAAAATTTTGGAAAAAAAAAATAAACCAACATTTGCATCCAAATTTTTGAATATTCTATATAGTTTTATTTTTGCATAAATGTTTCTAAATATTTTTCTAATACGATATGTTAACTTCACTTGTTTATATATTCTGAATTACAGTTGCAGGAATATTGGGTTTTGAAAACAACATATTAAAAATAAATTGTATGTGTACGCTAGCAAAGAAAAATTTTCATTTCATAAAATTTACGAATTTGCTTCATCATATAACATTTATGAAACATTTCATGAAAATCTTGAAACTTTCTAATATTTATGAAACATTTCATAAATATGAAGAAGACTGACATCACTGAATACACTGGTATGTAAAACATATCCGAACAATTTTGTTATGCAAAAAAGAATTTTTTCAAATACCACATTTGTATGGAAAGTTGTTATTGGTTTAAGTTAAAATTAACATAGTATAATAGTGCTTATTTAATTTCATTGAGGGGGTGGGGTGTCTGGGCTTTTTTCAATTTTCGTAGTCGTCCGGCTTTAGCGCGACTTTTCCCGAAGAGCTTTTTATAACACATATTTTAAATATTTGAAATAAGTGTTAACCCTGGCCCCCAACATAGGCCATATTTGTATAAACACAAAAAAAAAAAAAAAATACGCGTCTGCACTTAGAATATTATTACAGTAACTATATGTAGGTCATTCGGGTAATAAACAGTAGTAGTTGTTTTAACTGTTACTGTAGTCGTTTTTCTATTAAAAAATAAAAACCGACCATTTTTAAAAAATAATTAACCAAAATTACTGTACTACTGTAACAGTTGTTTTGAGTAGTTAGTATTTTAATAAACAACTACCCAAACAGTAATTTTGCAGTACACACAGAGAAATAAAGTGCCAACCGAATTGAAAAGTGCATTTCAGTGGTAACAACTTATAAATTTAGTTAGTACAACGATATTTACATTAGATTTCCCAATATTTTTGGTGTTGCAACTACAATTCAGTGAAATTAACTGAACTTTGTTTTGGAAGCTAATGTTAAGTTGTGCCAACCGACTGAAATTCGTAATAACCGAATTTGAGTAGTAGTAATTAAATTTCAGTTGGCAAATAGCAAAATTTTTCTCTGTGTGTAAACAGTTAATTTTTGTTACTCATTTAAAAATTCGAGTTTAGTTTATATTTGTAATTATTCTTATGTTCAAAGTATGCAAATAATAATAAAAAAATTTCATTGTGTCTCCCCTGGAATACCGTTTCGAAATTTGACTTTGCATTTTAAATAGGATGTATGAAATACAAATTTTTATTATAATTAAAAGAAAACAATATGTTTTTTTTTATTAAAAAAAATGTTTAAAATACCGAAAAAATAACTGCTAAAAACAGTAGTTTTCACAACTTATGTAGTCGTTTTATTGTTCATTGTTTTGTTTCTCGTTTTTATGGTTTAGTTGTTTTTACTATTATTGTAGTTATTTTATCAACAGGTTAAAATTACTATATGTTTAGTAATTTTTATGACAAATAGAGTCTTCGACTTTTTGACCACAGTCATTTAAACTGTAATTTTTAGTCATTTCTACCTTCTTAATTTCCTGAGTGTAAAGTTTTTTTTTTTGTCCTCAACAACATATCCAAGTTTCATTAAAATCTTAGGATTTACCACTGTGTATGTACTTCCCTTGTGAGTTACAAATGTTTGAAGTTAAAAAAAATAGCAAAAAAAATACTCTTTTGCCGTTATCTCGAAAATTTGAGGGTATATTGCAACTTTTCAAACCGGTTTTGTAATGCACTCGGCTAGACTTACAGTCTACACTAGGTTACTGTGATTGCAAATTTTTTTTTTTTGTAGCATTGTGTTATTTTCTTTTTTGAGTTAAAAATTAAAATTAAATTACTTTTCAGTTTTTCCGTTTTAATTAAAACAAAAATTAATTGTATATTAAAATCACAAGTCAATCGCATGTTATAATATATTTTGCTGATATAACAAGAAAAATAAAAGATTTCGCATTAGGAAATAACCTTAGCAACAGGTGGACAATTAAAATAATTTTATCTGCACACATTTAATTTTAAATAAAGCAAAATTTGTAAAAATATTTACCGGGTGATTTTGTTTTACCAATGATAAGCCTATGAACATTTCCTTTCAACATGATTTTGTATAAATTTTGAATGATATACATGCGAACTAAAGCTGTGAGCTAGCCGATGAACTTTTAATCTAAACACTAATATTAAACGGTAATCAGGAGAAGTCAAATCCAATTTTGTTTTGCATAATATGTTTTATTATAGTATGTTCCTACATACCTACATATATAAACATATCGCTAGCTAAAATGCTAAAATGTGTAAGTAAAATTTAGTTTTTACAGGGAAAACAAAAAACGCATGGTTATTAATTGAGGAGCATCTTTTCAAAACATGACTATTCCACTTTTTGTGTTTTCGGACAAATTGAGAAAATACCCTGCGGGAAATGAAGGATCGATTGATTCAAAGTGATAACTCTGTGATATATGATTGGGGAGCACGTCACGCAACTGGTGAAACCAAACTTGTGGTGCACCAAAAAGTGTTAGTTTGGGTGAAATGTCCAATCACGTGACTATAGCTATGGTGACAAACCATTCACTGGTTGCTACCAGATATATCACGTTACTGGAGAAAAAGTAATATAACATCAAAGTGTAATGAAGCAACTAGTTCAAACTAGCAGTGGATGAAAACATGGCAATTAGCACCAAAGGATGCAGTTCATTGACTGCTACAAAATGGACACAACACTGAAGGAATTTTTTATGTACCGACTTTGTGACAGTATAAATGAAGACGTAACACTTCACTGGTTTAAAATAACTGAATATGGAACTGTTTAGACAGTGACCAAGTTTGTCAGATATAATGCAGCATACAAAATTAAAATGTTCATGAAGTGCTTTTTAAAGGTGTTGGAAGGTGGCGGTGATAACCGGTCACTGTCTTATTGGCAGGCACGCTCGTAGGTTGGGGGTGTTATCGCCTGACTTCTGTAGGAGCTGCGGGGATGGGGATGAGGAGGTGAGTATTGAGCACTTTCTCTGTTCATGTCCTGCGCTGGCGCTACGTAGGAGGCCCTCACTTGGATCGGCGTTGTTTCACGATCTTGGGGATCTTTCAGGTGCTGGTATTCCGCACCTCCTTAGCTACGTAAGGAGCTCTAACTGGTTCAACGGTGGGGTCTGATCGGTAATCCGACAGTCTCGTGGCATCACAACGGACCTCAGAGTCTAAGTGTGCTGGTGCTCACGGAGCCGGCTACCACTTCGACCTATCCGACCTAAAGGTGTTGGAACATAAAAATTAGTAGAAATTGTTTAATAATACCAATGATAGCAAATAAAGAAAAAACTTGCAAAAAATCTATATTTTGAACATCCGGACTTCTTGCCTAGTTTATGTACTTTTCCAAATTTAAATTGTTATAATGAATTTAATGTTATTGTTTTGAGTTGGGTATAGACAAAATAAACTAATTTTAAAATTGATTTTTGTTGTGCCTTTTTGAAGGTTTTTTGAACAGGTGGTATGACACGCTGTTTTGAATGAGCGCAGTGACTGGTTCCGGACGGGTTATTTAGCAACCCTTACATAATATGACACACGCTGAATAAAAAGTGACAGGTTACTTGCTAATTACTTTTCGGATGCCGGCGACATGTACCCCTTAGACCAGTGCAGTGGTACTTTACAAAACTATTCCACTCAAACTACCTCTATAACAGAACACATTGCGCTTAATAAGTGACCTGTTTTCCTTCAACAATTTTTCTCCATTTCTAGGCCACGTACACCTACACCAGTCACGTGATAATTTTTTCCCCACTGGTTCTGTTGCATATCACATAAATCCTCAAATGTTCATACTTTGACACTACCTACTTCTAACATGTCCCGTAGCATATTCATTTCAGTCGGTACGGTGATAGGTTACCTTAGTCAAGTTATTCGCCACGTCACACAGTGCTCCACATGTACCAAACATCACCTCCTATGAAAAGCCCATGATAAAAGTACCGGTCA
The DNA here is from genome assembly GCA_021234595.1 of Delia radicum. Lineage (NCBI taxonomy): Eukaryota > Metazoa > Arthropoda > Insecta > Diptera > Anthomyiidae > Delia > Delia radicum. The sequence continues at coordinate 12,639,225 of CM037854.1, read as the reverse complement.
CTTTCATATAACAGAACCGATACTAGGACTGGTTCATACACACAAAGTTCTAGTCACGTGACCATACCAGTGACTGGTCTATTTCCCGCAGGGTAGTTTTTTAGGTATGTCCCTATGTATTTCACCCGAAATTTTCTTGCATTATTATAGACTTCAAGAATAGTCATTGCTTTGTACAGGATTCAAAAATTTAGCAGTAATATGTTTGGAATAAATGCAAGATTTGAAATGGAATAATCTTGTTTTGACGCGGCTGATTGAAATAATCATGTTTTGATTCAAACCACTTCGAATTAATCTTGTTTTTGCTGAAACTAATTAGGTATCAGATATCTTATGTTGAATTAAAATAACCTTAGGTTCATCTTTAAATAAATAAAACTAAAAAAAATTACACAGTATTTTCTATGTATTTTTAATAAACTTCTGGATTAATCATATTTTGTTCCAAAAATGTACATATATTTGAAATGGGTAATGTCATTTTGAAGTATAATAATCTACTTTTGATGAAATCATGCATTTTTTTTTCCCCGGTGTAATTATAGAGATTTCGCAAAATTTTATTTTCGCTGAGTTTTTAATTCAATGCTACCAAACAAAAAAACAAAAAATCACTTTTGTCAAAAGTGGACTAATCATGTTTTGAAAAGATGCTCCTCAATTATTAACCAAAATGATGCAATTATCGGTAACGCTACAGCTTTTGCGAAAGCAAATTTTTTGCGAAAGCAAATCTTCCCTTCTGAAATTAGCAGTTTACTATTTTTTAACAAATATTTCTATTGGTTTTAGGAAAATATACTGTTATTTGCATTCCACAAGATTTTTTTATTACTATTACTATTATTATTGTTTATTATTGTTATAGTGGAAATTATTTCTGCAATTAAGCAGCTCCCAAATGGAAAAGCCGCTGGTACTGATGGTAATCCTGCAGAGATATACAAATGCGACCTGACACTTTCAGCACAACTTTTACACTCTCTCATCACCGAAACACGGGAAACTGAATCCTTTCCTGAAGAATGGAAGGATAGGTTTATTGTAAAAATCGTAAAAAAGGTGACCTTAAAAATTGTTCTAATGGAAAAAATTATATTAAACCGTATAAAAGAGCATTTAGAGCAAACTATCAGCACATGTCAAGCACATCACATTAACTCACTGCGCATTATCATTGAACAATGTGCTGAATGTAATTCCAAACTACATCTTTTGTTTGCAGATTTTGAAAATCGTTCGATTTTCCTAATCGAGAATGCATTTGGCTAGACATGCGTAGAAGAAATATACCTGAAAAAGTTATATAGGTATCTGATTAAAGAGAGCTATAAACATGCTCGGTGCTTTGTCCTTCATAAGGAAAAACTTTCTGACCCGTTTATGCTAGAGAGCGGAGTGATCCAGGGATTCATTTTGTGGCCTCTGTTGTTCCTTGTTGCTTGAAGATGTTCTCAATAATATTGAGAATAAAAGACAAGGAATACAATGGAAAATCAACAACCAGTATCTCATCTACCTACCTAACGATATATGTTTGCTTTCACACAAGCTTAGTGATCTGAAGCAAACAACTATAGAGTTGCAGGGAAAATTGCAAATAGCTAGCAAATCAACGATTTCAAACTTTGATTTGGTAGCTACTGCAAATCAAATGCCTGTAGACACACTCTTCGACGCAGTATGATAATGTTTCCAAGCAAGCCCTGAGATAAAAAATTTTCATCAAGATGGGTGCATCTTTAAACGAATTAAGAACTATAGCTCAATATCGAGTCAGATGGCGATCTGCTGTTATTAGCGCCCTATGCTCCAGTGGGAGTTAATGTCGGAATGTTTCATTAGTTTTATGAAGATTTTCATTAATTCTACAAACATTTCATAAACATTGACTTTAATGAAACCTGTTTCATAGATTCTTTGAAAGATTTCAATGGACGAGTTCTAGTGACAATTTTCATTAAAGCTATGAATAAATTCATTACTGAAGTGTAGATAATTCTCTCAGTGTATGAACATATCAACAACAAAAACAAATATAAACTAAACGAGAATTTTTAAAAACTCGACATAATCTTCTATTTTTAAACAACTAACAGAAATTATCTGTTTACTGCAAAATTACTGTTTTGTTAGTTGCATATTGAACACTTAAATAACTACTCAAAACAACTATTACTGAAGTATAGTATTTTTGGATGGTTATTTTGTGAAATGACTGTCTAAATTAGTAGTTGCATTAAAAAAAAAATACTACAATAGCAGTTAAAACAACTACTACTGTTTACTACCCGAAAGACCTAGTTTACTACCCGAAAGACCTGTAGTTACTGTAAGAATATTCTGAGTGTAAAAGTTAAGCATAACGAATAAGGACTACCAAAAAACGTGAAAATTAAAAAACATTGCATTACATATGTAAAGGTAACCATATCCTTTATCTCAAGGTAACCATACACTTTGCAATATTATTGCATATATTATTATACTTTTGCACAAAATATGGCACTACTGTTTTATTCTGCTGTGTAGGGATATACAAGTTGCACAATGTGGCCAACACACTATAAAATATTTTTCATATTTCTTGGTTGCTCAATAAAAATCAAAACCTTTTTGATTTTTTTCCAATATATTGTACAACCTTCCAATATGACATACACACTGGAAAATTTTTGCGCAATAGCAAAAGTTGCACAAGAATATTGCGTAGTGTATGGCTTACATTTTGTATTAGAATTTAGCTTAACCAAATCAATCAAAACCGGGTTTGACATTTTTTTTTACTTAAGCCCATTTACATTATAGCTGACGATATAGAGCTAAGCGTTGATGTTTTCACTCTAAACGCGTACTTCAGTTCATGTATTTTTAATCTCATTACAGTGGTTCTCAACTGTTTCTCTTAATTTTATACATGCGATACATCATTCAGTCAAAAGAGTTTGACAGTTACTAAATGTTAGTGACACTTTACCCTGCAGGAAATGTCAATAGTGAAAAAGTATTGATTCACTACTGACTGTGTCACCAGTACTACTAACCAAATATTCCCCAGGCAATGTAATTTGCTATTGACATTCAACATGTACGTGTCATTGAAAATCACTAGTGACATTAGAACTATTGACTAGGTAGTGAATAGGTAGTTCTTATGGGACCATATGTAGACATTGGAACCAAAGATTCACTAGCGACTAGGTAGTTCTTATGGCACCATATGTAGACATTAGAAACATAGATTCACTAGTGACTAGGTAGTTCTTATGGGACCATATGCAGACATTGGACCAAAGATTCACTAGTGACTCGTTAGTTCTTATGGGACCACATGTAGACATAAGAACCATAGATTCACTAGTGACTAATTAGTTCTAATGGGACCATATGTAGACATTGGAACTAAAAATTTACTAGTGAGTTAATAGATTTTATGGGACCATATGTATACATAAACTTAGTTTAAAGAAATACATATATTTTGTTTAAGTTAAATTATGAAGTTTTATTACAAAAAAACTATATTCAAGTTTTTTAAAGTTTAAAAGTTAAAAGGTACATAGTGTATGCTGCAGTCTTTTTGTTTACTTTTTTAATTTAAAACCTAGCCACATAGGTACATATTCCTTATTGTCTAATCAAAACAACTTTCATGGAACGCACTCAAAGAACATCTGATTTCGATGAAATTTTTATATGTTAATGATTTTAATTAAGTTTCTTATAAAGAAACTATACAGAAAATTTGTATCTTTGAAAAGAAAATTGTAAGAGCCACTCAATGGCACCACAATTTTTGGTGCATTTCTTGGCAGATTTTTATGGTAAATTATTAAAAAAAAAATATTTTGTGTAAACTTCATCATTATTTCATTATTTCATTATTTTCATTATTTTAACACTTAACATCTGTCACTAAATATTTCTACCCATCAAAGGCAAAGTAAAAAGTGTAGACGCTTAGTTGACAATGTCAACAAAATAGTAGACAAAAGTGGAGACTTGGAGACACTTGACCCCAAGCTTCCTGCAGGGTATAGATCTAATGCAAAAATTCATTGATATCATCCAGATAATTATCTTAGTGTAGTAACCAACAATTTCTGTTTTTAACTTCAGTTACCTAAAAAATAACAAGAAAAGCACTATTCTTGTAATGGTTGTTTGATAACTGCAAAAAGTAGTAGTTTTTACCAATTGTGTCAGTTGTTGCAAAATTTTTATACTAAATTTTTTCAGTTATTTTTACTACAATGTTAGTTATTTTTATTGTATTTGTTGTAAAAATAACTACATTTTTAGTTATTTGAAATGTAAATACATTTGTCATATTTTTAACTGCATATACTTTTGTGTTAACTGTTATTTTCAGTAGATTCTACCGACAAACTTATTTGAGAGTATATTTTTCTTCGCAATTTTAGTGGTTCACAAAAAGTTTCTGGATCCCTATTCTATATTAAATGGTACGATGATTGGATGATTTCGTAATAATAAAAATATATTAATGAATTTTTTTTTTTTTTTGCTTTAATTTCGGTTTTTCTTATAGACTAATAGGTATGATCACGCGACAAATTAGTACATACTAATATTATTAAAAAAGATAATAAATGTTTGTATGTACCTACCCATACATAATAATTTTAAATTGTTATAAATTAGAATTTTGTATTAGTACGACTACAATCAACAAGTGCATTCTTCGTTCGATATTTTTGTTTCTATAGACAGCCAGATAGATCATTTTCATTTGAACTGATAATTTAAAAGTGGCGTAACTCCAATTTTGGTAGAAATTTTTATGATAATAGAATTTGGTCTAACTACTTAGATTGTTGTGGGCATTTTTAGTAATTAACGATTTAACAAACTAAAAAACCTATTAAATTAACTGGAAATACAATTAAAAAAGTACTACCGATTTTCCCTTATATTCAACCAATTTCGTTATTTAATTTTAAACATTGTTTAAATAATCGATGCAAGTAGTAAAAAAAAACAGAAAAGGCTTCATTACTCGAGCGGATACGTTTCGTAAACGGACTGTAAATCCATACAACGTGTAAAAATAGTACACACAGAAAAAAACTGGGGGAATATTAACGAAGTGCTTAGTAATTATACAACTACATAAGTTTCATGTTAGTTTTACAAAGTTCTAATAAAATATTTACAAATTTTTGTAAAATATATACAAGCCTACACTAAAAAAAAAAAAAGTTAGTAAAACGTCTTGCAAATCAAGACCACTATTTCGTCGATTGATTATTGGAGAGCCGCACCGACCAAAAACATTTTTGCGAGAAAAACGATAAAGAAAGTTTACAACAAAATTATTAAATTTCTACAAGATAGGTTTTATTTTTTGTTTGCTATATCTATAGCTGCATTTATTATAAACACTATTGTTAATTTTTACGCATTTTTGCACTGAGTATCCAGAGTTATTAACAATTTTTTAAAAAAAGATTTTTTTATTATATGGCCTATAAGCCGTTTTCATCACAATTTTATTGTTTTTCTTTCAAGTAGGTCAGAAGTTTTTTTTCTTTTAACCATTATAAAATTAGGTTTTTCAGATATTAAATTAATTCATGTCGTCATTGTGAGAGTATGAACATTTTTCTATTTTGTAACGTATTGTAAATTATTTTTAAAAGAATCACAAAAAAATGTTTCAGATTTTCAGGAAATAAATTAACTAAAATATAATTTTTCTACAAAATTTTGAATTTTTTTCAGTCTACTAAAATTCAGCAAAAATTTTATTAAGGAAGCAAGGAATTTTTATTTTTTAATCAACTAATAGCAAAACTTTTGCTTAATCTACTAGATTTTGCCAACAATAACAATTTATTTGACAGCACCCTCCTGACTAAAATTTTGCTAACTTAGCAACATTTTTTAATGACTTAACTAACTTTTTTTTTGAGTGTAGTACAAATTTCTAAAAAAAATTCATATATTTTACAAAAAATTTATAAAATTAACTTGAAACTTATGCAGTTGTATAATTACTAAGCACTTCGATAATATTTCCCTAGTTTTTTTCTGCGTGTACCTACATACAATATGTTGACATGTATTACATACTAAACAAGTGGTGACGAATTTGCGGAAAATATAATTTACTTTCCGCAAAATCCGTCACCATTTGTTTAGTATGTAAAACAGAGACAACATATTGTATGTATGTAATATTCTTACACATTGTATGGAGTTACAGTCCGTTTACGAAACGTATCCGATAGAATAATGAAGCCTTTACAGTCCGTTTACGAAACGTATTCGCTCGAGTAATGAAGACTATTATATTTTTTATATTTGTTTTTTAATATGTTTTTTTTTGTTTTTTAAATTTAAAAGTTTTTTTTTTGTGATTACAGAACGAAACACATACACAAGCTAATGCTCATTTGTTTGTACCCAATAAACATCGACTCAAGCCTTAGAGAAAATTTGAGATTTTCAAATGATATAAAATGTAAAGTTCAAGTAATGTTTTAACATACAGAAATTGTTCTTGAATTAAATTTGAAAAATATTCGAAAACTATTTAAGAATTGTTTTTTGTTTTTCTAACTAAAAACAAGGATTAAAAGTTGAATTTATTTGACCTTTCCTGGCCTCGAGCTCGAGCATTTTTATTTAATAAAAACAAACACGTAAGAAAAGGCGTATCATTTACAAAAATTAGAGTATAAAATTAGAATAATACAATTAGTATTAAGATTTTTGTATTTATATATAAGATATTACTTACACTCTTTATAATTTTTCGTTTTTCACAGCCAATTTTACGTTATTTTTATTTGATTAAATTGCATCAGAAATAAAATGCTTAAGAAACTCCACCTTAATTATGCTTTTATGTTCGATATTGCCATATCTAATAAATATTGCCTCATTGATTTGTGTATGTCAAACTAAATTCTAAGTGTTTTTTGTAATTTATATTTTTCATTAGAAAAATATACTTGCAGCTTATTTTATTTTCCAAATTTGATCAATGTAAATTTTACACAGCATGTTTTGTATTAATGATCATTAATGTAACTTTTACATAGCATAAACTTGAATAAATTACCAAAAAAACAAACAAACTTGTGAATTTTCACAAAAACGCAGTTTATCATTTCAACACTAAGTAAATTTAGCAAGGAATGGCTTTTATAAAAACACAACAGTTTTTTTCTGCGTGATGATTTGAGATTACGTATTTATATCTTATCATTATCAAATAATTAAATTAAATTTTTCTATTTTTCAAAAAATTTTGTTTTATTTTGGAAATATACATATTTGATAATTGTTGGAGTTTAATATTTTTGTGTTTTAAAAGTTGATAAAACAAATGAAAAATTAAAAATTCATTGACAAATATATTTGTTTTCGCGTTTATCACGCCAATATATTACTCTGCTAAGTTGGATTATCTTATCTGAATCAAGAGAAACATACACACAAAATAAAGTTAGGAGAACGTTTATCAAAAAAGGGTATACTATTTCCAAGTATAGTAGGAGCATTTCAACGAATAACTATTTTCAGTAAAGTTTGTCAATCAAAATGAAAGTGATTTTATTAAAAATATATTGACATTTAACTAAATAGTAGTAATCCTTCCATTTTATTTATAACAATTAAGCAGCATATCGAAATAAAATTATCCATTCTATTTCAAACAAACCCTAGATAGTTTAAAAAATTGTTCTTTTATTATTTTATTACAAATTATTTTATTCATAAAATATAAAAGAAACACGACATTAGTTTTAAATAATACCTTTGACTGAAAACATATAAAATCAACCACTCGATTTCCTCCACCCCTTCTGATTTCAATCAAACTTGGTATAGAAGATGTACATCATATAACCATAATCTCGTCTAAATATAGCTAATCCCAGCGGATCTTTAAATATCGCCTTTCAAAATATGAAAAATATTCGCAAATTTTTAAAAAGTAGTCCTCTTTTTAACGGCTTAAGCTACGATAGTCGTTAATACCTGATTTTAAAACCTACTTAAGTTGCGGTTTCGCTAGAGTACACAAATTATTATTTTTTTTTTTTAAAGAGAAGCAACACTCAGGAAATTCTTCCTATTAATTAATGTGTTGCTTTCTTTGGAAAGGGGATAGTGGAGAGATGAAAGGTGGTGAAAGATGAAGGGCTTCAAACATGGCAACACTGTAATTGCGCGAGATGATAAGTCTTAGAACAGTTGTTGCTCGCCACCTGATGTAGAGTTGACGAATTTATTGAAGCTTTTTGTTCCATGGCCCTGATTTATTATTTTACTTCGGTGGGGTTAAGTGCTATGGGAACACCGAAGGTGGGCGCAGCGATACATATAAGTGATAGAAAACTCATACATATTATTTTTCTAAATTGATGTTGTCGTCACCGGGAATCGAACCTGGGACCATCTGTGTAACAGTCCAACGCGCTAAACATTACACCACAACGCCCACACATAAAAATTAGTTCCCTATGCCGTGTCCAAAACCTTACGTGAAGATGTTGCGGTATCCTGACTTATGAATAAAAATGTGAAAAAATTTAACTAAAAAGCCGATAATTCAGAAACATGCAGGAGTACCACATAGGGATTTGGTGACGGTTAGAAGATTAATTTATAATTAACATATAATTTTTTATAAATTTTAGAAAACCAGTTTTTTTAAATAAAGCGGTTTGAACTACTGATTTTGCAAAAGATGCATTTTACCGTCAATAAGTGAATTATTTTTGTAAACCAGGAAACGACCACGATTAAAATACCTTTAAAATGAGGTATCAATGACTCTTGTAGATAAAGCCGTTAAAAATATAGGGTCAGTTATGTGAAACTACATTTGCAAAACTTTTATTTTTAGCTGCATTAGATTCGAGGCCATACTTGGGTGTGATCGCTAAACGGTCATGTCTTGGCATTGTTACGTTTGTAATGTAAGATGAGCGCAGGTTTGATTCTTACAGCCGCAGGTTGTTGAAAGATTTATCATATGGAGACAATCTGACAAAATTATAAGACACAAATAACAAATAATAATACAATTTAAATGGAAAATCCATAAAAAGACAGAAACTAGTCTAGTCTGATTTAAAAATTAATAGTGTTTATAATTTTTTAGAAAAAAACGTTTATTCTTCTTCTTAACCTCAACATTTCTAAATTACAAAAATCATTTTTATTAAATACAGCTTTTTAAACCGCGGATTTTGAAAAAAATGCATTTTACCTTCAAAAAATAATGTTTTGCTTATTTTATTTAATGCATGACAACAGTGGCTTTAAACCGTTTAATAAGGACGACTAAGTACGATTACTTTTGTTAAATTTTAAATATTTTTTCATATTTTTAAACGCGATATTTCCACAACCGTTAGAGCAAACAACTCAAAACTTGTAAGATACATATTTATATGACACTTAACTTCCATACCAAATTTTGTTAAAATTGAAGTGGATAGAGGCCGAAAATTGGATATTTTGTATGGGTTTTATATGGAATGAGTCCTTTTCAAATTAATATTACTACTTCGTTCAAATTTGCAATAAGAAACGATTTGCCATCCAATTTCACCAATGCAATTAAGTTGTTTAATAAATAACTAAAATAAACTTCCCATTTTTCATATGTTTGTTTCAGCTACATTTTTGATGAACTATTTATAAGATTTTATTTATAGTTTGATATAACTTTTATTAAAAATAAAAATTATGTTTTTTCCGAACTTTAATTTTATTTTCATTGATTTTATTTATATTTAAATAAAGTTTTATTTAATACATATTTTATTTCACAGACTATTTTGTGTTGTATTTTTTTTTTGTTCACGCAAATGGTATTTTTATCTTTTAACACTTGTGATCAAGATATGATCTATCTGTTATGTTCCTTCATATTTATTTTGTTACATTTTACCAAGTATTGCTTGATTAAAATATGTACACAAAATGCTAGAAGTATGCAATATAAGTTTGTCTTTCTGTAAAGATTTAGCATAATAGAAACAGTTGTATAAATAGATAAAAATGTTGTCATGTTACTTAGAAAGCAGTTTAGGAAAATTGTGTAAATGCAAATACAAAATTAATACAATTAGATACATAATTTGTACAAAACTTGATAATATTCACAGAATTTTAAACAAAAAAATGTTACTAAGTATGCTTTCATTATATTCCCTCTGGAAATTTTTTGTGTGTAAATAATAAATGGCTACATGAGTAAATATAAAAATTGCTGATGTTTTTCCCCCTCTAAATTATAAGAAACCGCAATATTATATGCATAAGTAATATAATGTTTAGATGACCGAAAGATGGGCCAAAAGTAACCCCATTTTATTGTGCTTTTTTCATGTTAGTTTCAATGAATCTATATTTAGAAGTTTACAAACAAAACAATTAAGAAAGATTTGAACAGTTCATGCGAATAAGGACGAATAGACCACTTTTTCGCAAACACGTTTTTTTGCATAAATGCATTTTATTAGCAGAGCCCTACAGTACTATGCAGAAATTTTGACTTTTAAGGCTAAAAAACTGACTTTGAAAGTGCAATAATTCGTATATTTTTATATTTTTGTATAAATTGGGAGTGAACTAACGCACAATTTTGATTAAATACAACACAAAAACATACAAAAATTTTACTTTCGGTAACAAGGTGTTAAAAGAACATTACGAGGAACAAAAAACACACTTATTATATTGGCAAAAAATTTTACCGTTCTTGAGTTATAAGACTTTAAAGTGTGGAAAGCAAAAAGGGCGAATATCAATCCTTCACAAAATATTATATAAAAATTACTTAGCTGCGAGTTTAAAATTGATATTAGCTAAAATTTGAAATTGTACTTAAATGTCCTTAAAGTGTTACAAACAAATACCAATTATAGTTCGTCAAGTTTTGCAAGTCAAAATCTGCTGCAAAATAACACATTTTTATTCAAATTTCAATACATTTTTTTGGATATTCGCCCTTTTTCCATTTAAGCAAAAATTGAAGTCCAATTTTTGGCAAGTTCTCTTTCGAATACCTTACTAAAATTTTGTATATAGGTAGATGTGACTTAAATCTTTAAGCTAATACCAAAAAGGTGACAAAAATATTATTTTTTAACCGTTTCCTGCGTTTTTATTGTCCCCTGTAAAATTATACAAATGGTCTATTCGTCTTTATTTGCATGAACTGTTCATTTGTAAACCCTATTTTTTCTTCAAATATGAGATTAAGGAGATATGTTTTTTACCAATTGTTTAATTCTTTTATCGCCTCTGTCATATATCCACAACTCTGAGAAGTTTAAGATTAAAGCGAATTGTTTTACCGTAATTTTGTTTTTGGTCTGCCGCTTAGCAGGAAATTGAGTTTTTTGAAAATAATAAATTATTCTTGTTATTTAATTTTAGTATAACAAAGGAAATAAGGTGTGTGAATACAACTAAATTTTTTTGGGTCATTTCACAATCTCCAAGGATGCCCCACAAACAAAAATTTAAATTTAAACGATTAAAAAACGGTGAGTAAATTCTTTGACATTTCGAAAATTATATACAAGAAATTAACTAAAACTAACATATGGTCCACACTAGACATTACCTTTAATATTTTTCTGTCAGCGAACTTCAAATTCAATCGCAGAGAGAATTATATTACGTGTGGACCACACATTACTGTTACTGTTAATATTATATCTGATATCTAAATAGAGTTGTTATCATAAATGGCTAAACAACAATATTATGATATGAGCTGTCAAAATACACACGAATGTGTAAAAAATTGTAAACAAAAAAATAAATAAAAGTTAAACGCCTAAAATTAAAAAAATACAAGGCAAAATGTTTAAAAAATTATTTAACTGTTATAAATCAATTTAAAGTTATTTTTTAATCGCATAATTGAAAATTGAATGAACGTCTATACTCAACGAGAGACAGAAAATTATGAGAAGACATGATATAAATATGAATACGTGTTCTCCACCCTAAACATTAATATGAACATAGATAATTTAATTCCGCTAATCTGTTGGCGTTCTCGCACAAATTATATCCAACTTAATATCTAATGTGGGATCCGTGTAACATCTTTTCGTATTTTTAAGGAATTCATTTTATGGGAAAAGATATTGCAAGTTGAAAGATGCGCCAAATTCGAGATTATAATTGTTATTTAAGTTTAGATATAGTTCTCAATCGGTTTATTTGTTCAATATTATTGTCTTTATTCTGTAAAACAATATTTTTTCAAGTGTAAAAAATAAAAAATGTCAACAAAAGTAATTTATAACAGAGTTTGATATAAAGGCTGGAGAAAAATTTAATATAAAACATAATTCTTAACTCTTTACAAACAATATTTCTCAATCATACAAAAATACAAATTAAAATTTGAAAAATCCCAAATAAACATTGATTCAAGATTTTGAGAAATTTTCAACACATGTTTGAAAAATATTTATTTTTTTGTCAATTTATTGAATATAAAAAACTTTGATAAATAGAAGACGTGTTTATTAAGTACACTCAAATATAAAAGTTAGTAAAGTCAGCAAAATTTTAGTCAGGAGGGTGTTTTCAAAAAAATTTGCTAATGGCAGCAAAATCAGCGATCTGATTTTTAGCAACAAAGTTAGTAGATTCAGCAAAAGTTTTGCTAACACTTAGTAGATTAGAAATTAAAAAACCCTTGCTAAAAATTAATAAAATTTTTGCTGAATATTAGTAGACTGAAAAAAACTCAAAAAATTTGTAGAAAAATTATACTTTAGTTAATTTATTTGCTGAAAATCATAAAGCATATTTTTGTGATTCTTTTTAAAATAATTTACAATACGTTAAAAAAAATATAAAAATGTTCATACTCCCAAATTGACGACATGTATTAATGTAATATCAAAAAACAATACAAATAATTATATATAACATAAACGAAATTATCTTTGAACTACTTACATCAATTATTGTCTAAATGATGCTATCTTTTACAGGAACGCAAATGCCGCAGAGAATTATTGAAACGAAACGAAAAAATAGCACTAAGAAAAGCAAAGTCTTTCGCTTAAGTCTGTCTACCTATTGTATATTTGTTTGCAATTTGACCACACAAGATTATTAATATATATAAACATTTAGTTTACAAATACACATTTAATCTTTATTAAATTCAAATATTTTATTTTGTCTTTTATTTTATTAATATACAATTACTTTTACAAGTGACGACGTAAAATTGTTGTTTTAATCCACAATTTTGTTTTATGTATGAAAAACAGATACAAAAATCTTCCATGATTGATTTTTTTTATATTATGTCTTACTAGAGTTGTACTTTTTAGTATAATTTTCCTCGTCACTACTACATCGTGACATGCCGCGACATCTAATTCATTCTGAGTATATCTTTCAGTCTGGTTGTCGTTCACACTATTGATGTCCTAATCAACACAATTTTTTTTTAGCAAAATAAATTAGTAAAACATTAGTAAAATATTAGTAAAACATTAGTTCAAAACAGTTAAGTGCTGAATAAGTATAAATAAAATTTTAGTTTAAAACATAATTTTAGCAAAAATTTGCTGAAAAATAGTATACCTGATTTACAAGATGTTTTACTAACTTTTCTACTAACTTATTTTTTTGAGTGTAGGGTTCTCATTTCTCATTCTCTATTCAAGAACTATAATTTCTCTATACTATTCTCAAAAGTTAATATTTGAAAAAAATATTGTTATTGAATTGAATTTAAATAAGTTTCAAGCGTAAATGCTTATTGGGTATGTTTGTTACGTTTGTATGTTTGAATTTCTTGTAAATTCAATTGAAATAATTTTGTATTTTAAACAATCCCTATTCATATTATATTATTTCGTATAAAGAACAAAAACGTCTTGTATTTATCAAGCCTTTTTCTTTTTTTTTAATTCAATAATAATAATTGAGACTCATAGAAATTTTGAATATATTTCAAATTTTTCTCAAACATAAAAAAATTTAATTTAAATAAAAGTAAAATTATTATTAAAAATGATTTGATAAAGACTTGAATATTACACTCTTCTTCAAATTGTTTTCCAATCTGTAAATTTAACTATTAATTTTCATTTTATTTTTTTATACTTTAAAAAAAGTTTTACAAAATACTAATAAATAAAATCAAAATTAAATACATACAATCGATAACACAGTGCAACATTTTTGAAGACATCAAGTGCAAACTCCTTCTCTTGTGGAATTTCTCAAAGTACTTATCGGAACTAACAAAACCCATTTGGGTTTGTTAGTTTAGCTGCTGTTCGGATTTTATGGTCTCACGTATATTATGGATAGAACTTGATTTTTCCGAAGAACATTCTCACGGCTATATCTCTGAAACCAATTGGAGTTTTGTTTTCTGTCTTCGGGACAATTGTAGCTATAGACTAGTAGAAAAACAAAATAACCCCAACAACTACATCTAGTGCCTCAAAAATGGTAAAATATCGAAAAATCTTAGTTTTTCTGTCTTTTTCAGCATTTTTGACCCATAGCTGCCAAACTGTGAGAAATTCAGTAAAGTAATCTTCAGAAAAAATATTCCTTATAATATAATTCATAATTCCTCGGAACATTATAATACTGGAAATTTTTTTTTTTCACATTTTCCAGCTGCATTTTACATCGATAAATGTATGAAAAATGTAGCAAAACGCAAAAAAATATGAATTAATTAATATCCATTGAAGTTGATGCTCTCGGTGAAGCCTATGAAGTTGATGCTCTTGGTTTTTTCGTTGGTGGTTCAGGTCCATGATCTGAATCACTATCATCATTTGAGCTTGATAGCACATTGAACGGCATATCTCTTTCGGTGTGTCCTCCAAATCCATCATCCTCCGCGACTTGGGTGCCTGGTCATATTGCGATAAATTATGACTCCACCAACAAATTTCTACAAGCAATGCATCCAGCTTTTTTTCCTTTGTATCGTTTTTCCATTGGCCTGATGGAATCGCTCTCCTTGTTTTCTACTCTGATAAATGGGGTTTTGTAAGTTTCGACAAGTACTTTGAAAAAACCGCACACGAGAATGAGTTCGAATTTTATGTGTTGCACTGTGTAATTTTACTCCAGAATGGACTCTTATTGGATGAAGATTTATTAAACTTTTTATAAATGTGCACTCTAAAAAGTTTTACAGTTAGCACATGACAGTTATTTGTGTAGTAATGAGTAGTTGCTCTCAACTGCAATTACAGTTGTTTTGTTGAGAAATAATGCAAAACAACAGGGAACTAATTAAGCTGTACTCCTTTTTGTATAATTAAGTTTACATTTTATATTTTGAGTTGTTGTTTGAATTTTGCCAAGAACACTTAAGGGATTCACTTTTACTTTTTCAAAGAAGAAAACAAATAATTTTTATTGAAAAAGCTAATAATTAAAATTAAATATCAGTTATTTTAAAAAGTAACTGAAGAAACCTACTGCATTTTTGTAACAGTTGTTTTAAGCAGGTATTTAAGTATTTTAATAAACAACTACAAAAGCAGTAGTTTTGCAGTTAACAGATATAATAGTTTGCAAATAATAATATGTCATTATGTCTAAAATGCATAAAAACGTTATAACTGGAGTTCAGTTTGCAATTTTCATTTTACATCTTAAGTAGACTGTAGGAAATACAAATTTTTATTGTATTGGAAAAAAAATATTTTTTTAAAAAACCGAAGTAACAACTGTTAAAAACAGTAGTTTTTACTAATCTTCAACATTTGTTTAAAAATTTTTGTGGTAAAATATTTACAGTTATTTTTACGACATTGAGAGTTATTTTTACGACATTGTTAGCTATTTTTACTGCATTTGTTTTTCAACAGTTAAAAATAACTACATTTTTAGTTTTTTAACTGTAATTTTTAGTAGATTCTATTGTTAAACTTTTTTAAAATACTTGCAAATATAACTTTCTTTTTAAATAATAATTTTAAATTTGGAAATTCTTCCCGAAACCTTGATCCCTTACAATGGTTTGAAATTGAATATAACCCCATGATTTTCATCTTAAGCCCACGCATACTTGACGGCAGTTCTCTAAAACCATTAGATAAATTAATGAACATATATATGTTTGAAGATAGACGGTTTTCACTTTTTCCAAATTTATATATATGATTATAGTCAAACATAATTATATTTGCAAACAAACATGTTATATTAGAAGCATGGGTAACGGAAATGTTTTCCAAACAAAATTATATTACCAGCATTTATATTTCCAGCAGGGCTTTTTTTCAGCGTGACATGTTTCATAAATTTTCGTTCAATGTAACGTTTAATAGTATTTATGAAATATTTCATAAAAAACAAAATAAATTTCATTATATTTATGAAAAAATGTTTCCCTATATATACGGAACATATTTTGTATTAGTAATTCAATAAAATTAATAATCAATTAGTAATTTTTTGTATAGAAAAAAATCATGGAGATCATGATATTATTGTTGTTTATGAAATGTTTCATAAATATTGGTAATTGTTAAATTGTACGAAAATTTATGAAACTTATTCCTGGTTTTCTCTGCGTATGTGAAGAATAGAGATAAAATTTGACTAATATTTTACGACCTAGAAACTGTGACAATAAAAATGATTTTTATTTACAAAAAATGTATTAAACTGTTTAGTTTTTGGTTTCTACAAGTTACTTAAGTTACAAATAATAATAAAATATGTTTTTTTATTAAAAATTTATCATATTATTCTGTAAAAATGTGCGTCCCGGTATGCTAGTTGGTAGCGTGCTGGCTTATCAGTGAGGGGTCGTGGGTTCGATTCCAACCAGAGGCACAGGTCTGTTTTCGCTACAACGCGCCGAAGACCATAGTAGCTAGGGCTCGGTTAGGGAAATAGTATATAATTTGTAATTATATGATTATTAATTAATAAAATAAAAAAATATTCTGTAAAACAAAGGAAATAGTTGGTAGTACATTTGTACTACCGTTGTGTAGAATATGGCACGTTAAAAGTAGGAGCATTTTATTCTTATAAATCATAAAAAAAAAGTTTTTAGTTTAATCTTATTTCTTATATCCTCAATTAGGAATATATGTTTTCCTTTAATCAATACACCCAATACTGTAGGCACAGGAGGTAAAATAACACGGCAGTGGTACATTGTTACCACTATTATGTGCGTGCCGATTTATGCTTTTAGGACTATTAACCATTTTTAAAAATTTTATTTAGTAAAAAAATATATGAACTTAAGAAGGAAACAGAATGTGCTTAAGTGACTTAAGCTAGGATTTGGTATAAAACGTTAATTACAAATTTAAATAATTTTACTTCTAGATTTTCGTTTCCTACAATGCTTATATCATTTATCGTAACCCAATTATGTTCTAGCCCTTAAGTCTCAAAAAAGTTATTAGCTTGTTAAACATGTTTATTTTGAAAGTGGCGTAAGTCCATTTATCTCAGTAAAAAAAAATTTCTTTACATAATAAGAAAAAATATAATTGTTTAATATCTGTTTATAAAGAAAAATGGACTTATGACACTTTCAAAATAATCAATTCATCGTTATATTACTTATTTGAATTGTATATGAGAGAATATTAATGTGATTATTAGGGTAGTCCAAGCTTGTATGGAGGACAACAAATTTTGAATTTTTGCTGGGCTACCCCCTGGAAATATTTATTTGGGTACAAAACTACGTGCCCCCAAAAAAATATTATAATCGGATATCGGTAAGATGTGCCGCATTGGCCCTGAAGTTTAAAAAACGGATTACAGGGGGAAAAAATACTTTTTGTATGTTTTCTCATACATTTTGATATTTTAAAACGAATTTCAATCAAAAGCATTAAAGAATCGTAATTCGGAGTGAATTTTCTTTGTAATAAAGCAATAAAAACTAAAATCGGTTAAAAAACAGCCAAGTTATTACAATCCCCCCCCCGACAACTGATGTGATGACCATTTAATCAAGAAATGCAAGCTCAAAATTTGAAAAATTAATTGACAAAATCCATAAAAAACAATAGATTGTTTTATTTCATTTCAATACTCAATATAATACAACAACTTTTTTTTTTAAATAGAAAATTTTAACTGAATATTTTTAAAATATTACCGAAAGTCCGTTTTTTTTGTTTATTGAATAACAGACAGAAAGTTAAAAAATATATTTCTTTGGTAATTTAACTGTATATTAGATTGAAACAACTTTCCGATTAAATTTTTAAATAACTGTTGAACTTTTATGGAAAAGTTCTTGTGAGTGTAACATTAATTTTGTACTTTGGCTAGGGCAGCGATTTTATGTCAAAGGATTTCGATAAAACAGTGATTTTTGGCACTTGTTTAGCTTTTAGGCAATTTTTTATTCGTTTTTTTTTTTTTTTTTTTTTAAATACCATAAGTTTTTGGCAGTAATTTGATCAAATATGATCACATACTTTATCCTCTAAATCAGGGATAAATGCAGATACATTAAATTGCCCCTGCTTAAGGTCAAATTAAAAAATTATAATTTTTTTTGTTAACATATTAATATAACAGATATTTTTGGGCGGATATTGATGAAACTACTCTATATTGCTTTGCAAGGTCTGAAAATAATAATCTTCATTTAATTCCGGAACATTAAGCCGTAGGTGCTGTTGGAGTATATACCAGCAAAAACATGGTAATGACAGGTCATTACCGTATAGATTACCAAGTAATGATGGGGCATTACCTATTACATAACTTTAAAATACAAAATAATGACTTGCTGATAATGGGTTATAGAAGTACTTATACGTTCTTGCAAAATAATGAGTTACTGGTAAGTGCCCATGCATAAAAATACAATCGGCACAGTGTTGGCAAAGCATCGGCTATTAACAATCTTGACAGCATTCGGGTAACAGAATGACAACAGTGGCCAACCGTTGGTTTAAACGAACTTGCAACCGTTGGCATAGAGTTCGTAATTCAAAAATTTTTGTGCTTTTAAGATAGCTTAACCCTCTAATGCCCGAATTTTGTTTTGCAATGAAATTCATACCATGTATTCGTCTCGCAAAAAAAATAATAATTTCTCTTAAAAAAATGTTTTTCGCTGACTACTTTCGGCGATATGAGCAAAAATAATTTAAAATTTATCTCGAAAACTAATGCAAGTAAAACAAAAGTTTGTACCAAAAATTATTGCTCTTACCAAGACATAACCACATTCCAAAAATAAACTTTTTTGTGTTTCTTTTTAAGAAGATATGGCGGTTTTCGCTTTTTGCAAAATGCGAAATAGGGCGAAAAAGTATATTAACTTCAATATTTTTTGTTCAAACTTTAGACTTTTGCTACTATTACTGATTGTCTTCTCTATACCAAATTTCAAAACGATCCGTCCATTACTTTATAAGTTAAGACAATGTCCTTTAGAGATATCCTGATAAAATCCTGTTCGTCCTTGAAGAAAAACAAGGACTGATTATTAAAGGTAATACTTCAATCTTACTTATACTTCATTTTCAAGAGTTTTAAATCAACTTAAATAAGTGTTTTAGTTGTTGGAAATCTCAGTTAATTAAAAAATAATTATTTTTTGAATTTTTACAAAATTTGAACTTTAAAGCTTTCTCGCGTTTTAACAGTGCACTGAATACGAACAGTTTCTTCGCAAAACTTTTAGCTAATTCACTTTTATATCGAACTATATCAATTTCTAAGTATAAAACACTCATTCGGAGCATTTGGGTTCAATTTTATAAACGATGACAAATGTCATCGTCAGGCGTTAGAGGGTTAAATTAAATTAATTTTGAAAAATATGTCTAATAAAACACATTTAAAAAGCAGCAATACAGTTCGGTTTCAGTCATATTTAAATGTGTGAAATATAATAAAATAAAAATGCTTCCAAATGGTTCTAATATTTTTGAAAACAATATTTGCAAAAAATTTTGCGGGTGGTATTCGCAAAACACATACTTTGCAAACAAAATAGTGTTTTCCTAGTACAATATGAGTTGTGCCTTTGGTAATTTTTAACAATGTGGGTTTTAAAAAAGTAGCAGTGGTTAGCCAGTACTATTTGTTTGGTACGGTTGGCAATTTCTACCTGGGTGGTTACATAAGTATCGATTACATATTTTTGATTCTAATATTGTATTAATTTGTTTTAAAAATATTTATAATAAGTAAAATTTCCAAGCTAAAGTTGTTTAAAATATATTTTTTTTAAATTTCTTAAAAAATTTACTTAAAGATAACCACTTATTTTGTAACTCCTTGGTAACCACTTATTCTATTATTTTGAGTAACCACGTCTTCCTAATATACAAGTAATTACACATTCTTTCACTGTGAGTAACAACACAGGTAACTCATTATTCTCACTTTACACCCATGATCTTTGGGTCATCGCGAACAAAAGTAATCAAGTGAGTAAATAGCCTGGTAACTAGTGAATCCCTTTGTGCGCTACTTACACGCTTTGTCTGGTAATGTCTGTTTTTGCTGGGATGTGAGCCCATGATGAAAAAAACTCTATTTTAAAAAACAAAATTTTAAAACTTTAAAATTGGAGATTTGAAAACAGTGTTTAAAAGTTTTAACGTTTTTAGCAATACACAGAAAAAATGATGGGCCAAAAATATCTAATTAATCGATTGTTTGAATATCAATGGCAATTTAAACAATTTTTTTAATTGATTCAATTAAAAAATTTATTGAATTTTCTAATATATCCATACAGTGTTGACAACGTGTAAACAACATTTTTAAAAATTTGGCAAACTATTTTTTTTTTATTTTATTTAGATTAAACAATCACACAAAGGTTTAATTATTTCACTAGAGTTTGCAACACTCTTTTTGTTGAGAAATTCGTGTACGCACGAAAACTTAATTAAGTTTCGTGTTTTATCTGTGGTAATAAAAATGCACATGTGGATTTAAATAAACCTTATTGAAAAAGGACAATTAAACTATTATTTTTGTAAATAATTAAATTTTCAATAAGTATAAGTGTCATTAAACTATCATTTTAAAGTTGTGTGTGATTTTTTAAAGAAAGCAATTCAATTACAAGAAAAATTCAAGATAAGACAAGCAAAACAGCAATTTTGTCTTTACTTTTATTTGTTTTCTTATAATACATTTTTATATTAAAAAGCTTTAATTTTATTATAAATAAAATGTCAATTTAATTTACAAACCTACATTTCCTTTTTTTATTTAATGGGTGGCATATAACAAAAATAAAAAATACGAGTTTTCAGTTAAAACTTCCATTGTTTTCTTCTCAAGTTTCAATTAAAGTTTTAATCAATTTAACTAAACTTTTTAATTGGGGTTGTAAAGAAAAACAATAACTCTTTTAATTGATATTATTATTATTTTAATTGAAAGAGTTTTAATAAACTGTCTGCAAATTTTTTAGTTAATACTATTATTTCAGTGGTAGGTGCAAAATCAATTAAAATATTAATTGATTCAATAAAATTTTTAATTGAAACCCGTTTTTAGTTTTTTCTGTGTAGTTTAAAACGAGTTAGCAAAACATAACATGATAAATACTTCTGATCTGAGTTTCCTGGAAATTATAGAATACAAAAGTTTCCTTATAGTAGATAATTTTAATAAGTTTTGAATATTTGAAAGAATTTCTTGATGAAGTCGTCTGCAACACATCAGTTGCCGGGGGAAATTGTAATAGCCCGACTGTAAACCGGGTAAAAACCGATTTAAGTTTTCATTGCTTAATTACAAAGACAATTCACTTCGAATCACGATTCTTTAATGTTGTTAATTCCGATTCGATTTAAATAATCAAAATTTATTGAGAAAATGTACAAAAAGTTATATTTTTCCCTTGTAATCCGTTTTTCAAACTTCAGGGCCAAATGCAGCACGAGTTCCCGATATCCTAATTTTTTTTGGGAGTCGTAGCTTTACACCCAAATAAACGGTTAATAACTACAAAATTTGTTTTGGAGACCCTAGTGATTATACATACAAACATATTTTTTTTTTTTATTTAAATATCAGTCATTACTCGTTTAAATAAAGGTGAACAAAATTTTAATCACAATCAACGTCAACGATTTTCAAAATATGTCATAATTAAGTATACAGACTACTTATTAGGAAGGTATCCTCTTATTCGCCTTATAAAACTTTAAAAAAAATTATTTTGTGGGAAAAAAAAATTTGAATTAAAAAAAAATTCAAGGTGAGGCTTACTCATGCTCATTAAGGACACATCATAGATCCAGTGAACATTTTTCTACCAAAATTTTCAAGTTATATGGAAAAAATCTTCGTTAAGAAATGTTTGTAATTGTGTGTCCCTTATGGCAACCAAAGCTAAAATTTTGATAGTATAATTTTGTGAAGAGGTCTTAGGCCTAGGATGTAGATTAAATATGTTTGTTAGTTAAGCTTTAGTCAAACCTAGAATTTTGTTTTTCAGATGTGATTTATTGAGGCTATAATTAAGGTTTATATATATGTATAATTTATATATATAATTAAGATTTAAAATTCCCTTTTTTAGGGCAACTCCAAGCGGAAATTAAAAAGTTTGTCAAAAGTAATGTGACATTTCACATTTTTTAAATTAGAACTTGAGATTAACTTAACAGGCCAATAAATTAAGTTTAATTGACATTCCCAAAACTAGGCATTATACAGTCTTAAGCTTAAGTCACTTAAACCAATTATATTTCAGCCTTTATAAAAAATAAGAATTTTTTGTTAACAAATTTTATTTTTTTTTAAATATAAAGCGCCATCTAACGTTTTTTTTCAACTAGTGCTTATTTCGTGAATGGTAACACTCATGTCTGATTTGACAGATAATTAGTTTTATCCTTCCGCTTGAACAATGCTGGGAAATATTGCGACATTACTTTAAAAATCACGGTAATGTTGCAGAATGTGTGCGAAAATTGCGTACGGATTTTAAAAGAAGAGAAGCACCGTCAGCTCCGTATGTTCGCCACCTCGGAGCTGTGATTTGAACCGTTGGACAATTATTTGTGGGGTGCCGTCAAAGATAAGTGTTACGCCAACAAGCCAGAGACAATTGACGCTTTAAAAGACAATATTCGTGAAGCCATTGGTGAAATACAGCTGCACACAGTCGATAATGTGCTTAAAAATTGGACCGATCGTGCAGGCTACAGCATGGCCAGCCGAGGCAGCCATTTGAATGAAATTATTTTCCATTATTAACCGGAAGGATTGTTCTTTCAAATAAAAAAAGAAATTTGAGAAAATATTCAGTAGTTTTTTTTATAGCAATTAAAAAAAAAAAAAAAATATTTGGTTGACCCTTTATATTGTGTGTTTTGACTAGTTTTTGTGATATTTAGGGAAATTAACCCTTTTATGTACTTGGGGGAAAAATTAACCAATACTTTTTTTAAAAATAGCAGAAAAGCTACTAAAAATTAGTTAAAAAAATGAGCTTGCTGAAAAACCGCTAAAAATAGCAGATTTTTTTTACTAAATATTAGTAATATAAGAAAGCAAAAATAAATCTGTTGAATTTATAAATATTTAGTTATATTTGAGCTAAATTTTAGTTATTTGAAGTAACAAAATAATCTGCAAAATTAGCAAAAACAATTACCAAATATTAGTAGACAAAAAAATCATTAAAAAATGTGAAATATTTAAAGTATTTTTTTAATGCGAATAAAAGTTTACCCTTATGAAATCAGCAATCTACAATTGCTTAGCAAATATTTCTGTTAATTTTAGCAAAATAATCTATTATTTTGAGTCTACAAATATTTAGTAAAAGTGTTTGCTAATTTTACAGAGTAAAATGCTATTTCCAATTAACTAAAATTTTGTAAAGTTAACAGATTCAATTTTGCTGTTCTTATTTTATTAGCATTTAGCAAAAAAATCTGCTAAATTTAGCAAGTTTTTCTGCAAGTTCGGTTTTAACAAGTTTTAGTAGCCTTTTCTGCTATTTTTACCTGTTTATTTCAATGAGTGCAGTTTCATTCAAATATCTGCATAATAAAAAAAATGTTTAATTGCCAATAGAAAAAACTACAGATTTACTAATTTATGTACACTCAGGAAATAATTAAGGTAAAAATTACCAACAATCGGGCAATACTGCTAAAATACCGTTATCGATTCAAAACCGTTTCAACTGACTATCGTTATCCTTAAAATACCGCTACCGAAATAATTGAAATACCGTTATCCGTAAAATACCGTTACCGATACAACTAAAATACCAACATGCTTAAAATACCGTTACCGAAATAACTAAAATACCATTATCCTTAAAATACCGTAACCGAAATAATCTGACAAAATCAGAAAAACTGTCATTAGAATTCGGGCAAAATGGGGCTAAAATTATCGAAGTGCATTGACATTACCTGAATAACTCAAATAACGTTATCCTTAAAATAGCGTTGCCGAAATAACTGAAAACCTATAATAACAGTATTTTAAAAATATTTTTTAATAAAAAAAAAATATTTTTTCTTTTTACAATAAAAATTTGAATTTCTTATATCCTATTTAAATTGCAAAATCAAAATTTCAAACAATATTCCAGTTATGACGTTTTTATGCATTGGAGATAAAATTTAATTTTCTAATTATTATTTGCAAACTATACATATCAATAATAACAAATATAAACTAAACGAGAACTTTTAAAAATTCGACATAACATTCTATTTTTAAATAACTAACAAAAACTAACTGTTTAATGCAAAATTACTCAAAACAACCGTTACTGAAGTACAGTATTTTTGGTTAGCTATTTTTTGAAAGAACTGTCTAAATTAGCCGTTTTTCATGTTCTCATAGAAAAATGGCTACACTAGCAGTTAAAATATCTGCTACTGTTTGCTACCCGAATGAGCTACATGTAGTTACTGCTAAAATATTCTGAGTGTATTTGTAATGAAAATTGCCCAACATTTTTAAACGCTAGAATACTTAAGCTATGTACAGACGGTCGTCAGATCTTAAAATATTGTAAGATCTGGCAATGTGCTGGCAATGTACTGACAATGAAACATGTTTAGCAAAAGGTAAATTGTCAGTTCAGACGATTGTAAGAAAACCTTTCAATTTCATTGCCGGATAATTGTCAAACAATAAATTTATCTGCCAACGAAAATTGTCAGTTCACACGGTTGTCAGATTCTTTTATGGCAAAAATGAACGATATGGAATAAAACGGGTAATGATTAGAATCGGAACACTGTACACATTTGTGTTGTCGGTGTAGAGCTGTTTGTTAAGGTTTGCAAAAATGTTGTCCATTTTGCGATATCATACTTAGTTTTCGAGATACAAGCCATTTTACAAAATGGCGATATTTTAAAATGTCCAGTATCTCTAAAACTAAGCGAGATAGACCAAAACGGACAAAATTGTTGCTCCACTGGAGTATTAATAGACCATTATAACATAAATAGGCTAGGTCCGAGAGAGATCCCGAGAGAAATATTTCTGTGACAATACTGCCATTGTCAGATGTATTAATTTAAACACATCTGCCAATTGGTTACAATGTCTTGCAATTATCTGACAATGGCAACGTAGGGTGTTCACACGAATGTCAGATGTCTGACAATATTATTGTCTTACAATGTAGAGACAATGCTTTTTCTGACAATGTTGCAAGACAAAAGTTGTAAATTCACACTGTTGTTAGACATTTCCTGAACACTTTTCTGACAATATTGTAAGATCTGACCACCGTCTGTACATAGCTTTAGTTTGATTCAAATATATGCAAAGTTTACTTTAAAATCATTAATATAAAGTGAATATACTATTAGTTGTCGAAATAACTTGGCACGGTACAATTTCGAATACTTTTCGTAAAAAATGTTTTTACTTTGGATATTGCTTTCGTACATTCAGAATATTTTTTACTACATGTAGGTCATTCGGGTGATAAACGTTAATAGCCATTTTATTTGCAACTGTAGTTGTTTTTCTATTTATAAATGCGAAATGACTATTTCTGAAAGTCATTTAAAAAAGAACTAACCAAAAATAGTGTATTGTAGTAACAATTATTTTGGGTAGTTGTTTTTTTTTCAGCAAATAACTGTAAAAATGTTACGATTTGTGCGTTAAAGTTAATTGTTGGTAGTTAATTTGATTTTTTTCATAGTTTTGCAAACAAAAAAACTTTTTCAATAAAATTAGATCCAGATAATAATAAATTAGATCCAGATGTAAGAAATATCTATATTTGAGTATTTAAACTTATATTTTTTTAAATAAAGTGTTAAAATTTCAGTTTTTTACCGAAAGTATATTAATTTAAAACAGGCGAAAACGTTTTTCTTCAGTAATATCAAGCTGTATAACTTGTTTCGTAATTATTTCATATTATACGATTTTTCAGAGAATTTGTCAAAGAAATGCAAGTTTGTTTTGTAAATTATTTGAATAATTATGCGTTTTAATTTTTTTTATTTAAATGTTGTTTGTTTTTTGCATAATAAAATCAAATTGATTTTTTAACTGCCAAATTTATTAAAAACGACAAATTTTAAATTTTTTATGACTTTGATTTCTTAACATAAAAGAATTAAAATTTTACTATCATAAATTTGTATATAAGAGGCCTTTTAAACGAAGAAATTAATTGCAGGCAATTTTTGAATTCTCTTTTAAAGTTGATTCTAAAAATCATTTACATTTAAACGAGGAGTTTTTACATTCGTTGAAATTTAATTTATTCGTAATAATTAAAAATAATATAATTTAAAATAATATATAAATAGTTCTTTATTTCACATTATTTATTTATTATTTTACGAAATATTTTCGATACACAACACTTGAGAAGCCGAATACGAATAAAGCAAATTAACAAGAATACGAACGATAGCAAAAAAAAAAGTCGAAAAATATCTTGAAACGAAAATCGTGCACTTTTTGCTACCCCGCTTGCTTCTCTACCCCGTTTGCCTACAAACAATAATTGCAGGCAACGTTGCAGGCAACAAATTGCTCCGTTTAAATGGCCTCTAAGATATATCGATTTTAAAATGTCAATGTTTTCAGAATCATCACATTTTCTATTTTTTTATTACCTCGATGTGTTAAAATAAAAGAATTTTATTTGTATTATCATAAATTTGTTAATATAATGTAAAAAATTTTGCGATTTTTAAAACGCAATATGACGCAAAACTGGTAAAACTGTAAGTTGCTAAAATGACAGCACCAAAAACAAACCTATTGTGACGCACATAGTTGTGAAGAAAATACGAGCGAAAAAATGTTGAGGTGGAATAAAATAAAAAATAATATTAAGAGTAAAAAAAAAACACAAATTAAATCGGTAAGTCATTATAACAAATTAAACTCATTTATTAATAAAAGATAATTTTTTTCTTTCAGGAATAGGCTGTTTTAATAACAGTAATAGCTTTCTGACTTTTAATAAGTGGCTTGATGGAACCCACTATGGTAAGTGATAATTTAATAAATTTGATATGCATTTTGAAGTCAATAGCTTTTTTCATTTAATAAAATATAAAACCCATTGGTGCTGACTTTTTTTGATTTTAATATTTGTATTGTGAATATTAATAAAATATAAATAAACATCATATTAATTAATTCAATTGCATTTGTAGTTATTTTTATTGCATATGTAGTTAATTTCAGTTAGTAATTTTTACTATATTTGTAATTATTTTACGTTTTTTACTTTTACCGCATTTACTGGTTGTTTTTACTACATTGGCAGTTGTTTTTTAGTAGTTAAAAATTACAATCATTTTTGAAATTTTTGTGACAAACACAGTCATCGCCTTTTTTACTACAAATGTAGTTATTTTAATTGTTTCACTTTTTTTTTAATTTTATTAAAAAGAAAAAAAAAAATCAGTCTACTGTTATTCAAAGGTACAATATTTTTTAAAAACTTAAATAACTAATTTAAATTTTTGTTTGTATAAACGAATAAATACTTTTTTGTATTAACAAAAGTAAAACTTTGTCTGTTCGGACGCAAAAAACTTTTGTACATGAAAAATTATCTCTCAACGTCAACCGAAGCTATAGGAGCATACTTGAAGGATGCCAATTCATTAGGACAATATTCATTTTCTAATTCAGATCCCATATTTGATTCCTGATCAAAAATATTTGAAATTTGTTTTATTTCTGAAAATCCTTAATTTTTTTCTTATTTTTTCCCCAATACTGGCTGCGGTGGGAGGGGAACCAACGGATACATTTAATTAAAAATTGCAACTCGTGAGGGAGCCTTTAAAAATATTTTTTCCCGTATGAAACCAATCAATCAATATTATCGAATCGGCTTCTAATTTCCTCTTCAACGCGGTGTAACCCATGTGCCAAGCAAGTAACATGTAACTGTTTTGGATAAAATATTTTAAGCCCATTGGCAGCTTTAACCATGTACGGTGCTGCATCAGTTAAAAATAGAAGGATCTGCTTTTTGTCGAAATCTTGACCCAACAAATTTATTGAGTCATGGAAAGCATGAGCTATCGTAGCATGGTTGGCCTTTTCCAATTCCATAGCGTTAAGCAAGAATTTATTCTTCTTCATCTTTATCGAAAACTCCAACAATAACATTTGCAACGTAACGCCCTTCTATATCCGTTTTGAAGAATTTTTTTTTTGTGTATTTGGAAATTTTTCTGAAGAACTTTTTTTTTTTTTTTTAAAAATCTCTCAAAAATGCCAAAATATGCAAAAATATGCATTTATAAATTAAAAATATGCAAAAAATATGCATTTAAAACCAAAATATGCATTTTCACCGAAATATGCAAAAATATGCAAAAACAAATCGATGCCATTTTAACGCAAATTTATTGACTCAGAAAGATAATTGATCGATATCGTTCTAAGATTATCGACAAAAAACATGCATTTGCATGGAAATCGCAGCCCTAGTTATCAGTGTTGCCAGCTTTTTGGTAGCAAAAAGCTCAACAAAGGTTGTAAAAAGCGTTATTTTTTTATTAAAAGGCGTAAAAAAGAAGCAGACAAAATTTGTTTTATTATTTTAGAAAGTTAAAGAAATGAACGCAAGTTGACCATAAAACTGTTTTATAATTGGATTTCGTGTTAAAATAAATTAACCACATTTCTTCAGCGACAATTTCGGTGTTTAGTCCAGTATTTTTTCGTTCTTTTACGAAAGTATCTGTCAAAATTTGCAAAAAAAAAAGGTTTTTTTTTGTATAAATTTAACAGATAAGACTATTTAAAAGTGGCGAAAAAGTAATAGCATTTGATTGTAATTTCATTAAATCTGTAACAAATTTTTGTGTAAAAAATTTAAGTTTTCGACAGTTTTTACTGCAGTTATAGCGAATTGGCCATAAAACTGTTTTAAAGTTGGGTTTCGTGTTAAAATAAAGTAACCACATTTCTTCACCGACAATTTCAGCATTTTGTTAGCACTTTTTCGAATATATCTGTCAAACTCCGTATTAAAAAAAAAAAGGTTTTTGTATCCATTTAACAGATAAGATCATTTAAAATGTATCGAAAAATTTACATTTGATTGTAATTTCCTTAAGACTGTAAAAAATTGGAGTTTTCGATAATTTTTACTGCGGTTTTATGGCTTTTTGGAAAAAGTACTGGTCTTAAAGCGACATTGGTTAAAAAACACCAAAAGCAATCTTAAAAATGGTAAAAAACACCATATTTTTCCAACAACATCTTAAAACACGGTTAACTACCTAGTTATACAACATTTTATTGATTGAAAGTTTATACAGATTTATATTCTGTTTCTGTCCACTTATATCGAAAGTTGGAAACAGATTTGACACCTTTTTAAAAAATTTCGATTGTTTTTTTGTTTGGTACTATTTCGGGACGTCTCTTAGACTATCCACTACATAAAACTTTCGAACGGGAAGCTGTGAAAAATCCTTAAATACATAACTTGTGTCGTCCATAATACAACACTAAAATTTTTCAAAAAAAAAACATATTTTTTAGTAGTTTTGCTCGTTTTTTGGCGTTAGTATTCTTCTTAGCATTCCTATCCGAAACTTTTCGACTTTAAATGTACTAAGCCGAACAATGTTTTAACATTGCATGCGCAGTGCTACTTCGCGGACAGAAACCTTTTGATCAGATCTCAAATTCTTCTCCACCTTTTTGGACTTGGAAGAGTTCCTAGGTTTCTTTATTCTACCTGTTTCAGGTTTATTGTCAACTACTAGGTCATTGTTAAACTGTACTACCACATTTAAAACAAACTGGCTGGATACGTGTAACTTTTTTGTAATTTTTTTGAGAGTCCAACGTGGATTATTTCGAAGAGTTTAAATAACTTTTACAACGGACTTGTAGTTGATTATTTATTGTGAACTGCATAGGTAGTAGACATATATTTTGACAAATCAACAACTTTTATTATTTGACACTTTTTCAAACATAAGGGGTTATTATAGTAACCTTGTCATCTATAACAACATTTTCAGAGGTCTTGGAAGCACTGTATAAAAAATCAAGTTTTCTAAAGCTCTTATTGTTATATAAACATTTTG
The DNA here is from genome assembly GCA_021234595.1 of Delia radicum. Classification (NCBI taxonomy): domain Eukaryota; kingdom Metazoa; phylum Arthropoda; class Insecta; order Diptera; family Anthomyiidae; genus Delia; species Delia radicum. The sequence goes on along the minus strand of CM037854.1, from coordinate 12,608,656 downwards.
TTTTTAAATTTGAATTTAAACAAAAGTTTTCAGTGTATCAGTAGCTCAATTGGTAGAGTTGTTTTGTGCACAATTTTTGTATATGTACAGGCCTAGGTTCGAAACCTACTAAAGTTGTGACAATTTTTTATTTTTGTAACAATATTTGTTATATTCCGCAAAAAACATGGCAATTTTTTCCTTTACAAAAAAAAGAAACTTTAAAGTTGAAATTATTAAATGTTATATTTCAAGAATGTATATATATTTAAAAAGACCAGATATTTTTTTAAATACTGTTTAAAATTTCAAAATCGGTTGAACAATTATTGAGTTACAAATCTTACAATGCTTCAGTGGCAAAAAAAACCGGTACCTCGAAAATTTTAGGGTATATTGATACTTCGCAAACCGGTTTTGTAATACGCTCATCTAAAATTACAACCTACACTAGGTCACTTGAAAAGCGATTGAAATCAATTTTTTGTTTTTTGTAGTTTTCGAAATGCAATTAATAAATCTAAAATAAATTAAAAATTTGTAAAAACAATGGAAAATTGTGTATTTATCTTCCGAAATACTTCGCGTACATTTTATATTTTAAACTTTTTTTGTTATTAATCGTAATTCTGTAAAAAGAAGCTTAATTTTTGTCACTTTTTTAATCATTTTAAAATGTGATTTACAATCTCTATGAAAAATCTCAGCATAATTGGTTTAAAGCACACATTTTTGTATCGATGATAAATATTTTAAAGTCTAATAACTACTTTAAGGCCTATTTTTTGGGATGTCAGTTAAACTTGGTTTAGCTAAACCGACAACGAACAAACTGAGTTAAACTAAGATTAAAGATAATCTACATTGTGACAACTCGGCCTAACAGAATTTTTGCTGGTTTTGTAATAAAACTGATTTTTTTTTTAATAATTAAGAAAACTCCGCGTACCACCCAAAATGACGACACGTGTCACTAGTGACATGCGTGTCATAGTTTTGACAGCCCTGTTATAGGTCATCCTTTTTTGCTATGCTGTCGTATAAATTTTAGACTCATTTGGCGTTTTTCTTTTTTTATTTTTACAAAAAATAAATGTTCAGATTTTTCTTTTTGCTTATGTACAAAAATTCTTTCGAAATGGCATGATAAGCTGTGCAAAAATGGTAAAATATATTAAAAACTGAGAAAAAACGCGGTTTTACTTGTCAATGATGCACATTTATTCACCAAATTTGATACCCGAATGCTAACGAATGTATTTTTTGTCTTTCACATAAAAAGTTAAGATAAAATATTTGATTTTTTAAGTTTTATATATTAAAAACTAAAATTTTAATGCAAATTTACAAAAAATCTGACCCATAAGTAAAAAACTGGGTACGCCATTAAAATCAGCGAGGTCGACATATTTAGGATCAATGGTTGGTGATATTGTTTTATTTTCCGAGTTGCACAGTGTTATATTAAGCATTTATTTTGAACGAGCCGTAAAGCTACTTCAATTTTTAATTCTAGCCTAAAAAAACATATTTTGCAAATATTCAATTTTACAAACCTGATTTCAATTCCCGCTTATCATACAGCAAGTAAACTGATCATATCATTAAATACTTTTTGACTTACAGCATTTTTAAAAATAAATAGTTTATATTATTAAACAAAACTTGATTTAATCCATTTTAACAACAACTTTTCCACGCAAATGACCACTTTGTACTCTTTTAAAAGCTTCCGGTAGTTGCTCAAATTTAAAACAACTGTCGACTAAAGGCAAAAGCTGAAAAAATAAAAAAAAATAAATACTGCAACAAAATTTGTCAATGTTTTACATTTACCTTTTTACGTTCTGCTAATTTCTTTAATAGTTGAATGCCTTGCGGTGCGGGAGTAAAGAAACCCCATTTAACTAAACCATTTTGTTTAGTGACCGATTTAATATTAGTTTCTAAAATATTCGAAACATTTTGCAACAGGCCCAAACTCAAACCAGATTTGTCAATATTTTTTAAAAGCGGCGACGAAAATGTTACATATTGTTTATAGTAAAAATTTAAAAGTTCTGCTCCTTGAGGTCCTTGACCACTACAATCGAGTACTACGTCATAGGGAGCAAATGAACGTAATTTATCCATTTCGATAGAGTTATTGTAGTCAATAACAATATCAGTTGAGAGTGATTTTACTAGTTCTGTGGCATTTTCACTGCAAGTGGCTATAACTTGAGCTCCCTGAGCTTTAAGCATTTGTATGGCTAAAGAACCAACACTACCTGAACCACCCAGAATCAATATACGTTTTTGACTACCACCACCATCGGCTGAGAGGGCACCACAAATTCCACCTATATTGGCTGTTATGTAGAGACCAGACCAGGCTGTTAAGCCGGCATATAAAACTGAGGCTGCTTCTTCATCATTAAGATTTTCAGGAGCTACAGAAAGCTGCAAATAAAAGTAAAAAACTGGGTAAGTAAGAAAATAAATATTAAAAAAACAAAAATTTTCGACTTATGTATATCACAAAAGTTTATAAACATATTTTTTTGTGAAAAACTGCTAGATTTCAATTAAAACTAGATTCATTGTTTTTCCGCACAATTTTTGCATGTGTAAAAATTTTTAAATTTTTCACATTCAAAGCTGGTGTAAGAATAGGTTCTAGAACCGTTCCATAGAACCAGTTCCCAGCGTGACAATTTCAAACAAAAAAATCACGGATACAAGAATGGGTTCTAGAACCGTTCCACAGTGGGGTGAATGGTATCAAAAGTGGCGATTAATTCATAGAAGTCGTAATTTTAAAATGTTGTTATTTTTTATTGATTGATATTAATAAACACATAAAAACTCATCATTAAAAAAAAAAAATTGTTGAAGAAAAAATTTTTTTAACGTTTTATGGGGTTTTTTGTATTTTGAAAAAATTCGTCTTATTTGACTATTTTTGCTGTAACTTTGGAATGAAAAACGATAAATTAGTGAATTAAATTGTAAATTATAGCACACATTATGTGCTTTTAGAAAAAAATTTTTTTTTTTGTTTAAATAAAAGGACTAAATATTTAATATGAATTTAAATTAGCAAATTTTAAACTTTAAATTCATATATTTTCTCAAAAATCCATAATTTTGTAGATTTAACTCAAAAAGACACATTAGAAAATACTATTAATTTTTATTTATAAATATTCAACAATAGAAAACAAACATTTAAGAAAATAAACATTAAAAAATAGACTTATAAGGCTTTTGTATTTACTTAATTTCATTAACTTCATAAGTATTATTTACTTCCATGATCATCATCAACTTCATAATCATCATTATCTTCATAATCATCATTATCTTCAAAATCATCATTAAAATAGTCTTCATCATCACCTTCATCATCGCCATCATTATCGTTTTCACTGTGGGGAAGAACAAGTAACTCCAATGCAGACTTTGGCATTTGCTCCGTTTTCTTTTTACAGCTATTTCTCATGCTTGAAATGAATGGATCAGAACTCAAAAGAAACCTATTGAACACGTCTTCTATGGTATTTTTCCTACTGCTTTTACGCGAAAAGTGCTCCCTATAACTTTTAAAGTCCTTATTTCTAGCTTCTTGAGATTCTTCAGTTAGTTGGCCAATAGGCAGTGGTGAAAGCGATATAATTTCTGGCCCGTGAATAAAGTATTTATGTAGAGTAGGAGGCATATAATACCATGGATAATTTTTAACAAATAACCTGGCAGTATCATTAGCGAAATTTGAAAATTTTTCTATATTGACCTAGTTGCCACTAGAAACAACTATTAATATTGTATGCATATTTTTTATCAACTGCAAAGATAATAAATACAACTTTTTGTTTGTTTTTTTTTCACATTCACTTTTAGCAACTGGAGTTCTCTCACAAAAACCTTCATAACTCAAAAATCGCACCAATGCGCAACAAGGCATTCTGGGATTTATTAGCTAAAATCTCATATTTAAAGAGCATAAAAACATTTTTTCCCCGAATCACCCGCAAAGTTGTTGAAACTCAATGTAAATACCAAAAATACCACATTTTTAGAGCAATTTTTTTTTTTTTTTTAAATATTTCTAAAACATTTATCTAAACAAAAAGTAATTTTTTATATGCTCATATACCTGAAGTTGACGGTTCCATTATAAAACTTTTACTTATAGAAGTCTTAATAAAAAATATAATCACTTGAAATATCAAAATTTTCTTTTTTTATCAATGCGAGCAAAAACAGCAAAAATTATTGAACTTTAAGCACTCACTGCAAATAAAGTAAACAACTCAGAACTTTAATTTTTGCAGTTAGTGATGTAGCATTTTATCTACTTTCATATGGTACCAAATACCGTTGTGAAAGTTAAAGTTCATCTTTTGAATTAATCGCCACTTTTGAAGGCTCTCACCCCACAGTGCGTTCTATAGAACTAGTAAATGTTCTTCAAAAGTTCCTTATAACTAGTTCTAAGGGTGACAATTTCAAACAAAAATCATGGGTTACAACTCAGAACTAGAACCAGTACCTGCTCTTAAGAACTAGTTGCTGAACTAGTTTTGTGTTTTTGTTTTTTTTTTTGAAAAAGAGAAGCAACACTCTGGAAATTCTTTCTACTTATTAATGTGTTGCTTTCTTGGAAATTGGATAGTGGATAGATGAAAGGTAGGGAAATATGAAGGGCGTCAAACAAACTGTAATTGCGCGGATGATAAGTCTTAGAACAGTTGTTGCTCGCCACCTGATGGAGAGTTGGCGAACTTATTGAAGCTTTTTGGTTCATAGCCTTGATTCAATATTTTACTTCGGTATGGTTGAATGCTATGGGAACACCGAAGGTGGGAGCTGCGATACATATGAGGGATAGAAAACTCATATATATTATTTTTCTAAATTGATGTTGCCGTCACCGGGAATCGAACCCGGGACCATCTGTGTAACAGTCCAACACGCTAACCATTACACCACAGTGGAACTATTACAAGTTTTGCTGGGTTGTTTAAAAAAGAAAATTACGAAAATATTTGAATGAGTAGGTAGTAAAAATGTTTAGTAAAATTATAGTTTCTTATTTTATCTACATTTTTAATTTAAACTTTCTAAAAATAGTCCTATTATGAAGTGACTTTAAAGTATTATGTTACGAAAGTGTATTAAAAGGCCTTAACATTTTTTTTTTAATATTTATCCCTAAAGTGTTTTAAAATAAAAAAGCTTAAACAGCGGTTCCCACCAACTTTTGCTTTACGGACCCCTTAAAACACTTCTACTTTTTCGCGGACTCCCAAAACTTTTTTTTTTCAATACATTAAAAAAATGCAAGAATTGGATTTTTGTTTTAAAAATAAAGAACATTACAAAACCAAACACAGTAAAACCCGATTAAGATAAACTCCAAGGGAAATGAAAAACTAATTCGTTATGATGTAAAATTTCTTTACAATTTTTATTGCCCACAAAATATTAAAAAGTTTTGTAAATTTTTTTAAATATTACGAAATTTTTTCATTTGATTGACAAAGCAAGAATTTTGAACATTTTGACAACGCTAGCAATGAGCACTTTCCCCTGGGCATATTTTATTTAAATTTACAGCTATTTAAGTAAAATTTATTGATTTAAAATTCAACCTAGTTTTATCATTATTATTTGGTATTTTAAACATAAAAAATTATCATTACATAGAAGATTTTATCGTAGGAACTAAAGAAATGTTTTCATTTCAGCAAAAAAAAATGCTTTCGATAATAATAATGTACTAAAATAGTGTGACTCAATCACAATATTTCATTTACAATTCATATATATTTTATTAGTAGTTTAGAAGTTCTATACTTGTTAGCATTATTTTTTTCAAATAAGGAGATAGATCAAATAATTCCCGACACAGATTATCACTTATAACTTCTTTTTATGTTTAAAAGTGAACTTCTTTTTTGGATTCAATTATCTTTTAAAAAGTCGTCAGATTATGTGTACAAAATATTAGCGAAATCGGAACATTAGTTTGTTTACATATGGACTTCGAACAAAAAGTGAGTGCAAAAAGTAAGTAAAATTTTTACAAAAAAACCTTAAATTTGATTGAATATGTTTGTTAGTTAAGCTTCAGTTTAACCAAGAATTTTGTTTTTCAGATGTGGTTTTTATTATTTTTGATTTAGGTTTAACACAGCCGGGTTGGCAAGTTAAACTAAAGTATAAATTTGTCAACAAAAAACAGCTTATAGATAATAATTTGTTTATGTGATGCCACATTGTAACAAAGAAAATACAAAACGCTACCACCTTTTTAGGATAATTCTAACCGGAAATTATAAATTTAGTCAAAATAAATTTGACATTTCTTAAACAAGAACTGAAAAACAGTAGGCCCAGTTAAATTCAGTTTAATTTTGGTTTGAGGTTTACTTAAAGGTCAATAATCCAAGTTTAATTGACATCGCAAAAACTAGGCCTTAATTGTCAAGAATTCGGAACAATCAAATGATATTAATATTCTGCACACATAATCTAACAACCTTCTTAAAGATAACTTGAAAAGAAAAAAAGTTCAGTGTCTTGCATTTGTTAGTGAAAATGTGTCGGGTTTCTTTCGATCTCACTCCTTACCCCACTGTGAAGCGGAAGACTTCATTCTTTGAATTAAAATATTTTTCTCAAAGTTAACTTACACAACTGTCTGAAACTGCAACATATTCTGCATGAGCTCCACATGTATTTTGTACAGGAACAACACCCCATACCCGTTGACCCAACGGAATCTCTACATTCATTCCCTTTTGCACCAAAACACCACAAAATTCACGGCCTAATGTCAATGGAAATTCAATAGAATTGCCTTGACAACGCATTACATTTAATGTAGTGGAACCATAACCATCTAGTAATGAAAAAATGCATAAATTTAAAAAATAAATATAAAACGTTTTAATTAAAAACATACTTAACATAGCCACATCTATGGGATTCACTGTAGTGGACAATACTCTGACCAAACAGCCATTGGATTGAAGTATTTGTGGCATTTTCAATTTGTCGGTGAATTGTAACTCTTCCACATCACCATAACTATGTAATTGCCATCCTTTCATTTTCAACTTGGACTTGCTAAAATCCTGTTGTTCACTCCCACCTATTGTAACTTCTGTTGATTTAGGTGACACAGGAGTTTGTGGTCCTCCAGTAACATTTGGTGTTTGTGTCATAAATCTCTGGGTGATGTACACATGATGACGGCTTATTGGCCTTAATAAGGATTTTATTTGCATCCTTATTTGAAAGTTTTATAGCCTTATACAATATTTTTATGCTGACTGTTTTTTTTCTTATTTGTTTATGTTTTACAGCTGTTTAAAATGTCATTCTAAAATGGGTTGCCAGCATTAGAGTAATTTTTAAGGTGACCATTATGTTATATTTTATTTATTTGTCGCATTTCGGTTTAAAGTTTGAAAATATACTTTTATACTTTTGCAAAGAACAAATCACCTATTTTACCCTATTATGGTTGATTGGTATTTTAAGTGAATTCGTGTAAAAGTCATTCATAAATAAGTTAGTGGTTTTAAGGAGAGATCACCATTCCGAACTCAGTTGTGCCAGAGAATAACTCTTGAGCACAGCGTCTCTTTCCTTATCGTCTGCAATCGGTGGGGCGTCGTTTACCATGCCTCTATGAATGTCATTTGAACCTGCCCTGTAGGGTGCTTCGTTCAAAGGATCCCTCATGTAACGTTGATCTTCGATCTCGAAGATCCTTTCCATGCCTTCGGTGGCATGAGATATGTATTCCTTGCAGGTTTATAGTTTCCTCCACTGGGTTTCGCTGGCTCTAGCATAGTTTGCCACTGACCGGCCAATTATTTAGTAGTTTGCTAACAATGTTTCTTTACTTACCCCAAGAGCTGCCGGCTAGCGACTTGGGGACATTCAAAGGCTGTCGAAGCCAGGGAAATTCCGTCGATCACCGTGGAAATTCCGTGCTTTATATGATTTACTTTTGATAGTTTGTGCAACCTCTGCTGACGTGAAAGTTAGTGGTTCGTCAAAGACTTGGACTTCGTGAAGCGTCCTTACGATACTCATTTTCGCCTTATGTCTCTCGGGGTGCTCTATGAAATGCCCGCTGTAGTAGTTCAGTCAGCAAATGTTATACAGCATGTTGACTCCGGTGCTGAAGTTGCATGATTCTAAGTGTTCTACTCATTTGTTCTGATTGTTAGTTGGCTGATCCTAGTTCTGCCGCCTCTGCTAGGAAATTTGGTCTAATGATCGGAATCCTTCCAGCAGGTATAAAGCGAGCAGCCGCTGTGTTTGTCATTGAATTTGCGGTTGCTGCACTCCATGTAGGCCTACCGGTTACCAGTGGACGACAAATTCGATATGTTTGTCGAGATCAATAATTATGAGGTGGTCTGAAGACAACGATATTATGGGTCACCAGGAGTCATTATTTATCAGACCTGCACTCGATATTGTGATGACTGACGAACCAGTGGTTCCTCCCATAATTCTGGTGTTTTGCATCCGCTTTAATTGTGCAGAATGTGGAGTCATCGACTTGTTCCGACTTGCTATCCCTCTCTGGTCTTCCCACAAATTGGAGTGCCAGAATTCATGGTGGGCATTGAAATTACCCGTCACCATCATCTTCCAGGAGGAAAGTTATATCAGGGTGATAACCTGTTGGAAAGCTGGCCACTGCCGGAATATACACATTGTACAGTTCTATATCGGCAGCTTCTGACCTTACTGCTTGCTATACATTGGTGTTCTAGGTAAAGGTGCCGTATATGCGGGTTAGGTGAGTTAGGTCTGTACTGCAAGGTTTTGTCAATAATGAATGCGAGCCCCCTTCTCTGCTCCGCGATTTCGTGGATCTGCATGTATCAAGTTATTTTAGTGATCCGTTGCAGATCAATCAATGGTCAATCCGAATGGTAAATGAGTAGACATGTTTTAACTTAAATGGTCTATAATGGAAAAATTACTGTAAGAACTCGTATAACGTCTGTTTAATCAGAAATTTTATTTTACGATTTTAATATCAAAAATCATAAAAAAAAGTCTGTACACGGTAGACGACTTTTAAGGCTTCTTTACTCGAGCGGATACGTTTCGTAACTCCATATGTGTAAAAATAGTACCTATATACAATATTTTGTCTCTGTTTTACATACTGAGCAAATGGTGACGGATTTGCTTAAAGGAAATTTATTTTCAACAGAATTTGCTTTCCGCCAACGTATTAACCAACATATTCTATGTAGGTTAGGCCGGGTCGATTTGTATGGAGTCAAAAAAATCGCTCAACGTTCAGGTAAAATCGTATTCTAGGGATCAAAATAAGAAACTTTGTCGAAGGAACCATACCTCTAAAACGAATTCTGATGTCCCGACTTTTGACAAGTAGGGTGAAATTTTGAAAATTCCCACTTTGACCCATTTAGAGTTCCTCAATCGAATCCAACCCAATCGAATATAATTTATACATTCATCTGCTAGAGCGTCTTCCGGAGAAGAAATAGAGACCCTAATCTTGGAAAGACTCCTCCTACTTTCTGAAATATCTATATCCCGAGATTTGTACATTTTGCTATAAAAACACGGCTAAAAAGGCCCTCTTCAACATAAATTTTAACCCCTTAACGGTCACATAGAATGATGATTTCTGCATTAATCTGCTAGCGCGTCTCCCGGAGAAGGAGCAGCTCCCATAACCTTGGAGAGATTCCTCCTACTTTCTAAAATATCAAAGTGGGCTTTTTCAAAATTTGACCCTACGGGTCAAAAGTCGGGACATCAGAATTCGTTTTAGAGATATGGTTCCTTCGGCAAAGTTTCTTATTTTGATCCCTAGAATACGATTTTCCTTGAACGTTGAGCGATTTTTAAATCGACCCGCCCTAATGTAGGTACTATTTTTACACATTATATGGAGTTACAGTCCGCTTACGAAACATATCAGCTCAAGTAAAGCAGCCTGTAATTGAATCTGTTCTATTAACAAAGGAATACATTTAAAACATTTTTTTAATGAAATTTCATAGGTTTTTTAATACAGTTTTTGAATTAATTGGCTATAAACACAAACAAGTTATTTAGTTATTTTGGATTTAAATACACTTTAGTATATATATTACAAATGTACTTTCGCATGTTATTAAAATAAAACAACATAAACTAATTAAGCTTTTTTTGCAATAATCTAAAGAGAAAAATATAAATCAAAACTTAAAAAAATAAAATACAATATCACAATAAGAAGAAAACTTTACATATGATGATCACCACTTTGTAATGTTGATAAATTGGATTCAGAATTTGAAAGACATTGTAACGTAGCAGAGTGGCAAACTTCTTCTTCGCTATCAGTGTAAGAGCCAACAGAACGGCAATTGCTGGAATGAGAAAACCAAATGTATGACTATGATCTTTGTAAAAGGGAGTTCAGACTGCGAAATAAATCTACTTCAGTAAAGTTAATCCACCTTTTTAATATTTCTAAACAGCTAAAAAAAAAAAATTTACTCAAAAAATTATTTTATAATTTTCAGAAGTCAATTGAGCCAAATCCAATATCGTTTTCCACTAGTTTAGTTTTAACCAGCGATATCTCAGCCATTTTTTTATTGCACTGAAATGATCGAGACCGTTTTTTATTGCACTGAAACGATCGAGACCGTTTTTTATTGTACTGAAACGATCACGTCAGAAACGGTTTAGAAAATCCACAAAATGGTATTTAATGATCGTCGGCTGAAGGTGCGTGGGCTGACTGAATTGATAAGCATTTCAATAAGTGCTATACATCGCATATAGACCGAAAATTTGGAGATGACAAAGCTGTGCTCAAGATGGGTGCCGCGTTTTCTCACAACAGAACAAAAACAAATATTTAACACATTCACTATTGCGATGTCAAAATCAATGAATTTAAGTTCGAATTGCCTAAATCAATGAATTAAAGCTCGAATTGCTATAGCACGCACCCTATTCGCCAGATTTAGCCAGTTCTTAGATTTAGACAGTTCTTGATATAAACAGTTTATCGAAGCTATTGAATATCCCTGGGAAAAGTGTATCGAGCTCAAAGGAGATTATGTTGAGAAATAAAGAAAATTTTACCCAAATTTGTTGTGTTTTTTTTTGTTAGGTCGATAAAAAGTTGGATTAACTGTTAATCTAAAAGGTTAAAAAATGGTTGAAACGCATTGTTTAGTCTTCATTAAGCAGTTAATCTCATTTTTAGTAGATTAACTTGTCTATGTTGTAAATTCCCTATAAATAAGATTTTATAATTTGTCTTACCGTTGTTGATTATTAATTAGTATAGATCGTTCTTGTATATCAATTGGATGTGAACTAATGCGTGATGTCAGTGACAACTTATCAGTTGTTAATGATAGCGCAGGCACATTATGATGCAACATCATTGTTGGTGGCGGCAGCATATGATTCATATCCACCGATGAATGTGATTTCGATAGCGAATAGTCATCATTACCACCATTTTTGGTAGACATCTGACTATGAAGATGTTTGTGATTATCTTCGTGATGCTGATAAGTGCCATCAATTTCATTGGAATCATTAAATTCAGTTATTGTTAAACGCTTTGTGGGTAGTGAATGTGTTTCGCCTTTCTTTTGCTCGATATCGCTTAATGTTGCAAATATTTTTAATAAATTATCAATTGTTGCACGCATATCACAGCGTGTGCCAGTGATATCATGACACAATTGAGCAATATTTTGATTTAATAAATTAACAGCATACTTGACTGGTTTCGTGGGTATTGACGAACGACTATAGAGAGGAAATCTGTTGGTGTGGAAAAGAAAACATAGGAATAGAAATTTAAATAAGGAAAAGTACATGAGAGTTATTACAAATATGTTTGACACCTATAAAAACTGACTTTAGATGCCTCTTATTTCTCAAGTTTTGTTTTTAATTTACAGAGAAATGATGGTTAGGTAGACTATACTTAAAAACTATGATATGCAAAGTTTCACGTTGAAAAGTTTTCACCGAAACAATTGACGGCCATTAAAAAGTCGAAATATTTAAAAATAATTAATTGAAACTTACACAATTTTTTTCAATCATTTTATTTTCCTCTTATATTTTTAAACCATAGATTACATGGTTTTTAAACTCTTCTTCTTTTATCTTTTGGTTTGCATATGCATAACACGTATGTCCACCACATTCTCATGAGTTACGTGCACTAACAGCTAATGTCGAAGAGTTGGAGATCTATGTATGTAACTACACTCAAAAAAAAAGTTTGTAAAGTCAGCAAAAAATTTTGCTGAGTCAGCAAAATTTTAGTCAGGAGGGTGCTAGCAAAAAATTGCTAATGTCAGCAAAATCTTTTGATGAAAATCAGCGAGATGATTTTTAGCAAGAAAATTAGTAGATTCAGCAAAAGTTTTGCTAACACTTAGTAGATTAGAAATAAAAAAGACTTGGTAAAAATTAATAAATTTTTTGCTGAATTTTAGTAGACTGAAAAAAACGCAAAAAAATTGTAAAAAAATTGTAAATTAGTTAATATATTTGCTGAAAATCATAAAACATATTTTTGTGATTCTTTTAAAAATTATTTACAATAATTACGATATATAAAAATTTTCATTTTCCCACATTGACGACATGAATTAATTTAATATCTGAAAATATATAGAAATAAATATATATAACATAACAAAAATTTTCTTTCAACTACTTACATCAATCGTTGTCTAAATGATGTTTTCTTTTAAAGAACGCAACTGCCGAAGATAATTATAGAAACGAAACGAAAAATAAACAAAAACAAACGAAACGAAAAAAACAACTCTTTTTTTGCAATAAGAAAAAGGAACCGTACAAATCTACCTAAGATGTGTGTCTTTGTCTTTCGCTTTACTCTGTCTACATGTCTGTATATGTTTGTTTGCAATTTGACCACACTAGATTATTAATCTATTAACATTTATTATAGAAATACATATTAAATTTAAATATTTTCTTTTGTCTTTTATTTTATTAATAGACAATTATTTTCACAAACCGGTGACAACGCAAAATTTAAGTTGTTTTAATCCTCAATTTTGTTTTATGTATGAAAAACAGATACAAAAATCTTTCATGGTTGATTTTTTCATATGTCTTATTAGAGTTGTACTTTTTAGTATCATTTTCCTCTTCTCTACTACATCTTGACATGCCGCGACATCTGCTTCATTCTGCGTATATCTTTCAACCACTATTAATGTGCTTATCAGCACAATTTTTTTTAGCAAAATTAATTACTAAAACATTAGTATATTAGTAAAGCATTAGTATAAAACAGTTAAGTGCTGAATAAGTATAACAAAAATTTTAGCTGAAAACACGATTTTAGCAAAAAATTTTGCTAAAAAATAGTATACCTGATTTACAAGACGTTTTACTAACTTTTCTACTAACTTATTTTTTTGAGTGTATATTTTAAACTTTCAGGGCCAAACAAACACAAAGAGGAAATAAACATGGGATATAAATTCACTAAAACATTATTTCCATATCGCTGAAAAGGCGTATAGTGGTTTACAAGTGAAATCATATTCTTATGACTTTTAAACTTTCGCGGTTTTTTCAATAGGATTTTTGCGCCGTTTATTGGAATTGTGTTTTGAGAACAGTAATTTTACACAGTTTGAGGTATACCAAGTTGACATCAGCGCACCAATAACGCTATAAGAACATCACAAACTTATAAGAAATTAACGTAATTTTTTTGAAAATATATGGTTTTTGCTTCTGCATTTACATTAGCTCGAAGTCCAGTTTAAACTAGATTTTGAAATCTAGTTTGCGTAAATTTTAAATTTAAAATCTGGTTTAAACTGCAAAATGCTGCTTAAGGTAGAATTAGTCTTGCCGTTCCGTGCAGTAGGTAGGTTAGGTTAGGTCGAAAAGAGGATTCGGAGAAGGGAAATACTTGCCTAATCCGACTCTAGTCCCTGAGGACTTACACTTAATTCAGAATGTCGGCTTGTTGTGCGCTCTAAACAATCGGTTCTATGTCACCTTACTACCCCAGGAACTCCGTCGCACTGACGAAACTCCTCAACTTCTTCCATCCTATGCCCCTAAGATCCCCCAATGTGGATATTGGGTCACTGGATAGTATTTCGAACCGGATACCGGCAAATGCCGGGCATTCACAGAGATAGTGTCTCCTCGTCCTCCCCACAGGCCCTGCACACTTCCGAGTCCGCCCTACCAATACGGTGGAGATGGGCCCTAAGTGTCGAGTGTCCCGAGAGGATTTCCATCAAAAGACTCAGTTCTATAGTGAAAATACCAAATAAATGAGTAATAATTGTGAGACTTACTTAAAGTGCAATATAATATTATTATTCAAAATATAACTTGAAATACCTTTAAGTGCAAACACCTCATGACATAGATTGGTCAAATTACATATAATAATGAACAAGTAATTATGTATTTCCTCTTACCCTTATTTTGCTTAGTTGTAAGATTTATTATTGTAGCCAATAACTATAATAACCAATTAAATAAAATTAATAAAGACAGTGCTAGACGAGCAACTAAAAAGACAACATCTTCCCTTTTATTTTTAAGGTCGGCCTGAACGCCGATCGATAGCAGTTCCCTCCTACTGAGATTCAGAATTTCCCTCGTCCTGTCCTTGTCCGGGTTGCCCCAGAGAATATTTGTAGTCCTGCCAACACCCGCATTTTCCCAGATGGTCCTATGCATGGTGTAAGCCCAGTCCACCAGCTCCGCCTTGAGAGCTCGAAAAGGTTTAGCGTTCCCCAAAGTGACTAATTCCAGGGAAGATCCTCCCCTAGCCAAATCATTAGCCACTTCGTTCCCCGCTATACCACAGTTTCCCGGAACCCATATAATGTCAATGCGTCCCCGTGCAGAGAAATCGTTAATTTCCCCTTTACACCTGAGTATCGTCATTGATCCCACAGAGTCCGTAGATAAAGCCCGGATAGCCGTTTGGCTATCCGTAAAAATCACAATATCACCGGTCAAGCCCATGATATTCACCTGCTTAATGCACTCCGTAATCGCAGTGACCTCCGCCTGTAGTACGGTGTTATGGTCAGGATGACGGAAGCATTTGCGTACATTGAAGTCAGCGTCACAGAAGCCCAGACCCGTTTTCCCATCCAGTTTTGATCCATCCGTGTAAAAGTGGATCCCCGGTTGGTTCCTCAACGGATTAACGTGTCACAGAGCGTCGTGACAGACCTCTCTGAAATCCTGTCGCAGTCCCATTCTGGGACGCAATACCCTCGCAATTGGTCCAAAATAGTACGGTACCCGGTAATATGGCCATTATTGTACCATTCCCCGGTAGCCCTCAGCCGCATCATAGTCAATGCGGCCTCGTACTTCACCTGTACCTCAATTGGGCGAATTGCTAGAATAGTCTCGACAGCCCTAGAAGATGTAGTTCTTATTGCGCCACTAATGCCCAAACAGCATAGGTGCTGTATCTTCTGCAATAGTCCCACATACGAGCCAAATCTCATCGATGTCCACCATACTACAGATGCGTACGTCAGTATAGGTCTGACAACGGTAATGTATAGCCAGTGTGTCATCCTGGGATTCAGACCCCATTTAGATCCTATTGCCCTTCTACAGACGGCCCACGATATGTGGGCAATCTTCACCGTTCCTCAATATGGTCCCTCCAGGATAGTTTTCTATCAAGAACAACTCCCAGATACTTGACCCTATCGGAGATGTGAACCCTTTTTTCCCAGGAAGATAGGTTCATCAAAGTCAAAGGAATAGGAAGTCCTAGCAAAAAGGCATATTTCGGTTTTGTCCAGATTGACATTTAGGCCCCTGGGCGTAGCCCAGTTGTACGCCAGTTCGAGTGCATAAGATGCCCTCCTACATAGATATCCAGGATTCTCCCCCCTTAAAAGTATCGCCACATCGTCTGCGTAGCAGACAGGTTGGAAACCTTCACTGGATAGAATCCTCAAGAGACTATTAATCGTGGTCACCCATAGGAGTGGAGATAGGACCCCCCTGAGGAGTCCCACGGTTAACCCTGTCTCTGATCACTATGCCATTTGCCTCGCAGTTTATCCACCTATTCCGTAACATATGACCGACCCAGGCTATTATGTCCCGGTGAATGTCAAACTGTTCTAGAGACTTGATAAGCACATTGGTCAAGACGTTATTAAAACCCTGGCTGACGGGGGATTTGATCAATCTCGGGAGAGATGTCTGCAGACTTTTTAATAGGGCCCGCCAAAAGAAACGATCGGTGTACTTTGATGACTATCAAAGTAGACTCAGAGAGTATAATAAAAGGATACGCACGGCGAAACGCAACTCTTGGAAACTTTTCTGTGAACAAGTGGACAGTGTGAGCGAGGTATCAAGGATAAAGAAATTCTTATCGAAAAACCATACGCAGCCCGAGACCCTTGTAGACGCAAGCGGGAGGAAGGCAGACACTATGGAACAGTCGTTAAGAATACTTATGGAAACACATGGTCAAGAGTCAAATTCCTTGGGAATTACTTAGGTTTGGACAACATGCCTACTTGAAGGGGCGTTCAGTAGAAACGGCTCTTCACGAGGTTTTTTGTCATGTGGAGAGATCTTTTGATCTGAACTACTTCACTCTGGCAATTTTTATTGATATAGAGGGGTCTTTTAATAATGTCTTCCGTGCAGTAACGTACCAGCTGGTTTGTTTTTAGTTTTGGAAAGTGCACAGATTATACACAGTTGGGTTACCAATGACATATGTCAACAAAGTAATATCGAACCGTATGAGTTTGTTTACAATGCATTAACTTGAAAAGAGAATATAAAGAGAATCTCCATGTATTTTGTATTACACACTTTTTACATATTCGCGACATTCGCACACTTTTAGTTGAGTCAAAAAATAGAGGAATGGAAAGATGCGGTATGTATCGTCAGTGTATTGAAGTTAGGACGAGTACTAAATTTGAGGAAAAACATTGGGCAGAATCAATCATGTACACACAGAGAAATAAAGTTCCAAGCGAATTGAAAAGTGTATTTTGGTGTTAACAACTAATAAATTCGGTTAGTACAACCATATTCAAATTTGATTTCTGAATATTTTGGTTGTTGCAACTAAATGTCAGTTGTATTAACCGAATTTTGTTGTTAACCAATATTCAGTTGTACCAATCGATTTCAGTTGTAGTAACCGAAATTGAGTCGTAGCAACAGAATTTCAGTTGGCAAATTTCTAAATTTTTCTCTGAGTGTAGTAAAAAGATATAAGCAAATATTAGCAAGAAACGGACGCGACAAATATAGAAGTTATTTTTATGCTCTTATAGAAATATACATACATAAGTCAGCGAAATATGTGAAAAAAAAAATTGTTTGCGAATTACGTTAAAAGAACATCTTTTATATGTAGATTTATGAAATATGAAATTTTTCTTTTAATTTTTTTAAATTGAGTAAAGTACAAATACAAACGAGACAATTTTTTCCAAGAGAACAAAACACACTAAATTTGGTAATAATAATGAATCAACTTTAATTCAAAAAACCTAAAAAAAACATAACATAAAATTAACTTCAAGTAAAGGTAATAATAATAACAAAAATTAAATCGAAATAAAGTTCCATATTCGCACTTAGGTACTTTAGGATATATAATCGTTAATAAAGTTGGATTATCTCAGTTAATTTTAATTATAGATTTTAATGAATAAGAGGTCCGAGCAACCATAATGCTTTCGTTGTCGAAATACGAAAATCAATGCAGATTGATAAAACGATAAAGCATCTTTCAGAACAATATTTTTTGAGGTAAAGTAATTGTTAATATTTCTAAATTAAAAGAACAAAAATAATATTACTTTAAACACTCTTAAAACACAAAAAAAAATTTATATAAATCGCAAAAAGGCTCAGAAAAAAAATGTTTTTTGCAGTTGTATACATATTTTGGCCAAGAAATGAGAAAAAATTAAAATGCTATTACATTTATAAAGTAAAGACCTTTAAGCTGTATTATTAAAAACAAATAAAAAGTTCTGAGCACTTTACATTTTTTACTCGTGGTTGACCTTTTTCTGGAATTGCTCATATGTATCAAAAATTATTTTAATTTAAAAAAAATTACAAAATTTACAGAATAAGAAAACATCACAAAATTTTTACTGCAAAATGCTTTCGTTTTAAACTGTTTTTTTTTTTTTTTTTATTAATTGTTAAGTTTTTCCAATAGTTAATACAAAATACATTTTTTTGACGACAGAACATTCAGCTGTTTTTTGTTGCTGATAAATTGATCACGCGTGTTTACCAGTTTCTTGTGCGGTATTTCGCCACAGCGTGGTAAATTTTAGTGCAATACATTTTGTTGTTGGTTCTGGTAAATTTGGATAAATTTATCAAAAGTACACCATTAACCAGATCTATAAGAGTTATTTACTACCAATAATGAATACCGCTATTATTTTATATAATTTTTAATTTGGCTAATTTAAAATTTTTTAGGACCGACTACTGAACGTTCAGGTAAAATTTAACAAAAAGTTAAATTGAAAATTTATATGGGAAACAAAGATGGGCCCTCAGTGTCGAGTGTTCCGTGAGGATTTCCATTAAAAGACTAAGTTCCTTCCTACTGAGATTCAGAATTTCCCTCGTCCTGTCCCTGTCCGGGATGCACCAGAGAATCCCCGGTCATGCCAACACCCGCATTTCCCAGACGGTCCCATGCATGGTGTCAGCCCAAACCACCAGCTCCGCCTTGAGAGCTCGAAAAGGTCCAGCGTTAACCAAAGTGACTAATTCCAGGGAATATCCTCCCCTAGCCAATTCATTAGCCATTTCGTTCCCCGCTATACCACAGTGTCCGGCACCCATATTATCTCAATTCGTCACCGTGTAGAGAAATCGTAAATTTCCCCTTTAGGTTAGGTTAGGTTAGGAAGGGTTATGTACCCAAGGGCACAACTCCACTCGGAGACCAATACGGTCCATTGTGAATCCCTTCAGAGAAAAAACGGTGAGAAAGAGTAGAAATAGACAGAAAACATAGCTTGAAAGATAAAAATAAAGAAAGGTAGAAAGTATATATTTACTCCCCAGAAACCGGATCCTAACGTCCCCTTACTAGAAACAGCCGTTCTATCTCCCTGACAAATCTCAGCAAATCAACTGGATTGCATCCAGCGACACACCCGAGTTCGTCGTGAAATCTATCTCCTAGCCATTTCTGTCTGAGACCCTGTAACCTAGGACAGTGGCACATTATATGCTCAACCGTCTCCAGTTCCTCAACGTCCTCGCACAGCCTGCAAAAATCCGGTATGTCCCTGTCCCATCTGCTTGTGAAAGCCCTGACAGCACAATGACCGGTCAGGAACCCCGTAAGGGTCCTGAGACCTTCCCTGTCCAGTCCTAGAAGAACCTTGGTTGCCCCTGCGTCCAAAGCGGGCCATAACGCCCTAGACACCCTGCAGTCCATTCTGTTCCTCCATGATTGGTTAACGGTTTCGCGGAATCCCTTCCGTATAACCTCAAAGTAGTAACATAAAGGGGGCTTTACCCCCCCGTCTCTTACCGCCAAGTCCAGATTTGAACCCTCCCTCGCAAGTTCGTTCGCCAACTCATTGCCATCCACCTTGCAGTGTCCGGGTACCCAACACAGCCTCACCGTGAATGCCTCCATGAGCTCCCTCAGAGCACACCTACACCGTGCGACCAGGCGCGAGCGCACCGTGTAGTTTGTCAGTGCTTTGAGTGCCGCCTGACTGTCGACATAGATTGTCACCCTAGATCCCCCAACGATGTGTCCCAGTATCACTTCCGTCGCCCTCCAGATCGCCAGGATCTCCGCTTGGAAGACACTGCACTCATCTGGGAGTCTGTATGATCTTTTCACGTCAGTGTCAGCAATATAAACACCGGCACCAGTGCCCGTGTCCATTTTGGATCCGTCCGTGAATACTGCCCACCCCTCAAACAGCACATTGGATCCACGCCAGACCTCCCTAATCGGGAAGTCCACCGGAGGTGTTCCACCGAAGTCTAAGGTCAATATCATATGATCCGATATTCCCTCGAGACTACTACCATGATCAAGCAGTCCTACTTCGTACAATATTTTTGTGTGGTCATCTCTCCTAGGTCTTACCAGCGCAGACTCGTAGAGCCTAAATAAGTTCCTAGCAGCCACACTCCTCACATAATGTTCAATTGGGGATAGATGCAGTATGATATCCAACGCTGCCTGTGGAGTGCTTCTCCTCGCACCTGTGATACCAAGAGAGGCACTCCTTTGGGCCTTGTTGAGCAACTTCCTACAGCTATCCACTCTCAATGCATCCCACCAGACAGTACATCCATAAGTGAGAATAGGTCTAACTACCGACGTGTAAATCCAGTTTACCATATCCGGTCTTAGTCCCCAATTCTTACCGATGGAGTTTCTGCATGTGTAGTAGGCATTGAGGCCTCTCTTCATCCTTTCCTGAGTATTTCTCTTCCACGACAATTTGCTGTCTAGGAAGCACCCCAAATACTTCGCACAGTCCGATAGAGGCAACTCGACACCATCTAACACTGGCCTCCTAAACTCCTCTATTTTATATTTCCTGGTAAAAAGCACCAGTTCAGTCTTGTTGGGGTTTACCCCCAGTCCCCTATCTTTCGCCCATGCCGAGAGCTCGCCCAGCCTCACCTGCATAATCTCGCTGATCGTGGGCAAAAATTTCCCCCTGACCAGCAGTACTATGTCATCCGCGTAGGCAACGACTTTCCCTCCCCTGGAGTCAAATGTCCTGAGAATTCCGTTAACCGCTAGCAGCCACAGAAGAGGAGATAAAACTCCCCCCTGAGGCGTCCCTCTGGTAACCCTTCTCCTTACGTTATGATCCCCCAGGCTCGAGTTGATGATCCTGCTGCTAAGCATACGGACTATCCACTCAACCAGAAAGCCCCTAACACCCAGCCCCACCAGCGAATCCCTAATGGCCTCGATCCTAATGTTGTTAAAGGCCCCTTCTATATCCATAAACGCAGCAAGAGTATACTCCTTGTATCTCAGGCCGTGCTCAATGTAGCCCACCACCTCGTGAAGCGCACTCTCAACTGATTTACCTTTCAGGTAAGCGTGTTGAGCGTTGCTGATGAGATGGGTATCAATTTTACTTCTAAGATACAGATCTATCAGTCTCTCAAGTGTCTTCAGCAAAAATGAAGACAGACTGATAGGTCTGTAATCTCCCGGTTTCGAGTGGCCCGCCCTACCAGCCTTGGGTATAAAAATTACCCTGACCTCTCTCCACCCCCTAGGCAGATGCCCGCCACTAAGGCATTTCCTGTATATGCTCACCAGCAGAAATAGTGCATCGTCCGGGATGTTGCAGAGCATAGCCGGAAAAATACCGTCCGGACCCGGTGATTTATATGGGTCGAAGGTATTGACCGCCCATCCTAGCTTCTCCCTTGTGACTATTTCCTCGATGAGGTCGGATGTATTGTCCAATGTCACAGACATTCCGTCTCCTTGACGATCGTCCATACATCCAATTTCCAAACACCCGGGGAAGTGCGCCTCCATAAGCAAGGTTAGGGTCTCAATTTCCCCTTTACACCTGAAATAGCTGCTTGACTATCCGTGAAAATCACAATATCACCAGTCAAGCCCATGATATTTACCTGCCTAATGCACTCCGTAATCGCGGTGACCTCCGCTTGTAGTACGGTATTATGTCCCAATCTGGGACGCAAAACCCTGGCAACTGGTCCAAAATAGTACGGTTCCCGGTAATATGGCCATTACTGGCCAAGCATTTCATTTTCCCTAGGAATTTGACCCTTAACAATGTCATTCACCAACCTATCCATGGTCTTGAGTAAAAAGGAAGTTAGCTTATCGGCCGATAAGCTTTTGGGTTCGCATAACTCTCCTTTCTCGGTTTAGGTAGGAATACAACTTTTGCCTCCTGCCATAACCTTGGAGTGTACGCGAATTTTAGGCACGACGTGAAAAATGTAACCCTAAACTTAGGTGACCAATTGCATTGATTTAATCAGTACATGCCCTGATTTTTGGTCACTTGTACTGATGAAAAAATGTGTACTGAATTGTACTGATTTCTTAAAATTTTATTGATTGTACTGATAATTTTCAGCAAAATATATTTTTTTTAACAGAAAATCCTAAGCTTTGATCCATTTAGGCCGAGTTTTTGGGATGTCAGTTAAACTTGGTTTCGTTAAACCGGTAACGAATTTTGTCTGGCATTTCCAAAATTGTCGGAACCACTACATCTTGTTTAGTATTTTGTTCTTTATCACAATAAAATAAAATAAACCACATTTTAGAAACAACATTGCCTTTAATAATATAATAAAGTTGTCAGAATTTGCGAATTTTTGCAACAGAAAGCATTCTGAAACGGATGTTTTTCTACATTCAAATTTTCTAATCTGATGGAAACTTAAAAAAATCATGAAAACTTAAGGTATTTATTAATGAACATTTAAATTATTTAAGTTTGAGGCCATACTCTGTATTTCTTTATTAGAATATTGTCTTAACAAATGATCTATAGAGTTTTTGTTTTCAATTTATTAATTAACCACTTTCAGAAATGTGTTGATAGATCTATTTCGGGAATTTTGCAGTTTCCCATCTTCAGAACACGTTTTTATTTATAATAAAAATTATATCAAACTTGTAAAAGTGTTTATGTGGGATGGGAAACCCGTTTGAAATCTAAGATTAGTTTAAAAAAAGTTCTTAGAATCCTTTGAATTATTAGGGGGAAAAAGCCTTCAGTATGCATATTTTTCCCGAGATAACATATTTTAAAATCTTAAGTTTTCCCTATATAAAAACGTCTTAGAATTTGAGTGTGAAAAGAAACAGTTGTTTGAATTATTTTTTTAAAAGTTGTTAATTTAATGCAAAAATACGTTAAGATCATGCATATAATTCTCTCAGAGTATAATTTAATTGATAAAAATATTATGTGTCCTGCTAGCAAACAAGCTCCACAATGAGTCAGAAATAATCCCAAAATATATAATATATTACTCAAAATTAAAATTTTTGTATGAAAGAGATTCATCCAAAAGAACCTATTTTTTTATTCAAAAATTACTCAGAAAAGACATTAGAAAAAACTCTATAGGCTCAAAAACCAATCTTTTTTTTTGAATTGTTCACAACACATTCAATTTCAATTACATTTCTAAGTCACTTCTGAGCCATTTCTAAAAAAATTTGAAAACCTTGCTTCGTTTACTACCTCGCTTTCTTCCTACCCGTTCGCCCACAAACAACAACATGAATGCTTTTTTCAGAATCTTCTTAAAAAGTCACCAACTAAATTATTTTTAAAAAATGAAAGCTAAAAAATTTAGCAGGGGGAAAAATTTTTGAACCAAATTGACAAAAGGTAAGGCAATTGTGGTTGAAGCTTAAGGGTATGGTTAGTTCAATGAATATAATAAATAAAATCCCAATTTAGTTTGAATTTCGGCAAAATATAAACTGAAATCCAACTTTTTGAAATACCAAGTACAGTAGTTTAAACTAGATTTAGGGTGCAATGTAAACGCAACCTAAACGAGTTTAATATTAAACTGTATTATTAATAACTTAATTTTAAACTAGATTTCGTTAGATTGGAAATTCAATATAAGGCTACTTACTCTCTTGAAGTATACGTTGGTATGTCTTTAATTATGTCCATAATTCGTGTTCGGGAACCTTCATGTATTATAGGATTTCTGTAAAATCAAATAATAAAAAGTGTTTAAATGTTTAATTACCTACATTATTAAATTTAAAATGTCTTACCTTAAAGGACGATTAATAACTACTGATATCATTTCAACCAAATGTGCTACATAACCCAATGAAGCACTCAAAGCCATTGGTGTTAAATTTTGCGATATATATACATTGTTCGAATTGAATATATAGCCTTCCATAGTGGGAAACGGCACACCACAGACGGTATATATATCATGACGATTTCTAGATATGGGATAAATATCTCTTAGTTCCAAGCACAAGGAAGACATTATACGTTCTACATGTTGGGTAACTGAACGTCTTCGATGACGACGTTCTAGTTGTAAAACAGCTGAAGTTTCCAAATCTAATTTGTCCTCATACAGCTTACGTCTACGCGTAGTAAGCCAAGTTTGTAGTTGTTGTCGCGAGGTGGTGGCAGCACCTAATTGTTGTCGTAGATATATAATACGTTTGGAATATGTGTCGCGGGCACTTTGTAAAAGTCTATGTTTACTTTTTAATGTTTCTAATTGTTGTTGTAGCTTTTGGGCGTGCAGTAATTGATGAGGATCTATGTGTTGTTGTTCGGCCAGTAGTAGACTTAAAGTACGACCCATGGAATGATATTGAGAGGCAGTTGATACAGTGGATGATGATGTCGATGAATTAATCGAAATGGTACGAGGCTTTCTTAACAATTGCTCTTTGGTTATACATCTTAAACTTAAACGTTTTATGTCTGCAGTCAATTCATTACTTTCCCTTTGCATTTGCAGACGCTGTCTTTGTAATTGTTGTAGTCTTAAAAGTTTTTCCAAATCATAGCTAGTTCTTACCTCGGATCGTACACAGTTCAACTGGGCATAACGTGTCTTAGACATGCGTAGCAAATCCTTTTTCCAATCAACAGCAACGGGACTAGAACTGCGACTAACTTGTGGTGAATTGATGGTAAATTCATCCGGTGTGGGTATACTACATTTTGGCACACTAGCTGAATAACGTTCATAGTTTAAGGCCAATTGTTCGCGTAAATTTTCAGTGGTAAAATGTTCCGGAGAGGCAAAATACTCGTCATTCATTTGAAATATCAATGAATTCTTAATACACTTGGCTTCGGTGTTTTGTGACAAAGGTATAAGACCGGAAAAATAAATAGCCCATGTAAAGAGAAGTTTGTCCGGTGGACGAGGTTGAAATTTAGCAAATTCACGTGTTAAGGCACTGAAATAAGAAACAATTATATAAGTACTGACTAATTGCTTACCTTAAACTAATATAAAAAGGAAAGATTTTTAAAATTGTTGGTAAATAAAACTACAAACGGCAAAGCATTGACAAAGCACTGTATATGGCAGTAGGAGCGTTGGCAAAACTTCCGTTTGGGTAAATAAATTAAATGTGATAGGATCAGAATTTGGTATTGCATGGACACATAATAATTTAAATAAAAGACAATATTATGACAATAAAGTTAATCAACTACAGTCATTAAAAGCAAAATACCTTAACAATATAGAAACTCAAGTAAGTCAGACTAGCAGATTTTATAAAAACTTGGACACAAACGCTGGCCAACGGTATATAACAGAAGGCAATACTCAAGAAACAATAACTTGGATATTAAAGGCTAGAAGTGGTTTGATAGAGCTAAATGGAAATAGATTTCAAGCTAATGCATCAACTGTATGTTCTCTTTGTAATATGAATGAAACGGAAAATATACAACATTTTCTAGGTAGATCAAGCGTTACGAGATTTCAGACTAATGTTTTTCAAAAAGGTTTTACTTCAGGAAAATGAAATAGTGAATATTTTAAACAGATTTAGTGTAGATTGGAAGTTCATAGCTAATTATGTAAAAACTTGTATTCGATACAGAAAATTTTTATTAGATGAATTTAATCTTTAATTAAATATCATGTATATCTTGCACGTGTAAATTTGTATATGTCGACTGACGACCATATGTCAATGTCGTACTTATTTAATTTTTATTTTTTATTATAATTTTTAAATTTATGCTTAAATTTTTATGTATATTGCTTAAATAATTTTTAAATAAAAAATAATATTACTACTAAAAAAAAAAAAAACTTCCGTTTTTCAAAAATTATTGTGCTGGGCCAACCTTGAAATGATAACTTCATTATTCGGTTGGCCATTTGTATTTCGGAAAGTTCACAACGCACCTTCTAGATTTGTTAAATAAGTGCTTTGCCAACACATTTTTTTGTATTTAATTTGATTATAAATTCTATTATTAAATAAAAGAAAAAGCTAAACATAAAAAATGTCAAGGTTGAAAATCGAATCATTTTTTAGCGTTGTTTTCTACAAAACTACTTGGCTAATAAAAATAAAATTAATGATTTAAGTAGGCTATTATCTTCTCATTTTATTTCAATAAAAAAGATTTTTGAAATTTAATATAGTTTTGTAAATATTGCTTCAGAGCTTAGTCGAAGAAAACTTGTTCTGCACGAATATAATAAAAATAAAAGTGTTTTCATACGTTTGATAGCAAAAAACTGTTAAATTACCATTTTCTACGGTAAGAAAATTTATTATAAACTTTAATGAACGGCTGTCGATTGAAAGAAGCGTTGATGTGGTGGAGAGCAGGGCCAAAGGGATCTCAAAGCAGCGGAAAAGGTAATTTTAAAAAAGATCCTACCATTTCAACTCGAGCAGTCGCTAGTAAAATCAAGAAATAGCAAAATTTTGTTCACAATGTCAAAAAGCGTTATGGACTCAAGTGTTATAAAGCTCAGGTATGTCCAGACAGGAATGCAAAAAAAAAATTGTCAGCAAAAAACACGCAGTCTTTACGAAAAACAATTAAAAAAATATAATTCCGTGATTATGGATGATGAAACATATTGCTTTGCAAACTTCCGGTATATTGAAGGAGAAAACTTTTATACAGCATGTAGTCGTGGTGATGCTCCAGATCAATGTAAACAGAAAATTAAGTCTAAATTTTCAAAACTGGTTTGGTAACCAATTTGTTTTTGTGGGAGAAAATCAAGTCATTTGTTTACAACTGGTACAATAAATGGTGAAATTTATAGAGAAGAATGCTTAAAAAAACGGCTGTTACTATTTTTAAGAACCGTTATTTTGGCCTGGCCTAACCAGTTGTCATTATGCAAAAGCCACAATTGAATGGTATAACAACAACAAAATCAACGTTGTACAAAAGGAAAACAATCCACCAAATTGTCTAGAAGAATATTGGTCAATTATAAAAGGAACTTTAAAGAACACAGGAACGACAATGGCAAAAATGAACAGCGAAAAATACTGCGAATTACTAAAATGCAGTTTGTTGCCATTTTTACATGCAAATACTGATAAAAAATATATTTTCCAGCAAGACAATGCAGCCTGCCATGCCAGCAAATTCACAAATGAATGGTTAAGCTCGAATGATGTCGATGTTTTGGAATGGCCTGCTTGCTCTCCAGATATGAACCCTATCGAAAACATATGGGAAATTCTCGCCAGGAGAGTTTATGCTGACAATCGTCAATATATAAATGCGAATGAGCTAAAAAATTTAATTTTCAGAGAATGGGAAGGACTGGATTAAGCTCTTCTGAAAATATTAATAAGTTCTATGAAAAATAGAACAATTGATTGCATTAAAGCGAAAGGTGGTATTACAAATTATTGAGGTATTGTTATTTTTTATTATTTTTGTAAAATAAATAAAGAAATTAATTGTTTATTTTTGTTAAACAAAGACTGTTTTGTTTTTGTGCTATACAATTTGAACGCTTTAATATGCAACGTTTTGCAATGTAAATGATTTTAATAACGGTATTTCTAATTAATGGGAGTTTTGAGTAATATTATTTAATTTTTAGAAAGAGGATATATTGATACAAGTTCCACAAAGAGATAATGATTACAGCATCCACTGTTGAAATTTTATAAAACATTGATTTACATATTGGCAAATGTGCTATAATTTATGAACTCACTGTATGAACGTGTTCTGATGATGGGAACCTAGAAAATTCCCGAAATGGATCTATCAACACAATCCTGAAAGTGTTCAATTAATAAATTTGAAAACAAAAATTCTATAGATTATTTGTTAGGATAATATCCTTATAAAGAAATATAGAGTATGGCCTCGAACTTGAATAATTGTTTGTGGTTTAAATAAATCAACCCAGCAACCAAGTTCGGTCTAAGTATTTTTAATAAATAAATGCTGATTGAAGGAGTAGGTTAGGTTAGGTTAGGAAGGGTTATGTACCCAAGGGCACAACTCCACTCGGAGACCAATACGGTCCATTGTGAATCCCTTCAGAGAAAAGACGGTGAGAAAGAGTAGAAATAGACAGAAAACATAACTCGAAAGATAAAAATAAAGAAAGGTAGAAAATATATATTTACTCCCCAGAAACCGGATCCTAACGTCCCCTTACTAGAAACAGCCGTCCTATCTCCCTGACAAATCTCAGCAGATCAACTGGATTGTATCCAGCGACACACCCGAGTTCGTCGTGAAATCTATCTCCTAGCCATTTCTGTCTGAGACCCTGTAACCTAGGACAGTGGCACATTATATGCTCAACCGTCTCCAGTTCCTCAACGTCCTCGCACAGCCTTTAAAAATCCGGTATGTCCCTGTCCCATCTGCTTGTGAAAGCCCTGACAGCACAATGACCGGTCAGGAACCCCGTAAGGGTCCTGAGACCTTCCCTGTCCAGTCCCAGAAGAACCTTGGTTGCCCCTGCGTCCAAAGCGGGCCATAACGCCCTAGACACCCTGCAGTCCATTCTGTTCCTCCATGATTGGTTAACGGTTTCGCGGAATCCCTTCCGTATAACCTCAAAGTAGTAACATAAAGGGGGCTTTACCCCCCCGTCTCTTACCGCCAAGTCCAACCCTCCCTCGCAAGTTCGTCCGCCAACTCATTGCCATCCACCTTGCAGTGTCCGGGTACCCAACACAGCCTCACCGTTAATGCCTCCATGAGCTCCCTCAGAGCACAACTACACCGTGCGACCAGGCGCGAGCGCACCGTGTAGTTTGTCAGTGCTTTGAGTGCCGCCTGAATGTCACCCTAGATCCCCCAACGATGTGTCCCAGTATCACTTCCGTCGCCCTCCAGATCGCCAGGATCTCCGCTTGGAAGACACTGCACTCATCTGGGAGTCTGTATGATCTTTTCACGTCAGTGTCAGCAATATAAACACCGGCACCCGTGCCCGTGTCCATTTTGGATCCGTCCGTGAATACTGCCCACCCCTCGAACAGCACATTGGATCCACGCCAGACCTCCCTAATCGGAAAGTCCACCGGAAGTGTTCCACCGAAGTCTAAGGTCAATATCATATGATCCGATATTCCCTCGAGACTACTACCATGATCAAGCAGTCCTACTTCGTACAATATTTTCGTGTGGTCATCTCTCCTAGGTCTTACCAGCGCAGACTCGTAGAGCCTAAATAAGTTCCTAGCAGCCACACTCCTCACAAAATGTTCAATTGGGGATAGATGCAGTATGATATCCAACGCTGCCTGTGGAGTACTTCTCCTCGCACCTGTAATACCAAGAGAGGCACTCCTTTGGGCCTTGTTGAGCAACTTCCTACAGCTATCCACTCTCAATGCATCCCACCAGACAGTACATCCATAAGTGAGAATAGGTCTAACTACCGACGTGTAAATCCAGTTTACCATATCCGGTCTTAGTCCCCAATTCTTACCGATGGAGTTTCTGCATGTGTAGTAGGCATTGAGGCCTCTCTTCATCCTTTCCTGAGTATTTCTCTTCCAAGACAATTTGCTGTCTAGGAAGCACCCCAAATACTTAGCACAGTCCGATAGAGGCAACTCGACGCCATCTAACACTGGCCTCCTAAACTCCTCTATTTTATATTTCCTGGTAAAAAGCACCAGTTCAGTCTTATTGGGGTTTACCCCCAGTCCCCTATCTTTCGCCCATGCCGAGAGCTCGCCCAGCCTCACCTGCATAATCTCGCTGATCGTGGGCAAAAATTTCCCCCTGACCAGCAGTACTATGTCATCCGCGTAGGCAACGACTTTCCCTCCCCTGGAGTCAAATGTCCTGAGAATTCCGTTAACCGCTAGCAGCCACAGAAGAGGAGATAAAACTCCCCCCTGAGGCGTCCCTCTGGTAACCCTTCTCCTTACGTTATGATCCCCCAGGCTCGAGTTGATGATCCTGCTGCTAAGCATCCGGACTATCCACTCAACCAGAAAGCCCCTAACACCCAGCCCCACCAGCGAATCCCTAATGGCCTCGATCCTAATGTTGTTAAAGGCCCCTTCTATATCCATAAACGCAGCAAGAGTATACTCCTTGTATCTCAGGCCGTGCTCAATGTAGCCCACCACCTCGTGAAGCGCACTCTCAACTGATTTACCTTTCAGGTAAGCGTGTTGAGCGTTGCTGATGAGATGGGTATCAATTTTACTTCTAAGATACAGATCTATCAGTCTCTCAAGTGTCTTCAGCAAAAATGAAGACAGACTGATAGGTCTGTAATCTCCCGGTTTCGAGTGGCCCGCCCTACCTGCCTTGGGTATAAAAATTACCCTGACCTCTCTCCACCCCCTAGGCAGATGCCCGCCACTAAGGCATTTCCTGTATATGTTCACCAGCAGAAATAGTGCATCGTCCGGGATGTTGCAGAGCATAGCCGGAAAAATACCGTCCGGACCCGGTGATTTATATGGGTCGAAGGTATTGACCGCCCATCCTAGCTTCTCCCTTGTGACTATTTCCTCGATGAGGTCGGACGTATTGTCCAATGTCACAGACATTCCGTCCCCTTGACAATCGTCCATACATCCAATTTCCAAACACCCGGGGAAGTGCGCCTCCATAAGTAAGGTTAGGGTCTCAGAGTAAAATATAATAAAATATTTAAAAAAAAGTTCATACTACTAATAGTTGTAATATTGGTAAAAACAATAGGGGCAGTGAATTTTGCGGGTTATACTGGCAAAAAACTTGCTTTGCATACAAAATTGTGCTTCTATAGTACAATAGTAGTTGTAACTTTAGTTATTTCTAAAATAATGGGTTTTAAAAAAATAACTATGGTTTACCACACTAATTATTTTTGGCACGGTTGTCAATTTCTACCTGGGTTTATATATTTATTGTGAGTATTCTGTTTCAAAACTTTCGAGAAAAATTTATAAGATTAATTTATTTAAACAAAAAACAGTGTAAATCATTACATAAAAGGGAAAAAACTGCACTACACGACTTTTTGGTAAATTAATATTTTGAAATTGCAGTTACGGCCTGGCCATTTGATTTTCGTTAATAAAATTGGCGTTTTTGGACATAAACGTGTAAAATTTTGTGGGAAGGTGCATTTTGGTTAACTACAACGTAATCAATCAAAAAACATATTTTGAATTTACGTGAACATATCGTCGGCTTAGTATTATTTTGCCGTATATGCATAAGTTTTGCTGTATACATACGGCAAAACAATAGCCGATGATATGTCTGGTTATGTAGAAAAATTTTAGGATGATTTTTTTAAGAAACTCGCAGGACTCTTAAAAGGGGCTTGGTTGTGCCTCTATGTGACGAGTTTATTTTTTTTTTTCATTCTAGGAGACTCAAGAATATAGTTATACCTAATATTTCATGCTCTCTGTTTAAGAGGTCTTTCATGGTAAGCATTGCTTATTGCTAGATTTATTTGCCTTACAATCGGCGAGTTTTCTCTCACTCCAGCAATGACGACACAAATTACTGGAATATTACTCGAATACGATAGCATAAACCTGTTTTCATTTAACTTTATATAAAAGTTTGCAGTTTTTTTTAATTTGTAGAATGATTTTATAAAATTTAATTTTGGATAATGTATGGAATGTGGTAAGCTGATTGTAGCAGAATTTGTGAGATGTTACTGACTGTTACCGTACTATGATTCTTAATTAAATTTTATTTTGGATAATGTATGGAATGTGGTAAGCCAATTGTAGCAGAATTTGTGAGATGTTACTGACTGTTACCGGACTATGATTCTTAATTCTAAACTATTATTTTTTAATTGTTTTCTTTTTATATAAAGGGTGATTTTGT
Source organism: Delia radicum (assembly GCA_021234595.1). Lineage (NCBI taxonomy): Eukaryota > Metazoa > Arthropoda > Insecta > Diptera > Anthomyiidae > Delia > Delia radicum. Next base: position 12,576,770 of record CM037854.1, on the reverse strand, counting down.
AGCAACTTTCTTTTTGGCAACGCTGTTTTTGGCAGCTCAGCTATTTTCGTGTAACTTGTAACTATTAAACATGTTCAGTTTGGTCTATAATTTAACCAAGAATCGACTTACAAACGAACAACGCTTGCAGGTTATTTAATTTTATTATCAAAATTCATGATCGGTTAAGAAAGTGCAAATTGTGTTCAGCGACGAAGCTCATTTCTGGTTAAATGTTGGAGAGTATGTCAAATTTGGACCCAACGTATGAACCATTTGAGGCGTAGCCGTGGGCAACATTTACATGCAATCATCTTTAAACATTGAATTATTTAGATCGTTCTATCGACTCAAATAAAGATTTCATACATTTCTCTAAATTTTATGTGATTTTTTTTAAATTAAATCCGAAAGCTCTTAAAAAAATCACCATTTATTTTATGGCTGGAGAGCAAATACAATTGGGTTTGATTTGAGGTGAAATGATTATTTTTTTATTGTATATATAAATTTTTTAGTTTTAAGTTCTTATTCAGGTCTGTTATTGCCTGGATGGCTTTTGTGTTCCAATATGATTTTTTTTTTTTTTAATTTACCGCGCTTTATTTCTGTTTTATGAATTTTGTTTATCCTGGCCTTAAAATGGTTTTATTGGCATTTATGCCAGTTAATTTTTTTTGTGTTTTTTGAAAAAAGGAAATTAGTTGGAACTCTAATAAAAACTAATAGATTTGTACGTTTAAAAATGCAAAAAAAAATCGAACAATGTTTTTCATAAAAAAACCAAGGCCAATTCCGCCCACCCGAATGAGCGTAGGCTGTGCCAGAAACTCCACCAGTACCATGTAATATAATAATTAGTTTAATTTACTTTCTTTTTGGAATCATTTTCACCCTCTAATGTGATCAAAGGATAGAAGAGTTACTTAGCAGACAAAATATGGTAAAATTTCTGTCTATTCATTGTACAAACCTAGCAAAATTCACAAAAGTTTGTCAAAATATGCTACATTTGTTAAGCAATTAAAAGTTTTTAACATAAATATCATGAAGAATTATTATTTATACAATTATACCTCATGGGTTCCTTAATTTCTTTTGGTCTTAATAAAACATTTTCTTTTTCATCTTCCTTCGAATATTCCATTTTAACAATATGCTGTTGCTTTTCAGTCTTCTTTATCCAAGCCCATATTTTAATACAAACACAATTCGAGTTGGACTTTAAAATTTCTAAGCATTGTATCTCCGCCCATTTTTGATGTAAATGTTTTCGTAAGGCTACTTTTTCACTTTGATAAAATGGCTTATTTTCCGGATGATCGTGTAAAGTGTAATACAATAAAGTCTCTGTTGTTGTTGGGATGAAGGCAGAGGACGTGGAGGCACTGCTGCTGTTAGTATTGCAATCTAATACAATATTAACGCCTTGTATTGCTTGAAGGTTTCTTAATCTCAATTGCTGCGTACTTAAGGGCAACCATTCACGACATCTAGGTCTTATGTTCATTGTTTTCTTCTTTTTTTCAGAAATATTTACAATATCTAATAGTTTATTAATTAGAACATGATTTATACTTTAATTTATAGTTTGTTTAAACGAAATTTAACAGTTTCTTGCTAAATATTACTGATTTTGCACTAATTTTCTTCTTATTGTTAAAATGAAATGTCAAAAATTTAACAAACCTAATATGGCAACGCTTAAAAATAGAGCTGGTATCTCTAAAATTTTGCCAACCCTGTGCAATAGTGTTGTATAACAACTTGAAAGCTTACTGTTAGTTTGACCCACCATCATACACTGAAAATATTATTTCCAGTATTATTTTTGTAATTTTGACCTACACAGTGAAATAATATATGGCACCACTCTTTTGTTCTGTTGTGGAGGGATATAAGAAATGCGCAATGTGGCCAACACACTATAAAATAGTTTCACATTTCTTGGTTGCTCAATAAGAATCAAAACCTTTATTGATTTTTTACAATATATTGTACAACCTTCCAATATGACATAAACACTGGTAATATTTTGCACAATAGCAAAATTATTGAGTAGTGTAGCACAATAATATTGCATAGTGTAGACCAATTGACATACTGTATGCACGCCGAAAAAAAACTGGGGAAATATTATCGAAGTGCTTAGTGATTATACAACTACATAAGTTCAAGTTAGTTTCACAAAGTTCTAGTAAAATATTTACAAATTTTTGTAAAATATATATAAGCCTAGTAAAAAATTTCTAAAAAATCAATAGTGTTTATGGTTTTTCGACCTTTGTTTTAAAATCCAATTAAATAAAGACCTCGAGCTTGACTATTTATTTAATTGGATTTCTAAAAAATTTGTAAAACTAACTTGAAACTTATGCAGTTGTATAATTACTAAGCACTTCGATAATATTCCCCCAGTTTTTTATGCGTGTACAAAAGTTTAAAAATTGTTTTCATTATTGTTCTCAATGACTCAATGACCAAAACAACGAACGTAAAATCAAAACGAAAAACAACTGTTGTTAGAGGCCATTTAAACGGAGCAATTTGTTGCCTGCAATTATTGTTTGTAGGCAAACGGGGTAGAGAAGCAAGCGGGGGTAGCAAAAAATGCACGATTTTCGTTTTCAAGATATTTTTTGACATTTCTTTTTGCTATCGTTCGTATTCTTGTTAATTTGCTTTATTCGTATTCGGCTTCTCAAGTGTTGTGTATCGAAAATATTTCGTAAAATAATAAATAAATAATGTGAAATAAAGAACTATTTATATATTATTTTAAATTATATTATTTTATATTATATATATTATTAAAAAATTATTCAAGTTCGAGGCCATATACTCTATATTTCTTCATTAGGATATTGTCCTAACAAATAATCTATAGAGTTTTTGTTTTCAAATTTATTATTTGACCCTTTCAGGAATGTGTTGATAGATCTATTTCGGGAATTTTCTAGGTTCCCATCATCAGAACACGTTTTGAAAGCGGTAACAATCCCATGCCAAACCTCAAGCATTCATATGAACTAGTTTACTCACTACATGAGAACTAATATACATATGAGTTTGAAATTAAAGATTATAACCATTGATCAAAAAATAAATTGAAAACTTGTTTGATGTGCAAGATCCACCTCTGGTGGATATTCAATACACGTTTTTTTTGTTTCTCTCTCATTTTTTATATTTTGTTAAGTTAGTTAACAAAACAGGGAAAGTAAACTAGGCGGTACTCTGCCTTTTTTCACAAGTTTGTTATAATTTTTATTAAAAATAAAAATTATGTTTTTTCGACCTTTAATTGTGCAATGAAAATGAAAATTATTCAAGTTCGAGGCCATATACTCTATATTTCTTCATTAGGATATTGTCCTAACAAATAATCTATAGAGTTTTTGTTTTCAAATTTATTATTTGACCCTTTCAGGAATGTGTTGATAGATCTATTTCGGGAATTTTCTAGGTTCCCATCATCAGAACACGTTTTGAAAGCGGTAACAATCCCATGCCAAACCTCAAGCATTCATATGAACTAGTTTACTCACTACATGAGAACTAATATACATATGAGTTTGAAATTAAAGATTATAACCATTGATCAAAAAATAAATTGAAAACTTGTTTGATGTGCAAGATCCACCTCTGGTGGATATTCAATACACGTTTTTTTTGTTTCTCTCTCATTTTTTATATTTTGTTAAGTTAGTTAACAAAACAGGGAAAGTAAACTAGGCGGTACTCTGCCTTTTTTCACAAGTTTGTTATAATTTTTATTAAAAATAAAAATTATGTTTTTTCGACCTTTAATTGTGCAATGAAAATGAAAATTATTCAAGTTCGAGGCCATATACTCTATATTTCTTCATTAGGATATTGTCCTAACAAATAATCTATAGAGTTTTTGTTTTCAAATTTATTATTTGACCCTTTCAGGAATGTGTTGATAGATCTATTTCGGGAATTTTCTAGGTTCCCATCATCAGAACACGTTTTGAAAGCGGTAACAATCCCATGCCAAACCTCAAGCATTCATATGAACTAGTTTACTCACTACATGAGAACTAATATACATATGAGTTTGAAATTAAAGATTATAACCATTGATCAAAAAATAAATTGAAAACTTGTTTGATGTGCAAGATCCACCTCTGGTGGATATTCAATACACGTTTTTTTTGTTTCTCTCTCATTTTTTATATTTTGTTAAGTTAGTTAACAAAACAGGGAAAGTAAACTAGGCGGTACTCTGCCTTTTTTCACAAGTTTGTTATAATTTTTATTAAAAATAAAAATTATGTTTTTTCGACCTTTAATTGTGCAATGAAAATGAAAATTATTCAAGTTCGAGGCCATATACTCTATATTTCTTCATTAGGATATTGTCCTAACAAATAATCTATAGAGTTTTTGTTTTCAAATTTATTATTTGACCCTTTCAGGAATGTGTTGATAGATCTAATTTCAAACTCATATGTATATTAGTTCTCATGTAGTGAGTAAACTAGTTCATATGAATGCTTGAGGTTTGGCATGGGATTGTTACCGCTTTCAAAACGTGTTCTGATGATGGGAACCTAGAAAATTCCCGAAATAGATCTATCAACACATTCCTGAAAGGGTCAAATAATAAATTTGAAAACAAAAACTCTATAGATTATTTGTTAGGACAATATCCTAATGAAGAAATATAGAGTATATGGCCTCGAACTTGAATAATTTTCATTTTCATTGCACAATTAAAGGTCGAAAAAACATAATTTTTATTTTTAATAAAAATTATAACAAACTTGTGAAAAAAGGCAGAGTACCGCCTAGTTTACTTTCCCTGTTTTGTTAACTAACTTAACAAAATATAAAAAATGAGAGAGAAACAAAAAAAACGTGTATTGAATATCCACCAGAGGTGGATCTTGCACATCAAACAAGTTTTCAATTTATTTTTTGATCAATGGTTATAATCTTTAATTTCAAACTCATATGTATATTAGTTCTCATGTAGTGAGTAAACTAGTTCATATGAATGCTTGAGGTTTGGCATGGGATTGTTACCGCTTTCAAAACGTGTTCTGATGATGGGAACCTAGAAAATTCCCGAAATAGATCTATCAACACATTCCTGAAAGGGTCAAATAATAAATTTGAAAACAAAAACTCTATAGATTATTTGTTAGGACAATATCCTAATGAAGAAATATAGAGTATATGGCCTCGAACTTGAATAATTTTCATTTTCATTGCACAATTAAAGGTCGAAAAAACATAATTTTTATTTTTAATAAAAATTATAACAAACTTGTGATATTATTAAATTATATTATTTTTAATTATTACGAATAAATTAAATTTCAACGAATGAACAATTAAAGAAGATTGGAAAAATAAACGTCAAAAAAATTGCATGTAAAAACTCCTCGTTTAAATGTAAATGATTTTTAGAATCAATTTTAAAAGAGAATTCAAAAATTGCCTGCAATTAATTTCTTCGTTTAAAAGGCCTCTTAGACGTAAAAATGTATTGACAAGCAGCATAGAAAGTCATATTACAAAAAAAAGTGAAGCACAAAACAAGAATATTTATTTTGCGTAAAAACTTAACTTTTAATTTAATTTGTATGAAAGTGTAAAAATTCTTAGTTTTATTTACAATATATGTCTTAATAAATGGGAAAACCAAATATTTATCATGTACACACAAAAAATTTACAGAGGGAGTACGATGAGAGTAAATAAAGTTTTACTGAAACATAAATAAATTAATTCTTATAAATAGTGTAGATAAAAAAGTATCCGAAACAAAATTCTGTGAAAAAGTTATGTTTATTGTAGTTATTAGCCAACTGAATTCTAACCCAAATTTTATTTTTTCTAATTCCCAGCTATTCGAGTGGTGAAAACGGCAGACATTTTTTTATTCTTGGTGCAAATTAGAAGGAGGTTTTACCATTAATAAGTAAAGGTAATATTTGCTATTATTAACATATATTTCATTTCATTTCATTTATTTAAAAAAATTCATTTTGTAATTTGTATGTTTTATAAATAAAAATAATTTTTATAAATTCACAATAGCATTTTTAATCTAAAATAATTGAAAAATTTATTAAACTATCTAGGTATTCATACGAAATGCAGTGGATATTTTTATTACGATTTTCTGCTTAATTGTCCTAAATAAAAGTAGAAGAATTACCAAGTTTTTGTAGCTAAATATCATAATATTTTTATCCAAATCATTTTCCTAAGTTGATTGACAAACTTTCCTAGTACTAGTTTTTAGTTGAAATGCTCCAACTGTACTTGGTAATATTATACCCTTTTTTGATAAACGTTTCCCTAGATTTTTTTGTGTTTAGATTTTAAGAATATTTATATTTAGTATAAACAATTATCGTTTTTCTCGATTGCGCCTTTTTTTTTGTATAGGCCAAACCCATAATAAGCTGACGATATGTAAATGTAGCTTAAGCTGTATCTGTTCCAACAGCTGTTTTCTGTAACGAATGAGTGGAACTCAAAATCTTGTTAAGTTTGCTAGTCATCTTGTCAACTTGACAATATATATTTTGCTTTTTAAAACCCATTAGTGGCCATAAGACAAAATAACCATAGTAAATAAAAGAAAGAAATATAATTAAAACCTTTTGAATAAAAACCTATTTTATAAAATAAGCAATAAACGTAAAAATGGGCAATCAACAGGCCAAAAAAGGTGAACAACATCCTTTTACAAATGAAGAATTAAAAATTTTGGAAAATTCATTTCGTCAAACTGCTGGTGGACATACCGAAAAACTTACGGAAAACAAATTATTGGTAAGTGTACAAAACCGGTATGGTTATAAGATCTCTTCAACAAAATTCCAAAATAAACGCAAGGTCAGCAATTTCGTATTCAGTTCTGTTTGTCTCTTTAATCCGAAAAGAAAAAAATTATTACAAAAGCATTTGAAAGTTGGTTTTCTACAAAGAATCAGCCAGTCAGCAAGCCAGGCAAAAGTAGTCATAAGACACGTTTGGAATTCATAATAATTAGCAACAACACTCATGATGGATATATAAACAATTAAATTGTGCGATACTGATAATGTACGAGTATTATTTAAATGATTTTAATGATGACGACGACATTAACGAGACCACGACATTTGTGTTGTGTTTATATATATAGTATAGGTAATTTTATATTTTTTTTTTTATAGTGGATTGATAATGAAAATTAATAATAAAAAAAAAAAATGAGAAAGACACGTTATACAACTTTTACATCCATTTGATTGTTAATCAAGACCAAACAAATACGTGCATGATTGATATAAATTGTAAACAACAGAATACAAGCGTTCTATTATTATTATTGCATGTTTAATTAACAAAATATAATTCTCAGGACCGTAGACAGGAATTTAATTGGGGGGTACCAACATTTATTTATTTATTTATTTATTAAAAAGTATTCTACAAAACATAAATTCATAAAATACAAAAAAAAAAAAAAAAAATACAATAGTGTGGGCTACTAGGCCATTACACTATATATGGTTAATTTAAATTTCATTTAATACATTGTCTGATTTAAGAATATTCTTGATTTTTTTAATTGATTCCTTGCTGTTACAATTTAGTATTTTTTCTAATGGCTCATCAGTTGAGGTATTTGGGCAGCTTTTAAATATATGGTTGATTGTGAGGTCCTCTGAACAAAGTTCACATCCTCTTGGCTATGTTTTTTCATAGAAATGTTGTTTGCTGAATCTTGTGGCTCCAACACGTGTTCGTGCAAGAATAATACAGTTTTCACGGCTTAGATGTTTGTTGTATGGTGGTCTTGTTGTGTTGTTATTATGGGATTTAAGAAAGCTGTGTGAACTGTTCCATATTTGTTGTTGTTGTTGTTGTTCCTTTTGTAAATTGTTGTGAAAATTAACCATTACTGTCACTAGCGGTGGTACTTCAATTATTAAAGGATGATTAATGACATTTTTTGCAGCAGCGTCAGCGTATTCATTACCTGGAATACCTAGATGTCCAGGTATCCAGAGAATGATAACTTTGTTTTGGAGTTCAATATTATTTAGGATGTACTTTCTGTTATTGCTTTGTTGTTTTAATGATTTAACTGCGCTGAGACTGTCAGTGCAAATAAGGGCTTGTTGTCCGCTTTTGGCAGCATAACATACTGCAAATCTTAAAGCTGCTAATTCAGCCGAAAAATTCCTGATTGGAAGGGTAGTACAGTACTTTTCGCTTATAGTCACATCTCTTAGTTGCACACAAGTTGTAGACTATATCGCTAATGTGACTATATCGCTAGTTTTTTTATATGCCATTTTGTTGCCTATAAATAAATTGTGATATAGTCATCATAAAATGTGACTATATGCAATTTATTTATTATTATAACAGGTGGAAAATTTGGAATATAAAAACGATGTTTGAAACGATTCAGCTCAGTTTCCTTGTTCCAATTTTCGCTTTAGCCTCTTAAATTTTTTAAATAATTTTAAACCGAAAAAAATTCAAGATTTCACAATTATATTAGAAATTTTCTGTATTGTGACTATAACTTAAATTATTTGCATATAAATTTACTTTTAGTAGCCAGAGTTTAGGGGCATATAAGCCAAATGTGATTATATCGTGAATGGACTATATCCTAAATATTTTGTATGCAATTTGATTTTAGATGACAGTAAAAGTGTAAAAATGGACTATATCGCTAAATGGACTATAAGCGATGTGACTGTAAACGAAAAGTACTGTATAGATTGATGAAGTATTCTATGGTTTCCATTTTTCATTTGTTCTATTGCAGCATACGATGTCTTCCCATTTGAAAAGGACCCATCGATGAATATTGTTACTCTTAAATTATACTTTTCTTTTTCTCTTAAGAAGAATTGTTGTATCATTTGTTGATTCATTTCATCCTTCTTTGTAGAGTTTAGAGAAGTATTAGTGATTAAGTTGGAGTTTGATGAGCTGCTTATTTTTGATGAGCTTATTAGAGTTGGAAGTGGCATATCAATTTCTTTGGCATATTGGATGATGTTTTGAAGTCCACATGGGTAATTTAAAATTTCCTGATCCATTAAATCCCATAATTGCTTATGTAATGCATGATTGGTGTCTATTAGTCCTTTCGCTAACATTTTTATAGATTGTTTTTTTAATAAGAATTCAGTCATTTATTTTTGCTTCTATTTTTAGTGCATCATTAGGAGTAGCCTGAAGTAAGCCGGTGGCTGTACGGAAACACCTGTTTATAGTAGCATTAAGTTTGCTAATGTTGGTTTTTGATGTCCAGCCATATATTGTTATGCGGTGTTGAGTGCACGACATATGGAAATACCGGTTTCCATATGAGGGCCTTTGCGCTTTGTACAGATAATTTTCAACAGGGTGTTTGTTTTTTTAAGTCTATTGATAATGACCTGTATGTGGTCATTCCAAAGAAAATTTTTTGTAAACGTGATTCCAAGAGTTCTAATTTTTGTTTTCACTGGTGTTGTAATTGAAACAACCGTTGCTGTTGATGGTTTAATAAAGAGTATGGTTTTTATTTCATTTTAATTAGGTCTTCCTTATTCTATACAATGCTACCATATTATAAAATACAGTGGTGTCAATTTAGGGATTATTATAACACTTCTCCCCCACTTAATTATTTCAATTTAAATACATAAAAAATATAATCATTTCAAATTTAAATTAATAAAAATTTACATCGAGATCATTCTAAAAATCGAGCTGGTTTCTTTCGTTCTCTTTGGGAGCGTCGCAGGTTGGCTTCTTCAGAAGATTCAGGAACTATTTCAGATTGTGTTTCTTGTTCCAATTCAGATGTATTATCATCGGCCTGTGTTGTTTCTGATCGTTGTAAAACTGTCGGGATTGAATTTGACGGCCCTAGCATCAACATTGCGGGTGATTTGCCAGTTGTAGGGTGAATGGCACGTCTATAAGCCAGTAGTATTTTGGCTAACTCTACGCACATCGTATTTGAAGTACATTTTGATGCTAATAATTTGTATTTAATTGTTTGCACATACCTTTCGGCTTGTCCATTTGTTGCTGGGTGGTATGGAGCTCCCTGTTTGTGCACAATATTATTTATTTTTAAAAAATTTTGGAATTCGCCTGAATTAAATTGGGTCCCATAATCGCTCACGAATATATTTGGGATGCCAAATTGTGAAAATATTTCACGACATTTTTGTATGGTGGTTTCCGTTGTCATATTTGGGACAATATGGACTTCCGGCCATTTACTATACGCATCCACCAGTATGAATAAATATTTGCCCATAAATGGTCCTGCGTAATCAGCATGTACTCGTTCGAATGGTTTGTTGGGTCTCGTCCAACAATGAATTGGGGTAATTCTTTTTGGGTCGGGTCGTGTAGATTGACATAAAGCACATTTTGAGACTAGCATCTCAATATCTCTATCCATTTGGTTCCACCAGACATATGCTCTTGCCAAACTTTTCATACGAGATATACCAAAGTGGGCTGAATGTAATTCTTCCAAAACTTTGTTGCGTAATGGCTTGGGTATGTACACCCTTATGCCACGTATCAAACAGCCGTTATGCAAACTAAATTCTGTTTGCGAAATACCAAAACGGTGTTTTGGGTCACATTCACGACCAAATTCTAAACATTTTATCAAGTTTTTTTACTTCATCCTCAATTTGTGTTTGTTTTTTAAGTTCCTCCAGGGTCATGGGTAAATTTTCAATCATTTCCTCCTCAATAACATGAACTTCATCAACAAACTTATACGTTTCAGGATTGGGGAGGCGCGACATCGCATCGGCATTGGCGTTTTCTTTTGACTTTTTACATTTAATTCCGTATTCAAATTGCTCTAAGAACAACGCGTAGTGCTGCATTCTTGTAGCTGAATGCACTGGTAAACCTTTACTAGGTGAAAAAATTTGCGATACCGCTCGGTTATCTGTAATAAGAGAGAACTTTTTACCATACAAATAATTATAAAACTTACGAACGCCATAGATGATTGCATAGGCTTCTCTATCAATCTGGGAGTATCGTTGTTGTACTTTACTAAGGGTCTGTGATGCAAACTGTATGGGTTTCTCGCTTCCATCATCGTACACATGGCTAAGCACAGCTCCAACACCTGTGGGGCTCGCGTCAACAGCCAACAACAATTGCAATTTCGGGTCATAATGTGTTAAAACGGTGTCGGATTGCATTTGCTTTTTGATCTCCTCGAAAGCCTTTACGCATTTTTCGCTGAATTCGAATTTTACGTCGTTTTGTAGTAATCGGTTGAGTGGGTATACAATATCACTCAAATTTTTAATAAATCTGCCATAATAATTAATTAGGCCCAGAAATGCACGAACTTCATCCTTATTTTGTGGTTGCTTCATATTTTGTATTGCCTCCACTTTTGTTTTAATTCGCTGTATACCATCTTTGTTAATCAGATAACCACAATATTCAATGGAATTTTTCAAAAATTCCGATTTTTTAATATTAATACGCATATTGAATTTGTCCAACCGTTTGAGTACCTCTTCGATACGTTGTAAGTGTATTGTGTCATTAGGGGCTGTAATTTTTATATCATCCAGAAACACTGATACACCTGGTATATCCCCCAGGACTTGCTCCATTAGCCTTTGCCATTTAGCCGGGGCGCTAGCAATGCCATACATCATGCGGGTGGGTCGGTAAAGTCCCTTGTGTGTGTTTAGGGTTAATAAGTGTCTATCATCGGGGTGAATTTCCAACTGTAGGTACGCTTTTGTTAAATCAATTTTTGAAAATTTTTCTCCACCTGCCATTTTACTAAAAAGTTCTTCAATTGTGGGCAGTGGGTATTCATCTACCACCAAAGCTGGGTTTAATGTAATTTTGTAGTCCCCGCAGATTCGTACTGCGCCATTTTTCTTCGGAACTACTACGATGGGTGTTGCCCACTCGCTTCTTTCCACTTTTTCCAACAGCCCTTCAGATACGTGTTCTTGCAATTGTTTTTCAACCGCATCCATAAGGGGAAATGGTACACGTCGGGCTTTTACAAATTTAGGGGTCGAATTTGGCTTGAGGTAGAGCCGGGCCTGTAATTCTGAAATTTTTCCAATAGACTCTGAAAATACATTAGGATATTTCTGTAATAAACCTTTTATCTGATGAGATGTGTCTTTGGTTTCTACTAGATTTACCAAAGAATTACCCTTATTGGAAATAACATCATTCCAATTTTCATTAATTTGGTATATCCACTCTCTACCCAAAAGTGGCTTACGGTCAAAACGCACTATGTACAATTTAGCCCTTATATCATGTTTTGTTATATTTACCCACACATAGCCAACTACTTGCAAGGGGTTATCACAAACACTGACTAAATCCATATCCGTGGCGTTAACCTCCAATTTTGGGAAATATTTCTTAGCATCATTGAGATTTATAAGGGAAACTGGTGCCCCTGTATCCAATTCAAAAGTAATTAAATTTTTATTTACCTCTAATTTGTACCAAATTTTTTTACGGATACTTAAAACATTTTGTGGGTCATCAATTTGTAAAATTTCTTCCACTGTAGACACCCTTTCAGAGTCCTCATCAATGCTGTGCACTTGTTTTTTCTCCCTAAAACAAACTTTCCTTAAGTGCCCTTTTCTCTTACAAAAGTGACACGTTGTTTCTTTATATTTGCACTTGTCAGCATTATGATTCGGGTCACCACAACGAAAACATTTTTTTTGTATAGGCTTTTTTATATTTAGCCGCCATTTTGTGAACACTCACCTTTTCGTTGCCCTCACCTCGCAATTCTTCACCTCCCTTTTCGGCTAATTCGCTAGCGGTCGCCATTGTTATTGCGTCATCTAAATTTAAAGATTTTTTTTCCAATAACCGGCTTTGTAATTTTTTATCCAACAGGCCAAACACAAATTGGTTCCTTAATGCTCTTTCCAAATGGGTCCCGAAATTACAGTTGACTGCCAATCTACGAAGCGCCACCAAAAAATCTGCTGCTGTCTCACTCTCCTTTTGCTTCCTCATGTTGAAACGAAAATTCTCCAAAAGTTCATTTGGCTTTGGGTCAAAGTGATCTTGCAAGATCGTTACAATCTCCTGATACAATTTCTCCTCAGGTATTTGCGGTGTCAATTTATCACATAAAATGTTGTATGTATCCGACCCGATGAAATGAAGCAGTAGACGCTGATGTTTTATTCTGTCGCACTCGTACAACTCTAGGGCGGTCTCAAAACGCTTGACCCATCTGGACCAGGAAGTCTTTTTAATATCGAAAGCTTCGAAATTAAATAATCCAACGCTTTTGTTTGTTGAAACTGAAGCAGCATCCTCCTTACCCATTTTGTAAAATTTCCCTTTTAATTTGCACAGAAAATTTGTTGTTGCATTTGTACTGTAAAAAATGCAAATCACTTTACTGTAGTTGTTGTTGTAGGGTTCTTTTACTTAATCGTCGCCAGAATTGTTGTAATTGAAACAACCGTTGCTGTTGATGGTTTAATAAAGAGTATGGTTTTTATTTCATTTTAATTAGGTCTTCCTTATTCTATACAATGCTACCATATTATAAAATACAGTGGTGTCAATTTAGGGATTATTATAACAACTGGGATGGGTGTTTATCTCATGGTTATGAGCGACAGGTTACATTTGTACTTCTTACAAACATGAATAGCTTCACATTTGTCAATTGGGATTACTGCTCCGGAATCACTAGTCCATTTGTTAATGACTGAATCACATAGATTTAGAGTTGAGTTTATTTCGTCATGTGACCCAGATGCTATAGCAAATATGTTGTCGGCGTAGATGGAGATATGGACGATACCATTTACTTGTTTTAGTTTTTAATTAGTGAGTTAACATATGCAGTATATAATACCACTGATAATGGGGAGCCCTGTGGTACCCCATTTTCCAAGATGAATGAGTTGGAGAGATGTCCGTCTACTCTTACAAAAATTTTTCTATGTGAAAGAAACGATTTTACTACCATTAATATATTTTTTGGGACACCCCATTTGTGCAGTTCATGTATTACAGTGAAATTTACTACTTTATGGAAGGCTTTTTCTAGGTCTTCTGATAGAATGACCGAGTGTCTTTTCTCCCTAATATTTTTTGTTTCGCATAGAGTGAAGACTCCTCTGTTAGGAAGATATGCATGTTGTTCATTTGCAATACTGTTTTTGCAGTATTTTCAAATTTTTTGTGACAGGATTTTATCTAACACCTTTGATGTGACAGGAAGCAAGGAGTACCAACATTTTTTTTTTCATAATTGTGCTCCCAGAATTTTATTTTTTGTTTTAGGCAAATTTGGCATTGATCGTTTAGTCGAAAGTAATATGGCAATTTTCAAAGTCTTAAACAATTTTTAGCTAAAAAATAAAACACATTAAGTCAAGACTCTAGAATTATTCTGCTAGAAGAGCCAATTCTAGTTACACCGAAAAAATTTCTCAGTTTTTAGTAAATAACTTTTTAACTGAGACTCGGGTGAAGTACCCCTTACGGAGTCTTTGTTATTTAAATTAATTAAAAACAACTAAAATTTTTTTAAACATTTCTTAAGTTGACTCTAAGAGTTTAGAAAGTAAAGAGATTGCAATACTCTCACTTAATAAGAAATAATATTGAACTTGTGGCTGTTAGTAGGAAAATTAATACTTTAAATTGATAAATTGATTTATTTTAATATTGCTGCTGATAGTTTTCGAATTATTTGTTATGATTTGAGCAAAAAATTGTTCAATTTAGCTTTGGTTTCCTTAAAAACGGCATGTTTCCTGTTTGCAGGCACAAGGCGTTTACAGAGAGTGAGAGCATTGCATAGCCATTGGTTAAATACAACTCATCTACCGACGAAAAAATTTCCGATATAATCATATATGATTATATGTAGTATTCTTTAATATAAAAATATATAATCGTATAAAAATGCATATGTATCAATATTTATATACCTACCTATAAATAATTATATTTTCAAAATGTTTTACCAAAAAATTATTATACTATTATGAATTATATATATATATAATAATACATGGTTGATAAATTTGATTAAATTTTTATAAAATTAGATATAACCCAATACATAATTATATATAATAAAAGCATCTAAAATGTCTTCTGTCATTTTAAAATTTCCTAAGTCAGCTTACATTTTGTGTTTTGAATCCGTTTTATGAAGGTCAGATATATGTTCCTTAATAACTTTTAATTTAAATATATTTGGATTATTATGTATCTTATTGTATCTAATTGTAGGAAATATAATACAACTAGATGTAATTATATCGGGACAAAAGACGGATAGAATTGGATAGTTTTTTTTATTATTTATCATATCACATCTGATCTGATCAAAAAAAAGGCATACTGTTTGATTCGAAAAATGGGTCTATAAAATATCAAACTATATATATTTTGATACAATTTTATCTAATAGACATTTTAATCAAAAAATTAAAAAAAAATTTTAAATGTTTTAGAGATCTGAACTGATCTGATCAAAAAAAAATGGTATACTGTTCGATTCGAAAAATGGGTCTATCAAATATCAAATTATATATAATTTGATACAATTTTATCTAATAAACTTTTTAATCAAAAAATTAAAAAAAAATTTTAAATGTTTAAGAGATCAGTATTAAGTGATACTTGTAATTCATACATAAAACATGTAAATATTAATTTTAAAAAATAATGTTAAATCTAAAAAGTTATGCTTTTTATGAACCTGAAGTTGCGACATAAGTTAAATAAAAAACGCTGGGTAAAACAAAAAAAAAACACATTTATCGAGGCAGAAAATCAAATTCTTTGTTCGCAAAAAAATTCTGTGTTCGCTTTTTCAAGAGCAGAAATAAACAGCAAACTTTACACGTCCTTATTATACAATATAATTAAAAATAATAGCTATACGGTCGGTATTATTAATCAATACGATATTTATTTTATGAACGATAAATCTACCTATTTAGTACTTCGCCAATTTCAGATAGTGGAACTAAGCTGTTTAGAATCTATTACGCATGTTATAAGGATAGGGTGTTTTATTTGTTTAAACAAGCCGTTTTAAGAGCGTTTCGAAAAAAGTGAGTTAACAATGGTACTTTTAATAAATTAATTTCATGCTTTTAAGCAATTTTAATTGTATTTTAAAGTTAATTTGTGTTGTTTATTGTACTCTCTGCATAAGTTTTGTATAATCTATTTATCGAGACATTATATTCAATACCCTCTATTAACCTATTTATTGAAAATCACTTTTTGATGAAATACTATTCATTGATGTTAGCTTTATCTCTGACATAAATTTCAGACAGCAAAAGTCAGTTGTAAGTACTTCTCTTAAATATTTCTTATATCTCTATAAACCATACGATTTATTTTTGAATGCAATATTCTCTAGCAAACACATTAAGGTTATTGACTTATTTAAAATGTATTATTACTACATATATTTTATTAAACGAAGTTGTTTCCTACAACTGTACTAAATATAGATTGATTACTCACCTCATAAATCAGTTTTGTTCTTCTTCAGAAAAAAAAATGTTTTGGCTCATAGAGGGTATTGAATATATATTTATAACATATAAAAATATGTATTAAAACCAGAGTTCGAATTTAAACACTATCAAACGTTTTTCTATCGTTCTGTTTTGCTTTTTGCTGAAACTCAACACAATCATTTTGTTGTGCACAGTAAACATAAACTGAACATTTCTTTATTTTCATTTTGATTTGTAAACAGAACACAAACACTTTCACAAACTAGTTTTCGATGAGAGAACGAACTAAACGATTTTGTTCTGTTTGGCCAATATTTCAAACAGTTTGATTTTGTTGTGTTTATGGAATGGAACAAAAACTATTCGTAAACCGTTCTTAGTGTTTATGTCATATTACAAGTGAAAAAAATTTCCTTTAATTTTATGAATAATTGCATTAGTTTAATAAAAAGTTTCAACGGTGGAGTTCTAGTGAAATTTTTATAAACTAATGCAAAAAAACATTGATAACATGCAGAAAAATCATTTCTTTATTCTGCCAACCACAACGTTAAAAACGCGTTTTAATGTTTAAGTTGAATGAACACTAAAAAATAACCACTACGAAATAATAATGTTTGACGAAAGAAACATTTTCGTTTTGTTTCGTTTGTTATATTACAAACAACGATTTGAGCACTTGTGTTGTGTTTATAAATACGAACGAAACAATAGAGATCGTTGTATTGGTTTTTTTGATAGCAACGTTATGTTAGTGGTACATACATTTTCGAACTCTGATTAAAACAACCTCTAAAATACTGTTTCTCTTAAAACCAGTTGGTATATTTTTATTTTTTTTTTTTTATTAATTAATAATCATATAATTACAAATTATATACTATTACCCTAACCGAGCACTAGCTGCTATGGCCTTCGGCGCGTTGTACCGAAAATAGACCAGTGCCTCTGGTGGGAATCGAACCCACGACCCCCGCACTGATAAGCCAGCTCGCTACCAACTAGCCTACCGGGGCGCACACAGTTGGTATATAAAATTTAACCTTGGTTCTTTTTTAGTCTATAAATATTTGGTTTAAAACATAATTATTATAACGTTGGTTTTTAGTAACTTTAATAAAAAAAATTAATAATCGTTACAAAACAAAAAATTATAGTTTTTCACGTTTTTTTGCAATAAAATTTTAAACTTATTTATATTCTAATTATAAACGTTGCTAAAAAAATATATAAAAGTGATAACATTTTTTTTGATGAAATTTTACTATACACTAAAACGCTTTATAAAAGTCACCTACCTAATTAAATTTTTTAAAAAACAAGACTTAGAATTTTCAGACACTTAAAGCATACTAGGAATCAATTTTTTAAAATATTTTTTGTTTTGCTTTTTTAAAAAGACTTATAGAATTTTAATTATAATTAAAGTATTACATGAATCAATTTTCAGACCTTCATAGGAGGTGACAATTAAAGCATACCGACATTTAAAGCATTCCGAGTAAAAATAGTTATATCTAGTCATATATATTGTAATATGATTAAGTCAAATCTTACTTTGAATGGAGTCACATTATCATTATATACAACTACATCTGATAATTTTTATTGAGAAAATTTTTTATATGGTTCTTGATATAATTATCCAAATCTTACTCCATATATAACTACAAAAGCCATTTAATAATAAGCCAAATATATATAGTGATCGATATGATTATATATGGTTCTATCTAAGTCTTATTAAACTATGTATGACTTTATACTAAAACAATTTTCTTTATTATTTTATATGTCATTATATATAATACCATACATATATGTGTAAAGTTCAATATCAAATTGATTTATCTACAAGTTAGGACTAACATATATATGGCTTCACATATAACCATATTAATTTTATAACGACATCATTTTCAATTGATTTCTTTTATATAATTTCTTGTTAATTTTTAAACATTTCGTTATGTTTCATTTAAAAAATTTGGGTCTTTAAAATTTTCGATTTCCAAAAATTTGATTTTTCAACTTAAATAAGCCTTAATTCAAGTCACCTACTATCTACTATCGGTTTAAAATGATATAAAATCTGATATATTTATATAAAATTAGATATTACATTATTTTCGGGATATGGACAAATCTGGGATAAAATTTTATCAAATTATATCTCATTTGATATAATTAGATAAATAAATTTGTATGTGCTTATATTTGGGAATAAAGGGTGTTTTTATAGAGGTATAGACCTTTGAAATGGAATAAAACAAAGATGATTTTTTTAAATTGACATGAAATTTACTTTATTCTAAAGATAATCTTCTTGCATTATAATTTAAATATGACTTATGGCATATGGCCGCCAGGGCTGGCTCGGACGTAGTCTAATCTGGAGGTTCAATTTTCGATAACTTTTTCCAACATTTGTGGCCGTATATTGGCAATAACGCGGCGAATGTTGTCCACCAAATGGACAATCTTTTAGGGCTTATCGGCGTAGACTAGCGACTTCACATATCCCCACAGAAAATAGTCCAGCGGCTTTGAATCGCACGATCTTGGAGGTCAATTCACGGGTCCGAAACGTGAAACTATGCGGTTACCAAACATTTCCTTCAATAAATCAATTGTGGCAGGAGCTGTGTGACATGTTGTGCCGTCTTGTTAAAACCACAGCTCCTGCACATCATAGTTGTTCAATTAATGAACGAAAAAGTGAGTAATCATGGCTCTATAGCGGTCACCATTGACTGTAACGTTCTGACCAGCATCGTTTTTAAAGAAGTACGGACCAATGACTCCACCAACCCATAAAGCACACCAAACAGTCCAGTCAGTTTTTTTGGATGTAACGGTGTCTCAAGGATTATCATCACCTCAAATACGGCAGTTTTGTTTATTGACGTATCCATTTAACTAAAAGTGAGCTACATCGCTAAACACAATTCGCAAAATTCGTGGGCGATACGTGTTTCGAACAGAACCATGATTTTCAAAAAAAATGTAGATAGCTCCGTTTGAATATAAGACATCGATGTGTTACATTTTAAAATTTACAAAATTTTTATTGGCTACTGATATTATTTTTGTTGTACTGAACTACATTTTAATACATTTTCATTGATCTTTATGATTGCGCTATTTTAAAGCCCGAAAATATTCGTATAGTTTAAACAAACCTTTCGTGGTGCGAAACAACGTAATATTCTGTACAAAAGAGTGACAGCAATTTGCAAGTGTCAAAGGTTTAAGGTAAGCGGTTTTTCCGTAACGTAATGTTAACGGTAGCCAGTTCAAAGAGTTTTTAATCGATAACGGTTTTATTAACAGTATTTAGGGAAACGGAATGAGACAATATGCTAATTCAATGTTTATATATTAAATTACTCTTCTTATTTAAATTTTAGGAATCATGGACCACAATTGTTGATAAAAGCTTAGCCCAATTTGTAGCTAATTTTTTATACTCACAACCATCATCACCACAACAACGACAACAACGAGATCAACAACGCGCTGGTACTATAGCTTTTCGTAAATATGCTGAACCTTATTATATTGTCGAAAGAGGGTCTGTAGATGAACAAATTAACTTTATACATTTGTCATTGGGAGAAAAGTCAGCAGATGAAATCGATTTAAAACAACTTGAAATGGTAGAAACTTGTTAATTACAACTAAAATTATTTGCATTAATTTTCGTATATCTATTTGCAGTATATAACTTCAGTTTTATTAAGTTATCTACACATTATGAGAGCTAAAAATTCGCCTGAATATGAATCGTGGCTTTAAATTTGGTTTTCATTGTAATGATCGTTCTGCACAATGTTTTGCCAAAGGTTTAGCACGTCTTCTTGACAAAGAATCGGAATCAGCAACTACAGCTTCACTGTATGAGTTGGAAAAGTGGTTACAAATTAATCCCACATTTCTTATAATATGGCGTAATGTGTTTCCTATCTGTATGCTCATAATAGTAATGGAAAAATGGGTAAATTAGGAGGACAACATTCAAATTGTCAAATATTACCCATACAGGAAGGTAAACGAATAAAAACTAACTTTGTATTAGAGGACAGTAACATATAATTTGTAATTTTTAGGTTTGCCTACTGGTACAAATTATTCGCCAATTATGGATATACCACATGTGATTTTTATTAATAGCAATGTACCTACGGAATTAAGAAATAAATGGCGTTTTTTATTTTCTTCTAAAATCATGGGCGAAAGTTTTTTCTACCATGTTGGGTAAATTACTTAAACGTGGCCCTACTCTTTTGGTTGTGGAAGATGAAGATCATTACATATTTGCTGGTTATGCTCCTGAATCATGGGCAGTAGGACCAAATTTTTTGGGGTAAGTTCAAAAAGTTAATAGAATTTCAATTGAGTTCAAGAAAAGTTTTGAAAAGAACTAATGAACACAATAGATTTAAAGTGCTTTAGTTGAAAAGTGTTTTTCTTATATTTTTAGGTGAAGACAGTGCCATGCTATTTACTTTAAGTCCAGCTATGCGTTGTTTTAACACCACTGGTTACAATGATCATTATCAATATTTAAATTTAAGTCAACAGACTATGCCAAATGGTCTGGTAAGTATACAATAACAAATATTTTACCACCAACCCCAAAGACATTAAACTCCCAATATAACAACCTCAAATTAAAATTAATGTAAACTCTCATTTTTTTATTGAAAAATAATGCGGATGTCGTTGTTTTTAAGAAATAATGCAATTTTTTTTTGTGTGTTTATATACAAATTAAGCTTATATCATATTCAACAGTAGTAGTAGTAGTAGGAAATAATACTGATGTCAATGTTTTTTTAATTTTTTAATAAAACAAATGTTGAGATGCATTTGCATTTTGCGTATGCATCAAAACATTGTTTATTAAATGTTAAACCTGCGAATATAGTACAAAATCGATACTGAATATTTCAGATATGATACTAGATATCTAGAAACTGGTTTCGGAATTAGATAAATTTTGTGCAGTAAGTATTATAGAACCCCATCATTATTTAATTTTTTTTTTTTTGAAAATGGAATCTTAGCACTTTCAATATAAGTGGTTCATTTGTAGGTTAACTTTGTCTTACTATCAACAGATTTTCATCAATTTGCACATCCCAATAAAATTTGAACCAATAGTCTATGATAAGTTTTGCCCTATCCGGACCAAAAGTTTTGTCCTAAGTTTTGTCCTATCCGGATATTCAATCAGAAACTTATCGCTAAAAATCGTGTACAAGGACAAAAAATTATCAAACTTATTAATTTCCAATAATAATTTTGAAATCAAAATAACCACACAATTTGATTCATTTATACATAATTACGTTGATTGAAAAAAATGCCACCAGAGAAAATACTTTAGTAGATAATTTATAACTTTTTTGTTGAAATAGTTTCTAACAAATTTTTTTCTTGATAATGATAAAGTACAAAATAGGAAAATACCTCATTGCTCCATCCAATGTGTACAAAATTCGCCACAGCCGTCTTATTGATTCCATTTTCATACTTTTCTCATTTACTTAAATTAAAGTTCTTTTTGATTTCAAAATTAAAATAAAAAACTAAAAGTGACATTTTATACCAGACATTATTGCAAGAGCCCACCATATTAACGATGATAAAATATTGACAATTTTATAATCCTTGAAAAAACCTTTAGTATTTGGATAAAGGATGTCTTTCAACTTATTATTATTAACATACTTTATATCTCTTTACAGGGTATGGGTGGTCAATATAACTATTGGGGCTTATGGTTGGACTGCGAATATGGTCTTGGTCATAGTTCAGAAACATGTACTACTTTCAAAGACTACGTTCAATTAAGTAAACGTAAAGAATTTCGCATAAGAAATTTAGAAGTTTGGGGTATAGGAGATGAACCCAAACAAGGTGATGACAGTGATGAAGAAGGAGATGTAAGTGGATATATATTTTCAAATAAATAATAACATTATGTCTCTTCACTTATATATTTTCAGGGTTCTAATAAACGGTCAATATTGGATACAAATTTAGAGGACCGTGTTATGTTGGAATTATCTGGTCGCAAAATGCATTCAGATGGCTTAAGAGAACCCGATTTGGATCTATAAAATTCTCAGTTTTTGCATAATTTCGCATAGTAGTACAGTAAGTTTATGCTTCGTTTCCTTTATATATTATTTCTTCTTAATCTGTTTCTTCTTCTGCTACTACTTTGTAAATTTAGTTTTAACCAAAGACAATAATGAGATAATTTTTGACAAAAAATTAAATTTGTTCTTTAAAAGAATTTTAGCATGTTTAGCATATAAACTCTCATTCCTCTTGAAAAATTACTTAAAATTATATTAAACACAATTTCTTCTTTGAAGAAATAGAAAAAAACAAAATGATTTTACTTTTATTTAATTATTAGCATACTCTATTTATTTTTACTTTTTTTTTTTGAAGAATTCCAAACCATGATCATTATTAAAAAAATATATAAACGTTTGTATAACTTCTTAAATTGAGTGCAAAATATAATTGGAATTTAAATTTCATATTCCTCATCGTCTGCACCACCAGCTTCATCAGCCGATGATCTAGCATTACTGTAATCGTTTGAGTAACTGCTGGTTTGATTGCTTTGTTGTCCGAACTTTGTAGCACCTCCATATTGTGTAGATGAACTATCGCCAAAACGTTTACCGGTGGGTCGTAGCGTAGGAGGTTGAAATGATTGGTTATTCTGATTGAATTCATAGGTCGTTGAATTGTTCTCTGGTCTATTATAGTTAGTTTTACGTAACATGGCTTTAAAATTAAACGGTGGTTCTTCAGAATTCTAAAAAAATAATGACAAAAAAAAAATCAAATTAATGTTTGTAAAACTTCTTAGAAAGTCTTAAAAAAACACACAACCTACAACCTCATTATCATCACGACGACCTATCATATTTTGGAGCTCGTTAACGGGATTTTGAGCTGGTGGATATGAGTTGCGCATATTCTGCTGTGGGCGATTCATTTGATTTCGATTATCATAACGATTCATAGGTGGCATGGGTGGCGGCTGTGGGGCTGCATAGTTTTTCAAGCTATTACGTCTAGAGCCACGATTACCCACACTTTGTTGCCACGGAGGTTGAAATGCATTATTATAATTTGAATTGTAATTGCTGTAACTATTATATGCATTCATTTGCATCTGCATTTGATTTCTTAAAGAGAAGAAAATATCAAATATTAATTAATTTGTACACTCAAATGAAAAGCTTAATAGTATATATGAAATGTTCATAGATGTTCGTCCAATGTAACGTTTCATAATATTTATGAAATATTTCATACAGAACAAAATCAATTACATAATCATTATGAAATGCTTCATTATATACACTGCGTTGCATAACTGTAATTACAAAGGATTTTTCCTATTTTTTCTAATAGTTTAAACCTTTTTTTTAAACTATTTTTAAGAGTGTGATAACTGATCTCTTAGTATGTAAAATTTAAAAATTACTTTATTGATTTAAGAGAAAAACTTGTATAATAATATTTTGTTAGTGTTTCATAACTATAACTAAGGTAATGTATCCTAATGTGGCCCTACATATGGTATTTGGGTTATATAAAAAAACCAAATGGAATATTCCAAATCCAAATACATCCTTCTCCAACTCCTTTGGGATTTTCCGGCTACAGATAATTTTCTTGTGGCAACTAATTTAAAACGCGATCCAGGTATTCATAAACCGCTGTCTGCGAAGGATATTACAATACCATTCCAATACGCAACTATGGGAGAAAACATACCAACGCCCAATCCACATTGATATTCTTCATCGCAAATGGCGCTGTGTAGAAAACATACCATATGGGAGAAAACATACCAACGCCCAATCCACATTGATATTCTTCATCGCAAATGGCGCTGGGGTTGGTCACACGCTCCGCAGACCACAGAATGACACAACAAAAACTGCTACAGATTGGAATCCCCAATGAAATACACGAAGAGTTGGACGCCCATCTCACACCTGGAGACGGCAACTTGAGCTTGAAATTAATCAAAGCGGCCTAAGCTGGAGAGAGATAAACATCTTGCATCATGAAGAACCGAATGGAACGATTTCGTTGTGGCCCTTTGTTCCTTTTAAGGAACCTAGGACATTATATATATATACAGTGTTGGAAAAAATAATAAGAACGATTACTTTTATAGTAATGATTGCTTGTAAACTTTTCCAAAAATATATAATATTGGGAGTAAATTACTGTAATATTATTAAAAAATCTGCTCTTCATAATAATAGGAACGAAATAGGAAAAATTAGTTTAAAATGAGAATAGTTTATTTTAAACAAAGAGAGTTAATGCACAGTAATTAAAAACAACAAAATCTAAATGCAAACATTAATTTTGTAATTATCGATTATGTTTTTATACCGTCATTCTTTGTCGAAAGTGTTTAAAAATGGGTCGTCGTAAACATCTGTACTTTATCTGAAAAAGAAATCATTTTAAAATTTTATGAACAAGGAAAATCTATGGGTGATATTTCAAAATTAATGAAAAGATTTTAATTGCAATTCACGAAGCCCGTAAAGTCGAAACAAGAGGCCGAAAGCGAAAAACTACAGCTCGATTTGATCAACATTTAATTCGAAAGTGCAAAAAAGACCCATTCCGGTCATCAGAAGAGTTAAAAATGATCTTTGTGCTCCAGCTACTAGTCGAACAACTAGAAATAGTCTTCAAGAAGCTGGACTTAAATCCCGAAGTCCAAGAAAAGTGCCATTGTTGAGAAATATTATATTGAAAAATATTAAAAAAAAATTAATTTTTGCCCGGAAACACCTTCGAAAGAAAATTGGCGAAATGTGCTTTGGTCTGATGAAACCAAGATAAATTTGTTTGGTTCGGATGGTAGAATGTTTGTACGCAGACCAAAAAAAAAAGAATTTGAGCCTAAGTATACAAAAAAAGACTGTGAAGAATGGGGGTGGATCCCTTATGCTATGGGGTTGCTTTTCTGCATCTGGGGTTGGAAACAATTCATTGAATTAATGGAAAAATGTCCGCTGAGGACTACGTTGAGATTTTAAAAATCAAATGCTTCCATATTCTGAAGAAGTAATGCCGCTCAAATGGGAATTCATGCAGGATAATGACCCAAAACATTCATCTAACCTGGTCAAATCTTGGTTTCACGAGAACAAAGTCGCTGTTATGGACTGGCCCTCTACGTCCCCGGACCTAAATCCGATATGCCTTTGGGGAGTTTTAAAAAAGAAAATTGGACAATTTAAATCAAAACACAAAAATGATTTGTGGGAAAAAATCCAAGAGGCGTGGTACTCCATATCTCCCGAAATATGCGCCAATCTTGTTGGATCCATGCATCGCAGGTGTGAAGGAGTGATAAAGATGAATGGAGCTTCTACCAAATATTAGTATAGTATATGTATATGAAGGTAACTTATTGGAAAGTAGTACAAAATTTAAAAAAATTATATCGTTCTTAATTTTTTTTCCAGGCTATATTTAAAAAATTCGAGTTTTTCGCTGTATACTGAAGAGAAGCTATTAATTTCTTACATTTTCTCTGAACTTTATTGAAGTACTTTAAGTTTATGTGTATACTTTTTTTATTTACTCAAACATAAATAAAAATTTAAGAAAATCGCAATGAAAATTGTAGTTCTTATTATTTTTTCCAACACTGTATATATAACTAATTTAAAAATGTTATATAAAAATTTTCAAAAAAAACGCAAAAGGTCCACATTAGGGAACATGTACCCTAAAGTGGACCTAAGTTTAAAAACTCTCTAAAAGCATACCAAAATTGTTGGAAAATGAATTCAAATAAACGAAATTTGTATTTTAATTTTGTTCATTAACATGTTTTATGTATCGTTTAAAGCTGCTAAAGTGTTTTATATGTAATACTACGTTTTTATTGCGACAAACAAACGATATTTAGTTTGTTGTGAAACATGTTGAAAAATTCTCCAAAATCGACGAGAACAGTTAAAGTGATGCGTAAACCATTTAACAAAGACTAAAACTTGGAAAAAAAAAATTCAAAAAATAAGAAAATATCAAAGGTCCACTTTAGGGAACAGTATGAAAATTTAATTTTTCGCATTTGTGTTTTATTCATTATGTTTTTTGATGGAATAAAATAGTTTTATTAAAATTGTGAATAAAATTCTTACCGTTTGAAAAAATTCGACTTGTAAAATTCTTTAAAAACTTGTTGTTATTCATGTTATTTATGTTACGAAAAATTACACTATATTGCGTTTTTTTTTTTAAAGACTTAATAAAATCAAGAAAAAGTGTGCATTCAGGTCAAAACTTCTTTAAAATAGTTATAGCGAAAATTAAACTCGATGACAGTTTTGAAAGAGGTTAAAAAAGAAGGCTCACGCATTGTTAAAACTGCTGCTTTAAAATATTTTTCTTAAACTTTTGATATATGCAGTTATGAAACACTAATTGATTTTGTTTTTCCTTTTAATAGTAATATTAATAGTGGTTTTACTTTTATGCCGGTTTAACTCTTATAATTTTTTTATACCTACGAAATTAATGTGTAATTGTAGTTTTGCAACGCAGTGTTATATTAAGGATAGGTTGTATTAGTTAATAAGAATTTCATTATTTTTGTGTGGAAAAAAAGTTCATAGACCCCATAATATGGTC